>CM031238.1:483758661-485000623 GCA_018340775.1 Taxus wallichiana var. yunnanensis
ACACACTAATGTAAAAATATAATAAAGAAGTGAATATATACAAATGTCAAGTTTCCCCCAAGAGAAAGCCAAAGCCAAGTGATGTCCCTATACAAAGTTACATTGCAAAGAGTGGCTTGATTGATTGGAAAAGATGATTGGGAATAATCAGATGAAGAAAATGGTGAATGAAATTACACAGTTGCGAGTTTTTTTTTTGAAAGCATTTTCGAAACATTTTGTATGTTTTTTTGTGTATTTTCTAAACAATTTTATATTGTTTTTGGGATTTTGAACAATTTTATATTTTTTTGTATTTTTAGACGTTTTTTTAATGTTTTTGGTTTTTTTGGAATTTTAAACCACACACCAAAGAAGAGGGAAAGGAAATTCCCAAGTCAAAACCAACATACTACGTATGAAGGAAGTGAATGAAAGCATAATGGAAGGTGAAAATAGTGGTAGACAATGGGCATAAGAACCTGCCAAGGAGAAAATGTGACACATGGCAAGGTGAAAAGTTACAAGTAGGAAACAAAGTGAAATGATGAAATAGGTGGATGCACTGATATGCCCCTAGTACAAGGGTTACTCTTCGGAGACTCGGGAGTAGAACTTATTTAGATGAATGGCATTCATAGGCTCCTTCAACTCTTTTCCATCCTCAATAGATAGTTTGTATGCACTATGGATCCAAATTTAGCAATTATAACATAAGGACCCAACCAATTAGGCTCAAATTTTCCTATTTTTCTTGTGTTTTAGTTGTGTTCTTTTTATTTTCCTTTAGGACCAAATCATCGATTTCAAACTATCAAGGTTTTATTTTAAAATTATAATTACATCACATTCTATTCTGATATACCTACATATGGTCTAAGGCATGAAATTATCTCTCATCCATTAATTCTAACTCTACAAGGTGTGCAAGATGATAATACTCTTCATGAATGATATTTTGGAGGGAGACACAAAGTGAAGGTAGTTCAAATTTGATAGGTAATATGGATTTAGAACCATATACTAGGGAAAAAGGAGTAGCTCTTGTAGGTGTACAAAAGGAAGTGTGGTAGGCCCGAGAGGGTAGGATATAATTACATATGCAAATTACACCCATGTTTATTGACTGTCTTTTCCATAATGTACTTGATATTTTTGTTTGATTCTTTGGATTGGCCATTACATTGTGGATAATAGGGTGTATCCCATTTTAGGCAGATATTATATTTCTTAGCTAGGGCTTTAAGATCCTTATTTTTGAAAGAACCACCATTTTTAGTGACAATAGCAAATGGGGATGCCAAAATGACAGATAATATGGTTGAAGATGAATTTAGAAATATTGCACCCAGTAACATTAGTAAGAGGCATAACCTCAACCCACTTGGTGAAATACTCAGTGGTAGTTATAATAAATGTGTGGCCATCAAAAGATGTGGGATTTATTTTTCCAATTAAATCAAGTCCCCATTTTGAAAAGGGCCAAGGTGAAGTAATAGGTTGCAAGGCTTGTATGGTGCATGAATGATAATACAGTGATTTTGGCAAGCCTGAAATTTCTTCAAAATTTACATACATCTTCCTCCATTATGGGAAAATAGTATCTAATATGTAAAATCTTCTTTGCAACGACTATTCTTCCGTATGGGCATCACAAATACCTAGATATACTTCAGCTAGCATCTAATTAGATTCATCCTAATTAAGACATCTTAATAGAGTCCCATCACAGCCTCTTCGATACAAGGTGTTAGCAAGAAGAGTGTACCACAAAGCACGTTGTGCTAAGGATATTTTATTAGATGAATTAAAATTAGGAGGATAAGCTTTATTTTGAGTGAAGGTGTAGATTTCATGGTTCCAGGGATGATCAAGACCAACAATCTCACAAACCATGGTGGACTATGACAATTCGTATGTGGGCATCAAAATATGTTCAACAAGAAACTTGTTGTGAGTTTGACCAAAGATGTCGAATGAAAGAAGAGAAGTGATAGTTTTCATGACATCCACTATTTTTTTTTGTACGTGAGGGACTTGTTCAAAATTAATAATCCAGAAATACCCTCTAAGGCTATCAACCATTATTTAATAAGGTAAGAGATTTTCATCGTTTACCTGATATTCTCTCGTTAACTAGATTAATGACTAGAAGAGAATCACGAAGAACTGTCAATTCTTGCAGATTGTCATGGGATAAAGAACTCTGTAAGCCTACTATTAATGCTTCATACTCTACTATGTTATTTTGCAAGGGAAGTTGATACGATAAGATTTAGGTATGAGGTCTCCATCATTGTATGTAAAACAATTCTTGCTCCAGAACCATGGATATTGTAAGATCCATCAAAGAATAATGTCCATAAGAGTGTTTCTTCTATGTACAACAATTTTTCATCTAGAAATTCAAAATTTAGTGGTTGTAAACTGGTAGTGGTGTTATAGCTGGTTTTTCTTCCAAAGGTCTTGACCTTTGATATCCTTTTGATTGACAATTTCAATGTCAAATTCATAAAGTACCACACACCACTAGACATGCACTCTGTTATGACTGGTCTCGAAAGTAGGTACTTAAGAGGATCAACCCTTAAATTTATCTTGGTGATATGATTTAGGAGATGGTGTCATAGCTTTCCAAAAGTATAAGAAACTACTAAACATACATTTTCAACCTGCGAGTACTTGGTCTCATGCTCAAGAAGAGTTCTACTCAAGCAATACACAACTTTTTCTCGACCCTTATCATTGTGTTACACCAATAATGTCCCAATGGAATGCTTGTGTTGTATATATATACAAAGAAAAAGGCTTATCCTGTATAGGCGGCATTAGTACCGGTGGAGATGTCAGGTATTATTTCAATTTTGCAAAGGAATCTTGATAGTCTGGTGTTTATTTGAAATGGACATCCTTTTTAAGTAGCTGGTTGAAATGATGGCACTTATATGCCAATTGAGAGACAAAGTGAAAATTATACTATATTTTTCCTTGTAGGCCCCTTAGTTGTCAAATATTCTAAGGAGGTGGCATATCTATTATAGCTTTGACCTTGGTAGGGTCCACTTCAATTCCTCTTTGTGAGACAATGAATCCCAAAAGTTTCCCTAAAGTGACACCAAAGACACATTTTTTTAGATTAAGGTGAACCTTGTACTCCCTTAACCACTCAAATATACACCTAAGAATTATTGGATGATCCACCCTAGTCTTTGATTTAGCAATAATATCATCAACATAATATTCCATTATGTCATGAAGAAGGTCGTGGAAAATAACAGTCATGACACGTTGATAAGTCGCAAAAGTATTTTTATGACTAAAAGGCATGACCTTGTAACAAAATTTACCCCATGGGGTTGTAAAATATTTTTTATGTTGGTCTTCTTTAGTAATTTTAATTTGGTTATACTTGTAAAATCTATCCATAAGGGATAACATCTCATGGCCCATAGTAGAATCGACAATCATGTCAATATTAGGCAAAGGGAAATCATCCTTAGGACATGCCTTGTTAATGTCACAAAAATATGTACAAATATGGATTATGGGGGTATTATTCACAATTGGTACCATATTATATATCCATTCTAAGTAATCAATGCACCATATAAATCTTACATCCAATAATTTTTGTAGTTCAGCCTTAACAAACAATGTAACCTTGGGATGCATTTTATGTAGTTTTTGCTTTACAGGTTTAGCATCTGGGTGCACCACAAGGTGATGAACCATAAGAGAAGGATTAAGACCTGGAATATATTTGTAAGACCAAGTGAATACATCCTAAAACTTGGTTAGAAGTGTTGTGAAGGATTTGATTTCAGTTTCTGATAAACTGACACCTAGTTGTAACAATTTTGGTTGGTCTTCAGTTCTAATGTTAATGGTTGTCGTCTCTTCTACCAATAACTTAGAAGTGTCATTATCTTGAAATGATGTTGGAGGCTTGTGTAGATTGTCAGATATTTCGGATCCAAATATCCTCTCTCTAGTTCCTCTAAAAGGTTTTCACTAGGAGATGCGTCCTTTTATTTCTTTTTCTTTTTCATTTTTTTCTTCTCATATAATGCCTTAGAAAGGTTTTCACTATGTGAGATATAATTTATCCTTTTATGTGTTTAATTTATTTTTCTTTAGGACTAGAGATTGTAAGTTCTTCACTAAAATAAATGGTAGCATCAAGGTTTATATTGAAACCCTTCTTATGATCCGATAAGGGAAAAGGGTCCCAAGCCCCAAGGAACTCCTCGATGGCCTCATCGTTTCGATAGAGATCCATGGAAATATGACACTGTTGGTCCTGATCAATGAGGGAAGGATAAACAACATCTAGGTTTTGAATGGATAATTAGTTCATGAAAATTTATTTTCTCGCTAGGTCTTAAAAGAGGCTATGTGTGAAACCGTATCAATTTAAAAATATGAGTCTCGCATCGCTAGATAATACCTCAAATACTATAGGCCTCTTCTCATATGTTTCATATCCTAGACCATATGTGTAAAGGTTAGAATTGATACTCATAGGTTTAAGAACACCATGCCCTTGAGGGCCAAGGAATCCTCCTTTCCAGTTCATGTTTTTCATCATTTTATGGCCCTTGGTGTAATCAGTGGATTCATAGCATTCTGCCATCTTATCATCGTATAGCCAAGATTTGTCATAGATTGGAATATGTTCATCTTCTAGATATCCATATCATCTCCAAAGAGTGTTTCTGAGATAGTAAGCTGGAGGTTCTTGTAAATGAGGAGTGTTAGGATGCCCATAGCTATGAGGCGATAATGGGATTTTGCCAACAAGAAATGCATTGTCAAGTGTGTACTCACCTAAGCCTTTATGAGAGAATATAACTTTAGGTGACACCTTAGATGTAGATGATTTAGAGGAAGATGTAGAGGCATGAGGAATATCCTCAGGTGACACTTTAGACGTAGATTCTTCAGAAGAAGACACGAATCATGAGGGCACAATATGGTATCAGGATCAATACGGTTGGTAATAATAGAAGCTTTTCTAGATCCTATTTTTCTATCAGTAGATGGATAATATTTTTCCTTTTTGTACCTTACTTGAAAAACTTATAGTATTCAAAGGGGTCAGTATTGCCATGCAAGGTGAACTCTTTTCCATTATGTGGAAACTTTATGCATTGATGGAAAGTGGAAGGTACTGCGTGCATTGCATGTATCCAAGGTCTACCCAAAATAAGGTTATATGATGTGTCTGTATTAACTACGTGACACATAGTGTCAAGGAGCTGTAGGCCTACTTGTATGGGAAGAGTGATGGTGCCATAGGACTAGCACTTAGTATTATCATAACCATGAATGGTAATGATATTAGCATCTAAGTCATCTATTGTATGACCAAGGCAACAGAGCATTTTTATAGAACAAATGTTAAGAGCCACTCCATTGTCGATAAGAACTCTCTTGAATTTATGATTGGTAACATAGGATTCAATGTACAAGGAGTTTTTGTTAATCAGATTTGGGTTCAACATATCTTGAGGGAAAAAAGATAGGATAGGAGTTTTAGGCATAAGGTTCGTGATCATAGCCTAAAACTATTGAACATTGAGAGTATGAGGAACATGCAATTCATTTAGAGCACGAGTGAGAATATCCTAAAAGATAGGTGACTCTTTCAGTAGTTCCATGAGAGAGATATGTACTGGCATGGTTGTTAATTGTTTGATGAATTCATACTGACTTGGAGTGGAATATTTGGCATTATAATTTGACTTTTGATTTGAAGGAGTTGTTGGTTTGGACATTTGAAGTTTTGTAGAAGATGTAGAAGGTTTTTTTTTTGCAGGAACCCATATCTTCTGTTTGCATTGGTCACAACATTATTCAAAGGTGTGAATTTAATGGTTGCCATTGTAGATGGTACTTCCTCAATAAATGAGATAATTGAACTAAAATCAGTGTTATTAGTAGAAGTACCTTTGTCTACATTGTTTTATCACCCCCATGTTTGGAAAATGGGTTTGACAACACCTTAAGATTGTCATTGGGTGTTTTATTTGGTGATGGTTCTTCAATAGTGATATCTCCACTATTAATGAGATCTTGGACAAAGTGACATAAGTGAAAGCATCGATCAGTCAAGTGACCATCAATGCGATGAAAATCACAATAAGTATCATCCTTGTACCAAGTAGGCTTGGGTTCTCCCTCAACCCAAGGTTTGGTGATGGGATAAGTAACCATGTTTTAATTAACAAGTTTTTGAAGGAAATTTGATAAATTTTCTCCCAAATTATTGAAACAACATCATTTAGAATCAAGAGAGGAGGAAACCTCTTTGCTAGAAACAACAAGAGGTTGTTTACCTTTGTTTGGTCTAGTCTGATTGTTTTGGACATTATGGACATTGTGGTTGTCTATAATACCATCATTGACCATATTACGATTACAGTTAACATGTTTATATTTTTCTTGGTGAGAGCTATTAGGATGGTTACTATGTTACCCATTTTATTTTGAATGAGGTTGAATCAAATCTTTTGTGATAATGTTTCTTTCAATCTGTGATCCTTTCTCAATAACTTACTTGAGGGTATTAAGGAAATGCATTTACATGTGAAAGGATAGCTCATTGTTGAGATTGGGTACAAATATGCTCACGAGCTACTTCTTAGGCATGGAGCATGGGAAACGGCTAGTAATCCCATGCCATCTTATTAGGAATTGTGTGAATGTTTAATTTTTTCATTGTTTGGTATTACATAATTCCATCATTGTAATTCTATACTCTATGTTGAATGTGAAATGTTTGACGAACTTCTCTGAGAGATCCATGAAAATTTGTATAGAACCCTTAGGGAGGAGTAGGAATAAGTCCAAGGCTTTTCTTCCTAGACTTCGTGGAAAGATACATATTAAGAAGACATCACTATAGGCCACCTCTTGGAAATCCATATAAAACTCCCTGATATGCTCTCTAGGATCACTCTTGCCCTTATATTTGTCAAAGTTGGGCATCTCAAAATATTTTGGAAAAGGAACATGAAAAATGTCCTTATCAAATGGGTAAGGACACAATTCTTCAAAGTTGAATTGTTTGCATTGATGTTTCATACTAGAGATGGTGTCCTTCATCATTTTCCATTCTTGGGAAAATGGTGAGTTATTCTGTAAGAAATATAAGGAGCCATCACTTGTAGAGTTTTTATCTTTGGTGTGTGCAGTATGACTCTTAAATGAAGCATCACTAGATTTCTTTGGTGCCTCCTTATCATGGGATTCATTGGTGACTTTAGAATTTAAAATAGAAAGTTGTTTAGCCATGTCATTAATTTGATTCATGAGGGATTGAGTAGGATCAGTGGTTGAATCAGTTGATTTTCCTTTGTTCCTTTTGTCATATTTTTCTTTGTTTGATTCATTTCTTTTGGTGTTGTTTGAGGTGGACTTGTTTCAATCATCATTATTTATCGAAATGAAAGTTTTACCATTGTTAGGTGGTGGTTTTTGAAGTAATGTTTGTAAAATAACATCATCTAAATCAGAGGGTAATTTTTCTCCCATCTCAAGGAGATGAATAAAAATTGGTCTTTATTCATATGTAAAATATTTTCAACACGGGATTGTTCTTCAAGCGAGATGTCATTTTGATCATCCTCAGAGTTTTGATAATTATCACTATCAAAATTTCCAAAAGGATTTCATTCACCCCTTCCAAAAGGACTATAATATTTGTTTCATGTTCCCACCATTTTTAAAATATGGAGGGAGAAAAAGAGATACCCGAAAGATAACTCAATCAAGAAAAGTGAATGAGATGATGGAAGAGAGGTTTGAAATTAATTTTGATAATAAATTTTCCCTTAATAAAGTGAATTCTAAGATGGGAAAGAGGTTTGGAATATTAAGAGTGATGCAACCCTTAACAAATAAAATGTCAAGATGGAAGCTTGCGAAAGTGTTTGATAAACTCAACCCTTGACAAAGTGAATGCCAAGATGGAAGAGTGGCACAATGTGATGAAGGTTCTCATCCTCTAAAAAAGTGAATGCTAAAATGGATGAGGGTTATAGTGAAAAAATTACAAATGTGTTCAACCTCTAACAATGTGAATGCTAGAGTGAAGAAGCGAGGATAGATTGATTGCAAATGCACTCTACCACCTAGAAAAAGTGAATGCTAAATGGGAAGAGGGTATGAAAAAAGGATTCAAATCATATGTGATGTGCTCAACCCTTAACAAGAATTAGTTAAGAAGGAAGAGGCTAATGAAGAGATAAGACTCAAATACTGATAGTGTAAGCATTGAAAAAGAGGATATGATGAAGTGTCTAGAATGTAACAAATATGTTGTCAAGTTAGAGACGTGAAGAAAGAAAACATATATAGTTTAACAGTGATGTTTGTCAAACTAAAGGATGCAAGAGGAGAATGAAGAGAAAATGTGATGAAATTGAGTTGTGGAAAATTGGAAAACAACACCATTAAGATGTGAGTCGTAAGATGAAATTTCTTGAGCGATGACATGGATATCTGCAACTCAAGGCCTAATGTCAAAAAGAAGATGAGAACTTAAAATTTAGGAAATGTAATCAAAATGTTTAAGTTTTGAATGGAATCGGGATAAAACTAAAACGAGGTGAATATGAAAGATAGAAGAATCTGATAATTGTGAAAGGGGAAAAATCAAATAAGTGAATAAAAACTCCAAATTAATGAAAAAATATCAAATGGATGAGAAAATGGAGACGAAAAGAAGAGAAGATTGAAATAATGAAATGAGATGAAAGTTATGAAAAGGGGAAATTGAGGATAAAATGAAGGTTAGTGAATGACTGATGACAAGAATAAAAGAAGAAGAGATTATATGAAATGAGGATTAAAGTAGAATCCAAACAAGGATAGTGTGGAAAATGACAAAAATGAGATAAGTGAAAGATGGATCCCAAAAAGGAGTATTTGGGAAAAAGTGAGCATGGAAAACTACTACAAAAAGAAAGACAAACAAAATAAGAAAATTGAAAAATAAGTTTTTGTTTGAATGTTTGTTTTCAGCCTCTACCTTAGTTGGCTTGGACAATGTTTGCCTTCCCGGGTGGCTCTCTCAACTATATGTCGTCAAAATATCTGAGTGAGTGTGATGCTATTGCTAACTGAAGTATTTACTTAAACCCCTTTAAAACCCTGAGAAAATACCTTACTCATAATGAATCACACTAGGGTCACTAGTAAAGATATCCACGACTCTAACTCACAAAGGCTTTACTATTCGGGTAGGAGAAAAGGTTACCATTTTGTCTACCAGTTCCATCAAGGTGTGGACTACTTTGGGGTGCCTAGAACCACCCCTTTTTTGTATCTTAAGGCTTATGCCAAGGGTTTATGTTCCAGTTAAGCGGTCAAGCCGTAGCTCTTAACTGAACCTACAAATCAAGTGTTTTGAATGTGGTGTTTTTTTATCTTTGATTTAGGCATGGTTTGGTTGAAATCCTTTGGCAACCTATAGTTACTAATTTTAAATTTTTAATCCACCTTGTATGAGAGTGGGTCTTGTAAAAAATGATTATAAAGTTTTCCAAAATGAGGTAAAAATAATAAAACAAATCAAATAAGACAACAAGAAAACCCACGTTTCTGATTTCCAAGATCATTGAAAAAGCGCAAGAAAAGAGCATATGTGTGGGTTGGATTTCGTTAAGTGAAACGTTAATTCCCCAAAAACACCAAAAAAGAAGAAATAAAAGACCATGTTTTTTGATTCCCAAGATCGCTTTAAAAATCACGAGGAAGAGCATACGCATGAGTGATTCACAATTAGTAACATTAAAAAAATAAAACAACAAACGAAAAATCACACAAAACACGTTAAAAGAATTAGGTGATAAAAAAACAAGGAAACATGTGTACAAGTGATTAAAAATGTGACAAAAATTGAACTGAAAAGTCCAATAACACTAAGTATGCAACATTTACAATGATCGCATAAGAGTGATGAAAAGCGTCCGTGAACCCTACAAAAGCAAAGTGCACAGTTAGGCCAATAAGAATAAATAAAGAAACTAAGTGACTTGTAACTTAAACTAAAAATAAGTAAGTATAAATAAAATAATAAATAATAAATAAAAATAAATAACTAATAACTAATAATAAAAAAGTAAACCTAAACCTAAAACTATACGTATAAAGGAAAAAGAGAAACCTAATTAACTAGAGGTTTGTGTTTTGTAGGTGGAAAGAGGGAAGGAGCTCGGCATGAGAAGGGTGAGCTAGGGATAGATATCGGGGTGGAGGGCTCGGATGAGCTAGGGCAAGGGAGTTAGGGTCGATGGGTGAGTCAAAAATAGGGTAGGGAAAGCTTGGGATGGAGGGAGTTGGGGTCACTAGTGAGGCAAAGGGTGGGAAGGAGCTAGGATGTAGGGAGTTCGATAAGCGGTGAGGTTGGGAAGGAATGGGAAATGGGATCTATGAGAGGTGGGTTAGGGTCGTAGGGATTGTGAATGGGAAAAGGGAATGAGGATGGGGTAAGATCTATGAATTGGGTTAGGTAGCACGAAAGGCAAGCTACTCGTTAGGGATGGGTATTTAGGATGGATGGGGTGGGGGTAGTTAGAATAGAGGGGGCTTGGCTAGGGTGGGTAAGTGTAGATTAGGGCTCGAGGTAGGTTTTAGGGGTTGTGATTTTTATGTAGGTGGGATGGGGTGGGTCAGAGAGTATCGAGCTAAGGCAAAGAGGACGGGGTAGTGGGGTGGGTGTGTAGGAAGTTTGGAAAATCGATGAGGTGGGAAGGTAGGTGGCTTGGCCGAGTTGGTTGAGCTAGGTAGGAAGTTGAAGGGTAGGGTAGGGTAGTTAGGCTAAAAAAATTTGTTATCTTTTAAGTTATTTTTTTAGATTGTATTTTAAATTTGTTTGAAATTGTAAAATAGTATATTAAAACCAAAGTTAGATGTTTAGGAAAAGATAACAAGTATATTTTATTTTTGGAAATTAACAATTTTCTCAATAAGATTGGTTTTTTTCAATAAAACCAAAAGCTAACTGTATTTTTTTATGTGTAGGTGGTGCAAAATGTGTAGGTGAATGGACTTGCCTACACACAGACTAAGAGTATAAATATGAAGAACATAGAAACTGGTACATTAAAAGAAAACAAAAATGTAAATTAAATAACTTCCTGCAACTACAAACACTGTCAACTAAGTTCACCTGTAAAAGCTTCAGACAAACAAGAAGGT
Source organism: Taxus wallichiana var. yunnanensis (assembly GCA_018340775.1). Taxonomy (NCBI): domain Eukaryota; kingdom Viridiplantae; phylum Streptophyta; class Pinopsida; order Cupressales; family Taxaceae; genus Taxus; species Taxus wallichiana. The sequence continues at coordinate 483,769,846 of CM031238.1, forward strand.
TATGATGAAATGAAGAACACAGAACAAAGAAAGAAACCAAAAATGAAAGACAAATGGGGTGCGACTCCCACCGGGCGTGCCAAAATGTAAGAAAGGAAAATTATTGTACAATAGAAAGATAAAAAACCAAAAATGCAAACCTTTCGAACAACCTTCTGTGCAAACCTCATATAAGGGTCTCTTGTAAGACGTTGCAAAATGGATGTCAAAGATTATTTGTGGGTGATATTGAGTGTTCTTTAAGATTTGAATGTAAATGATATAGACATAGTTCAATATATTTTTTGTATGTCTGTTTCAAGAGGATTTGCAATGAAGGTAAGCCTGTAATTTATAGAAGAAGAAGGTAGTTGGAATCAGTTACACATAGATAAATGAGTATGCTAAAAATAACATTGTGGGTAGTTACAATAGTGTCGGGGGCAGTAAATGAATTAATTACAAAAATCTGTATCCGGAAAGGTGGTTGTACATGTAATTTAATTACCCCTACCTTTCTAGGATTCTATAAGTGTATTTAAATAGGGTAAGGATAGGAGTCCAAGTGGAGTCCAAGTGGATTCTAAGTGGAGTCTAGGTGGAGTTTGAACAAGTGGAAGATGACTGGGATGTGCACACACTTAATTAATTATTTATTTAATTAATAAATAACAATTAATTTAGACAAAGTGGTATAAAGGGTACATGAGATTAATTTAATTAATCCAAAGGGGTATAATGCATATTAATTAATTGATTTAATCAATTAATCAAAAATGGGTGAATAACATGGTGTACTAGAATAATATTGGGAACAAGTGAAAATAAAAGTGTAATTTTGGGGTATCTATAGTATCTTCATCAATTCCTCACAGTTCACCTTAAATGCAGGCACATCAACGTGGGACTCAAAATCCCAATACAAAATCTTCTTTGTGCATGGGTATGCACCATCTTCATCGAAAGAAGACCATAGAAGGAGCTGATTTAAAGGCATGATACTTTGGAAATGCACACAAAATACCTTATTTGGATAATTTATGTAGGTAATCCCTTGTTCCTACGTCATTTCCATATTGTTTCCTCATGTGCGACTCACTTTGGGAAGATTACCACCAGTGGGATATCTTCCCATGCTTCCATACTCCTTTTTCTAGGATCTCACTTCCTCTGTATCTTTGAGGACTTATACGACATTTCACTCCACTTATTGATCCAAAAAGTCTTTTATGATGCTTATTACCTTGATTTATTTGGCATCCTTTATTTGTTACTTGGTCAAGATTAGAGTCCTTTGATCCTTCATGTTGGCCTCCTCACTTTCACCTTTTCCATGAGCTCCTCCTTCATCCTCATCCTTCTCTTCATTTCCCTCCTCCTATGGCATGTGTGCATCATACACAGGATTGTCCTAAGCCTCACTATACTCTTCATCATCCTTGTCACCCTTGTTGGCTTCTATGGTCTTTGTTTCTTAAGTCCGCCTTTTTGTTATCCTTTGTTTCTTTGTAATTGGTGATTCTAATATAGGAGACTCTTCTTTTTCTTCCTCTCTAGGTGACTCCTCTCTTTCCAAAGAATCTTCTTTTTCATGGGGCTTCTCTTCCTCGGTGTCTTATATCTCTATTCTATGAGGTAATTATTCCTCCATGCACAAGTGTTTGGCCTTGGGTCTAACTCCTCCATACCTACGATTGCACTTTCTATGCACTTGGTGCCTTTTTCTCAAGGGCCTCCTCTCTCTCCCTTTTCCTCGGTGCGGCCTTCTTCCTTATGGTGGGGTATTTTGGGATAGAGACATCATTTTCAATGTAATGACCCTTATCATACTTCATCCTTATGTGTAGGTATACCCTTGTTGCAGTCCTCCCAGCAATAGATAATGTTATTGGCTTCACCATACGTATGTCATGGGAGACATACTTCTCCATATAGGAATGATTCTTTAGATATATCAATGTCTTGTGGATCTCACAAAGTAATCTTGGTCTACCTTGTTCAGTCAAACCTTAGTTTCTTCACCTCTTTGAATCTATTTACTCGCTGGAAGTATTGTGTTGTGAAGGAGAATGGAAATTTACACCAGTGGACCCTTAACGCCATCTCCCGCAGTAAACTTTCTATACATAAATGTTGGTACATGGTGAATTTAACTTAACCTTGTAGTAAAATAGGAAACTTCTTAGGTATCCTCCACTCTATGCCAACTACGTCATGTATCCGTTTATACCATTTTTCTAGGCATGCCTTATGGGTGGACGTAATGGTGTCACAAGTGTACTTCTCGAATATTTTGACAGGGGAGAGTATCTGCTTTCACGTACTCCCACACAAATTTATCTAGCCCATTAGGCACTCCAATATTTGAAAAGAAAATGGTAAGGAGGACGTTACCAAATATGATCTTTTCTCCGTCGCATGTGTAACATTCCCACTTTAAGACTTTAGAAACAAGGGAAATTTTTTTTACACAATGTTCTCTATTATAAATAAAACATAATTTAGAAAACACATTCCATGCCAATCAATCTCATAACAGATAACCATATGCAGTTGTAAATGACTTAGTGAATTACCAATCTCTCATTGCATGACTCGGTCTCTAACCAATCTCTCATGTTTGTCTTTAAGTATTGAATAATTTTATGTATACTACGTATAATTGGTTTTCTTACCCTAATTTGGGTACTGAGTGACCTGTTTAAAGAACCTATCTAAATATTTGTTACCAATATTCATCTAAAATCACGTTACTTAAACTAGGTGACATAGGACATCACAACCAGTAGTTTGTGATAATTTGGCCAAAGATTTCCAACATACTGTTCATATTACTATTCCTAGACACCATTTTTCGTCAAAATAGAATACATCCTTCACCTCACTCTTATGTTATATAGAATGGTCTTCACTTCCTTTTGTAAGTCCACTTGCCCAAAGTTTGACCCTAACCCAAGTTAGTGACATAATTTTTTATAGGGAGATGCTCACGATGACTTAGGGTATATGGGCCTACTCAACCAACCTAAGTCAATTGAATGTGCCAAGGTACCCTGAGTCATAGAAAGCTACTTCCTATTCCAAATCATACTGCTAGCTTGGCCTAGAGAGAAAGTAAGTTCAATTCCATATGTGTGTAGATCTATATGAACTAATGCGTAAGGGTGTTGTAACATGTCAATTGCAACATTGTATCCTTGTGAAGACCTTAATATTCACGAAGGTACAGCTGCAGCTTGGAATGTCCCAACATCCGACAAAACTACTTCATCATGATGTACATACCCCTAGGAGGTCATTAACACTTAATTAATTTTGGATTAAGATTCAAATTACAGAAACCTTGCCAAACCCTAAATCCAACACCCCTTAAGTTCTTCATCCATATTTGATTTAATTAATATTAAATAACTTCATTAACTCATGATTGATTTTATGTTCGTTAACTTTGACTTGCCGAGAAATTATCCAAAAACATAACAACATACATCGTAAGGTTAAATTAATGTAACTCAACTTGTTCAAATAAGGTGTAGCAACCACACAAGTTCAACTAGAGCAGACTTCATAGAAAATGAAGTCTGAATGATTAACGATCATAAACACCATTCTTTTACTTTACATTCTTTTGAGAGAGGAAGATTCTTCCTCTCTACATGGTTATGTGTTAGGGTTTATCATACCCTTTATATCTTTCACACTTTCTATAGTTTAATTGTATATTCAATATACATCCCATTATCATAATATATTATTTAGATAAAGAACGTCATCTTATGCAACTTAATAAGTTTCTTTCAAGTAAGAGAGATTAAACTATTTCTCTTCATCCAACTTATCAAATGACAACAGAAATAAGAATACAAACAGATATGCCAAATATCAACAAGATAGTATTCCAAATTCCTTCATAAAATGTACAAGAGAAATTACACAACAATTCAAAGTAAACCTCCAACCTTTTCAATTCATCTTGATAAAATACACAATTTACAAGACTATGCATCTCAGACAAATTACATGTCAATCAGTACTAAGATCATTAAAGAATACAACTTTTCCTTTTCAATACATCTCAAGAATGAATCGAGTTCTCTTTAAAAGAGCCAGACTTTAAATCAGCCAATACATCATAAAATTTATTGCCTTCTTTTATCACTTACAAAGTCCATCTGCAAAAATTGCTAGCATGGGTCAGTTCATTGAACTGAGCATGATAAGCACTAAGCATTAAAATGAAGTGCATTCCACTAATTGTTCCATTAAAACAACTCTACTTTAATGAAACAATTAATGTAATCATTCAAATAAAACATAAGTAATAACAACCATAAAAGAAGCACAAATAACAATCTGAATTCACTTTTAAGAAAAGATCATAATATAATCAACAAACTACTGCCTTATATCAGATAAGTATTGTCCTAAACAATTACTTATTTATATCAAATAACAGCTCCTAACATTAAATTATTTCATAATTCTTTCTGAATTTGAAATATAAATTTAACTTCAATATATAAACAAAAAGAGTTACTTTCAGAATCAAGACCTTCTTGTCATCTTTACCAAGTTTCCAGAAAACATGTGAAGACAAGTTCATTTCAGCATCGTTACATTTTATTAATATGAGTCCACCAACTTCTTAAATAAATAAGAGATTCATAATTCAGATGTGACAGCCTACTTCTCGGTCAAATAACTATAACCTAGGTTCTTAGATTAGGCCTCTTATTAACAATGGAAAAGTACTTCCCAGCAACAATGTTTCATTTCAATTAACTGAAACAATTATTATTTCCTTAAATATAATTTAAGTAGAGAAGTAATTAGTAACAACTACTAATCAATTACTTAATAAAATTAATACAAATGATTCAATTAAACCTATGACAGGTTTTATATAAAGAAAGGAGAACAAGCTGAAGAGTAAACAGTTTCAATTTCCTTTATCATTCGGTTAAACTGAATTCTCATATGCATCTTCAGAAAAGAAGAGTCTACATCCTACCCATCAATAGTTATTAACTTACTTGCAACCTTAATGAATATTTCTTTATCATTGAAGGTTTCAGTCATTTATTTGAAACCATTTGTTCCATCAAAATAAGGTAAGACTATAAAAATATCCCCCTTAATCATGACCAAACAGAGAAGGAAGAAATCATCTATTGAGTGCACAAAGAAGAGTCCATCAGAAAAAAATTTCATAACGATGCATGACTCAGCCATTGAAAAACAATCAGTCAAGAAATGGTTAAGTTTTCCTTTCTACAGGACAAGCTTAGCTGAACATTGTCGTGAATTGACAAGACATTCAATTCAACACAAATAAACGAAGATCAATAAAGCTTATAAATCGGAACAGTTTGGTTGGTTCCATATAAAAAAGTAATAGTCCAAAAGTTGATTATACATTCAATTATTCCCATGAACGTGCCATAGTCAACTCATAACATGTTAGTTAACAAACTACAAGGAAGTTTCCAACTATGGTGAGTAAGTTTTCATCACCTCACCCAAGCCCAAAAAGGATAGAAAATCAAACTTAAGAAAGTCGAATAGACCCAAGAAGATAATCACCATAACGACTTGGATAAATCTGACTACCAAAGTATTTCAAACATAAAAAAACTTCAACCAAAGACAACCATCTCATCTTCCATATTTCAACAAACTAGTAATCGCCTTATAGAGTTTCGGAGAAGAGAATTCCAGTAACAAACAACCAAAGTATAAGACAACTTTCATTCTTATCTCCTCATGAGCTCAACTGTAATAATAATTCCAAATAAAAAAACTTACCCAACTCCCATCAAATTATGATTCGAAGCAATGGAGATTTAAACAATATAAAATAAGAACATGATATTTCTTCTAAGATCTTATACAAGTTGAAGTACGAACACAAACAATTCCATAAACCTCAAACACCCATTAACCTTTGTTTTTAAATGAGTTTGAGTTCATACTGAAGAAAAAAGTATACAAATATAGTCCCAAACAAGGAGTATAAAAACTTAACAGAATAGGATACAATTTAAAAATGGTATTCTTCTACCTTTCAAAACAAGCAAAGACATTCAATATAAGCATGCAAGTTTACTAGTATAAATACAAACAAGATGTCCATTCCTCACTTTCACGCAAGTTCATGTTCATACAATGAGATGAAACATATACCCATACAAATCACAGAAGAGTAATACAACTTTAAAACTCAAAGATGCATTAGAAAAGAGTATTTAATTACTTTCTGCATTCAGAAGAGATTTCCATTTTGAAGCTCAAGACAAAAACTACTTACTCAAACTCTTTTTCAAGTAGACAGTCTAGAGTATATATTCCAATCAAAACACTAAAGTCTCAACAGTTGTAAATGCATTTCACCATTTTAACTCACTCAGAGAAAACACCCAAAAACAACATTATCATGCAAGGGTTCCAAAACAAAAGCATAGATATTCTTTCAACAAGAAAGAAAATAACTAGAACAAAAATAGAAACCCATTTATCTCATGAGAACAAAGTTGTTTTAATGAAACATTTAGAGAAAATTAAGAAATCTTAATGGATAGAGCCTATCATGCCTGATAGTGCTTCTTTCGATTCAAAGAAGACTTCCAACCAAGCTTCCAACACTTCTTCTTCTCCAAGAAAGATCAACAACCAAAAATATCTTTCCCCAATGCCTCATATACTTTCCTTGAATCGAAAATAGACCAAGAAAATAAAAAATAGCCATAAACTGAAAATAGAACTGCTGGTTCAAGAACCAGATAGCTCCATGTAGAGAAAAAATTAGAGAGCATGAATGACCAAAAACCTCCAACAAATCCACCCACATGGTTTCCTAGGTGGTTTTCTCACCAAAAACAAGGCTCATTAATGCCATTAACTCTCAAATTCCTACATATCTCTCTTTGCCACCACCATCCAAAATTGGCGAGACCCAATTCAAATTTTGCATGCATCACTAAACCTAAGTGATGGATCCACGTGGACTCCCACCAAATTTCATGCTTGTACTTAAATAGGCAGCTCACTTTCCATTTAATACAAAAAACAAATCACATTAATAGCTCAGGAACCATCGTCAGCTTACGACATGCCATACAACCCTTAGGTCCCCTTTCCACATTTCATTAGTTTAGGGTAGATTCCATTAGCTTAGGATATGACCATAGGATAGTTTTAAAAGTATTTACCTTAGGTTTAGAAACATTTCAATAGGTAAATTGCCATCTTAGGTTAGGTCATAGCTCATAGCCATTTAGTATTAGGTATAGGTTAGAAATAAGCCTAGCATCACCTTAGGTTATTTCCCCACACCCCAATTTAGAACATGCAACCTAGGTTAGGATGCTATCCTGAATGAAATAGGCATAGATAAAATATAGGTACATTTACCTTAGTTTAGAATCCCATTAGGATAGATCTCATAGGCCTAGGACTTAGTTTTTTTATTTTTCCTCCATAGTCCTGAAGTAGGCCTCATACCACTTGATGACATTAGCATCCTAAAGAGATCAATCAAGAAGATCTCGAGCACATAACATACAATAGAATGCAGGCACGATCTTACAAGAAAATAAAAGAATTTGTAAACATACAAGAGTTCAGTCCATTATGTCCTCCAACCTCTGAATGTTAGTTTACCATTCAGATCAGGTAAGAAGATTTAAAACATACCTTGGATCAATGGAATTGATCCAAGGATTTGTTAATAAAAAGAGATAAGTTTGCAAACTTCATTTCCAGATTACAACTTATCTATCAGAAGCAAAAATGGATTCTTTGCAAGCAATATCATTTCAGCCCAATGAATCTAAGAGCAGAAATGACTCATCCATGGCAAGCATGATTTCCAAAAATCAAAGGAACACTCCTTATCCAAAAAAATCACATGTCAACACTTACAATGCAAAAGAGGAAAGATAATAGTTTTTCAAAGATGTTACAGCATACGGCACTGATGATTTCTTCTACTATGAATTATGAGAAGATATAGATGGTCCCCTCTGAGATATTTTTAAAAACGTTCAACCAAGCCATGTTGATCTATGTCCATCTCTCTTTCCCATTTAATTTTGTGACTAATCGATGGCCATCCTCATTACATGGTCGAAATCACAACGATGTTGAAGTATCCCAACTCCTTATAGTCCTAAGATTAAATATTCTTCTTGATGTCCTCCTTATCATCCAAGACATCATCAAATGATTCTCACTTACAGGGTAAAAATAGTAAATTTAGAAATCAGTTGGGGATTTATCCGCATCCTACATCCTATGAAGTAGAAATTATCTTCATGTACACATGACATTAACCACTAGTATAGTCATTCAAAGCTTTCCGAACTTGGGAAAAGCATAGAGTTGTAATAACCTGGCCTTCTCCATCTTCACCTTTACCTCATCATCATAGATAGGAATTCCATCCAAAGTGTCATTTTTTCGTAGGGTGAACTAATTCTAATTCCATCTTGTTCTCTATGGTGATTTTTGATGGTTATAGTCATTTACAACCATCTTTCTAACATGAGACACCCATTATTTTCTCGAGCATCATGTCATCTGGTTATTCCATCTATGTGTATCATTCTTTATTGAAATTCATGGAAACAACTTGTTTCCATTTCCCCTTTCCTTATTTAGTAAAACACTTGCTTCTTTACTTGGTGCCATTTCTCTTCGATCACTAAAATTGATTTCTTCCTTTTAATCCTAGCTCTTCTCAATTATGAGGCTTTACCCTTTCACAAATATCACTTTAATCCTGTGCCCTAGCTGCATAACCCTAACTCGGAAAACTCTTCTTTACACAAGATGGAGTATTCACTTACGAGATTTGAAAACTTCTACGACCCTTTCCCTCATGCTCGTTTACTCTTTTCCACTCTGGTTTTCTAATCAAACTGACTATGTACTCGATCTTCATAAACCTTTTCACGTAATGTTTCTTCAAGGATTCCATAGTTCACAAGAGATCTTAAATATCATGATTGTGAGGTAAACAATAATGTACCCCGACCTTCTACTTATAGTTTTTTTCCTTTTTTCGTAATAAATGCCATGTCACCTACCAACATACCTTTACAATAAAGGCAGATTTTTCTTCTAAAGCCAACCTTCAGCACTTTTACCCCCACGTCTAATATTTTGCTAAAAATTATACAACCTTTTGGCACATAAAAACCCTTACGGAATGAAGATATTTACGCATGTGCTTGCAGTGCATGAAGTCACTTCTTCTATCCTTACCCTGATTTTTGACATCACCTACCTCATGTTGTTCCTACGCTTCTCACCCTTGTACATGGTTTTTGTAAATCCTTCCTAACACCAAAATCCTTATGTTCACCTTCTCTACGTGCACTCTTCCAAACTACATGCTTTTGATTCTTCAACTGGGCCATCAAAACACAACTTCTCTACCAACTTCTAGTACTTGTCACATCACTCCATCCCACACAAAAATGGATGTGTAGTCCTCTGTGCATAGAAATGTTTTGAAAATAATAAGTGGCTACAAGTGCACAACATGCGAGATAACAACATAAAGAAAGGGGAAAAGCAATGAGAAAGGGAAACATAAAGAAAGGAAATGTATTAAAGGAAATCCTAGGATAAATGGGAGTACTACATTATTTACAAACACAAGGAAGAATTATTTATAGTAGGGATTCATTCTACTCCCATTGAAATGACCTGGTAGCCATGTTCCATCCAATGCTTATAAGTAGCAAGTGCATGAATCCAATATATAAGATATAATGTACTTGGCCCATCCATTGGAATTAAATTTCCTAGGGAGGCACAAAAACTTGAGATTATATAACAAGACCATCTTCCCAACCTCAAATTTTTTTTTCTTGATGTTTCTATCATGCCATGCCTTCTGCCTTGATTTTTTTGTCTTCTTAATCCAACGAGAAATGACCCACCTCTCATCTAACTACATTAACTTATGAATCCTCTCCTCAAGCACTTTTTCATCGATAATCTTCCCCGCTCACACTATATGCACCGATGGTAACATGAATTAAATGGGTAATACTTTATCCATGTCAAACATCAAGTGAAAAGGTATAGCTCCTTATTCATTCTTTTAGAAGTAGTCTAATATGATCATAACACAAAAAAATTATCATCCCAGTCATTCCTTCCCACATCACAAATCTTGGTCTCAGTGTGTGACTCAAGATCTTGTTAAATGCCTCAAAGTGGTTCCATTAGCTTAGGGGTGATAATGGGTATTCTTTTGGTGGGCTACCATGAATTCTATCAACAAGATTCTAATTGTCTCATTCAAGGAGTACCCCTATCATTTTTTAAACTCAAAGAGACATCAATATATTTTGATTATATTTTCCCACAAGAACCTAGGTATTGTCTCCACTATGCAATCCCTTGTAAGTTCCAATTATACCCACCTCGTAATATAATCTTTATATGTAATGATATAAAACAAATCGGTCCTACAAAATTAATCACCAATTTCTCAAATGGTTTTGTACTAGCTATCGGTCTCAAGGGAATCTCATATCTTCTTCCTAGCTTTCCAAGGTGCTGGTAATGGTCACAGGCCTTGTAAAACTCAATACAATCCTGGTAGATGCTTTCCCAAAAATTCCCGCTAGAAGGATCTTGTGTATGGTTGCATTCCTTTCATAGTGTCATCATGGAATCCCACCATGTGCTTCCTCCATGATTCCAACTGTTCATGCTCTAACACACACTGGTGTAAAACCTCATCATGGCCTAGCTTATATAAGTCTCCACCAATTAACATGTAGGGCACAACGCATATCACTAACTGCTTTCTTTCTAAAGTCCTCATTCCTTCTGGTTCCACACTTGTCTTGAGAAATACAACTATATCTTCCAAGTCAAAGGGAACACACCACAATCTAAATAGTTGAACATTTGGCATTGTATCCTCAATGCTCTGTGCATCCTCCCCTGAGTCAATCCTTGATAAATGGTTAGGTTTGAAATTACTCTTACCTAGTTTTACAATAACTATAAACTCAAATTCTTGAAACAATGGGACACACCGGCATATATGCACCCTTGTAAAATAATTTTGATTACCAAGTACTTAAATTACATGTGGTTTGTATAGAAGATAGAGGGCATTACTAGTAGATACTTCCTAAATTTGTGCAGCGTGTAGATCATGGAAAATTCTTCCCAATCGGTAGTAGTATAGTTTTGTTCTGCTGGTGTTTACTTCCTACTAGCAAAACACAATGAGTGGTCAACAATTCCTTCTCCAAGTTGTGTTAAGATTACCCCAATTATCATACCTAAAGCATCAACATGTACATGTAATGTCTTTCCCCAAGAAGGAAAGTGTAATATGGGTGCAGAATAAGCTTATTATTCAATATATCAAATTCCATCTGCTTTACCTCTCCCTAATGGAATGTACATCCCTAGTTCAACAATTCCTCCAATCGCATGGTAATTTTGGCATACCTCTTGAAAAAAATTGGTAATACCCCATATGCCCAAGGATTCCACGCATTGCGCTATGGATGGTAGGATCCCCAATCCCACAATAACAAAAACTTTAGTAGGATCAACTAGCAAACCTTCCTTACTTATTATATGCCCCAATAGGGTTCCAAATGCAAGATAGAAAGAGACATTTCTTGATGTTGAGGGATATGTGCAACTATTGGCATCTCTCAAACATCAACCACAAATTGTCACAATGTTCTCTAACTAATCCATATACCTTTCAATCATCAAGGTAGACCTAAAGGAAATTATGGATAAAATCCTGAAATGCGTGCACCACAATGTGTGAAAACAAAGCAGTATGCTCTTCACTTCAAAATGCATGACCGTGTAGGAAATTTTTTCCTAATTAGTGGCGAAAGTTGTCTTTTCTTGGTTCTTTTTGTAATTCTAACTTGATGATACCCCGAGAATACTTTTGTGAAGGAATAGATCTCGCTCCCATAGACTCCTCTAGGATTTCTTTGGTAAAAGGGGTGGGAAATGTCTCAATGACACATACCGCATTCAAATCTCTATAATCAAGATAGATCCTTATCCTCCCATAGTTTTTAATGCTAATAACCATTGGGCTTATCCATTCTAATTCCTCAATAACCTCAATGATGCCTAATGCGGTCATCTTATTTATCTGTTCCTTTACCCGGATGTGTAGATTTTGGTTAATTTGGTAAGGTCTCTTCTGAATTGGGTGCACTCCTTCTTTTAGCTTGATTTTCATTTCCCCCAAGGAGTGCTGAAATTTCTTAACTCATGGTACCCATGTAGAAATAAGTCCATAAACTCACACAATAGATCAATGATCTTCAAAACCTCCTTTTCTAACTAATAGTCCCTAATAGTGGCCTCTTTATGTTCTTTTTCTGATCTAATGTTAGCCTTTTTTTCTTGATCGGTTCAAGGTAGGCGCACACTTTCTCATCAGCACTATCTATTACTTCGTGCATACCTATAGTATGGTTAACATCCAAATTATCCACTTATTCACCATCGATCATGTAGAACAATCTTCCTTCCTCTTTCTCCATGTATGTGCACTAAAGTTTTATCTCCTCTAATTCTTCTTCATCAAAGCTATTGGTATAGCAGAGATTTACATAAGTACGAACACGTAATAATTATATTATTAATTCTCTATATCAATTACAAAGTATGGAGTGCTATTAAATAGCCATCCAAATAGGAAAACCAACTTCCTATAAAGTAGGAAGTATAAACAATATACAACCCGTATTAATATATTGTTACACATTTGTTATAACAATATATATAAAACTAACCATATAATAAACCATGTGAATACTAATTCCTAACATTCCCCCCCTTAGTGTTTACATGGTAGAAAAACATCCACACTCTCAACTGCAGTATGCTCACCCCTGTGGCATGTCCAAATCTGTGACTCATGACCTTGATCCAAAAGAAAGGCTCTCTCCTTCCATGGTTTTAAACAGGCTTACCACAAACCTTGACGCGACAGGAACCTCATCAACTGTCCACCTCGTGTGGTTTTCTGGTTCATCCCACAAACCCTTTCAAGATCCATGAACTGACTTACTCTGGTGCTACTGTTCACCACTATGCTTATACATCAGGGAATTATGTAGGAAACACAACATGCATATCACAAAACTACACAATAGAAGATATACTAAAAATATTTCACATTACTTCCTATAAGAATCGTAATGTTCTTAATTGTAGTCTCTGTCTTTGATCGCTGCCACTCGATCTCGAACAGCATAGAAAACTGCCACTGCCACTGGAAGCTTTCCTTGACTAAGTCGTTTTGGGTGCAGAATGGGAATGGAACATTGGTATGTATTCCCCCCCACAATGTGAAATTCCACACATATAGATACTGAGAAGCAAACTGCATCGAAGAACATACTCCTGAATGGATCTTGCTAGTTAGGTCTTGCTGCACATGGTCACTAATGCTAGTGAACGTATTCTTCTAGCTGACCATCTTCCAATGAAGTACGGCAGTCAGAGGACCAAGTCAGTCAGAGGATCACTGACAGTCATCTGCGCTCCAACACAACTTTCTTTCCAACATCCATCAAATACCACACAAAACAGGAACACTGCAAACAGAATCACTCTGAGAAAATGGAAACCACACTGAAAATCATATACTCACACTGCACACCTGTGCCACCAAATCATTCTGTGCGGCCCCATCGTTGGTGACTGACGAGAGGTCGTTGTCTGACCTCCAGCCTCCGATGCCTCCTTCCTCCATTTTCATGCTGCTAACTCAGCTGGATTTGATCATGGAGCTCAAAAATACCTTCAATAATTTGGACGTCGCGTACAAGCGAAAATGCGTCCAAAATTGAAATGCGGGCAATTTTTTTAATTTTTCGGACTTAATACAATAACACAATGACTAATGCAAAAATTCCTAAAATCACCTAACACAATTTTAACAATGTTGACAATACAACTTTTTGACTAAGACTAGAGGACTTGACTGGAAATACAATATATAAACTTGACAATAAATTTGACTATAAATTTTTAACTTAACACACAAAACAAAAAATTCTATTGACGAATAATGGTCCACCATATAGTAAAACTTCACCGTGGTACAAAGACAATATAATTTAGACTATATAAAATAAGACTGCAAGACTTTGAACTTGAGAAAGACCTAACAAATTTAGACTTTGTTTTCTTGACACGACTAGATTGGACTGACAACGGTGATTGAGCTAATAACTCACAAACTCATATATGCAAATAAACCTTGTCTTGATGGGCATAAATATATAGCTGACGCACTTGAAGGCAGAATCAAAGAAGGAATACCACGATCCACGTAACTATACGAGTCTATCAAAGACTCTTATCCCCTCCAATAACATGTCTCCACACGGCCATGGCAGAATAATGGAGGATCCGTGTCTGGCAGGATTAGCGAGATTTGAGAGGATTGAGCAATCTCTCTATCAAAACATGATATGCCTCTGATGCAGAGGAGATCACAATTGATCAGAACGATGGTGCACAGATCAGGACTGTACCAAAATCAAGGAAGAACTTGGGACGTGTTGATACAAAGAATATCGCCTCCAAAATCATGCATGGATCAGATAACGGTTTTGAGAAGTGATTGAAGTGGATGTGTGGACGGTGGACGACATGGTACACAACAGATATACGTAGAATTTCGAATCAAGTCTCTGCAGGCTTTAATAGCGCTGAGATTAACATGTTCTCGCAGTGTTCCAATACTCTGTTGTCAACACTAAATTTTAGTTCTACAAGCACCTCGTTCAAATCCACGTGTAGAGGACGGGACTAACAATGTTTGAAATTCTTAGAAGGAATGAGAATAAGACCGATGTAAAGGATATACAGATCTGAATCTGTCAGATCCTAAATGTACTGTCAATCAAGGCACCTCTAATGCCAAACCATCGAGCTTTCTTGCACGCAGTAAAACAAATCAAACGCACAGCTGGGAATTCGAATCTTTGAGATAAATGCTATCTCAAATCAAATGCTTAAACTTCACTGAAGAAATTAAAGACCACTCCTCTGTCGATCTGCACTATATCGAGTCTCCAACACACGAATAAAAATGAACTAAACTTATTCTAAAAAATCATTATGCTAAATTGACATAATAATTTTCTACATATCTCAAGAAAATTGCAAACACTGCAATTTCCCCTATCAATTCACTCATCCATGAATCGCCTCGATACCAAATATTGGTATAGCATCATATTTACACAAGACGAACACGTAATAATTATATTATTAATTCTCTATATCAATTACAAAGTATGGAGTGCTATTAAATAGCCATCCAAATAGGAAAACCAACTTCCTATAAAGTAGGAAGTATAAACAATATACAACTCCGTATTAATATATTGTTACACATTTGTTATAACAATATATATAAAACTAACCATATAATAAACCATGTGAATACTAATTCCTAACAAAAGCATGCTTCTAAAATAGGTTAACTCAATAACTTAAGTATTCTATCCTCCACCATGGCACTATATCCCATCATTAGGTGCTTAACAACCTATAATGCCTCATCTACCAATGTCTTGGTGCTCTAATATTAAAAATCTTAAAGGAGGTTAGCTATTAACTCCTACCAATTTCTTGTCGGACAACACATCTCTCGAGTGAATGTACCATACACGCACACAACCTAGTAAAGTGGAGTACAAATTATGTATGCATAAAGAAGGTGACAATGCTTATGTGCCTTCCATCCAGTGCCTTCTCACATGGATGTGAAATGAGGAAGACTCCTTCACATGATAATGGTATATGATATTAGGTATATTACTTTGGGAAAACCTAACAGAGAACATATTTCTTACTTCGCGCCACTCTAGAAGGATATTGCAATGGCTTTCCTCCGATGTGATGTTGTCATGAGAAAGGTATAGCTAAGCATCCTTCTCCTCTCGGTTTCACTTCTCCACTAGGTCTCCATTTCTCATAGGAAAACATCATGGTTTGCTCCTCTAGAATAACTTGGAAACTTCTTTCCTCCTAGGCACTTGATTGAGCATGCTTTTGCTACCCTTGTCACAGAGCCTCTTAACTTCCTTCCCACCAACTCATATGTCACATGTGCCCAATTGTCACATGCCATGCTAGTTGTATCACTTATAGATTGAGCATATTCCAATCGAATAACACCCTCCTTTGTTGGTTGTACAATTGTAGGGTCCCAAATAGTAAGCATGTAAATTTTGTCTAGGTCCTCTTCCCTTAAAGGCTCAATATAAGGCACTAACTTACCATATATCAAAGGAATTGTTGGTTTCTCAAACATGCACTTGTGTCTTGGATATTAGAAGGGCCAAGGTGTTTAATACCACAATGGAACTATCCCCAATTTGTGGGACCTTGCATTCTTGGGATGGATCTCTGGAGAAGGCCGGTTACTCTATCTATTTCTACTACTACTTCTACTCCTAGTGCTGGAAGGGAAAACTAATCTAATAATGCTAAGGGACTAGGGATAGAAGGATAACATGAAAGGAAACTACACTAAAAGGTGATAGCACTAGAAAAGAGGATGAACACTATCTATTTTGAGTGAGAATGAAAGGAAATGCATGAAAGGAGGCTAGGAACGAGTAGTACAGCTAAACATGTATTTACCAGATCGTTCTCATGGAACACAACTAAATAAGGAACTACAAGGGACCTGAAATGGCACAACTAGCACACAACATAAAAGAAAAGGCAAGAATAAGGAATGCAAACATGTTAAGATAGAGAATAGTCACAAAATGATGTTTCTATTACTTCTAGAAATGCACAATGTTGTTATAATTGCAAAGGAGGCTGATATCCACATGCAAGAGCCAAATTTAGAGGTCTACAACTCAAAATACAAAAATATGAAGTCCTTAGTAGGGAATGCGTAAGGATCCAGAGTGTTCAATGTAACAAATGAGCCTAACTCTTACATTTATATATGAATCTGTGGAAGGAGAAGAGAAGGAGGGAAAACTCAAATTTAAAAAGTAACCACCAACAAGAAGCATTCAATGCCTATAAATCCACCCTTTGCCAAGCTTGTTTGGCATGTTGAAGAAGAAAGGAGGGTAGATCATATCAAACTAGGTGGTTGGAGCAATCATATCTACTCATCAATGCTCAGAGAGATGTTTTCCCATTTATCACCTACCAGATCCACCAAAATTTGAATTTGAATATCTAACACCGTAGATAATGTTAACATCTTTTTGAAAAATCTAGGTGCACGCCAATTTGAGCTCTTTAGCATAAGATATGGCTATAAGAGGATGTTAGATTCTTTGGCACATGCAAAACACATGGTGTGCACTGATTGGCTGAAATGATGGCCAACTATGTGAATATTTTTCATTTTTGCCACGTGTCACCATTTATTTTTTCAAGGATTCAGCGCCTATTGGCCCACTTTCACTAGTTGTGCACTACACACTCAAGCATGATGGAAGATTCCTAACATATAAGGGTGTAAAGGAGGGCGTGTAGGGATGAATGTAGAAGAATGAGGCACGGAGGAAGATAGAAGGAAGGCACACAAGGGAATGGTGGAACAAAGAGGAAAAGGAAAATGGAAAGAGAGAACAAAAAACACGTAAGGGTGCTCAAGGAAAAGAAAGGGTGCCAAGGGGAAACTACAACCACGGATTTGTGCCAATTAAATTTAAGTGTGCATAACCATTAATGAGGAAATGAGAGTTATAATGTGCATATAGGTTACCCAAATGACTAGGAGAGTTATTTGGAGAATAGTTTTGGTGATTTTTGTGGCCATCTTCCTTCTATATGAAGTATACCAAGAGCCTAAACCATCCATTAGGCATAGGGTTTGCTATGTAATCATGAAAGTTCCCTTTTGGTCACTTCAAAGGTCTTTTTCGACTCTCATTCTAAATCTTGTAGCTGATGAAAGAAGCTCTACATTCTGGAAGTAATGGAAGAGCACGAGAAGGAACCATGCGAGAAGAAAAAACTATGTACAAACAAAAATGTGCATGCAACGTACATGGAGGAATTGAAACTACTCTAATATATACAAAAGATATAGCAAGCTTAATGGAATGTTTTTAGGTAGATATAATTTACTCGATTTGTAGTGTGCCTCCATCAAGATGAGTCAACTCGAAAGATTTATCCTCCTTGTAGGAACTCATGATGTATGGGTCACTCCAAAGTTCATCAAACTTTGAATGACACCCTGGTTTAGATCTGTTAGCATCCCATTTTAAAACCAAGTCTCTAAATTTTAAAACTTGAGGCTTAGCCTTTCTATCAAACTATTTCTTTGTTACTTGTTGATGTTGTTCTAGCTTAATTATGGCAAAGTTCCTTAGTTATTCAAGATCAACCAAATCTGTCATTCTTATTTCTCTCTAGTCTACTCCTTCAAATTCCAACTATTGGGCAAGTGCTAATGAATTTCACTCAAGTGTCAAAGGAAGAGTATCCTCCTTACAATATAAAATCTTGTAAGGAAAAGTTCTTATTGCCTTTTTGACTATGATTATATATTCCCAAAGCACACATGCGACCTTTGTATGCCACTATCATTGGCTGATGTTCATTATACATTTCATAATTCTGATCGTGTTCTTGTTTGTTGACTCTACCAGACCATTTCCTTGAGGGTAATAGTTGGAATAAGTCTTCAATTAAATTCCCAGACTTAGAGTCCAATCAATGAATTTAGTACCAAGGAAGGCTTTCGCATTATAATAGATAATGGTTTGAGGAATGCAAAACCTTTTGACATACCTTTGATAAATTCAAGGATGACTCAATCGATTAATTCCTTAAGCATGGAAGCTTTTGTCCATCCGGTGAAGTAATTTATAGCTTTCAACACCCACTTATACCCAGTGCTTGAAGGCAGATTTATCATGCCTATAAAGTGGAGACCCCATTACATAAAAGGCTGATTCGTTTGGATTGGTCTCTGAGTGGAAGCGCTACTAATATTTTCTTTCCCGTAGGGAAAGTAGATTCCTTATATTTTGTGACCCACTTGTGTGCATCTACAAACAAGGTAGGACAAAAGATACCAGCCGTTATGATTTTCATTACTGTCATTTTGGTAGAGAAGTGTCCACTAGAAAATCCACCATGAAATTTTGCTAATACTTTTTCACTACGTATTATTAATAAATCTTAACAAAGACGCCATCAAGATTATTTTTAAAGATAATTCCATCGATCAAAACATAAGGAATATATTATAACCTCAAATGTCTTCTCTTTTCTTTGTTTAAACTAAGAGGGTATGTACCCTCAGAAAGGAATGTGATCATTTCCTTCATCCAATCACATGTGCTAGGATCCACATTCTACACAAGCTCGAGCACAAGAGCTTCTCATCCGTAAATAATGAAGCCTTAGATTCAATTTTCACATCCTCGGTGATCTATCCGTGGAGTGCACTACCTCTTACCAACTTTGTGGCCTTAATAGTTACATCATAATCCATGATTTTCATCACCCATCATGCTCTTTTCTCACTAATTTATGCTCTCATGATGAACTCTCTGACATAAGAGTGGGAAACCGACACCTTGATTTAATTGTTGGAGAGAATACTATTGAATTTCTTGAGCATGTACATGATCGAAAATACCTACTTCTCTATGTGACTATACTTTAATTCATACTCCTTCAAAGTGTCTGGTTGAAGAAGGCCACTTGATGTTCCATTTCATGTTGATTTTCTTGTGTTAGAACAACAACACTCACATCAACACCATAATCATATGTTATCCTTTGAATAATCTAGGTTAATAAGTGTTGGCACGCAAGGAATTTATTACTTGATCTTGTTGAAGCTTTCTCTTACTTATGCTATCCATCTAAAAGTTTTGTCCTTCTTGAGCATCAGGGTGATGGGCCAAACCAGTCCTACAAACTTAGGGATAAAACGCCTTAAAAAATTGATCTTGCCAAGGAAGGACTATAGGGACTTTTGTGCGTCAACAGGAATGAGCTAGGATGGCTGAAACACACTCATGATCAATTGAAATTCCCTCCTTTGAAACCACATGGCCCAAGACCTTTCCTCCGTGCCACCACAAAATTACACTTCTTGGGATTAAGATACACCCCATATTTTTGCATCTCTCAAATAATTTCTCCAGGTGTGCCATATGATTCACACTCGCTTTGAGAATATTGTTATTTCACCAAGGTAAACGAAGAATATCTCGTTGATGTATCCTTTGATTCAATATCCATGATGCGTTGAAATGTGGTGCCCACATTTGATAGCCCAAAGGGCATGTTTTGATATGCATACATTCCCCATTTGGTTGTAAACATTTTTTTGAATTGATCCTCTTCCATGACCAGGATCTAATTGAAACTTGATTACCCATCTAGCATTGATAACCTCTCGTGCACTAGACACACGTCTGCATGCATTTTCTCCATCAAGGAAAAGGATAATGATCCTTCGTATATGCCTTGTTAAAATATCTGAAATCAACACACGAGTCTGATTTCACTATTAGTTTTACACACTGGAACTAAGTTTTTGACCCAAGTAGAGTATATTATGGGAAAAATAATTTATGTCTTAATGAGTTTGGATAATTCCTTTCTCATGAGGAGATCTATCTTTGGATTGAATGGTTGGTACTTCTTTCCGATGGGCTTGATACTAGAATCAAGGTCAATGGAGTGTTTAACAACAGTTGGATAAAAAAATTTGAGGTCTTCATACTCCCATGAGAAGATATCACTCTATTTTTGACAAAGAGAGATGAAGGCATGTTTCTCTTCATGCGCGCAAGATTTACTGAGAAGTAACTCCTTTCCACTTGTAATACTGACTGGGGAGAAGTCTTCTTATGTGACATGCATGTACCTTTCTTCACCCTTGAAATCATCATCAGGGATAAACATTTTATCTAAGGTGACCAACCCTTTAGGTAACTTGTTTGTCTTTAGTTGTATCACTTGGTCACCATAGTTATCATGCAAATCTCACTTGCATAGTTGATGAGAAATAAACTTCATTCTGGATAAATAATATGATTTGTGTGTCACTGTTAAACACTTGCCAACTGGTATTATTTTCAGGAATGGATGGTATGATCACCATCTTAATGTGTCGAGTGTTTCCTTTGACAAAGTCCTCAATAGGAGATAACTGTGAACTTAGCGTGACCATTTGGTCAACTTCCTTGTTAATTTTATGCGGCACCACCTGCAGATTTAGATCATGAAAGATATCAAGAGGTCCCAAACTATATGTTTATAAGCTTTGGGAAGCTGATTATTTGTCCGGAATTTTTGGTAACCCTGAGGATAACAAATTATGTGTCCCCAAAAATCTGCAGTGTTTTAATTGTCTTCTTCTCAAAAATTAGGAATCCATGCACCATTGCTTCATATTCCACCAGATTGTTATAACATGAAAATTGTAACCTATGAGAAAAGAAGAATTCCTCATCCTTAGGGGAAATCAGAACCAGGTTCAATTTTTTTTCTTGAGCACACACAATAGAACAACTTATTCTTCAAGAATGTAGTAAGTACTAATCCCGGTTTCATAAGCTTCTAATTCTTTAGAATATGGATCAAATTTATGGTGCCTCTCCACCCATTCATCAAGTACTAGGTCAAGAACAAATGGTGGAAGAGACTAATCTTCATGAACCAAAGCTTGTTCCTCTTGGATTAAACAGTTGGCTTGGAGAGGGGATGTAACATATGACTCAACAAGATGGGAAAATATAGGCTCAGTTTGTATGGTAAACCAAGTACCATACCTTATCTTGAGTAACATATGAGACCAATCAGAAGAAAAGTAACCACCCACTTTAGCAGTAAAGTCTCTCAATAGACATAGGGAAAATAAAGGAGGTAGGTCAATGATTGACACATCTTGAGTTATTGTTAGGCTTGAACATGCATAGAGGGTTAACTCAAGATCCTTGATGAATCCTAAGGTGGTAGCAGTTGATCCATAAAGTTGCAAGAATCCCTTAGAAAAAGGATATATTTCAAACCTAATACATCAGCTATTTTCTTAGGCATAACAAGTACTCACACTTGAGTCAATAATGCAATCAAGGACATGTAGAAGGGTTGGGTGTTAACAGATCTACTTACTTACTTCTCCTCTTCTTGGTAGATGTTGATAGAAGCATGTGGTTTCTACATAACCATATCAACAACAAGAGTTGCACCGAGTGATTCATACAACAGATCCTGCTGAGATGGAATAGTTAGGGCATCCCACATTGTGACATTTATGTTTGCTCTCTTCATGTGGTCCTAAATTCTAAATGGAAGGCCCATTGTGTTATGTATTTAGGGAACAATATCCCCTCTTGACTATTCAGGTGTAGAATCTTGGACTTTATCTAGAGCAAAGGCTTGACCTACCAAAGGAGGGGCATGTGCTAATTTAGAAGGAGCTTTGTATGTGGCCTCTTGCATAGGGACTTGAGCACTTTTATCTACTAGATGCCTTGTCTACATCTTTCTGCTTCTAAGGATCTACTTGTGTTTTGGAAGTGGGACTTAAGTTTCTGAATCTAACATTCTTTTATTATATCTTGTGTTGTACACAACTTGGGCACGTGGTCTGTTTGTATCCTCTACATCTTGGTTGATTACATAGAAGTCCTTAGTGACAAAGAACATCAAGTTTGTCTCTGGAGGAGATTCTGGCCTTTCTTGGTTTTTTTCTTTAGGGGCACTTGTTGAAGGATCAAAAACTGAAGCATTCTATATCATGAAGGATTGGGCACACACAACATTAACATTATGATATTGACTATGGGGCATGTTGCAAGGGAAGCACCATTGTGACTCTTACGCCAAATTGTTTTGAACTAGAACAAGCACCTCGAATCACACTAGGTGCTGGAAGAGAAGGCATGGGAGGAACAACTTGTAAGGGAAGATGTACATTGGGATGACATATATCATTCTATTGGTTAGGCACGTATCTTTTATTTCCATACTAATTTTTCCAAGGTTGATTACTTTTTCCATGCACTTGATTAGAATTACCTCTATAGGCTTGCACATGTTTCTTTTCTAATGATATAAATTTGTTTGATAAATTTATAATCAGGACCTTCAACTCTTCATCTTCCTTCTACTGTGCTAGAGAGTAGGATGTTGAGGCAATTGGTTGTGTGCTTTGCTCAGAATAGGAATAGGGGTCATAGAAGGTCAGGAACTTGTGACATTTATGGGAAACAAGGGCATAAGTGGTCTAGGAGCTATCTTTCCCACCTAAATAAGACTATTTTCTTCCCTTACTACAATACTATAAGAAGCTGATAAATTCCTACCTCCCATAGATTGGATCATAACTAAAATATCACTATTGATCATCTTCAGATAATATAGGAAAGCATGTTGGGCTGTAGGTCTTACCACAAGAGGGATTCTATCCCAAGTCTTCTGAAATCTGATGTTGAAATCATTCATCTTCTCGTTGGGCACCCTCATTGTTTCCAATTACTCCACCAGAGATAAGTGATCTAAATTATCTTCAAAGTAATTGCAAAGAGTTATTCCCAGCTCATCCTAGGTGGTGATAGATCCAAGTCTCAAGCCTCGGTACCATTAAAGTGCTTTACCTTTGAAAGAGGTTGTAAGTAGCCTGACTGTTACATCATCATGTGTGATAAAATAGAGTGAACACACATTTTCTATATCCCGGATATGTTCACAGGGGGTGACTTGATTCTCACCAATAAAGTATGGAATACTCTTGAGCACACTATTTGGCATATCATATTGCACATATAGCAGCGAGGGATTGCCTCTAGAAAAGTTTGCAAAGTTACTCAGTGGAGGAGGTTGTTGATGCAACATTACAAGGCATGGAGGTTGTCTCTTTTGAGGAGGATTTGAATGGGCATGATGTGTAGGATATGGAGATGTGCACACATAATTTCTAGAATAAAATCTTATTGGGGATAGCTGGAGGTAATCAAAATAATCTTCGCATTACACACTTCTTCTTATGCGCACTCTTCTCAATACTATTGGGAGTCGCTAGATGCGTTGAAATGACTTCTCTCTTTTCAATACTTAGTAATGCTAAAATAGAGATCTTATACTAGTTGGAGTCGCTAGATGTGTTGAAATGAGCCTCCAAAGGTTACAATACTAAGTCCACACACCGAACTTAGAGATATGAATTTTGATCTTTCAATCCCGGTCCCACCAAGAATTCCCAAACTATTGGTTACTCAAACATGTACCCATGTCTTGGATCTTGGAAGGGTCAAGGTGTTTGAGACCACAATAGAACCGTCCCCAAGTTGTGGGACCTTGAGTGCTTGGGAAAGATCTCCAGAGAAGGCTCGTTTCTCTATCTATTTCTACTACTACTGCTTCTCCTAGTGCTGGAAGGGAAAACTAAGCTAATAATGCTAAGGAACTAGGGATAGAATGATAACATGAAAGGAAACTACACTAAAAGGTTATATCACTAGAAAAGAGGGATGAACACTATTTTTTCTAAGTGAGAATGAAAGGAAATGTGCGAAAGGATTCTAGGCACGAGTAGCACAACTAAACATGTATTTACCAAATCATTTTCATGGAACACCACTAAATAAAGAATTGTAAAGGACCTAAAATGGAAGAACCAGCACACAAAGCAAAATAAAGGGAAAGAAGAAGGAATGAAAACATGTTAGGATAGAGAATAATCACAAAATGACATTTATATTACTTCTAGAAATACACAGTGTTGTTATAATGGTGAAGGAGGCTGATATCCACTTGTGAGAACCATATCTAGAGGTCTGTAACTCAAAATACAAAAAAGATGAAGTCCGTAGTAGGGAATGCATAAGGATATAGAGTGTCCAACATAACAAATGAGCCTAGCTCTTACATTTATAGATGAATCTGTAGAAGGAGGGAAAACTCAAATTTGAAAAGTAACCACCAAAAATAAGCATTCAATGCCTATAAATCCAGCTATAGATCTATGAAATACACTTCCCCAATCCTATTTGGCATGTTGAAGAAGAAAAGAGGGTAGATCATATCAAATTAGGTGGTTGGAGCAATTAGATCTACTCATCAATGCTCAAAGAGATGTTTTCCCATTTCTCACCTACTAGATCTGCCAAAATTTGAATTTGAATATCTAGCACTGTAGATGATGTCAAAGAACTTTCTGAAAGATCTAGGTATGCACCAATTTGAGCTTTGTAGTAGAAGATACAGTTGTCAAAATATGTTTGAGTTTTCGGTGCATGTAAAACATGTGGTGTGCCTGGATTGGCTGAAATGATAGCCAACTATCAAAATATTTGCTATTTCTTCAATATTTTAGTCATTTATTTATTGCAAGGATTCGGCACCCTATTGGTGCACTTTAACTAGCTATGTGCATTGCACACTCAAGCATGATAGAAGATGCTTGACATAGAAGGGTGCAAAGGAGGGTAGGTAGGGATGTGCATGGAAGAATGAGGCACGAGAAGAAGATAGAAGGAAGGCATGCAAGGGAAGGGTGGAACAAAGAGGAAAAGGAAAATGGAAGGAGAGAATAGAAATCATGCAAGGGCACTTGAGGAAAAGAAGGGGCACCAAGGGGAAACTATAACTAGGGAGTTGTGCTAATTAAACTTGAGTGCATGCAACCTTCAATGAGGAACTGAGAGCCATAATGTGTATAAAGGTTACCTAAATGACTAGGAGAGTTTTTTGATAATACGAATGATAACCCATTCCTCTTTATTCTCAAAGATTATGTAGCCCTTATTAAAATGCAAGTTAGGATTGTTCATATAGCACCAGGGGCACCCAAGTAATGCTAGAAAGTTTTCTACCTCAAAGCAAGTGCTAAGAATTTAAAATTCCCCAATGAATTTTTCCCTTGGATAGTGATAAAAACATCCTTTAAAACACTAATGGGCATCACCTTTGTCTTATTGGCCATATACAACACATTTGAAGATGACTATAATGGGGGCCTTCCCATTTGATTCTAGGTGTCCAGGGTGAGAACATTGACTTCCACACCTATGTCAATCAGAATGTTGCTTAGGATCCATCCATCAACAACTACATTCAAGGTAATCTCCTTATCGTAGTCAATGTTGTGGGGGGGAAGTTAGCATGCATAAATTTCCTCTCGTGCTTTGCTCCAACACTTGGTATATTATTCCTCAACCATTATCCTAAAAAAGGATTGATATTTTCTTACCTTAACATTTTTCATACCTCCTTAACATCATCTAGATACTTCTATGGATCCTCGACGCTCTTCTTCTACTCCAAATTTTGGTATTGCTCCTTTAGACATTGAATTCCCCTTGAAGATTCTTGATTACGTCCATGGTCTCTTTAAGCACCCAAAATTGCACATGCTACATTATTGGGAAAACGGTTACAAAATTCCCCAATGATGATTCAAAATCCTTTCAAGAAGGTGTTCAAGCTCCAAAACCCATATGCAACGTATATTTGTAGCCTAAATGTCCTTACTTAACTTTTCCATGCATTTTTCTATCTCCCCGCATCTTTATGTGCTTGCTTTGGCCTTCAATGCCAGGACCGCCACCCTAATTAGGTGGTGGTTCTCAAACCGTGACCTAAGAAGGGAGGTGGTCCTAAAACCTCTACCCTATATAGAGTGGTGGTCCTACCCACTTTTCTCGGATTCTTCAAGCGTGTTTTAAACATTCAATGGTTCACTTAAATTTTCTTTTTGCATGCATCTGTGAGCTGAATTGGCTAAAAATAGCTTTTTTTTCTTAGTTCTCCTTGCTCCTATTTTAAATAATATTTAATTGGTTTGAACTCCTTCTTCTTGCCATGTGCATGAAGTAACCTCCTAGCCTCCATTCCTACATAATCCATGTTTGTATTCAAGCAAAAGGCCCTGAGATATTTATGTATCTTGTATTGTTTTGCGGTCATAATCTTGCTAGGAATTTCATAGCCAAGTTAATATCTCTTATGGTATCTCTCTTCTACTTTCCTTATGTAAATATTGCTTCCAAGCTGTCATTGCTCAAGCACCGTCCTCTTTTTGTTGTTCTTTGCATTCCCAATCCCTCGGACTCACATGAACACTCAAAGAAAGAAAGGAAATAACGAGGGATAAACACCGATACTACTAGATTTTCCAATGATCTTGCTCTTCTATGTTGGATTTGTGTATTTGTTTTCTTTGTTTATTAAATTGTCAATTAGGAATTGTTAATTTTAATTACATATCAAATAAAGTACATAAATAGTCCATTTCAATTAACTAGACAATTTCAAGTAGATCAAATAAATAGGATGTTGTCTCTTCAACATTACCATGGAATATGTGGGGAAAATAGCTCGTTAGGGTTATGATTTGTTCTTCATTTCTAAGGTAGCTTTAGAAGGATTTTTGATTGACCTAGAATCTATTTTTTATATTTAGATTCACACATCTGCACAAATAGTTATCTACATCCGGCCGATTGTTTGTATTTAACTTGCTTATTAGATTATATGCATTGTCTCAAAAGCTAGAAAAGAAAAGAAACATTTACTTTCCATAGATTAGCTTGTTTTACTATTTTGTTATGATATATTAAGAAAACACCAAAAATATAGGTTAGATTTCCTTTGATAGATAGTTTATTTACTGAAAACAAATCAATTCATCTTACATGACCATCAAAATTCCACAATAGGAAAAGACTTATAGTTGTGATCCCCTGATCCCACAACCCAATGGGATGGAGCTAATAGCTGACATTGACAAAAGTTTGCATTTAATAGTCTTACGCACACCTGCAACATACGCTGAGAAAATAAGACAGTTAGATACATTGAACATAGTTGCTAATCAAGCCTACAAATTTTGGAATGCTCCTAGAAATAGGGTTTGATTGCATGCATGACCATCTAAGGGCCACAACCCCCACAAGTATTTGGTTATGATCCACAGGTCTTACAACCCAATGGGCCTACTAGTTAGTTAGATATTGACACTAGTTTACGCACATTGGTATTCATATCTTCACCGCTTCCACCTGATATTATTACACATATTTCATTATTGAATATAGCAATGATCAATCGAGCTAAGACTTTCTAAACAAGACCGAATATTGCACATAGTCCATGTAGCTCCACTACAACTCTTGTCTTCACTTCCATGACCTTGTCTAGAAACCCATACAAGGCACCTGCAGGTTACTTTCCATGTATTACACAACCAATCAATAGAATCTCGGCAGAACTAGACATCGATTGGATTCTCTGAGTAGCTATCATATCAGACCATACCATCACACCCCTTCAGGTTAGGAGAGCATTCTTTGCCTTCGATTTGTAGATTCCAGTAGTTCATGTTGAAGACATAAGGTTGCCCAATTAGCTTGATCATTGCCATCACTTTCACTTCCATTTCATTTCCACATTGGTTGCCTCGGCATGACCTCAGGAGGTTGGGTGCAAAGAAGGTCATGTGTTGATTTTTATCATACAAAATTGGTGAACCTAATGTGAAGAGCTATTCTTTTAAATGTTTCTTCTTTCTTCATCCATCCCTTGTTCTACAAGTATTCTTATACCCCCAAATATGTTGGGATATGATGAGTAAGGTCAGCCCATCCAAATTTTTGGCATGTACCATTACCAATCAAGTATACCACAATAATCACCTTCACTTTCCACATGGGCGGAAAACCACTCGTCCGCTCAAAACCCTCTACTTTAGGGAACCAATGTCGGTTCTTCTATACACATTGAAGAACTTGATTAGGTCACTCAGACCTATCCCCTCAAAAATCAAGTTCAAATAACATGACATTCACTAGTGAAGCAAGTTTATCTCCTCGGGTATTGTTTCAACATCCCATTAGCATGTAATCTGATCAACTCCCCCATCTAGATGAGGATTATTTAGCACAATATGCTAGGAGTGAACAACACTTCCAAAACATGAACCAATCTTTCAATAGGTTGCAAGGACAAGGTGATGTCCTACTTCAAAATAATAATGCTACCCCACCACTAACTGACAAGAGAACCAATGAGGGGTGTAAACATTGTGAATAATTCATAGTAGGATACCGTACTCCTCAACAACCTCCAAGGTTTAAAAAAAAGGTACCTAAGCAAGACACCACCTTGCTAACAGTGATGTCATTTCAACTTTGGTAGAAAAGGTCAAAGAGTTAGAGCTTACCCAAAAAATGCAGAATTCATATGCAGGGTAAGAGAAAACTCTATCCTACCCACAAAACTATGGGAAAATACCAACTACACAGAATCCTCCAGTCTACATGAATACTCCTAACCTTGGGGATTTATTAACTGGTATAGGTACCTTGGGTATACCTCCTCAAGCCACATATGGATACATGCAATAGGTGCCATATAGAAGTGCATTCTCAAATGCTATACCAGCAGAAATGTGACATTCCCTGGCTTCACGCCTTCATCTTCATATCAAAGTAGCCAACCCCCTATATGAACACATACTCTAAAATTCCACAAGGAGATGCATACACCTATCTCGGGTCCTTATGGTTATCTACAGGGAATGCTATATGCCCCGAAAAACTCCTACACCATGTTTTTTAACAACCAATGCAACCTTTTCTTCCCCAACAAGGACCTTCAATGGTTGAAATGTACGCAATGGGAACTTACTCTAAGTACCTAAAGGAGCCTCTAGACTTTTCCATCTGGACATTCATGCTCCCAAGGCCATTTCCTGATCTTCCAAAGTTTAAAGGGGAAGGTGACCCAAATTCTCACATCAAGGCTTATGCAATGGCCATTCAAGATCTGCTCCCATGTGACGTAGTCGTTGTGAAAATTTTCCCTAAGACACTAAAAGGTATTACTCTCGATTGGTATTATAGAATACCAGAGGCCTCGATACACTCTTTTAAACAACTCATGTCAGAGTTCATTAAGGATTTCGATATGAATAAGTTGCTAAGAACAGGATCAAAGAATTCTTACACATCAAACAAGAACATAACGAATCCATAACCCACTTCATTCAAGAGGTGGTGACAGGTTCTCTATTCTTCTACAAGTGCTCCAAACATGGATCAAACGGAACTTTGTGATTTATTCCTCCACTCTCTCAATAGAGAGACAAAGGAAGAGGTTCAAAATTTCCCACTCAGGAGCTATGAGGAAGTGCTAGAAGGCACTCTTCGAATTGACCAAGTGGCCATTGATAGTGGCTATAAGACCTATGGGGAAAATGGGAAGTTAGTCACTCCTACTCAAAACGCTCCCGGCTACTCCAACAACACAAATAACAATCAAGGACCAAAAATCCTTAATAAGAATCATGGAGTCATGACCAACGGTGTGACTGACCAGCCCAAAAGCCTAATGTTGTTAATCCTACTAATACCAGATGCTATAAATAATAACAACAATAATGGTAAAAATTAGAGAAACAAAATTTCTCACCCTCAAGAAACAAACAGTGGATTTTAATTGTCCCCAAAAATAGGAACAACCTCAAAAATAGATACAAATACCATCACCAAGCCCTATTCAATAACCAGGAGGCATCCTAACCAATTCCAAAACCAGGGGCAAGGGTTCCAAAGTGCTAATTATGAAAATAAAAAGCCAAACAATAACCGTAGTTTCAAACCACAACAAAGAACAAACCAAATACCTCAAGATTATGATCCCGACTTGTAATGTGGTTTCGATAAGGTCTATGGGTATGACACAATAACTTGTCATGATTGTAGTAATTTTTACAACATTTTCCGTAAGACCAAAGATATTTATTTGTTGACATGTTTTTGGCAAACCCAACTGCACCCAGTCAAAATGCCTATATGGGACTAGTGTCTCTGCAGAACACACTACTAGGGATCTTCAACGATCCTCTCCCCACATGTCTAAAGGATGGTAGACTAGATCCCAACAGTTCAAATAAAGGTATTGTAATAGGGACTCATGATCATGAAGCTTCAACTTCGTCAAACCCACAAGTGGCACCCCCTTTGGATGGTCTCTAGTAAATGAAAATTGTGGGATTGGTAAAGGTAGATGACGAACCCCAAATTAACATTGCTACAAGAACTAGGGATTATTCTATGTAGCTAATCTTGATTTATCCAGATGTGTCAGGAAATATTCACAATACGCTAAGAAATCTGGTAGGGTCTTATGATCTAATCAGTTATCTGACCAAGACCTTTTCACATATTTGCTTATTTGATCTACTAAAGAATCCCCCTGCTCATCAAGCCACTTTGTTAGAAGCGCTAGGTCTCAGCCATTTGATTAATGTTACCTCTCCGCCAAAGGAACATATAAATCATATAGACTTTGACATTTTCCCTCCAGGGCAACTTAAAAGTGACATTGGGTTTGTGTTTGACATAACTAAGATGTCAACGGATGCTGGAATAGCTCATAGATATGGCCTTGTTTTTACAAGTTTGGATCTACCAAAACTATGTGAAAAATGAAATGATCAATTATGGG
The DNA here is from genome assembly GCA_018340775.1 of Taxus wallichiana var. yunnanensis. Classification (NCBI taxonomy): domain Eukaryota; kingdom Viridiplantae; phylum Streptophyta; class Pinopsida; order Cupressales; family Taxaceae; genus Taxus; species Taxus wallichiana. The sequence goes on from CM031238.1 coordinate 483,801,325, forward strand.
GCAGCAGTTAACATAGTCCCCTTATCTTTTCTTCAAAAGTTAGGATATGGGGAGACCAATTTCTCCTCAATAAGAAACACACTGAGGGGATATGATAGCCTCAAGGTGACCTCGATCGAATAATAGTATTACCGTAAACTCTTGGACCTAATATGGTACTCAATGAGTTTTATATTATAGATCGGTAAACCAACTATAATATGATCCTTATCTCTGTCCTTGGATCCACCACATGGAGGTAATCCCCTCCCCTCTATTTCATGAGGTCAAGTTCTTTCATTTAGGAAAATTATTTGTGGCACAAGGTGATCCAAAACCCTTTGATATGAATTTGGCCAACTTAAATAAAAATATAGGGGTACACTCTAAATTCAAGGTCCCCATGAACCGGGTAAACAAAACTGCAAGTGTGGTACCAAAAGAAAAAATAGTTCCTACAACAGAGTTAGAGGTCACGAGTTTGATCGAAGGCATTCTGGTGGTCAAGGATGAAAACGTTATTGTAGAGATAGTGTCGCTAGGAACCACAGCAAAGATTTTCAAGCTACTAGAGAAGGATTTTCCTATTCTCCTCCCCTTTGATTCTATGGGTATGGGACATGCCTTGGGACTCGGTTCCCTTCCAATAGATGAGGTTTGTATGGTAGAGGTAACCGAGGTAAAAGAGGAAGGTATAAAGGATGACTCAATGTCCATCTTTTCGAGTAGTTATTAGAATCTCCATTTTAATGGAGCCAAGTGTCACTTTGGTGTCAGGGTAGGTGTGATCCTTACTTCACCCGAAGTAAGGATTATACCTTTACTTTCAAGTTGACTTTTGAATGTACAAACAATGGTGCTGAATATGAGGCTCTCTTATTAGGCCTCATCGTAGCTAAGAGGATGGGCATCCTCAATATTAGGGTGTTGAGTGATTCACAACTACTCACAAATCAGATATTTGAGGTATATGAGACTAGAGTTGAGCATATACAACTTTACAAAATAGTAATTCTAGGTTTGACAAAAGAGTTCGATTTCATATCAATTGAGGCGCCCATGTGAACAAAACCTTCTCACAGATTCTATAGCAACTTCTTCTTTAGGCCTCACCCCAAGTAGTGACCTGGAAGATACCAACTTCATGGTTTTAGTTCACATCAAACCCTTGATTGGTAAAACACCAATGACCCCAATGTTGACATATGTATAAATGGAGAGTCATTCGATTGTTCAAATCACATCAATGATGATGAATCAACTTTAACTTATTTAAAAACTTTGGTAGAACTACATCTTACCTGTCATGAGATAGATTTTTCCTTAATCCCACATTACTCTTCTTATTTTTGGGAATCCCATGATTGAGTCCTCCCTAGGAAAGGATCTTGAGATTTACGAGGTAGAAAAGAAGGGTACTTGGGGTTACCTCCAACCCTACCAAAATCTAGGGAGGGAAATTCCACCTTAATCAAGGGAACGATTGATATAAACATCGAATAGAGGAGGAACCAAATATCTTAAAGTTAGGGTCCTCTTTAACTCTAGAGGAAGTGGAAATACATACCCAAATCCTCAAGGAACATCAAAAGGCCTTCACATTTAGCTATAAGGAAATGATGGGGATTACACCTCACATCACAGTTCAAAATATTGTCACCAAGATATATGCTAAACCAATTAAGCAGAATTCAAGGCCCATGAAGCCAAAAGTGGCCCTCATGGTGAAAGAAGAAGTAATGAAACTTCTCCAGGTGGGATTCATTAAGCCAGTTGATTATTCATAATGGGTATCTAATATTTTCCCCATTATAAAAAATAATGGAATGATCTGTATTTTCATATACTTTCGGGACATTAACAAAGCTTTCCCCAAGGATGATTTCCCATTACCATCCATTGATGTTATCATTAACACAACAAATGGGTTTGAGTTGTTGTCTCTCATGGATAGGTTTTCTAGATATAATCAAATCAAAATATCTAAGGAGGATCAAGATAAAACTACGTTTATAACTCCTTGGGGAACTTATTGTTATTTTTTCATGCCATTTGGTCTTAATAATGTTGGTGCTACATACCAATGAGCAATGACCTACATATTCCATGATCTTATTCATAAGATTGTGGAATCCTATGTAGATGACCTGTTGGCTAAGGATAGGAAGCACTGTGTGATCACCCTGAGGTGCTTCGCATCATCCTTTCGCGCTTAATTGAGTACGGTGTCACATTAAATCTAGAGAAATGTGTTTTCAGCATAATAGGAGGCAAGATTCTGGGTTACATTATTTATTTATGAGGGATTTATGTCAACCTGGGCAAAATCCAAGTTTTCTTAGAAACGGTTCCACCATCATATGAGTCTGGTAATAGATCTTTTCTTGGGAAACTCAGTGCAATCTGAAGGTTCATCCTTGACTTAACCTTTTCTATCCATCCAATCAATAATTTTTGAAAAATATTATAGCATTGATTGGATGGAAGAATGTAATGAGGACTTCGAGGTAGTTAAACGATTCCTGTTGTCCCCTCCTACACTAATGCTACCTAGATCAGATCACCCTTTGATCTTATATTCATGAGCTATGGATGTTTCACTAGCCTGCATGTTGGCTCCAGAGGATGAAGATAAACAAGAATGTGTATTTTACTTCATCATCCGGTTACTTGGTTATAATACATGCTACACACAGGCATAAAAGGAATGCCTTGCCATAGTTTTTGCAACAAAGCATTTAAGGAATTATATGCTCAATCAAGAAACAAGGGTTATTATTAAGATAGACCCCTTACGAACATTACTCATGCAAGGATATTTGTCTAAAAAGGTTGGGCATTTCATAATATTAATGGGTGAGTTCAAGTTAACATTTGTAAATGTAACATTCCCATTTTAAAGATTTAGAAACAAGGGAATTTTTTTTTGAATAGCGTTCTCTATTCTAAATTATCATAATTTAGAACACACATTTCAAGTTTTTAAATAATGTTCTCTATTCTAAATGATCATGATTTAGAACACACATTCCATGCCAATCAATCTCATAATAGATAACCATATGCAACTGTAATGACTCAATGAACTGCCGATCTCTCATTTCATGATTCGAGTTTCATCAATCTCTCATTTCATGACTTGGTTTCTTACCAATCCTTCATGTTGATTCAATGTATTATATACTAAGTATACTTGGTTCTTTTACCATTTTCAAGGTATTGAAGTGTTCTGTTTAAGAGGCCTATCTAAATATTTGTTACCAATATTCATCTAAAATCTTGCTTCTTAAACTAGGTGATATAGGACAATGCAACCAGTACCTTACGATAATTTGGCCAAAGATTTTCACATACTTTGCATGATCATATTCCTAGATGGCATACTCATCTACGGAATATGTCCTTCACCCCCACTTCATTTGTTATCTAGAATGGTCTTCATTGACTCTTGTTAGTCCTCTTGTCCAAGGTTTAACCATAACTCAGGTTAGAAACATAGATTGGTATAGAGGGACACATGCGATGACTAAGGGTACATAGACATAATCAATCAACCTAGGTCGATTACATGTGTCTAGTTACCTTCAGTCATCGAGAGTCCTTCCCTATATCAAATCATGTCCCTAAACTGACCTAGAGTGTAACCAAGTCAAGTCTAAGTTTATGTAAACCTATATGATCCGATTCGGAAGGGTGTTGTGACATGTCAGCTGCAACATTGTGTCCTCATGAAGACTTGGTCTTCATGATGACACATTATTGTAGTTGGTGTGTACCAACATCCCATGGAATCCCCTCATCTAGAGGTACATATCTAGATAAGATGTCAAATAATTTCTTATCTTATTAATTTAAGATTCAGCCAAAGAACCTGTTGATTTTCTAATCTCTTCGATCATTATGGTTGCTAGTCATAAATGACTTATGGTTGTCATGTAGATTAATCTAACCAATCCTTATTCTTGAAGGTTTGGATGTCGTTCTTTAGTTTCTTAACTTTATGTTTCAAAATAAAATTCCAAACCAGCTTAACTGCAATAAGAATAACTTACTTAACTTGACCACATTTATCCATGGCTGAACTTTGATTTTTATTTATTTATAATAGATTTAATTAAGATGAAGTCTATTTCATGTATATATATTTTTATTTTCAGTTACGTTATTTTAGGATAAATATTTACTAAGAAGAGGTATAATTTCCTCTTTCTGAATATCCCTTGAGTATTATACCCAAAAAGGATAGTAACGAATATTTAATTTTGAAGACTAATTGTCTTTCCCTTAACATATATTCATTAGGGTCCATTGCAACAATTACTTATACAAAAACCATATGTAATTTACTTATCTATTATTGTCAATGAATAAACCATATTGACCTAGTTGAGTGTTCATCTATGCATGCCAACCTTAAAGTTGCAATTAAGAGTAGGATAGAGTATCAATACTCTTTTTCTCTATTTCATTTGAGTCCAACTGAAATAATCCAAACATATATGTTTATAAGAGAATAAGAATAAATTTACAATCCCCTTCCAGTAAGCCCAAAAGATAATGACACATCAAAGATCAATAACACTCAATCCCTTTTCCATTTATCAAACAAAATACATATTTTACAAATCTAAACATTTCTGAAAACTTTCATGTCAATCAACATTGATAAGATTAAGTAAAATTTAAAACTTTTCCCTTTTTCAATTACATCTCAAAAATAATAATAATTCCTCATTAAAGATGCATCCTTGAATTAAACATAGGAAGCATCATAGAAGAACTTGTATTCTTTTATCACTTATGAAATCCATTTGCAAAATTTCTAGCATGTGTTAGTTCATTGAACTGAGCATGATAAGCACTAAACATTAAAACAATGTGCTTTTGACTAACTATCTCATAAAAAAATTGATTTTATGAAACATTAAAGCAATTCAGATAGATATCACATAAGAAATAAGGATCAAAAAGGGAGATCACATGAACAATCCACATTACTTCAAGTAAGGATCATGATCAATCAACATTCTTAAGTTAGCAATTTCATAAGAAAATTTACAACATATAAGTAATATTACATCCCAATTTACTTATTTGTTTCATACTATAATGTCTATAGTTCATTCTTGATTCAAACAAAGGTTCAAGAAGAATATTAACTCTAATAGTTCTCATAAGAGAATTATTTTAAAGAAATGATGAATCACAATACTTATCTTTTAACATAATTCTCATTTAATATAAAAGGTCAAATTCATTTTACCTTTAAAGAATGGAATTTAGAACGAACCAAAAACATCCTAAAACAAGAATTCCATTCTTTCCAACACTTGAACCAAATTCAAATTCAATTTCAATTTATCGATTCAATAGGAATAAGGAGTGTAGGTTTTTCCTTAATTACCCACTCAACTTCAACTAGGTTTAATGCAGAAGAGAGAGAAAAGTGAATAGATAAGAATTGAAACAACTTTTTCATCCTTCAAGTTCATCGAAAACAACATTGCATTCAACAACTCAGAGAGAGAAAATAGAATGTAATCTCCTTCATATTTCAAAGAAAAACAACGATGCATACCTAGCTCAGAAATAGAGAAAAGATCTCAGTAATCCCTTCTATTAAAGAAAAATTAAACATAGTCAATATTCCAAGAAGGCCAAACCGATCCTTTCCTAACAACATCCAAATTCAACAACCATCACCACACAAACAACACAGTTGAAATCGAATTGATATATGAATAAACAACTAAAACTAGTAAGACAAAGTGCCAAAGAGAGGGCTTCTCATCAAATAAAGAGAACAATCATTATGGCACAAAACTGATACAAGTTTTCAAGCAACAAGCTCAGTAACTAATTCCTTAGCTTCATTTTAGTGAAGATATCCTCTACCCAGATGTTCCCTTAATTCCTAAATAGAGAGAGACTTACAATATATATATTATACGCCCAAAAGAATGAATACAAGTTACAACTAATCGACCATGTACCCACTTTACAGGGGTTAAGGAAATAGTAAAAAGGTAAGAAGGATAGAATTCCAACCCTATTTTGAACAAGATGTAGGAAAATCAAAAGGAGATTCAACCCCAAGTTGGTTCCTAAAATTGAACAAAAGAGGAGAGTAAAATAGAACGTTCCAACTCTTTCCCCTTAGATAACCAAAACCAAACTAATTCCACGTTCCACTACAGTAGTCAATTTTCACATCAACATCTACAGATGTAAATCAAAAGGTTTTCCACAAACCATTTCATACATACAGGTAAGAGAACAACAAGAACTTCTACCAATTGTTTCAAATGGATACACAAGAATCCATAGAATTTATTCATACCAAGCATAGTAAGACTTCCTTATTGTTATTTTCAACAAGTTTGATTCCATAAAATAGAGGCTACTAACAACCATGACAATGAAGGGTCAAACTAGAGTGACATAGACCAAAACTACTTCAAGAGTGCTAAGGTTATCTTCCTTCAAAGCATTCTAATAGAGATTCACAACTCAAGTGTGCAAGGTTCAAAACTAATAAACTCATTTTCTATTACATATAACAAATGTGAATCTACCCAATACAGAATCCAAACCACTGTTCTATTATAAATCAATAGGAACGAAAAGATTTGAAGTAACTAAAACTTCAACAAAAGACACAACATTTTATACTTTCCGTTAATAAAGGAAACAAACCGTATCAAATATTTTCCCAACAATTTTTCCTAATCTATTTTTCACAACTTTTCGAAGTGCATGTCGACGACTTAAGCAACAATCCAATTTCAAATAAGATAAACATGATTTACTCAAACATGCATCAAGAAAATACCCATATCAATTATTTTTCCAAACAACAAACTTAAACAGAATATCACAACAAAAATACACCAAGGCATTCCACAAAACCACTCATTTCAATGAGATCAGAGTTCTTTTAATGAAGACGTTTAATAAAAACTTAACTATTTAATAAGAAGAGCCTATCATGCCTGATAAAATTTCTTATTGATTTGTAGAAGATCTCTAGCTGAGCTTCTCAAGAATCTCTTCTTTTCAAACAATGTCAATAGTCAAATCTCCCAGCTGCCTCCATGTTTCCATAGGTTCAGAAATAGTTCAAGGATGCTCAAGATCACTATGGATAAAAAATAGACTTGTTGGTTCAAAGAACCAAAACCACATGCAAAGTAAAACCAGAATGACCAACAACTTCCACAAAACACCCTTCTCCTCTTTCCTAGGTAGTATCTTCATTGAAATCAATGTCATTGAATGCATTGAATGCAAATTCCCTCTCTTTTCTTGTGACACTGCCATTTCAAATTTGGCGAAGTGGATTTCAAAATTTAACATGTATTTTAAATTCAGCAATGATGTCACCTAGGCATCTTACCTACCTTCCTTTCCTTCACCAAACTTGGTAAATTAAGATGTAAGGACTGAGATTTAATTCTCACTAATACCTTATAAACCACCGCCACTAACCTTCCATTTGCCACATAACCCATAATTCCTCTTTAGGCTTAGTGATATTTTAGGTTATATTAGCATCGCTAGGTTTCCATCTTAGTTCTTAGGTCTTTAGAAGTTATCTTAGGTTAGCTCAAAATCATAACCATATAATATACCTTCTTAGGTTAGGTAGTAACCCCCCTTAGGTTAGAATTCATATACGGTAGGGCACTTTGTAGCATAGTTTTAGGCATCAACCGTAATAGTTTAGTAATAGGTCCTAGGTAAGTATTATTACCTTAGGTCAAAAATACAATAGGGAAACATTACAGTTTAGGTCAGATCCGAATAGCACCAACCATTCCAACCAAAGTTAAGGCATTTTACTTATAAGACCAATAACAGGTCCTTAATCTCCTCACGCTTTTCAACATTCTAAAAATTAATAAAGGAGGTCTAGACTTAGATTTTTCAACATGATGCTAGTAAGGATACCTAAAGCCGGTCCTTAAAATTTATATCAAAACATAGCTTGGTTCCATAATATGTTTCATTCAACATGTCTATTAATGAGATGATAATAAAGAGAATGAAGCATACCTTGGATCAATGGAATTGATTCGAGGTGTGTTGTTAACATATGGAAGATGTGAAAACAATGGTACAAATTTACAACTTATATTTCATAGAGTATAATGGCTTCACTTCCAAGTAAACAGAGTTACAACAAGCATGAATTCTAGAAAATAATAACTTATCCATTGCAAACATGATTTTTAACGTCAAAAGAATACACCTTCCTAAGAAAAATCACATGTCAACATTTATAATCTCAAAAGTGGAAGTCATCATAGTAACAGTCATGACCAAGACGTTGCATACCTTCCTCCTTAAAAGAATCATCGTCTCAACTATTAACTTAATCAAACCATTAAGGTTTTAGGAAAAAATTTAATTATTGTCCTTCCATTCATATGTCCATAACATGACTAAAATTGAAAAATTCAAGTTTTCAAAATAATATTTAAAATAGTTGTCAAATTGTTTAGTAACTGCTCAAGTTTGGCAGATTTAACATCAAAACATGAATAAAATTTTCATATTTTATCAATTTTCAAAATCAATTCTGATCAAACAAGTATGGATAAGAAGATCTCATATCTTTGATATTTTCCCAGGTTGCACTTTCTTCATTAAACTAGTCCCACTGGACCTTACATTGACTTATTTCATGATTTCTTAAGTACAACTAGTGAGTTTCCAACACTCGAATGGGTTTAACCATGATTATTCTTGGGTCTTGGACCTACAAGGAATTCCAATTCAACACATGTGATAAATTTGAAATGTATTTCTTAAGCAAAGAAATATGAAAAACATCATGCATTTGTGATAAAGTAGGAGGTAAAGCTAAATGATAAGCTATAGGGTTGATTACTTCAACAATTTCAAATGATCCCACATAACGAGGTGCTAACTTTGCAGCCTTGCCAAAAGTTATAGAACTCTTTTTCGGCTTAACCCGAAGAAAGAACTTCTCACCAAGTTAAAATTTCCTATCCACCCGCTTTAAGTCTGCATAACTTTTCTGCCTATCTGCAACTTCCTTCAAGTGTTCACAAATCATTTTAACTTGTTGTTCCATTTCTGTAAGGATTTCAGGCCCTATCACCTCTCTATCTTCAATGTTGTCCCAACTAACAGGGGTTTTGCATTTCCTTTTGTATAGTGCTTCAAAAGGTGCCATTTTTAGAGAGGCGTGATAAGTATTATTATAAGAAAACTCAACTAATGGAAGGTACTCCTCCCATTTATACTACTGATCTCTACATTACGGTCTTAGCATATCCTCTAAAACTTGATTAACTCTTTTAGTCCTGCCTATCCGTTTTCGGGTGATACGTAGAACTAAAATTCAGTTTAGTTCCTAGAACTGCATTAATCATCTACCAAAATCTTGATGTCATTCTCAGAACTCTATCTAATATGATTAATGTAGGTATTCCATGTAACCTAAAAATATCATGCATAAATCTTCTTGCTAAGACAGGTGAATCATCCTTTAGATTACAACCAATAAAGTGTACTAATTTTGTTAGTTTATCAACAATAACTAGAATAACATCATGTTTATTCTTTGACATAGGTAACCCTTGAAAAAATCCATGGTTATCACTTTCCATTTGTACTATGGAATGCTGTGAGGGTACAGTAAACCAGTTGGATGCATATGTTCTCGCTTTAACTCATTGACATTCTAAACAGTGTGTCATGATTTCCATCACATCTTTTTTCATCCCTTTTGAGAAATATTGTTGTTTTATATTAGAAAACATATTTGTAATGCCAGGGTGTCTAGAAAAATGTGAGTTGTGAAATTTAACTAATAATTTCTTTCTTAAATCATTTTCTAAAGGTATTTATACTTGGTTTTCAAACCACAAAATTCCTTCATTGTCGAAATGAAAACCCTTATATCTCGCATCATTTGGATTTGCAGCAAGTGCTATCCTTACTTGCTGAAAATAAGAATTAGATTCCATGAGACTTTTCACCTTGTCTTTAAACTGAGTTCTTAATGTTATAAGAGAACAAATGTGTTTCCTACACCTAGAGCATCAACTATTCTATTTTTCTTTCATTTAATATAGCTTATATCAAAATCATACTGAGATAGAAATTCCAACCATATTCATGTTCTTACATTCAAGTTTACCTAAGTGAAAATATACTTCAACCCAAGATGGTCAGTTTTTAGTTCAAAAGGCCTACTGAGAAGATAATACCTCCATATTTGAAGGGAATCAACAATGGCAACAAGCTCTAGATCATGTGGAGCATAATTCTATTCATGTAACTTGAGTTTTATACTTTCATAAGCTATGAAATGGTCATCCTACAATATAATACCTATGATTCCCTCTCCAGATGCATCTGTTACAACAATAAATTCCCCATTTGGATCGGGTACAGTCATAATAGGTGTTGTAGTTAACTGATCCTTTATAATCTTAAAATTAGATTTGCATTTTTCATTCCAAACAAATTTCTTATCTTTCTTTTGTAATGAAGTTATTGGTGCAACAATCTTAGAAAAGTCTTTAACAAACTTTCTATAGTAACCAACAAGACCCATGAAGCTTCTAACTTCATGCACATTCTTGGGTACATGCCACTCAATTATAGCTATGATCTTTGAAGGATCTATAAATATTCCATTTTTTCTTATTACATGTCCCAAATAGTGTACTTTTGTGTCATAGAAGGAACATTTAGACAACTTACCATACAAATTTCTCTTTCTTAAGATTTCCAAAACTATCTTCAAATGCTCATGATGTTCTTCAATGCTTTTAGAGTATATGAGAATATCGTCTAAGAATAAAAGCACAAACTTGTCCAAGTATTCTTGAAAAATATTATTCATCAAATTCATAAAAGCTGTAGGTGCATTTGTCAACCCAAAAGGTAAAAATATGAATTCAGAATGCCCATACCTTATTCTAAAAGTTGTTTTATGTATGTCTTCATCCTTTATTCTCAACTGATGATATCTCGATTGAAGATCTATTTTATCATACACCAATTCTCCATGCATCTGATCAAACATATCATCAATTCTAGGAAGTGGATATCGGTTCTTAATAGTTTCCTTGTTCAACATTCTAGTAATCAATACAAAATCTAAGTGTGTCATCCTTCTTTTTCACAAAGATTACCGGTGCTCCCCAAGGTGAGACACTCGGTCTTATCAATCCTTTTGAAAAAGTTCCTGTAATTGAGCCTTAAGCTCTACCAATTCAATGGTATTCATTATATAAGGTGCCTTGGATATAGGCTTAGTTCCTGGTTTGATCTCTATTGTGAATTCAAACTCCCATTTGGGTGGAAGACCCGGTAACTCTTCCGAAATACATCTCTGAAATTTCGTAAAAAAGGATATTTTTCCATAAAATCTTTACCTTCTTCTACGAGCTTTCAAAAATATTTACTGCATATAAGGTACAACATTTCTTTTTGGCCTTTTTAAGTTACATTGTGTTATCCTATAAAATTTGTGATGACAATAATGGCATAAAATCCCTTTCCGAGAATCTAGTTTTTTGAACTTAGTCTTTTGGTCCTTTTTGGCTAGGCGTAGATTTTATTCATGCAACACCAAATGAATTTATGCCCCCTTCTATTCCTTTGGTGCATCCTTTGGAGTGTCGACATTAAAAATGTTGCCTTCCCATGATGTGCCCTTCTCGTTTGCACCAAGGCGCATGTGCCTTCTTGTCGACATTAAAAATGTTGCACCCCTGAATGGTGTGCCAAAGTGCTAAAAAGGTAATGTCGATAGTCCTGAATCCATGCTTTGGCACACAAATTTTCATGTTGTCATCTATTTTGGTGTGCCTGAAAAAAAATTTGGTGGCACATTTATTACACCTTTTGCTATAAATAGGCGCATCGACCTATCATTTTCACGATTAAAAAACACGTGAAGTTATTTCCTCTGCACTTGTCAGCGCTCCTATCATCCCCGTGTCACTTTACGTCATGTTCATGGACCCCACATCATTTCTTCCATTCTATATATTCCTGGTAAGTGGTCCTTGCTCTTCTTGTGTTGATTGTTTGTGGGTTTTCTATATTGTTTTTAGGGGTTGTTAAAAACAAAGAAATTAATCATAAGAAATAATATACAACCTCCAACCCATTTTGCAAATCAAAGCTTCCCTCCCCCAAACCAGTTTCACCCTCCTTCCAGATCTGCTAGCCTGGAGGGCTTTTGTCTCAAAAATGAATCCAGAATCCTCTTTGCTCTTTTCTCCTCATTGTCAAAATCTATGTTGAAAGAGGCCAAAACCACGAACTTATCAGAGAGAGAGAAAATCTAAAAGTTAATATATCCAAAGCCACGGCTTTTTCTTTGGCAAAAAAAATCATATTACACAAAACACAGTCGCGCCAAGGGGCACACTATCCCTACCTACAGCATGCATCCTTTCTGCACCCTATAAAAATCTAAAAAACCCTAACACCGGTGCAAGCACAAATCCACCTGTACCCACATCTCAATGTCATGCATAATTTTCCTACGCCGTGCTAAAAGCTAAGAACTAGCACTCCTTAAGTCAATGGTGCATCATTTGAACTTGTGCCCCTTTGGCACACTATCCCTATTTACAACATGTTCCATATCTACGCCATTGGCGCACCCTGCCACCTTGCAACACCAAGATAATATGCGCCCATTTAAAACCCTTCATATGGTGCAGGTGCAAATCCTTTAACACCAACACTGAATGTTGTGTGTAGTTTTTCTACCCTACGCCCCTTTGTGCTATTTTTATCCATGCAACACTCTCCAAAATGCACCTTGCTTTTCTGACCCTGCAGCCTGTAGTATAGCTGCGCCCTGCGCCCAAAGCTTCTAAATTGCTAACTCTTCATTCTATAAAGCTTTGATGGATGATTTAACAGCTAACATGGCTCTTCTACGATGGACTTCCTCCTTCTTCTTGCAGATCAGCAACTGAACTCAGATTCACACATGTCTTCATCAAGTAAGAGGCCAACCAAGTCTAAGGGTAAGGCCAAACTCACAGAAGAAGAAATGAAGTACAAATACCAAAGGGTCAGGATGCCCAGAGTCCTTGCAGAAATGTGACTTGGACATCAGGGATTTAGAACTTGGTCACATTGATATGGAGGATTTCTGGGCCAGAACCAGAAGGGTCACAGGTAGTCCATGGATGGAAAAATTGGTCGAAGTGGTCTACACTTCATTGGGGAATTCCCGTGAGCGCGGTGAACAATGAATTCATGATGGTGGTGGCCCACTGCTACAATAAGGACACAAGGTGTGTCGAGAATGAAAAGGGTGAGGTTATAATCAACCTCACTACCCGACACTTTGAAATCATGTTAGGTATCCCCCACCACCGCACTTTGTGGCAATAAGCCAAGAAGACTGCATAAAGGCATGGGATGAAAATGAAGACAAATGCATGCAGCTCATGAATGAAGTGTATCTGAAGAACAAGAAGGTAATAACCAGGTGGCCGTAGGTTATTCACCACAGCGACTTCTCAGAGGAGCTGAGCGACACCATAACCTTCCTAAGTAGGGTATTTGGGCTTCTTGATGCCCATTACTTCCACAAATGGATGCTCAGGTATCTGGAGACAATGAGAAAAAATGTTCCTGATCAACATTTTGAATGGGCAGAGATCATCAACAACACCATCTCCGAGTAGCTCCAACAACTCTCAACAATGGGGAGGTTCTACATGAACTCCTACGTGGTCTACGCTGCTACCTCGAAAGAGACTACCCAACGACTAAGTCGATGCGGGGTATGGCCCCAAGTAAAAATATATGAATATTATCCAGAGTTGAGACTGGAAAACAACATCCCATAGTTCAACAAGATCAATGATGCCTTCTTCTACAACATCATCTACCTCTTGAGGCCCAATATGACTCACGGTCGGATGACCAAGAGTATGGTGACTGCCACAGAGAAGTGGGGGCATTATTTACGCAATTCCCCACTTTCACCTATCTCAGGGCCGCCAACTTCTTAGGGAGCCCACCAAGCTGCCAAGGTATGCGGGGCCTAAGCTGATCCTATTGGAGTTGTCCAGGAAACTTATCACATATCACGAGAAGTGCCTAAAAAGAAAGAAGGGTGGAACTCCTTTCCCCCTCACATAGTGGGAAGATACACTGCACTTCTCACACCAAAGCCCGGAAATGTTTGCGGAGCTGGAATTGCTCAACTTGAAACACAATTTCGGCAAGGCCAACCTTTGATCCTCGCAATTACCTCCCAAAGGAAAAATTGACCCAATCCATGTCCCACAGATCGAGGATATCTACATCGACCTATATCACGAGGTCGAGCTCAGAAGGAAGGATCACTCCCACCTGGCCCTGGTAGAAATTATCCAATATGGCATGTGGCCATTGTCCCAAAGGTTTCCAAATGACTGATCAAGAAGTTGATCAGGTCTATCTAGATACGGATGGGAAAATTGGCCATTTTCTGAGATAGATAGAACAAGGGCACCTCAGACTATTGAGGAGAGGGTTAAGGGCACTTTGCAGTGCACAGAGCATTGGTGCAGGTATAACGGTCTCATCTACCTTGGGGTAGACTTCACCACATCTCCTTTGGGAAATGCACCTGCTAGACCAAAACACTTGCCAAAGGGAAAAGGGAAAGACAAAGAAGGAGAGTCAAGTGCTGCTCAGGAGCAAGCTCCCGAGAGTCCTCCTTCACCACCCAGGAGTAGGTCGTAAGCCTTGTCTCCCTAGAAAAGAATAGGTGGTAAGTGTTCCAACGGCACATCCACTCAAGATGTTGCCACTGCTGTAACTACTGAAGTTCCCACCATCCCATCTCCCGCTCCTCCTTCCCCTCCTCGCATCACTCAAGCAACCGCTCCTCTGGTTGTGTCTTCTCCCCATCTTCTACTATTCCCCCTTCCTCTTCCTCCATCTTCTCTTCCCTCACGGAGTTGTCCCCCAACATTTCTTCCCTCATCTCTCAGATCCCTTCCACCCCCATGGTTTCCTCTCCTACAGTGACTCCTACCCCTGTGAGCATTGGAGATTTGGCTTCTTTATCAATGCCACCACCAAGTGTCTCGACACATTTCCCCAGTTCACTGTAGCTGCTCCTTCTTCTACCTCCATTCCCTCTTCTCCCTCTGGTCCCACTCCCTTAAGTCCAGAATGGATCTCCAAGCACCTAAGCCAGCATAAGAGGAAAGTCCCCATTGCACCTATGGACTTCTCTATCATTCCAACAAAAGGAGCTAAGAAGCAAAAGCCGATAACCCGCTTCTCTCAGAGTGCTTCAAGTGAAAGGGTAATGGAGATCGCATACCCCGATCCCACAAAGGACAAAAAGGATCTGTCTCCTACAGATTATACAGTGACACAGGTCACGATGGGAATGTCCTCAAAAAGCCTACAGGAGAGGCCCTATCTATAGTGGATGCCCTTTGCAAAAAGCTTCAGGAGGCAAAGGAAGAGAAGAGGATACTAAAAGAACAGAACATAGACATCTTCTCCAAGCCCTACAAAATGGGCAGTGCACCTCCTACAACTACCACTAAAACTCCTGAGGCCCTTAGCCAGGAAAAGATAAACGAATACGCCAAGATTGGTGAACAAGGTATGGCAGTATCCACCTGGAGAGACCAGATCCTCAAGGATAGTGAGGAAGTAATCGTAAAGTTCACAGAGCTATATCAGAATATTGATCAGGCTAACAAGGAACTCCAGTGATTACGGACCTATCTCCAAAGAGTTGGACCATGCTAGGTTACAACATGAGACATTCCAGAAGATGCTCGACTGCCCAGTCGATGACTTAGTGAAATTCGGCATCTTCGATCACCCAAGAGCACCCAACAAAGTCCTTGCTGCTTTGGACTATCGGTCGATCAGATGGAATTCGTCTTGGAGAAAATTGATAAAATCAAGGAGGAAGCCTTGGATGCAATGCATCAAATGGAGTAGATCATCCTAAGGATGTCTCCAGGCTTGCTCACCCCATCATACGCCTTGAGGAAGGTAGATGAAACTATTCGGATCTTTAAGGAGATCACATCGCAAGGGTTAGGGTCAGAAGTGACTTTTGATGCAGAATCTATCAACAACCTTCTAGCTTGCCATGATTTTGTTAGCTACCTAATGGAGGCAGGTAATGAATACTTCAAGCTCCCAGAGAGACTCAGAGATGAATGGGAGACTTGTGAAGTCATCGGATCACACCAAGGGTCTTGCTCAGGATCAACTTCAACCGATGATTAGCAAATTCTTGGAGTATCATGCTCAATTTCATATTTCCTCTCCTGAGAAGAAGCAGATACTCCCTTCCAAGTCGGGGATGATGATGAATAGGCTCCTTCCTCCTAGGATGTTCTCTTTTTGTAATATTTAAAAGTTTGTTGGCACAAATGATGACATCATCCATGTTGCACCATGAGATGTTGTTATCCACCAAATTTCCCAAAGTCAACAATTGACTTTTAGATATTTTGTAAATATTTTGTAATTAGTTGTTGGTTTCTTTTTGCCTTCTTTCTCCTTCTCCTTCTATATATACTTGGATATTTGTTGTATTCAAAAGAGAGGCATTTTTAGATGAAAAATAGAAGTGAGGAGAAAAGGCTTTGTACTTTTTGTAACAGAAGAAAACATTAATACAAATATTAAGACTTTGTGTTGAATACATGTGTTATGTGCATCTAGATCTTTCTTACGTCAGATCTGTGTGTTTATTCTGTTAGATCTATCTCTACTTTTTTGTCATTTGCTCATCAGTATTGCTTTGTTTGTTTATGCAAGTAGGTTTGGCTCTGTTTACTACCAGCCCAAAACATAAACCCTCTGACCTTTCTACTTTGGAATTCATTTCTTTTCTCCCTTTAACTATCCTATCTCCTCTCTTCCCTTCATCCCTTTCTACTCACAATCGAAATACCCCAACTAGGATGAGATCCCAAACCCGAAGGCAGAATACTTGTAGGACTTGCACAGATTCCTATTGGTAGAATAGCAATAAACCAGTTTCACTTTGTTGTCTCAAAGAGGGGCTATGCCCTGCACACTGTTGGCTCATCTATCCATAGATCTACCCTCCCGACAGATTTTTGGACCAACAATTTTTGGCGACTCCACTGGGGATCAAAACAGATCTATGTGAGTGTTGTGTCGGTTAAAGGACACTAACAGGTTGCTAAAGTAACTAAGAAAATTGATAAAACTACAAAAATCACTACCTGTTTGCAAATCTTAGCTTTTTGCTTAAAATCCAAAATTTTTGCAAAAGTGATCCAAACTGAAAATTTTCTTCAAAGATCCATAGATCTAGGCTAGTCAGAGATCTTTAGTTCACTGAGTTTTTACAAAAACCCGTATATTTCCGTAGATCTAAGTTTCTGACTGTTTTACAAAAATTTCAAACCCTTGCAAAAAGTCAACTCTAAGATCCAAAATCAGCTTGCTAAGTTTAACCATCATTTTATCCTCATTGATCTTTGTCATTAAACCACAATCAGTTTTCAAAAGAGGGATAAAATTAAATATTTAGAAAAGTACATACTACTGATTTTTGTCAAAAAATCAGAAAATCAGCAAGTACAACCAAAAAGAGTTTTTAAATCTGCTCTAAAAACATTGCAGATCTGAAAGATACACTTGGCGGGTGAACCATTTACTCGTAGCAGGAGAGCTCGTGGGGAATTTGATCCTATTTTTGATCTACTTCAAAGGCACAACTTCAGTATTACACCAACACGCTTCTCATCATGAGTTCAGCCGATCGGTCAGCCAAAAGTGTCTCGCCTCCATGAAAGAACCATTTTTGCAAGGAGCCTCCACATCCCTTTGCAGTGCTTTGTTACTCAGTGGAACCACACTCCCAGCTCACGTCCTCTTTCCAGCTTTTCAAATGGTAGTACCATGGGGAAACGCTATGGGCCCTCTTGCGTTACCACATCCTGTTCATGCACTCCCTCATGGAAACCGAAAGAATTTCCCAAGATTTGATGGGAGTGGAAACCAAAGCATGGATTCACATATATCTACATTCATCATGTCATGCAACATCCTAGATGTGACCCATGAAGATGTATCGGTATGCCTTTTTCTAGAGACTTTGCAAGGACCCGCAGCAGAATGGTTCCAACATTTTCCACCGGATCTATCACTAGTTGGGCCACATTACGAACTGCATTTGAAGAAAGGTATAAGCCTTCAGAAGACGTGTTTGTGTTACTGTCCAAGATCACTCACCTAAAGAAGGAAGTCAATGAAACCATGCATGATTTTATCACTCATTTCAATTCACTAATTAACCGTGTGCCACCTGCCATGCTGCCAATGCCAAAAAATCAAAAGTGTTTCTTTATGAATGCCATGAGCTCAAGAGTAAGTTTCTTACTCTTACAAGAACAAATTACCACCCTAGTTCTCACTCAAGCTACTGCCATTCGGATAGAGGACAACCTTGCTTATATCTAGTGAATTAAAATGTGAGCCATCCAAGCCTAAAGCTTCACCCCTTCTCAAGCCACTTCATCAGATCCGGCATTCCAGAAGATGGTAAATGACTTGCTCGCATTGAAGAAGCAATTAGCTCAAGCTTCTCCTAACACTTCATACTGGATATCCCATGGAGAAATTTCACTTCCAACAATGCCCCACAAAGGCCACATTTTCTTGCAACTACTCCATGGTTGGCACTTGAGGCCCCTCCAGTCAATGCCCTGGTCGAGGTCGAAGAAGAGGAGCAAAATTATGAAGAACCTTCATCCCCAGGTGAAGATGATCAAGATGTCGGTGAACCAACTGATGACTCTACAATCGGGTATATGGAATTTGAAGATGAAGAATCTGATGATGAAGAGGGAACCCAAGGGTATGCAAGTGGGTAGTCATATGTTGTTTTCACCCGCTCTCAAGGAAAAGAAGTAAGTTGCTGCCAGGATACAAAAAGAGAAGGTTGTGTCAAACACGCCTCCAACCATTGCTAAAAGAGGTAATCCTCTTCCTGCTCAACCTCCTATTAAGTCTTTTACAAAAAATATTTTCCCCCATCTCTCCTCCAAATCAGCCTTCTTCTATTCCCATAAAGACCAGTAATCCTACCCTTCCATCATGCGAAGTGAGGGACTCATTCCCTCATCAACGCAACCCTTGGTCGCATTCGACATAATCGATCATGCTAAGAAGACCAAGATTCAAATGTCTGAGGCTGAATATCTCCAGTCAAACCCTGAGCAGCTTGTAAGATTGACCGAATATATCCAAAGCCAAGTGCCATGTAGTCTCCCATGTCTCCCCAAAGGAATCCTTTCCACTCCTCCTGCATCTCACATAAATGTGGCCTCACTTCCATGTCAGGAAAAATTGAACCTTTTTATCTTTCCCTCCTAATCAATGGTCACAAGCTAAGCAACTGCATAATTGATTCTAGGGCTTCTGATAATGTCATGCCGGAAAGGTCACCCATGCCTTGGGCCTCACTCTTACCAAACCTTTCGGTAGATGTTACTCCATGGAAACCAAATAGGTTCCATTGATTGGTCAGATCAAAGACACATAGTTCACCTTTGCGGCATTCCCAGAGAAAAGAGTAAAGATGACCATCCTCATTGTTGATATCCCTGCAGCATATGGAATTCTACTAGGAAGGAGCTTTTGTAGAGAAGTTGGTGGAGAAATTTATATGGACTGGTCCAAGGCCAGAATCCCCGTCAAGGGTGTAATGCAGACATTGGAGCCTGAATCACAAAAGAAGTACTTGGTCACCAATTCTGACGACCCCAAAGCCCAAATTCTCTTTGAATCATCAGGGATGGGGAACTACTTCTTATCTACTGAGCCTAAGAAAATGGACGTTCTCATCCAAAAAGAAGACCTTAACAAGGTTTGGACATTGCAGTTTGATGGCAGTTGTGCAACTAGTGGATGCGGTGTTGGAGCTGTATGCTAATATCTCCTGAGGAGGAGATTTTTCCTCTCTCTTTCAAGTTGTAGTTTTTCAACATGAATAATACTACTTGAATATGAATCTTTGCTACTTGGCATGCAAGCTTTGAAAAGAAAGGGGAATCAAGAACCTAAAAGTACAGGGTGATGCCGAGCTAGTCGTAAATCAAGTAAAAAGAATATACCAAGTAAAGAATGAAAGGCTCAGGCATTACCACAACGCAGTATGGGACAACATTGAGGAATTTGATGCCTTCTCAATAAAATCCGTTCCAAGAGCTTAGAATGACATGGCCGATTCACTGGCTGTCTCAGCATCTCTCATGCTCCCTCACCCCAGGTTAAAAATAGACACATATACTATTGAGGTAGTCTTCCGCCCAAGCATGCTAGACAATTCTCAACACTGGCAGGTATTCAACGATGACAATCAACTTATTGCCTTTCTAGAGAAAGCAAAAAAATTTAGTGAGCTTCATTTTGAAGGATCTACTTCTGCATGCCGTGAATCTATTACTGATCAAGCAAACAAATCAATAGGAGGTGATGGCATATGTCATCTCAAGGAAATAAAATCCCAAAAGGTTTAGTCTCTCTGGAATGATTGTTTGACAAACATGATCATTTTGTAAAAAGAAGTGGCAAGATGATCCTAACTCCTCTCCAGAGACCGAATCGGTTAATCTGGGTACTATGGAACACCCGCAGCTTGTGAACATTGGGAAGTGTTGCACACCCGAAGAAAAGTGGAAGTTTGTCAAATTGCTAAAGAAATATATGGACGTATTGGCATGGTCTTATGCTGATCTAAAGTCTTTCAAACCAAAGGACGTTCAACATGACATCCCATTAAAAGATGATGTCAAACCTTTCCACTAAAAAGAGGCACTATAATCCCAAGATCTCGGGTACCATCCAGGTGGAAATACAAAAGATGTTGGATGCAAGGATCATTTTTCCTATCCATCACAGTACCTGGGTAGCAAACATCGTGCCAGTGCGAAAGAAGAATGGCGAGATACGCATATGCGTAGACTTCTACAACCTGAATCAAGCATCCTTGAAGGACAACTACCCACTACCCATAATGGATCAAATTCTTGTAGGCAGTAACCGGTTTAGAGATGTTGTCCATGCTTGATGGTTTTTCAGGCTATAATCAGATTGAAGTCTCACCTGAAGACCGATTCAAAACAACATTCACTACTCCCTGGGGCACATTCACCTACAACAGGATGCCTTTTGGCTTGACCAATGCTGGTGCCACCTTTCAACGAGCAATGGACTTCACATTCAAAGGTATGATGGGAAAGGTCATCATAGTTTACTTGGATGACTTAACTGTGTTCTCAAAAAGTGAAGTGATCATTGTGATCATTTGGAGAAAGTATTGATTAGATGCCGAGAACACGGAAATTTCCCTAAATCTAAAAAGTCTATTTTCGAGTCACTGAAGGAAAGTTGTTGGGACACGTTGTAAGTAAGGAAGGGACAAAGATAGATGTTGAAAGGGTTAAGGCCATTCAGAGCCTTACCTTACCTACAAGCAAGACCGGTGTCCACTCCTTCTTCGGAAAAGTGAATTTTCTCAGATGCTTTGTTCCCGACTTTGCTTGAGAAGACTCACCACATATCAAATATGATGAAAGGGTCACAAACTTTCTAGTGGAGTGAAGAAGGAAAGATGTCATTCAAGATATAAAAACCTCCATCATTGCCCATGCACCCATCCTGGTATGTCCCAACTTCTCCAAGGATTTTATCATGTATAGTTATGCATCTGAGCATACTGTATCAACCATCTTAATGCAAAAGAACTCTGAGGATGTTGAATCTCCAATAGCATTCATGAGTTCTCCTCTCAAGCCTCATGAATTGAAGATGTCTCAGTTGGAAAAACATGCCTTCACCATTGTCAAAGCAGTCAAGAATTTCCGGTACTACATCCTGAACTCTCATACGGTGGTGTTGGTTCCTGACACGGCAGTTAAGTCTATCCTAACTCAACAGAGTTAGGAAGCTTACAGGAATTGGATCGCAAAGGTCCAAGAGTATGATCTAGACATAAAACCAACCAAGCTGGTAAGAGGCAAGGGCCTATGTCAGCTTATGGCTGAAAACAAAGATTCAGAGGTCCCTAAAGAAAAAGATGATTGCATCGATGGAATGCAAGGCCAGCTGGAGAAAGCTTGATTCTCTACCTATGGTTCTATTCATTGCGACTAGCGATGAATGGTATTCCGATATCACTTTCTTTCTCACTTATGGTGAGTGTCCAGCTCATCTAACTTCAAAGGAGAAGTGTACCATAAAGCTCAGAGTAGCCAGATATGTCATCTGGGATGATGGTTTATACAAGCGGGGATTGATGGCATCTTCTTGCGATGTGTTGACAAGCGCAGAGTAAAATTGCTAGAAAGTTTTCATGACTCAGCCTGTGGTGGTCACTTCTCCTCATCTTTGATAAAGCACACAAGATCATCCGGGCTAGGTACTATTGGCCAATGCTATTTTGGGATACAGCCACCTGGGTAGCAAAATGTGAGCTCTGCCAATAGTTTGTTGGCAAACCAAAATTGGCTACTTTTCCCCTCAGGCCCGTCATTATTGACGAACCATTCAGTAATGGGGAATCAACTTTATCGAGCACTACATCCCCAATCAAGTGTTGGACATAGTTATGTCCTAACAACAATAGACTACTTCACCAAATGGGTGGAGGCCATACCGGTTAAGAATGCCACCTCTGAAATTGTTTGCAACTTCATCAAAGAAAGTATCATTGTAAGGTTTGGCATTCCACACAAGATCATTGTTGATAATGCTTCCAACTTCTCCTCATGGAAGTTATCAATTTTTGCTATGAATATGGGATAACCTTGGCCCACGCCTTGGATTATTACCCCCAGGAAATGGTTAGGGTAGAATCCAGCAATAAGAACTTAGTGACCATCATACGGAAGCTAGTTGATGAGAATCAATGGTCATGGCACAAGTCATTGTATGATGCTTTGTGGGCAGACCATATTACTCCAAAGAGGTCCCTCGGTATGTCACCTTTTCAAGTATTATATGGAATCGACACTGAGCTTCCCATTTCTACTGAACTTCCTCACTCTGTGCTTGGCACGAGTGATCAAAGATGAGACTTTCCAAAATTCTCTTGAAAAGAGGGTCATGTATCTAACAGAGCTTGAAGAAAAGAGAGTAAAAGTGGTCGACAGGATCACCGAACATCAGAATCAAGTCAAGAGACTATTCGATAAGAAGGCCAAGCAGAGATATTTTCAGGTGGGAGATCTCATCCTTTTGTGGGACAAGTGAAGAGAGCCAAAGGGCATGCATGGAAAATTTGATTCTCTATGGAGAGGGCCTTTCAAGATCAAGTAGCTCAATGGAGAGAATAGCTTCTATCTCTCGTATCTAGATGGAACTTGAGTTCCCGCTTCCTTATAGTGGGTAACATCTCAAAATATTCAGGAAGTAGAGCTTGCTCTCTTCTTTGTATAGTTTGTTTTAGTTGTGTGTTTTTTTTTTGTGTGTGTTTTCTTATTGTTGTTGTGTGTTTTCCTTTTTTCGCCCTTGTTTTTGACTCTGTAACCCAATGGATAGGCACATGTTGATCTGGGATTCTCTACCCTTAAGCTTCGCTCAAAGATAGTCCCCAGAAAGAGCCAGTTGTTATCCTGTAAAATTGATGAGGGAAATTTTGCAGGTAACCATACCAAAATTTTGTTTCGGTTCCCCGCCAAGGTCCCTTAGCATTTGAATGGCATAAAATCCCTTTCCAGAGAATCTAGTTTTTCAAACTTAGTCTTTTGGTCCTTTTTTGGTTGGCACAGATTTTATTCATGTAACACCAAATGAATTTGTGCCCCCTTCTATTCCTTTGGCACATCCTTTGGAGTGTCGACATTAAAAATGTTGTGCCTTCCCATGATGCGCCCTTCTTGTCATTACACCAAGGCGCATGCACCTTCTTTTCGACATTAAAAATGTTGTGCACCCTTGAATGGTGCGCCAAAGTGCTAAAAAGGTAATGTCGACAGTCCTAAATCCATGCCTTTGGCGCACAAAATTTTCATGTTGTCATCTGTTTTGGTGCGCCTGACCAAAAAAAAATTTGGTGGTGCATTTATTACACCTTTTTCTATAAATAGGCGCATCCGACCTATCATTTTCACGATTAAAAACACGTGAAAAAGTTTATTTCCTCTACACTTGTCAGCGCTCCTATCATCCCCGTGTCACTTTACGTCATGTTCACGGACCCCACATCGTTTCTTCCATTCTATATATTCCTGGTAAGTGGTCCTTGCTCTTCTTGTGTTGATTGTTTGTGGGTTTTTTGTATTGTTTTTAGGGTTGTTAAAAACAAAGAAATTAATCATAAGAATAATATACAACCTCCAGCCCATTTCGCAAATCGAAGCTTCCCCCAAACCGGTTTCACCCTCCTTCCAGATCTGCTGGCTTGGAGGGATTTTGTCTCAAAATGAATCCAGAATCCTCTTTGCTCTTTTCTCCTCATTGTCAAAATCTATGTTGAAAGAGGCCGAAAACCACGAACCTATCAGAGAGAGAAAAATCTAAAAGTTAATATATCCAAAGCCACAACTTTTTCTTTGGCACAAACAAATGTGTTGTTACACAAAACATAGTTGCACCAAGGGGTGCACTATCCCTACCTGCATGCATGCATCCTTCTTGCGCCCTATAAAACTCTAAAAACCCTAACACCGCGCAAGCACAAATCCACCTACACCCACATCTCAATGTCATGCATACTTTTCCTGCGCCACACCAAAAGCTAAGAACTGGCACTCCTTAAGTCAATGGTGCATCATTTGAACATGTGCCCCCCTTTGCACACACTATCCCTATTTGCAACATGTTCCATATCTACACCATTGGCGCACCCTGCCACCTTGCAACACCAAGATAATCTACGCCCGTTTAAAACCCTTCATATGGCGCAGGCAGTGCACATCCTTTAACACCAACACTGAATGTTGTGTGTAGTTTTTTTGTGCCCTACGCCCCTTTGCGTTATTTTTATCCATGCAACACTCTCCAACAGTGCGCCTTGATTTTCTGACCCTGCAACCTGCAGTATAGCTACGCCCTGCACCCAGAAGCTTCTAAATTACTAACTCTTCATTCTGTAAAGCTTTGATGGATGATTTAATAGCTAACATGACTCTTCTGTGATGGACTTCGCTCCTTCTTCTTGCAGATCAGCAGAAACTTAGATTCACACATGTCTTCATCAAGTAAGAGGCCAACCAAGTCTAAGGGTAAGGCCAAACTCACGGAAGAAGAAATGAAGTACAAATACCAAAGGGTCAAGATGCCCGAGTCCCTTGCAGAATGTGACTTGGACATTAGGGATTCAAAACTTGGTCACATTGATATGGAGGATTTCTGGGCTAGAACCAGAAGGGTCACAGGCAGTCTGTGGATGGACAAATTGGTCGAAGTGGTCTACACTTCACTGGGGGAATTCCCATGAGCACGGTGAACAATGAATTCATGATGGTGGTGGCCCGCTACTATAATAAGGACACAAGGTGTGTCGAGAATGAAAAGGGTGAGGTTATAATCAACCTCACTACCCACACTTTGAAATCATGTTAGGTATCCCCCACCACCGGCACTTTGTGGCAATAAGCCAAGAAGACTGCATAAAGGCATGGGATGAAAATGAAGACAAATGCATGCAGCTCATGAATGAAGTGTATCTAAAGAACAAGAAGGTAATAACCAAGTGGCCATAGGTTATTCACCGCAGTGACTTCTCGAGGAGCTGAGCGACACCATAACCTTCCTAAGTAGGGTATTTGGGCTTCCTGATGCCCATTACTTCCACAAATGGATGCTCAGATATCTGGAGACAATGAGCAAAAATGTTCCTGATCAACGTTTTGAATGGGCGGAGATCATCAACAACACCATCTCCGAGCAGCTCCAACAACTCTCAACAATGGGGAGGTTCTACATGAACTCCTACGTGGTCTACGCTGCTTTGCTGCCTTGGAAAGAGAGACTACCCAGCACTAATTCGATGCGGGGTATGGCCCCAAGTAAAAATATATGAATATTATCCAGAGTTGAGACTGAAAACAACATCCCATAGTTCAGCAAGATCAATGATGCCTTCTTCTACGGCATCATCTACCTCTTGAGGCCCAATATGACTCATGGTCGGATGACCAAGAGCATGGTGACTACCACAGAAGTGGGGGCGTTATTTACACAATTCCCCACTTTCACCTATCTCAGGGCCACCAACTTCTTAGGGGAGCCCACCAAGCTGCCAAGGTATGCGGGGCCTAAGCTGATCCTATTGGAGCTGTCCAGGTAGCTTATCACATATCACGAGAAGTGCCTAAAAAGAAAGAAGGGTGGAACTCCTTTCCCCCTCACAGTGGGTAGATACACCTGCACTTCTCACACCAAAGCCCGGAAATGTTTGCAGAGCTAGAATTTCTCAACTTGAAACACAATTTCCTAGGCAAGGCCGACCTTTGATCCTCGTAATTTCCTCCCAAAGGAAAAACTCAACCCAATCCACATCCCATAGATCAAGGATATCTACATCGACTTGTATCACGAGGTCGAGCTCAGAAGGAAGGATCACTCCCACCTGGCCCTGGCAAAAATTATCCAATATGGCATGGCCATTGTCCCGAAAGGTTTCCAAATGACTGATCAAGAAGTTGATCAGGTCTATCTAGATACGGATGGGGAAATTGGCCATTTTCCGAGATAGATAGAACAAGGGCACCTCAGACTATTGAGGAGGGTTAAGGGCACTTTGCAACACAGAGAGCATTGGTGCAGGTATAACAGTCTCATCTACCTTGGGGTAGACTTCACCACGTCTCCTTTGGGAATGCACCTACTAGACCAAAACACTTGCCAAAGGGAAAAGGGAAAGACAAAGAAGGAGAGTCAAGCACTGCTCAGGAGAAAGCTCCCGAGAGTCCTCCTTCCACCACCCAGGAGAGATCAGTCATAAGCCTAGTCTCCCCCGAGAAAAGAACAATAGGTGGTAAGTGTTCCAATGGGCACATCCACTCAGATGTTGCCACTATTATAACTACTGAAGTTCCCACCATCCCATCTCCCGCTCCTCCTTCCCCTCCTCAAATCACTCAAGCAAACACTCCTCTGGTTGTGTCTTCTCCCCATCTTCTACTTGTTCCCCCTTCCTCTTCCTCCATCTTCTCTTCCCTCGCGGAGCTGTCCCCTATCATTTCTTCCTCATCTCTCAAATCCCTTCCACCCCATGGTTTCCTCTCCTACAGTGACTCCTACCCCTGTGAGCGTTGGAGATTCAGCTTCTTTATCAATGCCACCACCAAGCGTCTTGACACATTTCCCCGAGTTCACTATAGCCCTCCTTCTTCTTCCTTTGTTCCCTCTTCTCCCTCTGGTCCCACTCCCTTAAGTCCAGAATGGATCTCCAAGCACCTAAGCCAACATAAGAGGAAAGTCCCCATTGCACCTATGGACTTCTCCATCATTCCAACAAAAGGAGCTAAGAAGAAAAAGCTGATAACCCACTTCTCTCATAGTGCTTCAGGTGAAAGGGTAATGGAGATCACATACCCCAATCCCACAAAGGACAAAAAGGATCTGTCTCCTATAGATTATACAGTGACACAGGTCATGATGGGAACATCCTCAAAAATCCTATAGGGAGAGGCCCTATCTGTAGTGGATGCCCTTTGCAAAAATCTTCAGGAGGCAAAGGAAGAGAAGAGGATACTAAAAGAATAGAACATACATCTTCTCCAAGCCCTACAGAAAATGGGCAATGCACCTCCTACAACTGCCACTGAAACTCTTAAGGCCCTTAGCCAGAAAAGATAAATGAATACACCAAGATTGGTGAACAAGGTATGGCAAGTATCCACTGGAGAGACCAAATCCTCAAGGATAGTGAGAAGTAATCGTAAAGTTCACAGAGCTATATCAGAATATTGATCAGGCTAACAAGGAACTCCAGGCGATTGTGGGACCTATCTCCAAAGAGTTGGACCATGCTAGGTTAC
This sequence comes from Taxus wallichiana var. yunnanensis, assembly GCA_018340775.1. Lineage (NCBI taxonomy): Eukaryota > Viridiplantae > Streptophyta > Pinopsida > Cupressales > Taxaceae > Taxus > Taxus wallichiana. The sequence continues at coordinate 483,829,317 of CM031238.1, forward strand.
AACATGAGACATTCTAGAAGATGCTCAACTACCCAGTCGATGACTTAGTGAAATTCGGCATCTTCGATCACCCAAGAGCACCCAACAAAGTCCTTTTTGCTTTGGACTATCGGGTCGATCAGATGGAATTCATCTTGGAGAAAATTGATAAAATCAAGGAGGAAGCCTTGGATGCAATGCATCAAATGGAGCAGATCATCCTAAGGATGTCTCCAGCTTTCTCACCCCATCATACACCTTGAGGAAGGCAGATGACACTATTCGGATCTTTAAGGAGATCGCGTCGCAAGGGTTAGGGTCAGAAGTGACTTTTGATGCAGAATCTATCAACAACCTTCTGGCCTACATGATTTTGTTGGATACCTAATGGAGGTAGGTAATGAATACTTCAAGCTCCCAGAGAGACTCAGAGATGAATGAGAGACTTGTGAAGTCATCGGTGATCACACCAAGGGTCCTGCTTAGGATCAACTTCAACCGATGATTAGCAAATTCTTGGAGTATCGTGCTCAATTTCATATTTCCTCTCTTGAGTAGAAGCAGATACTCCCTTCCAGCCATGGGATGATGACGAATAGGCTCCTTCCTCCTAGGATGTTCTCTTTTTGTAATATTTAAAAGTTTGTTGGCACAAATGATGACATCATCCATGTTGCACCATGAGATGTTGTTATCCACCAAATTTCCCAAAGTCAACAGTTGACTTTTAGATATTTTGTAAATATTTTGTAATTAGTTGGTTTCTTTTTGCCTTCTTTCTCCTTCTCCTTCTATATATACTTGGATATTTGTTGTATTCAAAGAGAGGCATTTTTTAGATGAAAAATAGAAGTGAGGAGAAAAGGCTTTGTACTTTTTGTAATAAAAGAAAACATTAATACAAATATTAAGACTTTGTGTTAATACATGTGTTATGTGCATCGAGATCTTTCTTATGTCGATCTATGTGTTTATTTTGTTAGATCTATCTCTTCATCCCTTTCTACTCAAAGTTTGAAATACCCCAACCCGGGATGAGATCCCAAACCCCCGAAGGTAAAATACCGTAGGACTTGCACAAATTCCTCGCTGGTAGAATAGCAATAAACTAGTTTTTCTTTGTTGTCTCAAAGAGAGGCTATGCCACTGACACTATTGGATCGTCTATCCATAGATCTACCCTCCTGACATATTTTCGAGACCAACACATTGCTGACAAATTTCTAACTAAAATCTCATGTTTTACACCCTGAATGACCGTTGATTTCTACAGATCATCTAAACAACTAATATGTTTTTCAAAACAATCAACCTTTGATTTATGCTTAGCTAGCCAGTTAACACCTATGATTACGTCATAAGATCCTAAAGGAGCAACATAAAGGTCAACTTCTATGGAAAAACTAGGCAAGTCGAGGACTACTCCAAAAAGACACATACTAACTGTATGAGTAGCATTATTTCCATAATGCACAGTCCACAATTTATCCATTTTCTCATCTTTTATTTTTAATTTCAAAGCTAACTTAGTAGAGATAAAACATTCAGTAGCTCTAGTATCAAAAATTATAGTCACATGTATATCGAATAACTTACCCGAACTTCTATGGGTGTGACTTACTTTTGGCTTGCTTGTCAGCTACCACAACATGTATCCTATGCTATTGATTACGGTCATCCTTCTTCAAAGGATAGTGACTCATGTAATGGTCCTTGCCACAATTAAAACAACCTCCAATAGGCCCCTTCCTAGGCTCAAATTTATTTCCATCCTTAAAGTTATCATTCGCCTGTAGGACTTCTGCCCATTATTATTATTCTTGACAAAGTTGTTCCTGCATACTAGCAACATGTTTGTTTATTGTTTTCTTATTATTATTAGTGGAAAATTTATTTTTCATGTCAAACCTCTTCCAGGGTCCCTTTTTAGGTGCAAGAGATGAAGAAGATTTTGGAACCTTCTTTCTAATTTCCTCTCTATGAGCAGAGATTGCTCTTAATTTCTGTTCTTGCCTTATGGATTTTTCAATAACCCCTTCCATAGTGGTTGGACTGTGAACATCCACCTCACCTCCTATAATGGGATTTAATCCCATAATAATTTTTGTATCCTAAACTTCTCGTCAATTTGATACTAAGGCACATACTTAAGGAGTTTAGTAAACCTTTCCCAATACTCTGTCACAGTTAACTTTCCTTGAGATAAGTTCTAAAATTTAGTCATTTTCTGATCATAGAAAATTTGGGGCATCTCACCGTACCTAATGTAACTTTTAAATTGATCCCAAGTTATGTCTTCTTTGACCATATTCAAATCAGCCTTATGGTTATCCCACCATGAAGATGCCTCATGAGAAAGCTAATATGCTCCCCATATTGATTTTTTTTCCTTAGAGAAGTTTCTTATAGCAAATTAATTCTCCATTTCATTGAGCTAGTGCTCAGCCCCATCCCCAAGTGTAGTTCCATCAAACTTATGAGGACTTATTATTTTTTATATCATTTGTGAGTTCCACTGCTAATCTTGTCTTTTTATTTTCACGCTGATTAGGTATGTTTACATTACTATTATCAACAATCAGATCTCCCCCATTGGTGTTGTCCACAAGAGGTGGCTGATCATCATTATCTGCATCTTCTTCCTCCTCCTCGTTGCCCATTACTTGTTGTTCCAGTATAGCCAGGTGATCTCTCGTGTCTAACAGAGAAACAAGGATCTCATCAAGTTTTTGGGTAGTGGTTGCTTCTCCACCTGATGGCAGGTTGTTTGCAACATTTCCTCTTGTTCTAACCATTTCTTGTTTACAAGAAATTTTAAGTTTTATTAGATTATGGACACAATAGGTCCAAAATCTGCAACCTTCATCTTTGATACCAATATGTAACATTCCTATTTTAAAGCTGTAGAAACAAAGGATTTTTTTAAAAGCATTCTCTATTCTCAATTATCATAATTTAGAACACACATTTCAAGTTTTTAAATAATGTTCTCTATTATAAATGATCATGATTTAGAACACACATTTCATGCCAATCAATCTCATAGAATATAACCATATACAACTATAATGACTCGATGAACTGCCGATCTCTCATTTCATGACTCAATTTCTTACCGATCCTTCATGTTAATTCAATGTATTGTATACTAAGTATACTTGGTTATTTTACCCTTTTTAGGGTATTGAAGTGTTCCATTTAAGAGGCCTATCTAAATATTTTTTACCAATATTCATCTAAAATCCTGCTTCTTAAACTAGGTGATATAGGACAATGCAACCAATAGCTTGTGATACTTTGGCCAAATATTTTCACATGCTTTGCATGATCATATTCCTAGGAAACATACTCGTCAATGGAATATTTCCTTCACCCCCACTCAACTGCTATCTAGAATGGTCTTCACTAACTCATGTCATTCTTCTTGTCCAAGGTTTAACCATAATTCAGGTTAGCAACCTAGATTGGTATAGAGGGCCACTCATGGTGACTAAGGGTGCATAGACATACTTAATCAACCTAGGTTGATTATGTGTGTCTAGTTACATTTAGTAATCATAAGTCCTTCCCTATACCACATCATGTCCCTAAACTAACCTAAAGTGTAACCAAGTCAAGTCTAAGTTTATGTAAATCTAGATAATTTGATTCGTAAGGGTGTTGCAACATGTCACTGCAGAACACCGTGTCCTCATGAATACTTGGTCTTCATGATGACACATTATTTCAGTTGGCATGTACCAACATCCAACAAAATCCCCTCATCTATAGGTATATATCTAGATAATAGGTTAAATACTTTCTTATCTTCTTAATTTAAGATTCAGTTTCAATAACCCTGTTGATTTTCTAATCTCTTCAATAATTATGGTTGCTAGTCATAAATGACTTATGGTTTTTATGTAGATTAATCTGCAACCAATCCTTCTTCTTGAAGGTTTGTATGTCATTCTTTAGTTTCTTAACTTTAAGTTTCAAACTAACATTCCAAACTAGCTTAATAGTAGTAAGACTAACTTACTTAACTTGACCAAATTTATCCATGGCTGAACTTAGATTCTAATTTCTTTATAATAGACTTCATTAAGATGAAGTCTATTTCATGTATATATATTTTCATTTTCAGTTACCTTATTTTAGGATTAAGGTTTACTAAGAAGAGGTATAGATTCCCTCTTTCTAAATATCCCTTGAGTATTATACCCAAAAAGGATAGTAATGAATATTTAATTTTGAAGACTAATTGTCTTTCCCTTAACATATATTCGTTAGGGTCCATTGCAACAATTACTTATACAAAAACCATATGTAATTTACTTATCTATTATTGTCAATGAATAAACCATATTGACCTAGTTGAGTGTTCATCTATGCATGCCAACCTTAAGGTTGCAATTAAGAGTAGGATAGAGTATCAATACTCTTTTTCTCTATTTCATTTGAGTCCAACTGAAATAATCCAAAACATATATGTTTACAAGAGAATAAGAATAAGTTTACAATCCCCTTGCAGTAATCCCAAAAGATAATGGCACATCAAAGATCAATAACACTCAATCCCTTTTCCATTTATCAAACAAAATACATATTTTATAGATCTAAACATTTCAAACATCTTTCATGTCAATCAACATTGATAAGATTAAGTAAAATTTACAACTTTTCCCTTTTTCAATTACATCTCAAAAAGAATAATAATTCCTCATTAAAGATGCAACCTTTAAGTAAACACAGGAAGCATCATACAAGAACTTGTCTTCTTTTATCACTTACAAAATCCATCTATAAAAATTGCTAGCACGACAGTCAGTTCATTGAACTGAGCGTGATATGCACTAAAGATTAAAATGATGTGCTTTTTATTGTCTCATAAAAAGAACTATATTTTTATGAATCATTTAAGCAATTCAAATAGATATCACATAAGAAATAAGGATAAAAAGGGGGATCACATGAACAATCCACATTACTTCAAGTAAGGATCATGATCAATCAACATTCTTAAGTCAACAATTTCATAAGAAAATCTACAACAGATAAGTAATATTACATCCCAATTTACTTATCTATTTCATACTATAATGTCTATAGTTCATTCTTGATTCAAACAAAGGTTCAAGAATAATATTAACTCTAACAGTTCTCAGAAGAGAATTATTTTAAAGAAACGATGAATCACAATACTTATCTTTTAACATAATTCTCATTTAATATAAAAGGTCAAATTCATTTTACCTTTAAAGAATGGAATTTAGAACGAACCAACAACATCCTAAAATAAGAATTCCATTCTTTCCAACACTTGAACCAAATTCAAATTCAATTTCAATTTATTGATTCAATAGGAATAAGGAGTGTAGTTTTTTCCTTAATTACCCACTCAAATTCAACCAGGTTTATTGTAGAAGAGAGAAAAAATTGAATAGATATGAATTAAAACAACTTTTTTCATCCTTCAAGTTCATCAAAAAAGCATTGCATTCAGAAACTCAAAGAGAGAAAAGAAAATGTAATATCCTTTAGATTTTGAGTAAAAACATCGATGCATACCTAGCTTAGAAATAGAGAAAAGGTCTCAAGAATCCATTCTATTAAACAAAAATTAAACATAGTCAATATTCCAAGAAGGCCAAATCAATCCTTTCCTAACAACGTCTAAATTCAATAACCACCATCACATAAATATCACAATTGAAATCGAATTGATATATGAATAAACAACTGAAAGTAGCAAGATAGAGCCGAAGAGAGGTAATCTCATAAAATAAAGAGAACAATCACTGTGGCACAAAAATGATACAAGTTTTCAAGCAACAATCTCAGTAAAGAATTCCTTAGCTTCGTTTCAATGAAGATAGCCTCTACCTAGATGTTCCCTTAATTCCTAAATAGAGAGAGACTTACAATATATATATATATTATACACCCAGAAGAATGATTACAAGTTACATCTAAGCCGACCATGTACCCACTTTACAGGGGTTAAGGAAATAGTAAAAAGGTAAGAAGGATAGAATTTCAACCTTATTTCATACAAGATGTAGGAAAATCAAAAGGAGATTCAACCCCAAGTTGGTTCCTAAAATCGAACAAAAGAGTGGAGAGTAAAATAGAATGTTCCAACTCTTTCCCCTCAGATAACCAAAACCTAACTAATTCCACGTTCCAATACAAGTAGTCAATTTTCACATCAGCATCTACATATGTAAATCAAAATGTTTTCCATAAATCATTTCATACATACAGTAAGATAACAACAAGAAATTCTACCAATTGTTTCAGATGGATACATAAGAATCCATAGAATTTATTCATACCAAGCATAATAGGACTTCCTTATTGTTATTTTAAACAAGTTTGATTCCATAAAACAAAGGATTCCAACAACCATGATAGTGAAAGGTCAAACTTGAGTGACATAGACTTAAACTACTTCAAGAGTGCTAAGGTTATCTTCCTTCAAAGCATTCTAACAGATATTCATAGCTCAAGCGTGTAAGATTCAAAAGTAATAAACTCATTTTCTATTACATCTAACAAATGCGAATCTACCCAATGCATAATCCAAACCACTCTTCCATTATAAATCAATAGAACAACAATATTTGAAGCAACTTAAGCTTCGAAAAAGACACAACATTTTATACTTTCCTTTAACTGAGGAAAAAAAAGTATCAAATATTTTCTCAACAATTTTTCCTAATCCATTTTACAGAGGAAGTCAGAAGTCCACATGACTTAAGCAACAATCTAGTTTGAAATAAGATAAACATGATTTAGTCAAACATGCATCAATAAAATACCCATATCAATTCTTTTTCCAAACAAAAAACTTAAATAGAATATCACAACAAAAACACACCAAGGCATTCCAAAAAACCACTCATTTCAATGAGAGTAGAGTTATTTTAATGAAGACATTTAATAAAACCTAGAACTATTTAATAAGAAGAGCCTGTCATGCCCGATAAAATTTCTTTTTAATTGCTAAATATATCTAGCTAAGCTTCTCGAGAATATCTTCTTTTCATACAACGTCAATAGTCAAATCTCCTAACTACCTCCATGTTTCCACAGGTTTAGAAATAGTTTGAGGATGCTCAATATCACTAAGGATCAAAAAATAGACTTGCTGGTTTAAGAACCAAAACCACATGCGAGAGAAAAAACCCGTAAAGACTAGAATGACCAACAACTTCAACAAAATACCCTTCTCCTCTTTCCTAGGTGGTCTCTTCACCAAAATCAATTCCATTAAATGCATTGAATGTAAATTCCCTCTCTTTTCTTACACCACCACCACTTCAAATTTGGAAAAGTGGATTTCAAAATTTAACATGCATTTTAAATTTAGCAATGATGCCCGCCTGCCTACCTACCTCACCTCCACAAAACTTGTAAAATTAAGATGTAAGGATTGAGATTTAATTCTCATTAATACCTTAGAAGCCACCACCACCAACCTTCCATTTTCCACGTAACCCATAGGTCCTCTTTAGGATTACTGATAGTTTATGTTACATTAGCATCAGTTAGGTTTCCATCATAGTTCTTAGGTCTTTAGAATTTATCTTAGGTTAGTTCAAAAATCATAACCATATAATATACCTTCTTAGGTTAGGTCATAACCCCCTTAGGATAGAATCCATATAGGTTAGGGCACTGCAACATAGTTTTAGGCATCAACCGTAATAGTTTAGTAATAGGTCCTAGGTAAGTATTATTACCTTAGGTCAAAAATCTAATAGGGAAAAATTACAGTTTAGATCAAATCCTAATAGAAACAACCATTCTGACCAAAGTTAAGGCATTTTCCTTATAATACCAATAACAAGTCCTTAATCTCCTCACATTATCCAATGCATTCCAAAACATTAATAAAGGAGGTCTAGACTTATAGTTTGCAACATGATGCTAGTAAGGATACCTGAAGCTAGGTCCTTAAAATTTATATCAAAACATAGCTCGGTTCCATAATATGTTTCATTCAGCATGTCTATTAACAAGATGACAATAAAGAGAACTGAATCATACCTTGGATTAATGGAATTGATTCAAGGTGTGTTGTTAACATATAGAAGATGTGAAAACAATGGTACAAATTTACAACTTATATTTCATAGAGTAGAATGGCTTCACTTCCAAGTAAATAGAGTTACAACAAGCATGAATTCTAGATAGTAATAACTTATCCATTGCAAACATGATTTTCAATGTCAAAAGAATAAACCTTCATAAGAAAAAACACATGTCTATGTTTAGAATGTCAAAAGTGTATTTCATCATAATAATAGTCACGACCAAGATGTTACAGTAAATTAAAAATCCATTAAGGATCAAATCATTACACACTCGGTTACCTAATAATCCATTAGATGGGAGTGATTTGGTAGATCTGGACTTTCTTGATGAGTGAATGTACTTCATCGAAACAAGGACCCTTATCTTTGTATGTCCATGGTATATATACATTGTTAATTTCATCATGGAACATACATACCCTGGAAGGGAAACATCACAACAAAGAAGGTGATTACGTGTCATCACTACTAAGTATGTTATTTTACAGTAAGTGCTCTACCATAGATCCTTTGATAGAATGTTTCTGAGATGTGTTGACACCGAAGAATCCAAAAATATTCTTTATGAGACACAAAGTAGGGTATGTGGAGGTCATTTTGGAAGCCACACCACTTCCCGGAAGATACATTAGATGGGATATTTTTGGCCCACCCTAGAACATGATGTAGTAGATTTTGTGCGCAGATGTCACAAATGCTAAGATTTCTCCCACAAGATCCACATACCGGTACAAGATTTGCAACCAATTACAACCCCATGGCCATTTTCCATGTGGGGCTTGGATTTGATAGGTAAATTTTTTCCCTCCTCGAGAGATGGCCATAACTTCATAATCATAGCCACAAAATACTTTACCAAGTGCATATAAGTCATGCCCCTACCACTGTACATGGCTCTCTAATTGCTAAGTTCATCCTAAACCAAATCATTTGTAGGTATGGAGTGCCATAGGTCATTATTTTGGATAATGAAATGTCTTTAAAAATTAATAGGTTCATGATTTGTGTACAAAGTTCAAAATAAGTCATCACATGGCTTCTCTTTACTACTCTCAAGCTAATGGACAAGCCGAGGCTACAAATAAGGTGTTAAAGGCCATCCTTCTCAAAACCATTAAGGAGAATAAATGAGATTGGCACCTAAGGTTTTTTCTAGAGTTGTGGGCCTACCAAACATCAGTTAGAACACCAATGGGAGAAACCCCATTTTCTTTAGTATTTAGTGCAAAGGTGATTCGCGCTCGAAGTCAAAATACCTAGTCTCCGTATTTAACTACATGGGATCCTAGGAGAGGAGGGCTATCACGAAGCACAACTCTCCTAGTTATAAAGTCTCGATGAGGCTAGATTTAATGTCACACAATGACACAGTGTTTATGCCAAATGGATGGCTCGCAATATAACATGAAGGTTTACAAACGTGAGATATTTAAAGGATATTTGGTATTAATACTCGATAAATTGGATAGACAAAAAGACCGGAAAGGGAAGGAAATTTAGACCTATGTGGTTAGGTCCATATTGAGTAGTGGAAGGATATAAAATGGCACATTTCACTTATGTACGCTAGAGGTGAGGATTTTAGTGATTCCATAAACTTTATTCACCTAAAGAGATACTACTCATCATCCATCAACATTTTCATATGTACATTATTGCATTTGCATTGCATTTTCATCTGTTTGTTCATTTTGTAAAAATTGCAATGAAGGAGCTTATTCTTATAACAATTCCTTAAAACTTTTGAAAATATTGACAAAAAATTCAAATCATGTCTCTTCAAACATTCATAGTATCATCAACTGTTTCTGAATCATTTATCAATCCAAACAAGAAAGACAAATTTTTAACAGTAACCATACCAAGGTCTGCACACTTGGTTCTACTTTTGGTTTCTTCTTAGGTTAAGTGTCTTTTTCATGGTCTGTTCTAGAATATTCATGGTGTTGCATCTATCCTTTATACATCTCCTTGGAAATACGAGCATTCTTAACATTTTACCCAAATAAGTAAGTCAAATGCAAATTCACGTAAAGTTTATTTTTACTCATTTCCTTGCCCTACAAACCTTCGGTGTTGAGCCCGTGTCTCTTACTAGTGATGTAGGTTTGGGAAAGGAGGAAATACCCTTAATCATATGTGTCTTGTCCATGCTCATGAGCCCACACTTCCTACTAGTACCATGGGACAAGGCATAAGGGTTCTCTTTGATAAAATTAAAAGTTACAAATTAACTAAACATATGAAAATCAATAGACAAAATCAAGAAAGGAGTATCAAACATACTCGAGTCTTCGGGCATCCATGTGGGATCACCGGTTGTGGCTATAGGTGCTGCATGTGGCTGCGGAGCCTCACTAAATATAGAGGAATGATGTTGTCAAATCACGCACTCATCATCCTCTCTGAATGGCTCCTCCAAGACTAGTGTCTCTATCTACACTCACTTGCTTGTGCGTTACTTTGAGGATCTCCTGAGTGTCATGCCACTCAGGGTCACTCTCCTCTCCCTCCGAAGGGGCTCCTCCTCATCCTCCTCTCTAGAATCCTCTCTGATAGACTCCCCCTTCGTATCATCTCCTGTATCCTTCATAGAGTCAGAGTCCAAATAAATTGGCTCATCCTCCTCCCCATTGTGAGCAGGAGCTACCACAATCTAAAGTAAGGGTGCTTGAGGGGAACCAACTACCAGCTGATCCTGGATCACATGCCTAACTACAATAGGAATTCTAGGAGTAACCACTATCTCATCGGGATCCCCTCTGAACCCCTCCAAACCTCCTGAATAGTCCTATAAACAGGCTCTATTGGAGGATGCATGACAGGGTATGGAAGGCTGAACTACTAAGGTACCTGATCATATGGGTGAATCTCTTATCTCCCATCTCTATAACTATCTCATGGAAGATCACACTACCATCATCATAGCCTCCTCACCCCATACCCTTGGCATGTCCCGTAGGGTATGGCAATATATTTTTGTAGTAAGGGAAGCCACCGACCGATGTGGTTTCGGAGCATTGACATACCACCTATCTAGCTACCCGAACAACCCTTGGTTCTGATACTAGTAGCCCCCTACCATATGGGATGAAGTTCTCATAAACCCAACTCATAACTAGAGTGGGGTGGCTCAAATATTGTCCCTGCAATCTGACAACTCTGTACAAATTGCGGTATGTAGTCCCCATAATATCTTTCACCCATACATTCTTATAACCATGACCCTCAATCTATGTAATGATGGGGCCCTAACATTATAAGAGTATATCTTGTCCCTTGTCCCCAACTAGTCTCAAAGACAGGATACCCATGATGGCTCTCCGAAGGATAGGAATGGGAGCAGTAACAATGGACCAAACCTTCATTCCCTTCTTTGAGCCAGATGAGACAATGAGGTCTCCCATATATGTGGCCCACTATATCATCATGGCCCTGGACCCCATTGTCTCTAATATCAGTCTCCTCCCAAGTATCGGGAGTCCAAGGATGCGGTATACATCCTCTAGGGTGATGGTCCACTCACCCCTAACGCCTGGAAACTAGAAAGTGTTCTGGTTGCATCCCAGTAAGAGAATAGGTCACAAAGAATGTGACTAGGAGTGACATGGGGCACCTATGTTATCTCGCCGACTCCCACTCACTGTAGAAGATCCATCTCATCTTGGGTAATCTGATCTAGAATCCCAGGGAGCCAATCACACACACTCTCTCTCTCTACTCCAGCGTATGTATTCCACCTTCTTTTGTATTCACTAAAACATTAGAAAAGAGAAAGTTAGTACTGTACATCACATGATAACCTTATAAAAAACATAGCGAAATATTGAAACACAAAAAAACAAAAATGTAAGTAAAGGTGAATTTTAGAAATTCTATTCGTAACCACCACCACCCAGTGTAGGGAAGTGGTTTTAGGACCACCACCTTGTCGGTGGTGGTTCTAGGATAAACTGCCTTGTTAGGGTAGCGGTCCCATGATCGTTGCCCTATCTTGAGCAATGGTCTTGACCTGATTTCCTAAAACGTTCCCTTAACCCCAAAAATGAAAAAAACTTGACCTTTTCTAGCAAAATAAAATAATGTCCTATGTGCACCCCCATAAGGACTCACTTGAAACAAAAAAATTTGAAAATGTCCCCCTAGGTGAGATTTTCAACATTTTAACATCTAGGGCACAAAAATACAAAAGAGGAAATAACTAACCGGGAATGTGCCGATTGATTTCCCACTCGTGGAGGCATGATCGCTATCTCACAATGGTTGTTTTGGCTATATTCGTATTAGAAATGGTCAACGTATGTCCAGAGCTCCAAATTCACCAAATCAACAATGCACAAATGAATTAAAAAATGAGTTTGTTTTGATATATATATATATATATATATATATTATTTTAAACTCATTTTGAGTGTATGTGTTTACAGGGATGGAGTGTTGGCACAGGTATATTTCTATATTCCCACAAAGATGGTAAGTCCTCTTATCATTTTTTTTTAGTGTTTGTTTGCCAATACTTTATCTATATGTACTTGATTCTCTTCTCCTTATTGTGGGAAGCGGGAGCTTAGACGATGATATTTCGACACATGGGCATGTCGGGTAAAACTTTGAACTCCCCATTTCAAGAACACCATACTCTCGACTCTACGTGTTACACCTTTTTCATGACTAATACGCTTCTCCTAGGGGCAATATGTATGCACCCAAAATTACATGTGCTACATTTTCGTGAAAACAGTTACAAAAGTCCCCAATGATGATTCAAAATCCTTTCAAGAAGGGGTTCAAGCTCTAAAACTCATTCACAACATATATTTGTAGCCTAGATGGGCTTACTTAACTTTTCCATGCATTTTTACATCTCCCTGCCTCTTTCTCTGCTTGTTTTGGCCTTGTGCTAGGGACCGCCACCCCTGATCCGGGTGGCGGTTCTCAAACCGCCGCCAAGGCGGGCGGTGGTCTAGAGCCGCCACCCCTGCATGGGTGGCGGTCCTACCCACTTTTTCCAGATTCATCATGTGTGTTTTAAACATGTGATAGTTCACTTTATTTATTTTTTTGCATGCATCCTAGAGCCAAATTGGCTAAAAATAGCTTTATTTGCTTGGTTCTCCTTGCTTCTTCTATTTTAAATAAGATTTAATTGGTTGGAACTCCTTTTTGACTTGTGGATGAAGTAACATCGTAGCCTCCATTCCTATATATTCTATTCTTGTATTCAAGCAAAATGCCCGAGAATTTTGTGTATCTTGTATTGTTTTTCTACCATAATCTTGCAAGGAATTGCATAGCCAAGTTCATATCTCTTGTGTTATCTATCTTCTACTTGAATTATGTTCAGATTGCTTCCAAGTGACATTTCTCAAGCACCATACTCTTTTGTTGTTATTTACATTCCCAATCCATTAGACTCGATGAACACTTAGATAAATAAAGGAAAGAACCGAGGGGACAAATACGATACTACTTTGGATTTTCCTCGATTTTCCAAGGATATCGCTATTCCGTGTTAGAGTTGTGTATTTTTTTGCTTCGTTTGTCAAATTGTCAATTACGAATTGTTAATTTAAATTACATATCAAATAGAGTAGAGAAATAGTCCATTTCAATTAACTAGATAATTTCAAGTAGATCAAATCAATAGGAAGTTGTCTCTTCAACATTACCTAGGAAGTTGTGGGGAATAATAGCTCTATTAGGGTTATGATTTGTTCTTCACTTCTGAGGTAGGGTTGGAAGGATTTTTGATTGAGTTAGAATATATTTTTAGATTTAGATTCACACATCTACATAAATAGTTAGCTACATCAGGCTAATTGTTTGTATTTAACTTGTTTATTAGATTAGATGCATTGTCGAAAAGCTAGAAAAGACCAAAAACACTTCCTTTCCATAGATTAGATTATTTTACTATTTTGTTCGATATATTGAGAAAACACCAAAAATATAGGTTTGATTTTCTTTGATAGATAGTTTATTTACTTGAAATAAAATCAATTCATCTTCAATGACCATCAATGGTCCACAACAGGAAAAGACTTAAAGTTTGGATCTCCTAGTCCCACAATCCAATGGGTTGGAGCTAATAGCTAACATTGACACAAGTTTTCATTTAACAATCTTACGCACACCCGTAACATACACTAATAAAATAAGACAGCTTAGATACATTGAACATAGCTGCCAATCAAGCCTATGAATTTTGGATTGCTCCTAGAAATAGGGTTTGATTGCATGTACGACCACTTCTACGATATTATTACAAAAATTTAAGTGTTGAATATAGCATCCGATCAGCTAAGACTTTCTCGACAAGACTATAAAATCACATATACTACCCGTAGTTCCACTACACCTCTTGTCTTCACTTCCATGACATTGTTTGGAAACCCATATGAGGCACCTACAGGTTACTTTCCTTTTATTCTTCAACCAATCAATAGAATCTCGGAAGAACTAGACATCGATTGGAGTCTCCGAGTAGCTATTGTTGTCTCCAAATCATAACACCCCCTGAATGGTCTAAAATGAGTCATGTCATTTAGTATGATTGGGACACATCGATCACCTCTCAAGCTATGGGATTTGGGCTCGAGGTGAACCTCTGGAGAATTTTGACTTCCTATTCCGAGACTAAACACAACACTACTTCTAATGTAAGAAAAATGGCTAACGAGTCATATGTTATAGTTTCATGGGACTTACGAAGAAGAATATAAGGAAATAAAAAATTAGTCTAGAAGTGGTGATGCACCAAGAAAAGGGGTATTTAACATTTGGAAGGGTTAATGTGGGTATGATGATTACATTGTTAGCCACCTTCACCTATTGCGAACTTGGAAAGGATATAAAATATCACAGACTAGAAGCACATGTTCCTGTATTAAACCTTAAACATACACAATAGAGGGATCAGCTTTGATGTGATACACAAATAATTTATCAAAGGGATAATCATAAGCACATGTCCATTATTCACTTAAATGATAAAAATAATGCAACTCTTGATCGGTAGAAGGAAAATATTTTCTCACAACTGATAGGAAGTAATCACACTATTATATGAAATAGATAATCTGAAATAAAGGTAAATTAATCAAATAATGCTAAGGAATCACATTCACAAGGCATGTAATGATTAATCATTCAACACAATAAAACAGATTTTCAAGTGCAAGGAATAACTTTGAATATAATTAAAAGGTTT
The DNA here is from genome assembly GCA_018340775.1 of Taxus wallichiana var. yunnanensis. NCBI lineage: Eukaryota > Viridiplantae > Streptophyta > Pinopsida > Cupressales > Taxaceae > Taxus > Taxus wallichiana. The sequence continues at coordinate 483,844,587 of CM031238.1, forward strand.
CAAAAACTTTGGAAGCACTCTTCCAAGCTTGAAGAGCAACTTTCCTCCAAATCTCTCCAAAATATGTATCTCTAAATAATGGAAGCACTCCACTATTTATAAGTTCCTAGGCTGAGCCATTACAGCTGGGCCTTTAACTAACATTTAACTAAAAATAGTAATGTCATTAATAAGAGGGAACAGGCTCCCATAAAAATAGCAAATTTGTTGTAGAAGGTTGACCAAGTCAACCCTACAACTTTGACTGTTTCCAGAGCTTGAACCTATCCTTTCATGGCTGCTCAACTTTGGCCTGGTTCATCTTCATCTTTTTCTCTGCAATATTTTGTTGTTCTTCTTCCCATACGGCCATTCGGTGTTTTTACTCGAAGAAATGCTTAACAATACCTTGAGTTTCTTCATCTCCAGGTCCACATGCATAGTGATTCACTATGTCCGTTGTTTTGATCTCTTTCATGATCCTGGATGGAAACCTTCAAAGCTTACTTACGACTTTCTTTAGTCTCCCTATGAAGTTATGACATAGAACCAATTGATCAATGGAGTCACTATTGAAAGTCTTCATAACATCGTCGTCCCGCTTCACTAAATCTTTGAAATTTTCTTTAATCTGGTCCTTAGGAAGAGCATCAATATTCTCATTGAAAAAAATTGCAGTGGGCATTGTCAAACTCGTAGATATATCATTGAGGGCATCCGTAATTTATACTTGCTTCTCCTCCATTTTTTTGATCAAATATTGCAACACCCGACACTTTGGAATTCCATAGCTTTTTGATATTCAAACAATTTAGAGGCATCATCAATCACCTCTTCCTATAGAAGTAAATCGAATCTTCTTCTCGATGTCATTCCATGTTTCCAAAGTCAAATTTAAATTATTATTATCTTCGAGAGAGATATTCATCCATCTTATCAATGCTGGCTTTCACAATCTTTAAATCAGTATAAATCTCCATAACTTCCTTAATCAGAGGATTGGCCTCCTACAAGATCCTTTCCCTCCTTCCATTCAATGTTCTCCCTTTCTGGCCTAGCTTCTCAAGCTCATGATAAGAGATGTCATCGATTGTAGATGAAATTATCATGGTCATAGTAGTTGAGATGTCAGTGGATGGAGTGGGTTGAGTTACTCTACGTAGCAATGTAGTGAGTTACTCGACCTTGGCCTTAAGCTCATCCTTAGTGGCCTTGTCTTTGTTGTATTTCTCCAAAAGGGCCCCAAGAGCAGTATGTACATCCTTCTTGGCTCCTTCATGAGTAGCCTTCCCCAATGAGAACTTTGAGATCTGGTAGTCTCTTTGCTATGATGGTTTCTTTATTTTTCCCTCAATAGGGGTAGCCACTTCTATCACACACTCTCTTGATGGATTAACCATTAGACTTGATACGGTTCTTGGTCTCTTGGCCTATATTTTTGGCATGGACTCCAATATACTGAGATCTATCACATCTCCTAGAGGAACCTTTTTCTTTTGCTTAGGAGTCTGTCTAAATAGCCACTCTAGTATGGCTAGAGCTGAGGAAGACGGAGAAGTAGATCTGATACCTGAAGTACCAGTTAGGGAAAGATCACTAGAAATGCCAGTTGATATCTAAGTAGAGGTGGAAATGATGGAAGGTGTGGGAGTGAGGACAACCATAGGAATTGACAAGGTAATGTTGGGGGTTGAGATCAAAGAAAATGGGAGTGTCAAAGGAAGTGAGGAGGAAATGGGTGACCCAATATTTTCCCCAGCTGATAAAACTGGAAGTGACAAAAATACCTGGGCCATAGAAGGAGATGGGAAAGAGGAAATGGTGGTAGAAGTGGAGGGAACTGATATTGGGAGTGATAATGGAGGAAGGGGAAGATGGGATGGATCCTGAATGACACTAGGGGAATCACTTACTTCCACAACCTTAGTGACTGGTATTGTAGATGTTGTAACCCTAGGGAGCAACAGACCTAGAAAGAGATGAGCCACCAACCACAAATGAGATATTTTTTTGAACCGTGGGAACCCTTTGAGTCAATGTCTTGCCTTTTGTAGCTATTGGTTAGTTTACCTTTGATGTAGAACCTATATTTGAAAGTTGATTTTCCCCTTTGGGTGAGATTCGCAAAGTGGCCAACTAACTAACAATTCTTTTTAGAATATGGCCCTCCCTTTCTTTGGTATTGTTGCACTCTTACACATACTAATGAACCCATGGCAATGGTTTATTGGCAACATCATCATCCCTGTATGATGAATCTAGGACCTCATCATTATCTTGTATGTCCTTTGGCACATCAACCAACCCAAAATACAACACTTCATCAAGGGTTAATCTTTCATAATACCTTTTCTACACGATGTCTTCATCTCAAAAATGGACCCATATGTCTTCTAATTGGGGCATATGAGCACTGGAATTTCCTATCTCCCTGAACTTACCCTAATAGTCAAAGTTAGTTCATGGATGGAAGGTCTATAAGGCTACCTCATCCATTTTAACATCCATGTTTCTTGCTTTATGGATAGTTGGGAAAGAATACCTACCAATTGTAACAGGGAACTACATTCCCACCTTATGACACTTATTTTGGATTTTGTTGTAATATAAAAACTACTTAACCAATTATAGAAGAACCCACTTGTTAATGGGGCACCTTGGAAGCTTTCTTGGGGTGCCTATGAAACCTAGAATTTGAAGGTAGGTGAATGTGGGAAACTGAAGGTAGATTTCTCCCCATTCTCGCACCTCTTGAAAAGCCTCATCGAAATCTTCCAATTATTAATTCCTTGTCGAGCGATAAAGGACAACAAAGAAAGAAAGCATCACTGATTCTTCATAAGTGCTTGCTCCCCTCGTCCAAAGTAAGTTGGGGATAAAACTCATATATTTGGGATGTAGTGCAAACACCCCTAGTGTTCAATCCTGAGAAATCCCCCATGGCAACAACTGCATATACTAGGAAAGATGTCATGTAGAAGGATTTAGTTTCTCAGTAACCTTTCCAAACTAGTAGTGAATGTTACTACCGATATGTTCACACCATTGGATAAACTCATTTTTTTAATTTATAGTTTCTATGTACAAGAACATCCATTCTTGGAATTCCTTTGTAGAAGGAAGACCTAAAACTCTTCTCAAGAGTATAATGAGATCGTTGACCTCCTGAATGAAATTTGATCGATGTATAGTCTTGGGCAACTTGGAAAAATTCTTAGTCAGGTAGGACTTCATCATGACCTTTGAGCATACTTCCTCTTTTTTATCCCAGTGCTCAACTACTATTTTAGGTGAGATAGTGGTGTAATCTTGTACGTCTAGAAGTTTAAACAAGTCTTCAAAGAAATCCGGGTCCAGACGGATTACCACCTTATCGTCGCTATCTCTTATCGACATAGAGTCCTTGTCATAGTGAGCTGCTACAACTAGGATGAATTCTAGGCATTGCACGGATGTGGGAAAACTAGCAGAAAGGGCAAGACCACTGTCGAAGATGGCCTGCATCCATAGATTTTTATTCGAGGCCTTTAATCCTTCCTAAAACTTGGGAAGATCAATTTGTCTGAGATCGGTGTCCCCGATATTTTCTAAATCGAGGTTAAGCAAGATTTGGGGAGAAACTCCATGAAATGTGTACTTCATATTTTCTTTCTCCTTTGAAGTGCGAGTAGACATCAAAACCCGTGAATGTTGCAAAAATTCCAAAACTCAAAACTCCGAATCTCCAAAACTCAAATTGAAATCTCTGTAATTCGATTCTCCGAAAACTAGAAACTTGAATTCTCCAAAATAGTTTTCCAAAGTCAAAAGTATGAAAGAAATATCCGAAGTGAAAACTCTAAAATAAATATCCAAAGCAGCAGTTCTCTGAAATTCCAAATAAAAACTTTGAATATTTTCACCGAAAAGTTTCTCTAAAATAGTTTCCCACCTTGTGATCTTTTGAAGGAATTCTCTGAAATGAATTTTTCGAAAATAATCTCTAAAATAGTCTCTGGAGGAACTACAAAAAAGAAGTGTTAAGAAGCCAAGATGGATTTTGAGAAACATGGGGAAGTATGAGGGACCTAGAAAGATCCCCATACTTGAAAACCTAGAGAAAACCTCCACAACAAAACATGGTGAAAAAGAAAGACATTACAAGAAAACTCAGAGAGAAAACAAAAATAAAACCAAATGGGAGAAGGAGGAGGAAAAATACCTAAACCAAAAGGAAATAAAATTGAAAACATACATTTAAAAGGATGCCGAAAAGTATGAGATCGAAATGTCAAAGCGAATGTGTCAGGTAAAAATAAAAGTAAAAATATGCATGTATATAGAAATCTCAACATTAATGGTAAAAATCCAATCCATACAGAGGTAGGTGAGAATTAATCATGCATAGAACCTCTGAAGTTCCAAAACCTGAAATCCCAAAATTCTGAAAATTTAGGATTTCGGACTTTGGAAAAAAGGGAAGCAAAAAGATGAATTGGAAACTAAAATTCTGAAACTCGAAAACCCGAAAGTCTGAAAATTCAGAGTTTTGGAGTTTTAGACTTCAAAAAATCAAGTGAAAATCCTAAAATGACTCGAGAGAATTATGAAAACCTAAAACCTGAAATTTTGAATTTTCAGACTTTTGGAGTTTCGGACTTCAGAAGTAGGAGTTGGATTTAAACAAAATGATGCAAAAAAATTCCAAATTTCCAAAACTGAAAGTCTGAAAATTTGGACTTTTAGAGTTTCAGACTTCAGAAAATCTCAAATGCAATTCAAAATTGAGCTTTAAAAACTTTGAAAGGGAAAAACCCTAAAGTCCGAAAATTGAAATTTTTAGATTCTTTTCCTTAGCAAAAATCACTATGCAATGATTTCCTTAGAAACAAAAGTCTGACATACAATGTTCCTCTGGGTAGGTTAAATGGTTAACATTTTTGGCAATCTCCAGGGAAAGCTTTCCTGCTAAGCTTTTAGACCAGTAGCCTTAAGAAAAACATTGGGAAAAGGAGTCTAAAAAACAAAGACCCCAAAATAGAAAAACACACAAGCAAAAAGAAAAGAAAAACAAAACCAAGTGCATGGTGGAAAATAGAAAAAAAACTGTACATGGTGGAACCTCCTCAAAAGCAAGCTTTGAGGTGTATCCCATTCACATGAATGGGAAATTCTTCTCCATTGATTCTGGATAGGTAAAATGAATTTTCCTCTTTGTAGCTTGTAATAACATAGGGCCCACTCTAGAGAGCATCAAACTTGGCATGCTTGCCTGGTTTGGCATGATCTTCATCCCATTTTAGAACCAATTCCCTTCCCTGAACAACCTATCAGAGGCTTTCTTGTTAAAGGATTTCTTAACCTGATCCTGATGCTCTGTCAACGTATTCATGGTAGTATTTTGAATCTCCTCTAGCTCCATGAGTTCTGAAAACCTCACTATTAAGGCCTCATCCTCCATAACTTCTAGCCGATAAGCCAAATCCAAGGAAGGAATTTCCAAGGAAAGTGGCAACTTTGCTTCCCTTCCATATACAAGCATGAAAGGTGAAACCCCAATGGCATTTTTAGGTGTTATTTGATCTTCCCATAGAGAAACCTTAAGTTGCGTATGCCAGGTCCTTTTGTTGGCCTCCATCGTGTGCTTGATGATCCTTATTAGGTTCTTATTGCTAGATTTGGCCAACCCATTTCCCTGTGGATAGTAGTTAGATGAATTCTTGAGATAGACCTCGTTCTTGATGTCCCATTCACTTATTTTCATCCCGAGGAATGCCATTGCATTGTTAGAGATAATAGTAAATGGAACACTGAACCTTGTCATGATGTTTTTCGAGAATTCAAGGACTGATTTTCATTGCTTTCCTTTAAGGCCACCTCTTCTATCCATCAAGTGAAATAATTTGTCGCAAAGTAAGGACCCATTTATGTCCTTCACTGGATGGAGGATTGATCATACCAATAAAATCCAACCCCCATTGAACAAAGGGTTGATCCACCTAAACGAGATGCAACGAGAGAGCTATCAGCTTATGTTTTCCTGTGAAGAGAGCACACCCCTTACATTTTCTTACCCAAAAATGGGAATTTTAAACAAATCGGGATAGTACTAAGCTGGATTACATGATCTTGGTTGCAGTCATTCATGTCGAGTAATGACATCCTGACAACCCATTGTGGAACTCCTCCAATATCTTGTTCATTTGTTCTGGTTTGATGCAATGTAAAAGAACACTATTCAAATCCTTTCAGAAAAGAATGCCATCCACCGCAACATATGGAATGGACCAAAGATAGAAAGTACATCATTAAAATTTATCCATATTTTAGGGATATACTCCTGAGAGAAGGAAATTTTCCATTTTAGTTAACCAATCAATCTGACCATTTCCTTCCTCAATATTGAAGAGCACAACATCATTATCATTCTTGGTTTCCATGTCTATGGCTAGCTTGCTCACATAATCCCTTGCCTCTGACAAGTTTAGTGACTTTAATGTGTACATCATAATCCATTACATTTGTGATCCACACAACACGTTTCTCATTCATCTCCTTATTCAAAAAGAACTCTTTAACACTAGAATGAGAGACCATCAAGTGTACCTTGTTTTTAGAAAACATATACCTAAAATTATTCGAGATCGAATGACCACAAAGACTGTTTTTCAACAAAATAATATTTGCACTCATATTCCCTGAGAGACTGATTGAAGAAGGAAATTGGTTACTCCATCAGATTGTCATTCTATTGAGTGAGGATACTTGAAATAATCTCATGCCCTGTGAAAGCATAGAGAATAAAATCCTTATCAAACTAGGGATTTACCAATGTAGGAGCTTGGGAAATAGCAGGTTTTGATGGCCTCAAATATTTCTCTCACTTCCCTCCTCCATGAGAAAGGAATTTTCTTTTTAAGCATGGCCACAATGGCTTGGCTAACACTACAAATTGGGAATGAATCTCTGAAAAAAGTTTATAGTTCCCAAGAAACTTTGAAGACCCTTCTTGTGACTTGGGAGGGATAGAGACAAAATTGACTAAATCTTGGTTGGGTCAATTGAGAGTCCTTAAGAGAAACAATATGCCCCAATAGTTTGCCTTCTTGAAATAAAAATGCATTTTTGGGATTTATTGAGATTCCAAACTTTCTACATCTTCGAAAAACTTTTCTTAGATGTGCAATATGATCTTCAAAGATGTTTGGAATAGACAATTATATCATCGAGGTAAACCAAGATCATATCATTGATGAGTCCTTTAAATTCCATGTCTATGGCTCTTTGAAAAGTAGCCCTACATTGGACAATCTGAATGGCATTTTGTTGTATGCATATGTGCCCCACTTAGTAGTGAAATCCATTTTGAATTGATTATATTCTTGGACCAAAATCTGATTGTACCCTGAATAGCCATCCAACAGAGAAAATATTTGAGCTCTTGCCACTATTTGGAGGATCTGTTCCATTGACGGAAGAGGGTAGTGATCTTTTAATGAGGCATGGTTCAAATCCCTAAAATCTACACAAAGCCGATCTCCCGTTCTTTTTCTTATGGGCACTAGATTAGCTACCCATGATGAATGCTTGATGGGAAAAATTATGCAAGCTTCAATAAGCTTGGTTATATCTTTCCTCATTAGCGGCTCAACCTTGGGATTGATTGGCCTTTGTTTTTGATGAATTGGCTTAGAGTTTGGATCCAATTCAATCATGTGTTGAGCTAGGCCTGGGTCAAAACCACACAAGTCTTTGTAGCTCCATGCAAAAATATCACGATATTCCTAACACAACTCAATGAAAGATTTGTAGTCACTTTTGCACCCACTAAGAACAAGGGAACCTCATGCACGCCAACCTATCACCTAGTGGGTGTTGGGCGCTCACCCAGAACATGAGAGGGAGCCAAGTCTCTCTTTTATGTGAGTCTAGTGGAAGGCATAGCTCATGATTCTGACTTAGTGATTTAACAGACATGAAGGGCTATAGAGCTTAGGATGGCTTCTACACCCCTTCAGTCATAATAGAACCAAAGTGTGCAATAGAAATAATAGAACTAAGAGTTGTACATCTACTACTATACTTAACCATTTAAGTAAGATTCACGATTATATAAGAACAAAAGTACAATAGTAATATGCAGATAATATAGAGAAAGAGTCTTAATACATTTGTCATGGCAACCTTATCACATTCATTCATAGTGTTTACTTATAAAAGATTACAGAAGGTAGACCGTAGTCATGCGCCATGTGTGGATCCATACATGTATTCTCACAAGACAAAAATTTCATTCCCCATTTTCCCATTACATCCTTACTAGAATTCTATACCCATTTTCATCCCATAGTTCTCGCAGTAATTCTACGAGCTCCACTATCTCACTTTTTCTCTCCTTGTTTACCAAGGGTGTGCGTATAAATAGGCCTTTGAGCTCTAAAAAACTCCTCTGTAGCCTCAAATCTGGCCCCAAGTGTCAAGGTGTGGGTCACCCTAGTGCATGCCTCTCCATGTCATGATTAACTTTTTGGATCTTTCTATCGCAAGGTATATTCCCTCCAGGACACCCTGTCACCAGGCTAGAACCTTATCCAAATGGAACATGTTCTTCATGTGTTCTATCCCAAAGGCCAAAAATGGCTAAGTCCCAAATTGTTCTTCGCATGGCATGCACATCCTAGGTTCTTCAAGAAGCCTTTTGAAATTTTCCTTGCACACATACACTTGCGCGCTTCCCCTATCCATGCACACCTACGTGCCTTTAAGATTTGGAAGCTAAATTAGGGGCCCAACATTACCCCACACTTCACCTGTTCTCCACCCTTGGGAACCTTCTCAAAGAATGCAGTACAAAAAGAATGCAAGGCCTTTCCTTGGAAAATAATGGGGGGAAATAATACAGAAAGGGGAAAGAGAAAGAATAGGGGGAAAATTTCCTAAAGGAGGGGAAAGTTTTGCTATAGGTCGGCTTCCAGTGTACTCCAAGCACTGACTTCCTTCTATGCTTTAGTGCAGATGTTGCCAACTAGGGTGCTCACCTTGTCATAATTTAACCCCTCCCCTTGTGTGGTAATGGTTTCCACCACAGTCTCCAGTTCTTTAGCATGATCTTCTAGGGCATCCATCTTCCTTGTGATGAACTTATAGAGCTCTTTTAGCTAGGTTTTGATTGAGACTCACCGGTTCTCAATGGCTTTAGATTTATTTTCTACCTTAGCTATGATCCTTTCCTACTCACTCTATTTCCCTTATTATTTTCTCCGAATTCCTTCAACTTAGCTTTGTCACTGCTAAGCAAAGATGCTTGTCAATTTTTCTTGATCTACGCAGTGGTTGTAATTGACCCCCATGGTTTGTGCAACTGTTCTTACGTTGGCGAGCACCTTTTTGTATTCATCCACGAGTGTGACAACCTTCAACTTGTCTTCTTTCTCCAAGCATGCCGCTACCTCTTCTGCCGACTCTAATGCCAAGGGCTGCCTCTCCATGGTGAGGATCTGATTCAAGTCCTCTAGGCACTCTAGGGAGGATCTATACTTTTGCACAGGAGGGTTAAGGTCTGGTGCTTCGTGATAATCAATTAGGAGATGAGCTCCACCTTCTTGGAAACTTTGCACACCCTGGCCTTTTCCTCCTAAAGCTCCCTCTGCAGTTGAGTGCTAATTAATTTCTTGAGGCTGAGATCCTTCGTTAGCTTCACCACTTCTTCCTTCCTCTTCTCCAATAGGTCCTCTAAGACTCTAACCCTGTCATTTCTAGTGAAGAGTCTATCCTTGGTTTCCACTGAGACTTTTTTAGCATGTTGCACACTTTCTCTTAGCTGATAGTTACTATGTGTTTATAATGGGGTTATCTCCCTTTCCTTCGGACAACTTTAATACCGCTCCTTGGTTAATCTCAAATTTAGGCTCATCGAGGTAGGAGTTGAATGTCCAAGATAACATCTTCCTTGTTCGTGGGTATCCACCCTTAGGGTCAAAGGTGGAAATGCACATGTAAAAATTTGTTGGGGTCATCAATGTAACCCATCATTGTTCATCCCCCTTCTATGTGTTTACTTCCTGTGCGCATGGCCTTGGGAATAATTACCAAGAGAGTTGGGCCTTTATTGCTACTTCCACTCTTCTCCCTCTGCTCCTTCTTTAACTTTTTGAGCATGAGCTCCATGTTGCACCCTAACTCTTCATTGACCAAGGCATCAATTATCTTCTCTGCCTCCCTTGTTACCTTTTCATTCACCTCCTCTTGAGTGAGCTTGGGCATATCTAGCTCCTTGGTACAAGCCCCTTTTCTCCCTCCTTAGCTGCACACGCCTTCCTCCCTTCAAGTGCCTTTCCTTCTTACAAAGATGAAGGCATCATTTGCATTCTCAGCCTCCTCTCCTTCCAAGTCATGGATATCAATTGGCTCTTGGTCCACCTCCAGCTCTTCCCCTTCATCATCATCCCTTTCACCTACATAGGCATTCAGGTCATTTATATCTTCAGACCCTTGTTCCTCCATTCCTTGTTCTTCTTCTCTTGCAGAAAACTCTGGAGTGGGGGATGCTATCTTTTCTTCATCTGAAGGTTCTTCAGGGGATGGTGGCTTCATAGGCTCCGGGGTCTTTTCCTTGACCACCGTTCTTCTCTTCTTCTAGACATAGGTACTCAGCCCCACGGTACCTACATCCTACCTTTCCACCACCCCTTGTTCTTCCTCTTCTTCTTCTTTCTCCTTTCACTTTGGCATTGGCTTCTTCCTTCCCATGGGGTCATCTAGGATGGATATTTCATTTTCTACATATGTTCCCTTCTCAAACTTTGGGCTTATACGCGGAGTAGATTCTAGTACCAGCACTTTTAGAAATCGGTAAGGTCAGTGGCCTTACGATGTGCACATCCTATGACACATATCTTTCAACATACGCATGTTTCCTGGGTAGACTAGCTTCTTTCTCATCTCTCTATGTTCACTATTGAGGGTGGATAGGTCGAGTTTTAACTTCTTTGACTCCTTATATTTGTTTACCCCTACTTGGAAGAATTGGGCAGTAAATGAGAAGGGGAGTTTGCACTAGGGACTCCAACTTTCGTCCACCAAGATAAATCTGCTAATGCCAAAGTGCTAGTACACCACGAACTCTTCTTCTCCTTTAGTTGCCATGGGGAGTTGATCTAGGATCCACCATTCTACCCCGAATGCATTCCTAAGGCACGTATACCATTTATCCAAGTGCACCTTGTGTACCCCATCATTGACTCACAAGTATACTTCTAGAACCTATCTGTGGGTGAAGGGTCTTCATCGGGGTACTCCCATATGAACTTATTAGATGCATCGGCACCCGATTTCGAGAACACAATGGTTAATAGAATGTTCCCAAATAATATCTTTCCTCCATCCTCCGCACTACTTATAATCTCATCTACTATGTATTAGGAGATATTGTACATGGTGCCTTCCGCGACCTTTTTATAGACATTCAACTAGGGCTTTCTCACCTAGGTCCACCTCTCTTGTCCATTTATCCTAGAAATGAGGTGCGTGGCCATTTTCATCACCAGATCACTGATATTCGTGACATCGTAGTACCTCGATCCCTTCTTATAATCCTAGGATGTGATGGTTTCCTTAATTTCCTCCTCATCCTGGAGGTCATCTAGGATCGCGTCCCCTTTACAGCTCAGGCCTATAAAGTGTGAGATTAACTATGGGGTTATGCACATTTTGTGCCCTGTGAAGTAGAAGAAATCTTCATGCATGTGTGTCATTAACCAATTGTACAGGTGCTCGGGCTTCCTGAAGTAGGGAAACTCATAAATTTGGAGAAGCCCTCCCTTCTCCATTTTCACCTTGACTACATCACTGTAAATTGACATCCCATCAGGTGTTCATTTTTTAGTGGGCCACACTAGCTCCAACACCATTTCCTTCACAATTATACTCGATTGGTGATTGTAATCAATTACGGTTATCTGTTTGATGTGGGACTCCCACTCTTGCCCTAGAAAAACCCCATCTGTTATTACATCTCTGAGTACCATTCCTCATTGGTATCCAAGGGAATTTCATCTTCTTTCTTATTTCCCTTTCCCTTCCCCTTTCCCTTTTTGGATTGTACTACAGGCTTATCAACTAGTCTTGTGGCTATCATTTTACCCTTTTCTTTCATCCCCTAGTCACCTTCAATTTTCTGGCAATTTTCTTCACATGCCCCATGCCCTAGGGTACAAACCCTAATTTCTAACTTTCCTCCTTTGATCACGGCACTCTTTCCCAATGTTCCTCACACCCATGAATCACTTCTACTCTGGTTTGTAGATCAACCAAACTGATTGCACATGAGTTTATGAGATTCTCCTTCGCACGAGTTAGCTCTCGAACCCTAGCTCTTGAAAGAAAATTGTTCTCCTTATTTTCACAAAGTAAAATAATGAACTTACCATCCTTGTATTTATAGCTTTTCCCACTTTTACGCATTAAAGGCTAGGCTACCTACCACCGTATGACAATATTTAATGTGGCATTTTCAAACAAACCCGACTTCAACGCTTTTCCTCACATGCCCAATCCTTGCACAAAATTTTTTTCACGTGGCCCAACCCTTGCACGAAAAGTGTTTCACCCATGCCCAATCCTTGCACAAAATTGTTTCACCCGCACCCAATCCTTGCGCGAAAACTTTTCCAACCTTCTGGTGCATAATTAATCCATCTTGATAGAAGACTCTTGCGTGCATGTTACCAGCGTCAAATGTACCTCTTCCATCCCCATGATTCTTGCTTTCACCTACCTCGTGTTTTTGTGCTTTCTCCTTGTACATGGATTTCCAATGGAACTTTATTTTGCCACCCATCTTCCTTCTAATGCATCTTTTCAACAGGCCGGTTGAGCAGTCTACCAACTCAATCTTCCTACTGAGAATAACTTCATGCCTCTCTTAATCACCTCACCCCGTAGTAAAATGATGTGCGGTCCTCTACACAATCATAAGTTTAAAAAGTAATAAGGTTTTTAGCACCCAAGGCACAAAACAAGACAAAAATGTGAAAGGGAAAAAAAGAAAAGAAAAGCATAAAAGGAAACTCTAAACTAACTATCGAAATGCCTTTATAAACACTAAGAAGCATGATTTATAGTAGGGATTCCGCCTACTCCCATTGAAGTGTCCAGGTAATTTTTTTCCATCCAGCGCTTGTAGCTGGCATGCGCCCAAATCAAGGATGTATGAAATTACATAAGGACCCAACCAATGCACCTTCAACTTTTTAGGATATCGTAGATAGCAATACCATATAGCTAACCTTAAACTATTTGTTTTTAATGTGACAGTCATGCCATGCCTTTTGTTTAGCTTTTGCAGTTGTTTGGCTCCATCTTGCTAGTGATTTCCTTTCGTCCAACTTTATCAATTCATCAATTCTTTCTTCCATCGCTTGTTCATCATCCAACCCTCCTGCATGCACTATACGTTGCGATGGTAGCATAAATTCAACTGGAAAATAAACCTCTGCACCAAACACTAGTTGAAATGGTGTGGCCTTGTTTAACCTTTTATACGTTGTTTTGTATGCCCAAAGGACTACTGACACCTTGTCATCCCAATCTTTCCTACCCACGTCACATATCTTATTAATGTGTGACTAAGCATTTTGTTGAATGCCTCTGTAGTATCATTTCCATGAGGGTGATAAGGGGTAGTCTTGTGATGGGCTACCATGAATTCTACTAATAGAATCTGATTGTTTCATTTAAGAAGTGAGTGCCCCTTTCACTTGTTAAACTTAATAGGCACTGTACCTACCGATAATGTTCTCCCACATAAATCTAGTAGTCCTGGCTGTAATGTAATCCATTATGGGTGTAGCCTCTTGCCCACCTTGTCGGATAATCGGTATAGGTAATGATATACCATGAGTTAGTCCTTCGCACACCGGTGAGATTGGTCTCGACCAAATCTATTGCCCACTTTTCAAAAGGTTCCGCGCTGGCAATGGGGCACAAGGGCATTTCATCCCTTTTTCCAGGTTTTCCAAGGCACTGGTAGTGGTCACAAGCCTTGCAAAACTCAATACAATCCTGGTGAATCATCTCCCACCATAGTCCAAAGAACTAGGATCTTACACGCAGATTGCATTCCCTGCATAGTGTCTATGGCAATCCCACCATGGGCCTCTTCTATTATAGCTATGCATTCATGTTCTAGTACACACTGGTGCAAAACCTCATCGTGGCCCATTTTATACAAATCCCCATTGATCAACATGAAGGGTGTTGTGCATATGGCTAACCTTTTCCTTTCTAGAGCATTCATCCCTTTGGGCACCACACCTTCATTGAGAAAGATAACACTGTCTTCTAGTTAGAGGGCATGCGCCGCATCCCGAGCAGGTTGTGCATCTCGGCATGGTTTCCTCGATACTATGCACGTCCTCTCCTGAATCAATCTTTGGTAAATGATCTGGCCCACAATTGTTCTTTCCTAGTTTCACCACCACTTTGAATTCAAACTCCTGAAATAGAAAAACCCAACGGCATATGCACCCTTGCAACGCTACTTTGTTTACTAGGTACTTCAAGGCCATATAATTAGTGTAGAATATGAAAGGAGTTACCAACAGATGTTGCCTAAATTTGTGGAGCACGTAGATCATTGACAATTCCTCACGCTCGATCGTTGTATAATTTTGTTCTGCTAATGTTAACTTTCTACTTGTAAAACACAAAGGATGATCAACAATCCCCTCTCCTGGTTGAGCAAGAATTAATCCCATTGTTGTACTAGAGGCATCCACGTGGACATGGAAAGGTTTATCCCATGATGAGAATCGTAGAATAGGTGCGGTGATAAGCCTTTCTTTTAGAGTGTCAAAATCCCTCTCGCTGCACCTCTCCCCACTGAAAGGCACTCTTGTGTCGAGAGAAATATTTCCAAAGGCACAAAGATCTTGGCATATCCCTTAATGAACTTTCTATAGTACCCATTGTGTCCAAGAAATCTGCACATGACACTTTGGTGGTAGGCTCCCTAACCCTATAATAATCGTAACCTTTGCAGGATCCACCAAGTAAGCCCTCTTTACATATGATATGCCCCAACAACATCTCAAAAGGAGTTGCGAAAGATACATTTCTTGATGTTGAGGAGATCCTCAACTACCGACATCTCTCAAACATTAACCTCAAGGTGTCACAATGGTCCCTTAATAATCCATAGACTATCCAATCATCTAAATATACGTGAAGGAACTTATGGATGATGTCCTTAAATGCTTGTACCACTATGTGTAAAAATACAATGAGCGTTTTCTTCAGCCCAAAGGGCATGACTGTATATGCAAAGCTTCCCCACTCGGTGGAAAAAGTTGTCTTATCTTGGTCTTCCTTGGAAATCCTTACTTGGTGATATCCCAAGAATCCATTTGTAAAGGAATAGACCTCGCACTCCAGCAACTCCATCCAAAATCTCTTCATAAAGCGGGTGGGAAAAGGATCTATTATACAAATAGTATTAAATTCTTGTAATCCACACATATCCTAATCTACCCATCCTTCTTAGGTGATCAGCATTGGAATTATCCACTCGATTCCTCCACGGCCTCAATGATACCGATGCTATCATCTTGTCTAGTTCTTCTTTAACCCTTACGTGTATGTCAAGATTCATCCTGTAAGGCATTTTATTCACCGGGAATGCACCATCTTTCAACCTTATCCTCATTTCCCCTAATGAATGGTGGATGCCTTTTAACTCATGGTATCTGCATGGGAATAAATCCTCAAATTCACATAAGAGATTGATGATCTTTGATACTTCCTTGTCTAACCAATAGTCCCCAATGATAGCCTCCTTGGGCTCCTCTTCCGAGTTGATGTTAAATTTCTTTGTTTTGAGTGGTTCATGATACGTGTGTGCACATGCATCCACACTGTCAACTACTTCATGTGCCCCAACCAAATGGTTGACATTCAAGCTTTCTATCTCCTCTCCATCAACAAGGTATACCATCTTTCCTTTCTCCTTTTAGAACACGCATGCTTGAATTGTATGTCTTCTAGTTCCTCCTCTTCAAACTGTTCTTCTAAACTAGGTCCACTAAGTAAGTTTACTAACCTATCTTACGCCATAATGCAATCCCCTAGAGTGAGGTGCTTGATAGTCTACAATGCCTCATCAACTGGTTATTTGGTACTTCGGTACTCGAATGTGTGGACCAAGTCAGCCGTTAATTCCTACCAACTTCCCATTTGGCAGCGTGTTTTAGAATGGATATACCACGAGTGCACACAACCTTGTAGTTTTGAATATAACTTATACACCCAAAGAGAGGGTGGTAAAGCTTTCGTACCTTCTCCCCAGACCCTCTCAAATGCTTGGATGTGGGAAGAGATGGGTCCATTTCCACTATAATTTCTAACAGTGATGGGTATGTTACTTTTCAAGAATCAGATAGTGAGCGCAATTTGAGCTTCGTGCCATTCCAACAAGTTCTCACTATGCGCACCGACCACCTTGCTTTTTTGCCTATCAAAACATAACCTAGCATACTTCATTGCTCATCCTCCCTCCAGTGAGCTTCCATCTCTCTCAAAAATACCTCAGGGTATGCATCCTCGAATACTTTGTTATTGTCTTCCCTCCTAGGCACCAAACTATATGCCTTGTTGTTACCTTGGTTCATGATCCTTTTAGATGTTGCCCAATCAATTCATAAGTCCCATGCACCCAATCATCACATGTTATACTTGGTAGTATCACCGAAAGATTGAGTATCATCAAACTAGATGACTCCTACTATAGGGTGGATGGTCTTTGGATCTCTTATGGAGCGCACATATATTACATGTAGGACTTCCTCCCAAGGGGTTCGGTATAGGGTGGGACTTCCCATCAACCAGCTATATAACTACCCGCTCTTCCTTGTTTTGAAAGCTTATGTACCCCTTGTTAAACTGGAGATCTGAATTATTCTTATAACACCACGTGCACCCAAGTAGAGTGGGAAATTATCTTCCTTGGAAAGTGCCAAAACTTCAAAATCCCATGAACATAGTCCCCTGAATTGTAATGGTTGCATCGTGTGCATGTATAATTTGCTTAATGCTAAATCAAATGAAGCAAGAACTACCACCTAAAATAGTTCTACAATTTAGCTAAAACAAATCATAAACACCATCATGATAAGAATTAAACAAGGGTTAGATGCTAGCATTCATCAATACAAACTTTGAAACTAACAATGCTAAATATCTAAACTCCTCTATTCTCTAACAACAAATAAATGAATGGACCTAAGTAAGCTCCATGGCTATCAAAATAGTTGTCCTTAATGCTCCAAGAACCTAGGAATGGGGGCTAATCAAAGTTGGGCTACAAGACCCTTTTGACACCTCCCATATGACCTAAGCACTTTAAGAAAGAGGCTTAACTCTTCAAGATGATGAACTCTCAAAAGGGCAAGGTGCAAGCTCTTAGTCTCTTTGCTATATGCTTTGCATTTACTCTCTTAGAAAGTTTAGGTGTAAGTAAAAAGGTAGGTGGAGGGCTCTTTATATAGCCCAAAGGATAAAGGATTCAACACATTCTCATGAATGTGGGATAAAGGTAAAACATGATTAGGAATGGATAAGGTTGCTTTATTAAAGGTAACCTTACTTTAGAAGGGTTTAATACATGTTTAGCAAGTCATGGGAGTTGGGGGTATTTTAATTAATCAAAGGTGATTAATTAATAGGTAGGTGTAAGCTTATAGAAGCCAATTAGAGGAATATTAGTGTGATTTAGGCTATTATAAGGGGATTAAATCAATTAAATATTGATTTATTGGTTAAATGGAAGGGAAAGCTAATTAATTAATAATAATTAATTAGTCTAGGTAGAAGGGGTGATTTATTAACGGAAGGTCGTTAATTAGGGTATTTGTTGGATAAGCAACTTAATTAATTAGCTTAGTGTAATTAATTAATGATGATATGAGGGAAAATGAGTGCCTTTGACGATATGTCGTTGATTTGTGAGAAAGGGGATAATTAGCACAATTTAAGTATTTAAATTGCTTGGGCGTAATTATAGGTGTCTACATTTGCCCCTCTTTGGGGTGGCATAAGTGATGCCACTTCAAAGATAGTAGACAAAAGAGATTTTGAAGAGATGGAAGAAAAATTAGTAGGAGGGAGAGATGCCCCCTCGAGTGTCGATGGGGTGATAGAAGAACTCGATTGACGATCGAAAAAGGTGAGAAGCGAGGCGGAAGAATGGGGACGAGGCAGGATGCCCCGAGGAGAGGGAGAATTAGGGGTGAAAGGGAAGTGGTGTAGAAGAAATATGGATGAGGGGAGAGAAGAGCTTAACCTCTAGCCACTTATTTGTTTGGAACAAATTTGATGTCATCATATTGCCATAGGAACTACATCATCGGTCCTTATGAAAAATATAAGCATACGACAAAGGTAGAATGACATGAAAAGCCATAATACGAACAATTGTCCATCACTGAAAATACCAACTCCACGCAACATACAATAATGCAATGCAATACGAGAAGGAAACAAGCTCATATAACAGGGAAAACAAGTACGAACACCACCTAAATAGTTTACAATTCAGCTAAAAAAAAGCATAAACACCATCATGATAAGAATTAAACAAGGGTTAGATGCTAGCATTCATCAATACAAACTTTGAAACTAACAATGCTAAATATCTAAACTCCTCTATTCTCTAACAACAAATAAATGAATGGACCTAAGTAAGCTCCATGGCTATCAAAATAGTTGTCCTTAATGCTCAAGAACCTAGGAATGGGGGCTAATCAAAGTTGGGCTACAAACCCTTTTGACACCTCCCATATGACCCAAGCACTTTAAGAAAGAGGCTTAACTCTTCAAGATGATGAACTCTCAAAAGGGCAAGGTGCAAGCTCTTAGTCTCTTTGCTATATGCTTTGCATTTGCTCTCTTAGAAATTTTAGGTGTAAGTAAAAAGGTAGGTGGAGGGCTCTTTATATAGCCCAAAGGATAAAGGATTCAACACATTCTCATGAATGTGGGATAAAGGTAAAAATGATTAGGAATGGATAAGATTGCTTTATTAAAGGTAACCTTACTTTAGAAGGGTTTAATACATGTTTAGCAAGTCATGGGAGTTGGGGGTATTTTAATTAATCAAAGGTGATTAATTAATAGGTAGGTGTAAGCTTATAGAAGCCAATTAGAGGAATATTAGTGTGATTTAGGCTATTATAAGGGGATTAAATCAATTAAATATTGATTTATTGGTTAAATGGAAGGGAAAGCTAATTAATTAATAATAATTAATTAGTCTAGGTAGAAGGGTGATTTATTAATGGAAGGTCGTTAATTAGGGTATTTGTTGGATAGGCAACTTAATTAATTAGCTTAGTGTAATTAATTAATGATGATATGAGGAAAATGAGTGCCTTTGATGATATGTCGTTGATTTGCGAGAAAGGGGATAATTAGCACAATTTAAGTATTTAAATTGCTTGGGCGTAATTATAGGTGTCTACATTTGCCCCTCTTTGGGGTGGCATAAGTGATGCCACTTCAAAGATAGTAGACAAAAGAGATTTTGAAGAGATGGAAGAAAAATTAGTAGGAGGGAGAGATGCCCCCTCGAGTGTCGATGGGGTGATAGAAGAACTCGATTGACGATCGAAAAAGGTGAGAAGTAGGCAGAAGAATGGGGACGAGGCAGGATGCCCCGAGGAGAGGGAGAATTAGGGGTGAAAGGGAAGTGGTGTAGAAGAAATATGGATGAGGGGAGAGAAGAGCTTAACCTCTAGCCACTTATTTGTTTGGAATAAATTTGATGTCATCATATTGCCATAGGAACTACATCATCGGTCCTTATGAAAAATATAAGCATACGACAAAGGTAGAATGACATGAAAAGCCATAATACGAACAATTGTCCATTGCTGAAAATACCAACTCCACGCAAAGATCACGACCCGCACTAAGGCAACACATGCCAGAGAAGCATTACAACATAAGCCTACCATCAATAAGGAGTAGGTTCTTCATGCACAGTTCCAAAATCCTACCCATCGAAGGAGGTTTATTAGGAAACTATGGAGGTACTCAAAAAATTTAGGGTGAGATACAATATTTAAAAGAGAAATCATAAAATATGGAGAAAAGAAAGCATCGAGATGGTCCAAACTGATATAGATGACTTGAGAGAAGTGTGCAAAATGTTGCACTAGGAGAATACCATTCCACTATAAGGGAATTGGTTTAAAGGAAACACTCCATGTGAAAGTACTCGAGACTAGTAGGAAAATCCTGTATCCAAATCTCCCCCTCATAGCCTAGATTATGACAAGGAAATAACTCTAAATGTTTTTATGGATGGGTGGATATTGAGTAATATATTGATTGATACTGAGAATCGGAAGTTAATGTTATTACTTTAGATTCATAGGTACAAATGAGGAGACTTCTATTGTAGCCATCACTAATGTATTGTTCATGGCTAATCGGACTAAGGCCACTCCCATCGTAGTTACAAAAGATGCATCCATTACCATACAAGAAGCCAATTTCACCGAGACTTTCACGTTTTAATGTTGGCGAGTCGGATAGCTTCCCAACTCTATTGGGGCATCCTTGGTGCTATGAAAATAATGCTAATATTTGGTTCAACAAGGGTTATATCAGTTTTGAAAATGAGGAAAGAGTTATTATCCCTTTAACATATGGTAAATTTGTGCCCTATGTTGAGCCCTTGAGTGAAGAAGACTTAAATAGAGTTTTGTACTCATCTTCTCGGGATACAGAGGTGCTTTAGCCATATAAAGAAGAAATCCTTCAAAGGGAGTATGCACAATCTATTAGTGATACTACAAGTTTTTCTTGTGATGATTGGGCTCATAGCACTTATGATTTGGTAGGGAGCAAAGTAAAGAGCATTGTTGATGTTGAATCGCAGCACCCTTGAATTTCTGCAACGCGATCGGTTGAGACTCTCAGTGCGATTGCACAACATGGAGCTTTTCCCAAGTGTGGGACCTTGCGAAAAAATGGAAAAGCTCTCCGGATGAAGGCCGGTTCCTATTCCTCTGTTTAGATGCACACGTAGAAGATGCAGAGGGTTTACTAAAAACCTAATCTAACTTGCCAAGGAGACAGGGTAAGAAGATGCATAAAATAAAACCTAAACTAACAGAGGTGATGCACCGAGGAATGAAGAACATCTGTCTTGCCAATAAACACAGACCATTAAAATGCAATGCAAGATCATGCACGGATAAACATATTCGCAGTGAAAGATCAGGAGGATGCAAAATGAAACACATAGAGGGTTGAGAAAACATCCACAGTCATGCATTTATTTTCTCCGAAGGTTGATACAGCACACTGCAAAATGCCAAGAGGCAAGGTTGCATTACAGTTTCAAATGGGAGGTTTTAACTCCACAAGTTCACCTGCCAAAGAGAAGAAGGGAGGGGCAAAACAAGAATGTCCAACATTTAGAAAGAAGCCCCTCCTTACAATTTATAGGAAGAATGAGAGAGAAAAGAGAGAGGAATTCGAAATCTGCCCCAACCACCTCCATAATGCACTTAACTCATCTCATTATGGTGGTAGGTGAGAACCCTAATGACCCCCAAAAGTGGCTAAGCTGTATTTTTCATTTTTAAGAATTTGTTCATTTTTAAGAACTCCTCCAATATCTTGTTCATTTGTTCGGTTTGATGCGACGTAAAGAACACTATTCAAATCCTTTCGGAAAAGAATGCCATCCACCATAACATATGGAATGGACCAAAGATAGAAAGTACATCGTTAAAATTTATCCATATTTTAGGGATATACTCCTGAGAGAAGGAAATTTTCCATTTTAGTTAACCAATCAATCTGACCATTTCCTTCCTCAATATTGAAGTGCACAACATCATTATCATTCTTGGTTTCCATGTCTATGGCTAGCTGCTCACATAATCCCTTGCCTCTGACAAGTTTAGTGACTTTAATGTGTACATCATAATCCATTACATTTGTGATCCACACAACACGATTCTCATTCATCTCCTTATTCAAAAAGAACTCTTTAACACCAGAATGAGAGACCATCAAGTGTACCTTGTTTTTAGAAAACATATACCTAAAATTATTCAGAGATCGAATGACCACAAAGACCTGTTTTTCAACAAAATAATATTTGCACTCATATTCCCGAGAGACCGATTGAAGAAGGAAATTGGTTACTCCATCAGATTGTCATTCTGCTGAGTGAGGATACTTGAAATAATCTCATGCCCTGTGAAAGCATAGAGAATAAAATCCTTATCAAACTAGGGATTTACCAATGTAGGAGCTTGGGAAATAGCAGTTTTGATAGCCTCAAATATTTCTCTCCCTTCCTTCGTCCATGAGAAAGGAATTTTATTTTTAAGCATGGCCGTCAGTGGCTTGGCTAACACTACAAATTGGGGAATGAATCTCTAAAAAAATTTATAGTTCTCAAGAAACTTTGGAGACCCTTCTTGTGACTTGGGAGGGATAGAGACAAAATCAACTAAATCTTGGTTGGGTCAATTGAGAGTCCTTCAGCGAAAACAATATGCCCCAATAGCTTGCCTTCTTGAACTAAAAATGCATTTTTGGGATTTAGTGAGATTCCAAACTCTCTACATCTTCGAAAAACTTTCCTTAGATGTGCAATATGATCTTCAACATGTTTGGAATAGACAGTTATATCATCAAGGTAAACCAAGATCATATCATTGATGAGTCCTTTAAATTCCATGTCCATGGCTCTTTGAAAAGTAGCCCCTACATTGGACAATCTGAATGGCATTTTGTTGTATGCATATGTGCCCCACTTAGTAGTGAAATCCATTTTGAATTGATCAGATTCTTGGACCAAAATCTGATTATACCTTGAATAGCCATCCAACAGAGAAAATATTTGAGCTCTTGCCACTATTTGGAGGATTTGTTCCATTGACGGAAGAGGGTAGTGATCTTTTAATGAGGCATGGTTTAGATCCCTAAAATCTACACAAAGCCAGATCTCCCATTCTTTTTTCTTATGGGAACTAGATTAGCTACCCATGATGAGTGCTTGATGGGACAAATTATGCAAGCTTCAATAAGCTTGGTTATATTTTTCCTCATTAGCGGCTCAACCTTGGGATTGATTGGCCTTTGTTTTTGACGAATTGGCTTAGAGTTTGGATCCAATTCAATCATGTGTTGAGCTAGGCCTGGGTCAAAACCACGCAAGTCTTTGTAGCTCCATGAAAAAATATCATGATATTCCTAACACAACTCAATGAAAGATTTGTAGTCACTTTTTCACCCACTAAACAAGGGAACCTCATGCGCGCCAAACTATCACCTAGTGGGTGTTGGGCGCTCACCGAGAACATGAGAGGGAGCCAAGTCTCTCTTTTATGTGAGTCTAGTGGAAGGCATAGCTCATGATTCGACTTAGTGATTTAACGAGACATGAAGGGCTATAGAGCTTAGGATGGCTTCTATACCCCTTTAGTCATAATAGAACCAAAGTGTGTAATAGAAATAATAGAAATAAGAGTTGTACATCTACTACTATACTTAACCATTTAAGTAAGATTCACGATTATATAAGAACAAAAGTACAATAGTAATATGCAGACAATATAGAGAAAGAGTCTTAATACATTTGTCATGGCAACCTTATCACATTCATTCATAGTGTTTACTTATAAAAGATTACAGAAGGAAGACTGTAGTCATGCAGCATGTGTGGATCCATACATGTATTCTCACAAGACAAAAATTTCATTCCCCATTTTCCCATTACATCCTTACTAGAATTCCATACCCATTTTCATCCCATAGTTCTCGCAGTAATTCTGCAGAGCTCTGCTACCTCACTTTTTTCTCTCCTTGTTTACCAAGGGTGTGTGTATAAATAGGCCTTTGAGCTCTAACAAAATCCTCTGTAGCCTCAAATATGGCCCCAAGTGTCAAGGTGTGGGTCACCCCGAGTGCATGCCTCTCCATGTCATGATTAACTTTTTGGATCTTTCTATCGCAAGGTATATTCCCTCCAGGACACCCTGTCACCAGGCTAGAACCTTATCCAAATGGAACATGTTCTTCATGTGTTCTATCCCAAAGGCCAAAAATGGCTAAGTCCCAAATTGTTCTTCGCATGGCGTGCACATCCTGGGTTCTTCAAGAAGCCTTTTGAACTCTACCTTGCACACCTACACTTGCGCGCTTCCCCTATCCATGCACACCTACGTGCCTTTAAGATTTGGAAGATAAATTAGGGGCCCAACATTACCCCACACTTCACCTGTTCTCCACCCTTGGGAACCTTCTCAAAGAATGTAGTACAAAAGAATGCAAGGCCTTGCCTTGGAAAATAATGGGGAAATAATACGAAAGGGGAAAGAGAAAGAATAGGGGAAAATTTCCTAAAGGAGGGGAAAGTTTTGCCATAGGTCGGCTTCCGTGTACTCCAAGCACCGATTTCCTTCTATGCTTTAGTGCGAGATGTTGCCAACTAGGGTGCTCACCTCGTCATAAGTTAGCCCCTCCCCTTGTGTGGTAATGGTTTCCACCACAGTCTCCAGTTCTTTAGCATGATCTTCTAGGGCATCCATCTTCCTTGTGATGACCTTATAGAGCTCTTTTAGCTAGGTTTTGATTGAGACTCACCGGTTCTCAATGGATTTAGATTTATTTTCTACCTTGGCTATGATCCTTTCCTACTCAGCTCTATTTCCCTTATTATTTTCTCTGAATTCCTTCAACTTAGCTTTGTCACTGGCAAGCAGTATGCTTGTCAATTTTTCTTGATCTACGCAGTGGTTGTAATTGACCCCGTGGTTTGTCGCAAATTGTTCTTACGTCGGCGAGCACCTTTTTGTATTCATCCATGAGTGTGACAACCTTCAACTTGTCTTCTTTCTCCAAGCATGCCGCTACCTCTTCTAGCCGACTCTAATGCCAAGGGCTGCCTCTCCATGGTGAGGATCTAATTCAAGTCCTCTAGGCACTCTAGGGAGGATCTATACTTTTGCACATGAGGGTTAAGGTCTGGGTGCTTCGTGATAATCAATTAGGAGATGAGCTCTACCTTCTTGGAAACTTTACACACCCTGGCCTTTTCCTCCTAAAACTCCCTCTGCATTTGAGTGCTAATTAATTTCTTGAGGCTTAGATCCTTCGTTAGCTTCACCACCTCTTACTTCCTCTTCTCCAATAGGTCCTCCAAGACTCTAACCCTGTCATTTCTAGTGAAGAGTCTATCCTTGGTTTCCACTGAGACTTTTTTAGCATGTTGCACACTTTCTCAGCTGATAGTTACTACGTGTTTATAATGGGGTTATCTCCCTTTCCTTCAGACAGCTTTAATACCGCTCCTTGGTTAATCTCAAAATTAGGCTCATCGAGGTAGGAGTTGAATGTCCAAGATAACATCTTCCTTGTTCGTGGGTATCCACCCTTAGGGTCAAAGGTGGAAATGCATGCGTAAAAATTTGTTGGGATCATCAATGTAACCCATTATTGTTCATCCCCCTTCGTGTGTTTACTTCTGTGCGCATGGCCTTGGGAATAATTACCGAGAGAGTTGGGCCTTTATTGCTACTTCCACTCTTCTCCCTCTGCTCCTTCTTTAACTTGTTGAGCATGAGCTCCATGTTGCGCCCTAACTCTTCATTGACCAAGGCAACAATTATCTTCTCTACCTCCCTTGTTACCTTTTCATTCACCTCCTCCCCGAGTGAGCTTGGGCATATCTAGCTCCTTGGTACAAGCCCCTTTTCTCCCTCCTTAGTTGCACATGCCTTCCTCCCTTCAAGTGCCTTTCCTTCTCACAAAGATGAAGGCATCATTTGCATTCTCATCCTCCTCTCCTTCCAAGTCATTGATATCAATTGGCTCTTGGTCCACCTCCAGCTCTTCCCCTTCATCATCATCCCTTTCGCCTACATAGGCATTCAGGTCATTTATATCTTCAGACCCTTGTTCCTCCATTCCTTGTTCTTCTTCTCTTGCAGAAAACTCTGGAGTGGGGGATGCTATCTTTTCTTCATCTTAAGGTTCTTCAGGATGGTGGCTTCATAGGTTTCGGGGTCTTTTCCTTGACCACCGTTCTTCTCTTATTCCAGACATAGGTACTCGGCCCCACGGTACCTACATCCTACCTTTCCACCACCCCTTGTTCTTCCTCTTCTTCTTCTTTCTCCTTTTTCTTTGGCATTGGCTTCTTCCTTCCCATGGGGTCATCTGGGATGGATATTTTATTTTCTACATATGTTCCCTTCTCAAACTTTGGGCTTATACGTAGGTAGATTCTAGTAGCAGCGCTTTCAGAAATCGGTAAGGTCAGTGGCCTTACGATGTGCACATCCTATGACACATATCTTTCAACATACGCATGTTTCCTTGGGTAGACTAGCTTCTTTCTCATCTCTCTATGTTCACTATCGAGGGTGGACAGGTCGAGTTTTAACTTCTTTGACTCCTTATATTTGTTTACCCCTACTTGGAAGAATTGGGCAGTAAATGAGAAGGGGAGTTTGCACCAGGGACTCCAACTGTCATCCACCAAGATAAATCTGCCAATGCAAAAGTGTTGGTACACCACGAACTCTGCTTCTCCTTCAGTCGCCATGGGGAGTTGCTCTAGGATCCACCATTCTACCCCGAATGCATTCCTAAGGCACGTATACCATTTATCCAAGTGCACCTTGTGCACCCCATCATTGACTCACAAGTATACTTCTAGAACACAATCATGGGTGAAGGGTCTTCATCGGGTACTCCCATATGAATTTATTAGATGCATCGCACCACTGATTTCAGAACACAATGGTTAATAGAATGTTCCCAAATAATATCTTTCCTCCATCCTCCGCACTACTTATAATCTCGTCTACTATGTATTGGGAGATATTGTACATGGTGCCTTCCGTGACCTTTCTACAGACATTCAACTAGGGCTTTCTCACCTAGGTCCACCTCTCTTGTCCATTTATCTTAGAAATGAGGTGCGTGGCCATTTTCATCACCGATCACGATATTCGTGACACCGTAGTACCTCGATCCCTTCCTATAATCCTGGGATGTGATGGTTTCCTTAATTTCTCCTCCTCATCCGGAGGTCATCTAGGATCGCATCCCCTTTATAGCTCAGGCCTATAAAGTGTGAGATTAACTATGGGGTTATGCACATTTTGTGCCCTGTGTGAAGTAGAAGAAATCTTTATGCATGTGTGTCATTAACCAATTGTACAGTGCTCGGGCTTCTGAAGTAGGAAACTCATAAATTTGGAGAAGCCCTGCCTTCTCCATTTTCACCTTGACTACATCAACTGTAAATTGGCATCCCATCGGTGTTCATTTTTAGTGGGCCACACTAGCTCCAACGCCATTTCCTTCACAATTATACTCGACTGGTGATTGTAATCAATTACGGTCATCTGTTTGATGTGGGACTCCCACTCTTGCCCTAGAAAAACCCCATCCGGTTATTGCATCTCTGAGTACCATTCCTCATTGGTATCCAAGGGAATTTCATCTTCTTTCTTATTTCCCTTTCCCTTCCCCTTTCCCTTTTTGGATTGTACTACAGGCTTATCAACTAGTCTTGTGGCCATCATTTTACCCTTTTCTTTCATCCCCCGGTCACCTTCAATTTGTCTGCAATTTTCTTCACATGCCCCATGCCCTAGGTACAAACCTAATTTCTGACTTTCCTCCTTTGATCACGGCACTCTTTCCCAATGTTCCTCACACCCATGAATCACTTCTACTCTGGTTTGTAGATCAACCAAATTGATTGCGCATGAGTTTCTGAGATTCTCCTTCGCACGAGTTAGCTCTCGAACCCTAGCTCTTGAAAGAAAATTGTTCTCCTTATTTTCAAAAAGTAAAATAATGAACTTATCATCCTTGTATTTATAGCTTTTCCCACTTTTACGCATTAAAGGCTAGGCTACCTACCACCGTATGACAATATTTAATGTGGCATTTTCAAACAAACCCAACTTCAACGCTTTTCCTCACATGCCCAATCCTTGCACAAAATTTTTTCACTAGGGCCCAACCCTTGCACGAAAAGTGTTTCACCCATGCCCAATCCTTGCACAAAAATTGTTTCACCCACACCCAATCCTTGCGCGAAAACTTTTCCAACCTTCAGTGCATAATTAATCCATCTTGATAGAAGACTCTTGCGTGCATGTTACCAGCGTCAAAGGTACCTCTTCCATCCTCATGATTCTTGCTTTCACCTACCTCGTGTTTTTGTGCTTTCTCCTTGTACATGGATTTCCAATGGAACTTTATTTTGCCACCCATCTACCTTCCTAATGCATCTTTTCAACAGGGCCAGTTCGAACGGTCTACCAACTCAATCTTCCTACAGAATAACTTCATGCCTCTCTTAATCACCTCACCCCACACTAAAATGATGTGCGGTCCTCTACACAATCATAAGTTTAAAAAGTAATAAGGTTTCTGGCACCCAAGGCACAAAACAAGACAACAACGTGAAAGGGAAAAACAAAAAAGGAAAAGCATAAAAGGAAACTCTAAACTAACTATCGAAATGCCTTTATAAACACTAAGAAGCATTATTTATAGTAGGGATTCACTTCCTACTCCCATTGAAGTGTCCAGGTAATTTTTTTCCATCCAGCACTTGTAGCCGGCATGCGCCCAAATCAAGGATGTATGAAATTACATAAGGACCCAACCAATGCACCTTGAACTTTTTAGGATATCGTAGATAGCAATACCATATAGCTAACCTCAAACTATTTGTTTTTAATGTGACAGTCATGCCATGCCTTTTGTTTAGCTTTTTCAGTTGTTTGGCTCCATCTTGCTAGTGAGTACCTTTCATCCAACTTTATCAATTCATCAATTCTTTCTTCCAGCGCTTGTTCATCATCCAACCCTCCTGCACGCACTATACGTAGCGATGGTAGCATAAATTCAACCTGGAAAATAAACCTCCGCACCAAACACTAGTTGAAATGGTGTGGCCTTGTTTAACCTTTTATACGTTGTTCTGTATGCCCAAAGGACTACTGACACCTTGTCATCCCAATCCTTCCTACCCACGTCACATATCTTAGTCAATGTGTGACTAAGGATTTTGTTGAATGCCTCTGTAGTACCATTTTCCTGAGGGTGATAAGGGGTAGTCTTGTGATGGGCTACCATGAATTCTACTAATAGAATCCCGATTGTTTCATTTAAGAAGTGAGTGCCCCTTTCACTTGTTAAACTTAATAGGCACTGTACCTACCGATAATGTTCTCCCACATAAATCTAGTAGTCCCGGCTGTAATGTAATCCATTATGGGTGCGCCTCTCCGCCCACCTTGTCGAGATAATCGGTATAGGTAATGATATACCATGAGTTAGTCCTTCGCACAGCTGGTGAGATTGGTCTGACCAAATCTATTGCCCACTTTTCAAAAGGTTCCGCGCAGGAAATGGGGTACAAGGCCATTTCATCCCTTTTTCCATATTTTCCAAGGCACTGGTAGTGGTCACAGACCTTGCAAAACTCAATACAATCCTGGTGAATCATCTCCCACAATAGTCCAACAACTAGGATCTTACACGCAGTTGCATTCCCTACATAGTGTCCTATGGCAATCCCACCACGGGCCTCTTCTATTATATCTATGCATTCATGTTCTAGTACACACTAGTGCAAAACCTCATCGTGGCCCATTTTATACAAATCCCCATTGATCAACATGAAGGGTGTTGTGCATATGGCTAACCTTTTCCTTTCTAGAGCATTCATCCCTTTGGGCACCACACCTTCATTGAGAAAGATAACACTGTCTTCTAGTTCTGAGGGCATGCGCCGCATCACGAGCAGCTTGTGCATCGGCATGGTTTCCTCGATACTATGCACGTCCTCTCTGAATCAATCCTTGATAAATGATTTGGCCCACAATTGTTCTTTCTTGGTTTTAGCACCACTTTGAATTCAAACTCCTGAAATAGAAGAACCCAACGGCATATGCACCCTCTTAACGCTACTTTGTTTACTAGATACTTCAAGGCCATATAATTAGTGTAGAATATGAAAGGAGTTACCAACAGATGTTGCCTAAATTTGTGGAGCACGTAGATCATTGACAATTCCTCACACTCGATCGTTGTATAATTTTGTTACTGCTAATGTTAACTTTCTACTTGTAAAACACAAAGGATGATCAACAATCCCTCTCCCGGTTGAGCAAGAATTAATCCCATTGTTGTACTAGAGGCATCCACGTGGACATGGAAAGGTTTATCCCATGATGAGAATCGTAGAATAGGTGCGGTGATAAGCCTTTCTTTTAGAGTGTCAAAATCCCTCTGCTGCACCTCTCCCCACTGAAAGGCACTCTTGTGTCTGAGAAATATTTCCAAAGGCACAAAGATCTTGGCATATCCCTTAATGAACTTTCTATAGTACCCATTGTGTCCAAGAAATCTGCACATGACACTTTGGCTGGTAGGCTCCCCTAACCCTATAATAACTGTAACCTTTGTAAGATCCACCAGTAAGCCCTCTTTACATATGATATTCCCCAACAACATCTCAAAAGGAGTTGCAAAGATACATTTCTTGATGTTGAGGGAGATCCTCAACTACCGACATCTCTCAAACATCAACCTCAAGGTGTCACAATGGTCCCTTACTAATCCATACACTATCCAATCATCTAAATATACCTGAAGGAACTTATGGATGAAGTCCTTAAATGCTTGTACCACTATGTGTAAAAATACAACGAGCGTATTCTTCAGCCCAAAGGGCATGACTGTATATGCAAAGCTTCCCCACTCGATGGAAAAAGTTGTCTTATCTTGGTCTTCCTTGGAAATCCTTACTTGGTGATATCCCAAGAATCCATTTGTAAAGGAATAGACCTCGCACCCAGCAACTCCATCCAAAATCTCTTCAATAAAGCGGGTGGGAAAAGGATCTATTATACAAATAGTATTAAATTCTTTTAATCCACACATATCCTAATCTACCCATCCTTCTTAGGCTGATCAGCATTGGAATTATCCACTCTGATTCCTCCACGGCCTCAATGATACCAGATGCTATCATCTTGTCTAGTTCTTCTTTAACCCTTACGTGTATGTCAAGATTCATCCTGTAAGGCCTTTTCTTCACCGGGAACGCACCATCTTTCAACCTTATCCTCATTTCCCCCAATGAATGGTGGATGCCTTTTAACTCATGGTATCTGCATGGGAGTAAATCCTCAAATTCACATAAGAGATTGATGATCTTTGATACTTCCTTGTCTAACCAATAGTCCCCAATGATAGCCTCCTTGGGCTCCTCTTCCGAGTTGATGTTAAATTTCTTGGTTTTGAGTGGTTCATGATACGTGTGTGCACATGCATCCACACTATCAACTACTTCATGTGCCCCAACCAAATGGTTGACATTCAAGCTTTCTATCTCCTCTCCATCAACAAGGTATACCATCTTTCCTTTCTCCTTTTTAGCACACGCATGCTTGAATTGTATGTCTTCTAGTTCCTCCTCTTCAAACCGTGCTTCTAAACTAGGTCCACTAAGTAAGTTTACTAACCTATCTTCCGCCATGGTGCAATCCCCTAGAGTGAGGTGCTTGATAGTCTACAATGCCTCATCAACTGGTTACTTGGTACTTCGGTACTCGAATGTGTGGACCAAGTCAGCCGTTAATTCCTACCAACTTCCTGTTTGGCAGCGTGTTTTAGAATGGATATACCACGCGTGCACACAACCTTGTAGTGTTGAATATAACTTATGCACCCAAAGAGAGGGTGGTAAAGCTTTCGTACCTTCTCCCAGACCCTCTCAAATGCTTGGATGTGGGAAGAGATGGGTCCATTTCCACTATAATTTCTAACAAATGATGGGTATGTTACTTTTCAAGAATCGAGATAGTGAGCGCAATTTGAGCTTCGTGCCATTCCAACAAGTTCTCACTATGCGCGGTGACCACCTTGCTTTTTTACCTATCAAAACATAACCTAGCATACTTCATTGCTCATCCTCCCACCAATGAGCTTCCATCTCTCTCAAAAATACCTCAGGGTATGCATCCTCAGAATACTTTGTTATTATCTTCCCTCCTAGGCACCAAACTGTATGCACTTTGTTGTTACCTTGGTTACTGATCCTTTTAGATGTTGCCCAATCAATTCATAAGTCCCATGCACCCAATCATCACATGTTATACTGGTAGTATCACTGAAAGATTGAGTATCATCAAACTAGATGACTCCTACTATAGGGTGGATGGTCTTTGGATCTCTTATGGAGCGCACATA
The DNA here is from genome assembly GCA_018340775.1 of Taxus wallichiana var. yunnanensis. NCBI lineage: Eukaryota > Viridiplantae > Streptophyta > Pinopsida > Cupressales > Taxaceae > Taxus > Taxus wallichiana. Next base: position 483,876,852 of record CM031238.1, read on the forward strand.
TATTCTGTGTAGGACTTCCTCCCCAAGGGGTTCAGTATAGGGGTGGGACTTCCCATCAACCAGCTATATAACTACCCGCTCTTCCTTGTTTTGAAAGCTTATGTACCCCTTGTTAAACTAGAGATCTGAATTATTCTTATAACACCACGTGCACCCAAGTAGAGTGAAAAATTATCTTCCTTGGAAAGTGCCAAAACTTCAAAATCCCCGAGTGAACATAGTCCCCTGAATTGTAATGGTTGCATCGTGTGCATGTATAATTTGCTTAATGCTAAATCAAATGAAGCAAGAACTACCACCTAAAATAGTTCTACCATTTAGCTAAAACAAAGCATAAACACCATCATGATAAGAATTAAACAAGGGTTAGATGCTAGCATTCATCAATACAAACTTTGAAACTAACAATGCTAAATATCTAAACTCCTCTATTCTCTAACAACAAATAAATGAATGGACCTAAGTAAGCTCCATGGCTATCAAAATAGTTGTCCTTAATGCTCCAAGAACCTAGGAATGGGGGCTAATCAAAGATGGGCTACAAGACCCTTTTGACACCTCCCATATGACCTAAGCACTTTAGGAAAGAGGATTAACTCTTCAAGATGATGAACTCTCAAAAGGGCAAGGTGCAAGCTCTTAGTCTCTTTGCTATATGCTTTGCATTTTCTCTCTTAGAAAGTTTAGGTGTAAGTAAAAAGGTAGGTGGAGGGCTCTTTATATAGCCCAAAGGATAAGGATTCAACACATTCTCATGAATGTGGGATAAAGGTAAAACATGATTAGGAATGGATAAGGTTGCTTTATTAAAGGTAACCTTACTTTAGAAGGGTTTAATACATGTTTAGCAAGTCATGGGAGTTGGGGGTATTTTAATTAATCAAAGGTGATTAATTAATAGGTAGGTGTAAGCTTATAGAAGCCAATTAGAGGAATATTAGTGTGATTTAGGCTATTATAAGGGGATTAAATCAATTAAATATTGATTTATTGGTTAAATGGAAGGGAAAGCTAATTAATTAATAATAATTAATTAGTCTAGGTAGAAGGGGTGATTTATTAATGGAAGGTCGTTAATTAGGGTATTTGTTGGATAAGCAACTTAATTAATTAGCTTAGTGTAATTAATTAATGATGATATGAGGGAAAATGAGTGCCTTTGACGATATGTCGTTGATTTGTGAGAAAGGGGATAATTAGCACAATTTAAGTATTTAAATTGCTTGGGCGTAATTATAGGTGTCTACATTTGCCCCTCTTTGGGGTGGCATAAGTGATGCCACTTCAAAGATAGTAGACAAAAGAGATTTTGAAGAGATGGAAGAAAAATTAGTAGGAGGGAGAGATGCCCCCTCGAGTGTCGATGGGTGATAGAAGAACTCGATTGACGATCGAAAAGGTGAGAAAGCAGAGGCGGAAGAATGGGGACGAGGCGGGATGCCCAGGGAGAGGGAGAATTAGGGGTGAAAGGGAAGTGGTGTAGAAGAAATATGGATGAGGGGAGAGAAGAGCTTAACCTCTAGCCACTTATTTGTTTGAACAAATTTGATGTCATCATATTGCCATAGAACTACATCATCGGTCCTTATGAAAAATATAAGCATACGACAAAGGTAGAATGACATGAAAAGCCATAATACGAACAATTGTCCATTGCTGAAAATACCAACTCCACGCAACATACAATAATGCAATGCAATACGAGAAGGAAACAAGCTCATATAACAGGGAAAACAAGTACGAACACCACCTAAATAGTTCTACAATTTAGCTAAAAAAGCATAAACACCATCATGATAAGAATTAAACAAGGGTTAGATGCTAGCATTCATCAATACAAACTTTGAAAATAACAATGCTAAATATCTAAACTCCTCTATTCTCTAACAACAAATAAATGAATGGACCTAAGTAAGCTCCATAGCTATCAAAATAGTTGTCCTTAATGCTCCAAGAACCTAGGAATGGGGCTAATCAAAGTTAGGGCTCAAGACCCTTTTGACACCTCCCATATGACCCAAGCACTTTAAGAAAGAGGCTTAACTCTTCAAGATGATGAACTCTCAAAAGGGCAAGGTGCAAGCTCTTAGTCTCTTTGCTATATGCTTTGCATTTTCTCTTAGAAATTTTAGGTGTAAGTAAAAGGTAGGTGGAGGGCTCTTTATATAGCCCAAAGGATAAAGGATTCAACACATTCTCATGAATGTGGGATAAAGGTAAAACATGATTAGGAATGGATAAGATTGCTTTATTAAAGGTAACCTTACTTTAGAAGGGTTTAATACATGTTTAGCAAGTCATGGGAGTTGGGGGGTATTTTAATTAATCAAAGGTGATTAATTAATAGGTAGGTGTAAGCTTATAGAAGCCAATTAGAAGAATATTAGTGTGATTTAGGCTATTATAAGGGGATTAAATCAATTAAATATTGATTTATTGGTTAAATGGAAGGGAAAGCTAATTAATTAATAATAATTAATTAGTCTAGGTAGAAGGGTGATTTATTAATGGAAGGTCATTAATTAGGGTATTTGTTGGATAGGCAACTTAATTAATTAGCTTAGTGTAATTAATTAATGAAGATATGAGGGAAAATGAGTGCCTTTATGTCGTTGATTTGCGAGAAAGGGGATAATTAGCACAATTTAAGTATTTAAATTGCTTGGGCGTAATTATAGGTGTCTACATTTGCCCCTCTTTGGGGTGGCATAAGTGATGCCACTTGAAAGATAGTAGACAAAAGAGATTTTGAAGAGATGGAAGAAAAATTAGTAGGAGGAGAGATGCCCCTCGAGTTTCGATGGGGTGATAGAAGAACTCGATTGACGATCGAAAAATGTGAGAAGTAGGCGGAAGAATGGGGACGAGGCGGGATGCCCAGGAGAGGGAGAATTAGGGGTGAAAGGGAAGTGGTGTAGAAGAAATATGGATGAGGGAGAGAAGTGCTTAACCTCTAACCACTTATTTGTTTGGAACAAATTTGATGTCATCATATTGCCATAGGAACTACATCATCGGTCCTTATGAAAAATATAAGCATACACAAAGGTAGAATGACATGAAAAGCCATAATACGAACAATTGTCCATTACTTAAAAATACCAACTCCACGCAAAGATCACGACCCGCACTAAGGCAACACATGCCGGAGAAGCATTACAACATAAGCCTACCATCAATAAGGAGTAGGTTCTTCATGCACAGCGTTCTAAAATCCTACCCATCGAAGGAGGTTTATTAGGAAACCATGGAGGTACTCAAAAAATTTAGGGTGAGATACATATTTAAAAGAGAAATCATAAAATATGGAGAAAAAGAAAGCATCAGAGATGGTCCAAACTGATATAGATGACTTGAGAGAAGTGTGCAAAATGTTGCACTAGGAGAATACCATTCCACTATAAGGGAATTGGTTTAAAGGAAACACTCCATGTGAAAGTCTTGAGACTAGTAGGAAAATCCTGTATCCAAATCTCCCCCTCATAGCCTAGATTATGACAAGGAAATAACTCTAAATGTTTTTATGGATGGGTGGATATTGAGTAATATACTTGATTATTACAGAATCGGAAGTTAATGTTATTACTTTAGATTCATAGGTACAAATGAGGAGACTTCTATTGCAGCCATCAGCTAATGTATTGTTCATGGCTAATCGTGACTAAGGCCACTCCCATCGTAGTTACAAAAGATGCATCCATTACCATACAAGAAGCCAATTTCACTTGGAGACTTTCACGTTTTAATGTTGGCAGAGTCAAATAGCTTCCCAACTCTATTGGTGCATCCTTGGTGCTATGAAAATAATGCTAATATTTGGTTCAACAAGGGTTATATCAGTTTTGAAAATGAGGAAAGAGTTATTATCCCTTTAACATATGGTAAATTTGTGCCCTATGTTGAGCCCTTGAGTGAAGAAGACTTAAATAGAAGTTTTGTACTCATCTTACGGGATACGAGAGGTGCTTTAGCCATATAAAGAAGAAATCCTTCGGTGGGAGTATGCACAATCTATTAGTGATACTACAAGTTTTCTTGTGATGATTGGGCTCATAGCACTTATGATTTGGTAGGGAGCGAAGTAAAGAGCATTGTTGATGTTGAATCGCAACACCCCTAAATGTCTGCAACGCGATCGGTTGAGACTCTCAGTGCGATTGCACAACATGGAGCTTTTCCCAAGTGTGGGACCTTGCGAAAACGGAAAAGCTCTCCGGATGAAGGCCGGTTCCTATTCCTCTGTTCGGATGCACACGTAGAAGATGCAAAGGGTTAACTAAAAACCTAATCTAACTTGCCAAGGAGAAAAGGTAAGAAGATGCATAAAATAAAACCTAAACTAACAGAGGTGATGCATCGAGGAATGAAGAACATCTGCCTTGCCAATAAACACAGACCATTAAAATGCAATGCAAGATCATGCACGGATAAACATATTCGCAGTGAAAGATCAGGAGGATGCAAAATGAAACACATAGAGGGTTGAGAAAAATCCACAGTCATGCATTTATTTACTCCAAAGGTTGATACAAAGACACTCGTAAAATGCCAAGAGGCAAGGTTGCATTACGAGTTTCAAATGGGAGGTTTTAACTCCACAAGTTCACTTGCCAAAGAGAAGAAGGAGGGGTAAAAAAAGAATGTCCAACATTTAGAAAGAAGCCCCTCCTTACAATTTATAGGAAGAATGAGAGAGAAAAGAGAGAGGAATTCAAAATCTACCCCAACCACCTCCATAATGCACTTAACTCATCTCATTATGGTGGTAGGTGAGAACCTAAAGAACCCCAAAAGTGGCTAACTGTATTTTTCATTTTTAAGAATTTGTTCTCACCTAATTAAATATATCTAGTCGTAGTTGGATAGAGGACCTCGTAAGCTTTCCAGAAAGTCCAACCTTGCATGAATCTGAGCTCCCAGTCAAAAGTTATGGCCATCTGAATATCTGCGCCAGGGTCTGCTTCCTGTCAGTGCTCAAAATGTTGCGCCTCCTGAAGGTGCACCATAGGCGCATCCGTGTGTGTGTCGACATCCTCTTACGTGCACCAAGGTGCAACTCTTGCCCTGTTAACACTCATTTTTGTGTGCCACTTCTGTGCGCCAAGGGTGCATACATTTCATTGTCGACACTCATTTCTGTGCGCCACTTCTGTGTGCCAAGGGCGCATACATTTCATTGTCGACACTCATTTACGCGCCACCATACATGTGCCAAGGGTGCATCATTTTCCCTGTCGACACTCATTGTCGTGTGCCACTTCTATGCGCCAGGGCACATACATTTCATTGTCGACACTCATTTCTGTGCGCCACTTCCGTGCGCCAAGGGCGCATCATTTCCCCTATCAACACTCATTGTCGTGCGCCACTTCTGTGCGCCTTGGGCACACCATTTCCTCTGTCGACACTCATTGTCATGCACCACTTCTGTGCACCTTGGGTGCACCATTTCCTCTGTCGACACTCATTGTCATGCGCCACTTCTGTGCGCCTTGGGCGCATGTCAGGGATTTGAGCTTCTTTGATTTCTCCATTCTTCTGCTTGTCTATATCTACCCGGGGAAAAGATATATACAACAATTTGGTGACTCAATGGGATCACCTGCCTGTTAGGTAGAAGATCAGTGGCCTTTTAGCAATCCATTGGGCATGGAGTCATAAGTAATAACTCGAAACCAACCTTGATATCGATCCCAGCCCGATACCGCAACTTCTTCCTTGAGAGCACGCCCGAATCTGTAGAAAACCAACCTAGGAGCAACAAAACCTATGCCAAAGCACTTAGGGAAACTAAAACCTAACTACAACAAGACAATGTGCATATGCACTTAGAGGAATTGAAATCTAGGCTAATATTTACAAGGGTAGAACTTTTCTCTTTTCAGTAGCAATGTTTAAGATAGATTCCGTTGACCGGAATCGGGAGTTCTTCTCCGTCCAATGTAGACAATTGGAAGGCATTGCTATTCTTACATTCCATGACCATGTAGGGGCCACTCCAAATGGCGTCAAACTTGGAATGCTTTCCCGGTTTTTCCCGATCTGCATCCCATTTTAGAACTAAGTCTCCTTCCGAGAAGGTCCTTGCTCTTGCTTTCTTATCAAACCATCTTTTTACTAAGGCCTGATCCTTCTCAATTGTTTGAACTGCATGTTCTCTAATTTCTTCCAATTCCATCAACTCTGCATACCTAGCCTCCATTGGTTCAAACTCAGCCAACTCCAACTGCTTCATGAACTCCAATGCAGGCAGTTCTAATGATATAGGCAATATTGCCTCTTTTCCATAGACCAACTTGTAAGGGGAATTGCCTGTAGACCTCTTTGGTGTTATTCTGTCAGCCCATAATGCTGATTTAAGCTTAGTATACCATGTTATTTGATTTTCATCTAGATTCCTTCTGATGATTCTTAGCAAATTTTTGTTCATGGACTCTGCCTGTCCATTACCCTGCGGGTAATAATTTGAAGAGGTGCTCAAATAGATTCCATTCTTGACAGCCCATTCTGTAATCTTGGAACCTATAAATGCCAATGCATTGTCTGATATGATAGTGGCCGGCACACCAAACCTGGTCACTATTCCTTCATAAAAGTCTAGTATGTTAGACTCATTTGCTTCCTTGAGCGCTACTGCTTCGGTCCACTTGGTGAAATAGTCCGTTGCCGTGAGAATCCACTTGTGGCCTTGGCTTGAGTTTGGATTGATGACCTCGATGAAGTCCAATCCCCATTGCATAAATGGTTGGTCAACCAGAATTGGGTGTAATGGAAGCGCTGCTAGTCTTTCTTTGCCTGTGAAGAGTGCACATTTCCTACACTTTCTTATCCATGTATAGCAGTCACTGAAGACTGTCGGCCAATAATACGCTACCTTCATTATCTTGAGAGCTGTTACTCATGGGGCAAAATGTCCTCCAAAATCTCCATTGTGAAAATCTCGTAACATCCTCTCAATTTGGCCTGTCCCAATGCACCTCAATAGAACTCCATTGATGTCTTTCTTAAACAAAACACCATTAACAAGCACATATGGAATGGCTTGTAATCCAAGTATCTCCTCTTTGCTTTTCTCATTTCTCGGAGGGCATAGACCATGCTCGTAGGAAGTGTATCACATTCGAGTCCAACAGGAGTGGGCACATCATCATTTTCTTGTTCTTGGTTACCTGTGTACCAAGACAACCTCTTTTTCACACTCTTCAACTTCTTGACTCAAGGCTAGGCTGCTCACATAGTCCCTTCCCACGGACTAGTTTGGTGACCTTGATCTCGATGTCATATTCCATGACACGAGTTATCCATCCCGCACGTTTTCATTCGATCCTTGTTTAGAAGGAAGTCCCGACTCCCGCATGAGAGACCAATAATTAGATCTTGTTGTTTGAGACTAGGTGCTTGAATTTCTTTAACCTCCGGATTACTTCAAGGACATGCTTTTCAATGAAAGAGTACCTAGTTTCGTATTCCTCTAGGCCTTGACTGAAGAAAGCAACTGGTTGTTCTAATCCTCCTTTGTTTTGTTATACCAGGATTACAAAAATCATGTCCCCACCACCAAAGGCATATAGCATGAAGTCCTTGGAGAAGTCTGGATTGATGAGAGTCAGAGCTTGGGATATAGCTTCTTTTATTGCCTCAAAACTTGCCTTGCCTTCAGATGTCCACTTAAATGCCATGCTCTTCTTTAACATCAGCGTTATTGGCTTCACAAGAGCAGCAAAATTTGAACAAATCTGCGGACAAAATTGATCCTTCCTAAGAAGCTTTGAAGAGCCTTCTTGTGACTTGGCAATGGCAATGCTCGAATTGCTTCAACTCTTTCTGGGTCAATCGTCAACCCTTCCTTTGAAACAATATGGCCTAGAAGTTTTCCCTCGTGAGCCAAAAATATGCATTTTTTGGGATTCAATGATACCCCAAATCTTCTACACCTTTGAAATACTTGCCTCAAATGACAGAGGTGATCCGCTACATTTTTTGAGAATACAGTGATGTCGTCAAGATATATTAGAACTATTTTATTGATCAACCCCTTGAATGCCATATCCATTGCCCTTTGGAAGGTGGCTCCAACATTTGATAGCCCAAATGGCATCTTCTTGTAGGCATATGTCCCCATTTGGTGGTGAAAGCCATCTTGAATTGGTCATCTTCTTTCACCATTACCTGATTGTACCCTGAGTAGCCATCTAGGAGAGAGAATCTCTCTGAACCGGATACTACTTGTAATATTTGTTCCATTGAAGGAAGTGGGTAATGATCTTTGAGAGATGCTCTATTTAGGTCTTGGAAATCCACACACAACCTGATTTCTCCACTCTTCTTCCTGACCGGAACCAAGTTTGCAACCCAGCTTGAGTGCTTGATCGGGAATATAATGCTTGCCTCTATTAGCTTATTTAGCTCTTTCTTCATTAGAGGCTCAATGTGAGGGTTGACCGGTCTCTGTTTTTCTGATGGGCTTAGCATCTGGATCCAATTCTATGGTATGTTGTGCCAAATTTGGATCGAATCCTCTTAAGTCTTCATAGCTCCAAGCGAAGACATCTGGAAATTCTTGGCAAAGTTGTATGAAATCTGATTTCTCCTGCTTAGTGGCCACTTTACCAATTTGAAGTGTTTTGCCTTCCCAACCGAATCGGCTCGATTCTTCTCTCTTGACTTTGTATGTTTGCCTTTTCTTTACTGGCCCGTCGTTAGGGTTGAAGATAGACTCCAATGTCACTAAACCCTTAGGAAGCTTGTTTGTCATGTAGCTACACTACTTGATCCCCATCTGCTGCTCTAATCTGTCCTAATTCCTAGGAGAAATTCAGCCTCTTCTTGTAAGAAATTGACGATCTGTTGATCATTCTCGAACACCTGCCAGCTTGTGTTATTATCTGGAATCTTGGCCTCACAATCACATGGATATGTGGCTGTGTTTTTCCCCTTCTGATGTTGTCAACCACATCAAATGTTGCTCCAACTACTGCGAGCCTATCTGCGACTTCATTTTTCTTCCTGGGTATGGACACAATGTTGAAAGCTTTGAAATCCTCAATGAGGTCCCATACCCTATTCTTGTAGCTCCTTAGCAAGTCGTTCTTTGTAGCATGTTGTCCCCTAACTTGGTTGACAATCAGCTCGCTATCCCCGAACACCTGCAAGTTCTTTATGCCCCTTTTCCTGGCCCAATGAATTCCATGAATCAATGCTTCGTATTCAGCCATGTTGTTCGAACAGGAAAACTGGAAACGAAAAGCTGAAAAATATTTGATGTCTTGTGGTGAAATCAACATTGCACCACCTCCAGCACCTTGTCTGCTTCTTGAACCATCAAAAATAATTTCCAAACTTTGTTTTCATCCTTTTGTTCAGGCTGAATGATGTCGGGAATGGGTGAATTTTCTTCGTGTATACAATACACGCCCAATTCAAATTCTTCAATTTCCTTGTATGGGTCAAATTCATGACTCTTGTTTGCCCATTCATCCAAAGTTAAATCAGGAATTCCCTCGACCTTAGTACCTATTTCTAGATCACTTGAACACTCCTCCTGATCAAAAGCCGAGCAATTTGCATTGATAGGACCTGATACATGAGGCTCAATATGGAAATTGGCAATTGGTTCCGACCTGATTGTTGCTTTGGCTCCATACCTTGTCCTAAAAATCATGTGTGACCAATCTGCAGATAAATATCCACCAATTTTTGCAGTGAAGTCTCTTGATAGACACAACGCAAAGAGTGGCGGAAGGTCAATCACAGACACATCTTGTAGAACTGTAACATTAGGACATGGATGTAGTGTTAGGCTTAACCCCTTGATGACTCCAACAGTTCCTACTACCGTTCCATCTAGCTGTACTACTCCTTTCAGCACTGGCTCATACTTCAAACCCAGTTGATCCGCTATTTGCTTCGGCATCACTGAACTACTTGCCCCAGAATCAATCATGCAATTGTGTACTAATTTATCCCCGATGATTAATGAAACATAGAATGGAGGGGGTTTCAAAACTTTACCTTGTTGTCCTCCATGATTCCCTTCAGGTGGCACAGCATTCGTGAGGACCTTCTCTTGCATATGGGCCTGTTGGTTCGAAGTTGACCAATTCTTCATGGCAGCTTGTAGAAGATCTCTTTGTCCTGGGATGGATAAAGATTCCCACATTGATATATTCACGTTCGTCTTCTTCATTTGATCAATGATCTTTGAAAGGGGATGAATTGTCCTTTGTTGTCCCTTACTTGGTCCAAACTTTTCTGGAGCTTGAGCATGTGCGTGTGTTGCTACAACAGGTACCTTGGGTTGATTTTGCACATTTGGAGCTGCGTTTGGTCTACTGACCCCTTGTTGTGTAAGAGTGGGTTGAGAAACAAGCGGATTACACGGTTTTCCTCTCTCTATATTTCTCTTCTTTGGCCGTGTGTTGTCAGCCACGCCTTGAAAAGGTTGTTGGTTAACTCCACGAAGTCTTCCGTTTGCCAATTTGCCAATGTGGTTTCGTTGGAGGTCCTTCTTGCTACGTTTGTTCTTTGTTGATTCTTCTCTGGCTTGGTTCTTGAGCAACACCAATGGTTTGCACCATCAAGGCCTGATTTAGTGCACCATTGAAACATGCTGACTGATTGTGAGGTAGATTGCAAGGGTAACACCATTCGTACTCCTGTGCCATGTTATTTTGTGTCGGGACCAAAGCTCTTGAGGACGTCGTTGCATTTGGATCATACGGCCAAAACGGCCTGGCAGCTTGAGGTTGTCCTTGGTTTTGGTTTTGATTTGCAGCTGAGGTGGTGGTCTATTTTGTTGGTATGGGGGCCTAGCTTGGTACTGTGCTTGAGGCTGATATGGTCTAGCACTTTGAGCTTGCTGTCTTTTGATAGTCACTAGCTCATTTCCAAGGTTCTGTAGTTGTTTCATAACCTCCTGCAATTCCTTTGAAGTATTTGAAGAAGTCGACACCTCATTATTGCTTTGATTTCTAGGAGTTGGAATGGGATTCAACTCTGGTGCTTGACTGGTTGTAGGATTTCCCATATCCGGATAGAGAGGCATTGGTGGCCTTAGTGCAAGCTTGCCAGCTTGGATCAAATAGTTCTCTGCTCTGATCGCTATGTCGTAGGCCCCTGGCAGCGTTGTCCCTCCCATTGATTGGATCATCATGGCTATGTCTGAATTTATAGCCTTTAAGAAATAAAGGAATGCTCCTTCGGCGGTTGGTCTAACGGCTATTGGAATCCTGTCCCATGTCCGTTGGAATCTAAAGTTGAAATCTACCATTTGTTCGTTAGGAGCCCTTTTGATTGTTGTCAGCTGTTCCAATAAAGATAAATTGTCCGCCCTCTCCCCGAATTGGCTGCAAAGAGCAGAACAAAGTTGGTTCCAATTCGTAATAGACCCTGCTGTAAGGCTCCTAAACCATTGTAAGGCCTTTCCTTTGAAAGATGAAGCCAACAGCTTGACCGCAACATCCATTTCATTTATTTCATGAATTGCACATGCATTAGCAATATCCTGGATGTGATCAATAGGAGTAGTGTGATTTTCTCCTGTGAAATAGGGTATGTTCTTTAGTGCTGCAACTGGAATTTGATTCTGAGCATTTAGGGCAAGTGGACTACTACCCGTGAAATTGACAAAGGGATTCGGTGGTAGATGTGCCATTATGATTGGCCTAAGAACCCTGGTCGATGCGAGAAAAGGCCTACCAGGTGGAGGTGTAGACAAAGTCCTGTTAGGTGGAGATGGTGATCTTTGTGGTCTTCTTCCTCTCCTTCCTCTACCTGGTGAAAGTTGCAAGTGGAAAAATAGCCCCTCTTCTTGGGTATTGGACCTGGTTTGAATTCTTCTCATATGCCTGGGCAACCTTTGCTGCTACACCGCTGAATTCTATCCCTTTCGGAGTCGCCAGATGTGTTAGAAAGTGAGCCTCAAAAGGCTAGATCCTGCCAAGTTACACACCAAACCTGACAATCTTTAAAAATAGAAATTTGAAAGACCTATATTTTTTGATATTTTAGAGTTTGGAAAGGGATTTGGAATGACAGTCCCGAAAATCCAAAAATGCCAGACTTCCGAAAACTCAAATCCGAAAATCAGAAAACCATGAAATTTTGAAAGTCAAAATCTCAAAAATCTAAGAATACCCTTTTGAAGATTATCCCCCGATCTATCAACTGGTGAAATTTTGACTTGTTTCAAGCAAGTTAAGTCCTTGAAAATTGATTTCAAAGTTCAGCCTGGAAGGTTGAAAAAACTAAACTGTAAAACCTGCAATTTTTTAAGTCCGAATTTCTTGAAAGTTCCTTCAAATCTGTGGAATGACCTCTTGGTCCCACCGGGCATGCCAAAACTGTTGATGTCGAATCGCAGCACCCCTGAATGTCTGCAATGTGATCGGTTGAGACTCTCAGTGCGATTGCACAACATGGAGCTTTTCCCAAGTGTGGGACCTTGCGAAAAAACGGAAAAGCTCTCCGGATGAAGGCCGATTCCTATTCCTCTGTTCAAATGCACACGTAGAAGATGCAGAGGGTTTACAAAAAACCTAATCTAACTTGCTAAGGAGACAGGGTAAGAAGATGCTAAAATAAAACCTAAACTAACAGAGGTGATGCAGGAATGAAGAACATCTGCGCTTGCCAATAAACACGAGACCATTAAAATGCAATGCAAGATCATGCACGGATAAACATATTCGCGTGAAAGATCGGGAGGATGCAAAATGAAACACATAGAGGGTGAGAAAACATCCACAGGTCATGCATTTATTTGCTCAGAAGGTTGATACAAAGACACCGCAAAATGCCAAGAGGCAAGGTTGCATTACAGTTTCAAATGGGAGGTTTTAACTCCACAAGTTCACTTGCCAAAGAGAAGAAGGGAGGGGCAAAACAGAATGTCCAACATTTAGAAAGAAGCCCCTCCTTACAATTTATAGGAAGAATGAGAGAGAAAAGAGAGAGGAATTCGAAATCTGCCCTAACCACCTCCATAATGCACTTAACTCATCTCATTATGGTGGTAGGTGAGAACCCTAGCGACCCCCAAAAGTGGCTAACTGTATTTTTCATTTTTAAGAATTTTTTCTCACCTAATTAAAGATATCTAGTCGTAGTTGGATAGAGGACCTCGTAAGCTTTCCAGAAAGTCCAACCTTGCATGAATCTGAGCTCCCAGTCAAAAGTTATTGCCATCTGAATATCTACTGCTGGGTGCTTCTTCTGTCGCGCTCAAAATGTTGCGCCTCCTGAAGGTGCGCCATAGGCGCATCCGTGTGTGTGTCGACATCCTCTTACGTGCGCCAAGGTGCAACTCTTGCCCTGTTAACACTCATTTCTGTGTGCCACTTCTGTGCGCCAAGGGTGCATACATTTCATTGTCGACACTCATTTCTGTGCGCCACTTCTGTGCGCCAAGGGCGCATACATTTCATTGTCGACACTCATTTCATGCACCACTTCATGCGCCAAGGGCACATCATTTTCCTTGTCGACACTCATTTTCGTGTGCCACTTCTGTGTGCCAAGGGCACATACATTTCATTGTCGACACTCATTTCTGTGCACCACTTCTGTGCGCCAAGGGCGCATCATTTTCCCTGTCGACACTCATTGTCGTGCCACTCGTGTGCCTTGGGCGCACCATTTCCTCTATCGACACTCATTGTCGTGCGCCCATTCTGTGCGCCTTGGGTACACCATTTCCTCTTTCGACACTCATTTCATGCGCCCATTCTATGCGCCTTGGGTGCACCAGGGATTTGAGCTTCTTTGATTTCTCCAATCTTCTGCTTGTCTATATCTACATGGGGAAGATATATACAACAAGCATTTTTCCTAAAGGCATCAAACCACGTTATGTCAAGAGAATAGGTAATAACTCGGTACCTTATTACACTAGAGAAGGATATCCGATGATGTTTCTACATGCAATAGAGGAATAGTGGATAGACCTACTAGAAAGAAGAAATATGCTAGCATATACACTACACAAGACAAGAGCATGCTGGTGGATGGTCCACAAAGATAATCTTGTAAAATGGAATGAAATTAGTTCTCTTGCTACTAGGTTCTTTAGGAGTAATGCACCTACTCAAATATTCACTTATCATGTTAATCAACCTATTTAGCACCATGTTAAAAAGTGTGAGAGACTCTAGACAAGGGGGAAAGAAGCTCTACCACCTTCTCTATGTGTGCACAAGTTTTATTCCACTTTACAAAGTTGCACGCGTGCTTGGTATGTATATGCAGAACTCCATAGAGAGACTGGAAATTGGCAGGATTTAGGAATGACTCAAACATTTGACTTCTTTACCAAGCCTCCGATGGAAGAAGTATTAAAAGTCATAAAGTGCTTAACTATGGGAGATAGTGACAAGGATTAAGAACTCCTTTAGGATTTATTAGATGAAGGAAACTCGGAGGACATTTTGTTGAAGAGATAGAGGCCGATACCACTCTACTTCAACATGCTTGCCTTGAGAAATAAAAGGGTAAAATGGTCTACTTAGTGGATGACAAAGAAGTAGAAAATATGGATGTAAAACATTCAATAGGTAGGCATGAGGTGTTAGATAGTGAAGATAAGATAAATCGCCCTATCATGAACCTATGAAGACAAAGAAGGTGAATATTGGATCATATGTTGAGCCTAAGGAATCCATAATTAGAAACTATTGTCACACTCAAGTGGAAAAATTATAGAGCTACTATGGGATTATCGGACTTATTCCCTTGAGGGTACCATGAACTTAAAGGTGTGCATGAATCATTATGTGAGATTATGATAAAGCTTAAATAGGGTGCATGCCCAGTTAGAAAGAGACCCTACATGATGAACATTAACTTGCATGAAAAGGTCAAGGAAGAAATTGACAAAATGTTGAAGTCTCGGAATCATTAAGCCCCTAGATGAGTCAAATGGGTTAGTCCACCGGTGATCGAGTATCAAAAAGGATGGTCTTTGTGGACTACAAGGAACTGAATGCTACATGTGTGACTGATCCCTTTCCTACGCCATTCCCTAAGGAAATACTAGAAGGTGTTGCATGACACGAAATCTATTCATTTACAGATGGGTTCTCTGGGTATCATCAAGTTAGGAATGCCCAGGAGCATTAGGAAAATACTAATTTTACTATTGAATGGGGTATCTTCACCTATACTATGATGCCTTTCGGTCTGAAAAATGCACCTATCATATTTTCATGCATAGTTGTTCAAGCATTCAAGGAATTTATTCACAACTTCTTGAAGGTCTATTTGGATGATTGGATGGTGTATGGATTAGTTAAGGATCATTGTGATGATAAATGATTAATGTTTGAAAGATGTAGACAGTTGAGTATCTCTTTGAGCATCAAGAAGTGCATATTTGCTACACCATTTGGGATACTGTTAGGACACATAATCTATAAGGATTGTTTGTTGATCCAACTAAGGTTGCAGTCATTATAGGCCTAAAGGTACCTACTTCGAGTCGAGTGAGGTGTGTGGATTTTTGGGTCATACATGATATTACATAAATTTTATTAAAGGATATGCCAAAGTTTCCGCACCGTTGGAGTTACTGAAAGGGAAAGGTACATTCTACTAGGGAAACCGCAACAACACACATTTAAGACATTAAAGGAGAAACTTACTACTGCACCTATTTTGCGTTTTCCTTCATGGGACCAACCGTTTCATGTACATGTTGATGCCTCTAGCATGGCCATTGGTGCAGATATTGGCTTAGCCTAAAGAGGGTATTATAGATCATCCGATCTATTTTTCTAGTACAAAGTTTATGCTTGCATAAAAAAAGCGCACAACTACAGAATGCGAAGCTTTATCAATTATTTATGCACTACATAAATTCATATAGTACTTGCTAGCTACATCATTTGTATTTTATACATATTGCATGGCATTGAAGTATTTGGTAAACAATCCTATTTTACAAGGGTGCATATGAAGATGGGTGCTCTTATTTTAAGAATTTTATTTCACAATTGTGGTAAAGCCGGGAAAAGTAATTGTAGAACATTTATACAAAATATAGTTATGAGAAGAAGCACATGCCATTAAAGATACTATGTCCGATGCAAAGTTATATAGGTTGCAACTAGCACCATCAAAATTAGAGGAAATTGTTTTCTTTCTACGAATAGGCATGGCCCCGAAGGAATGAAACCCTCGGAGAAGAAACAACTTGTTATACACGCAACCCCCTACATGTTGATTAGTGGTGACCTATACAAATTAGGCTGAGATGAAGTATTTCTTCATTGTTTATTAGAACATGAGCGCATGGATATTGTGGAAGAAGCTCATGGTGGTATTAGAGGTAGCCACTATGTAGGTGACACCACTACTCGCAAGATTATACTCGTTAGATTATGGTGGGAGACCCTATATAAATATTGTAAGGATTATTTCAAATCTTGTGATCATTGTCAACATCTTAGTAAACCAGGACAATGAGATGAGATGCCATTAAGGCATATTCCTAATGCAGAGCCATTTGAGAAATGGGCTATAGATTTTGTGGGTCCTATTTCTCCAGCCACACACAGGACTGGATCATGCTATATCATCACTTGCATAGACTATTTAAAAAGGTGGGTAGAAGCAACACCTATAAATAACTATATAATAACTACAACAACCATGTTTCTATGGGAAAATATGATTACAAGGTATGTATTTGCTATAAGTTTGACTAGTGAAAGGGGCACACATTTTCTTAATGAGACAATCATAATTTTATTGGATGAATTCATGATTGCACACCATAACACTACACCATATCATCCTCGGTAAATGGGATTGTTGAGGATTTCAACAAGATTTTGAGCCATACATTGACAAAAACCGAGATGTTGGAAGAAAATATTGGGATGATAAAGTATCTCAGAGTACTTTGGGCATATCTAACAACATATAAAAGATTGAACAAAGCCACACCATTTCAGATTAGTGTTTCACATAGAATCATTTCTTCCTATGGAATTTATGTTACCTTCTTTTGCGTATTTCACATGTTAGAGGTCTAGTCTGATGAGAAAGCATTAGAAGAATGGATTGAAAATTTAATCAAGTTGGATGAGCGACAAGCCATAGCACGTTGGATTCAAAAACAAGAGAAGGCCAGGCAGAAAGCATGGCATGACAGGCACACAAAGGATAAAAAGCTTTAAATAGGATAGATGGTGCTCCTTTATGATTCTAAGTTTTTGCGCCATACAGGAAAACTCAAAGTACATTGGTTGGGGTTGTATGTTGTCTCTCACATACTTGAAACATGTTCTTGTCAATTATAGATGCTTGATGGAATACTAGTACTGGATACTTCAACGGAAGTAGGCTAAAGTTGTAGTGCCCACTTCCCTTTGACACCTTTTGATACTGATCATGACACTTTGTTGACTATATTATGGACATTATTATAGTTTTGATTTAGTATGATGTTAGATATTTGATCATGGATTATTGTTGACTTTGATTCTTATATGATGCATGATGATTATTAGAGACACTTTATATATTGATGTTGATATAATGTTTGACATGGTTATATTATGGATGTTGTGTGGACTTGTGATATTGGGATATTGTGAGTAGACCTAGAAATGCAAAATTATTGGATGATGATATAGTTGTTGATAAAACTATAAAGGATATTGTTAGATTTCTTTGATGTTGTTGTGATTCATATATCTAGATGATTTCAGGAATTATATTTATATTCATTTGGATGTTCTGATATGGCCATGAGGCTGAAGGAGGTATTTGTGTTTTGCAGGTTAAAATATCACAATAAACATCGGGGATTGGAGACCAACCACATTGGAATTATAGATGAATTCAACAAGATCACCATGGCAACTAGTTTTGGTTGTGTGTGTTTGTATTTTTGTTAGAGATTCCCATGGGGGAATCACCTTTAAATGTGACCAAGGGATTTATGTTTTTATTTATTTGGTCCCTTTTGATTAATTTTTGCATGTGTTTTATGTGGTACACTTACCCTTTCATTATTTATTTAATGTGGTGTTAATATTGTTAGCAATCATATTGTTTAGTTAATTAATTAAAATATGTCATAAGAATGTAATAAATAGAGTTGTTGGCCATGTTTTAAAGTGTGTAAGTAATGTGTAAGTGACCTTGTAAGTGATGTGTAAGTTAACTTTTGAGTGTGAAACACTCCACCTTCTTGGAAATTCGAATTTTCCTTGGAGGCTGATTTTGGAGGCTTGTGGGATAAGTTAAACTTATCCCATGCCTCTTAAATTTACATATCGACCATGCCTATGGTTGGAGGGTTAAATTTAGACCTCTTTTATACATTTTTACAAGTCAAGTTGAATGTTGTAATTGCACTTTTCTTAGTTAATTTAATTTCATTCCTTATGGGGTATGGGCTTGTTTGAGTGTGTAAGTAAATTTGTCTTATTATTCACCCACTTATTTATTATGCATTGGAGAATGAAGTTGAATTTTTGTTGGAGTTGAGGATGTGTGAAGTGGCATTATACATGGATCCACCTCATCCTCTTCCCTTCCCTCTTCTATAAAATTCGAATTATTTTCCTTGTTTTGGGTTGTTTGAATTTTGGAGACTTCATTTTGGGAAAAAAATTCTTGTTGTTTTGGGAGATCTTGCCTAGAGAAGTTTTTGGAAGATTGTTGCATGCTAGTGCTTGGCTATTTTGGATTGCTTGCATTGGGATAAAGCTTTTTGTTTTGAAACTTGGAATAACTCCATCATGGAGAGGTAGTAGCTTAGATCTTGAAATGCTTTCCTTTTATATACGTAAATGTTCTTGTGTGAATGTTTTGGTATATATTGTGGGCTGTTTGGTAGATGGCCTAGGAATGGTGTAGGAGAAGACTATGGGGTTATTTTGTGGGAGGCACAAGTATTTTTAAGGAGTTATAATGGTGGAGGGAGTTGGGATTTGGGTTCCACCTTACAAAGAAAAATAGCTTGCATTTCTTTACTCGTTATGGGGTGTCATAAGAGGTTGGGGAGACATAAGAAAATGTGAGGAATAAGGGGTACTTGGGGGAGGCATAAGGGCATGATAGGGTTTTGAAATTATATATATATATATATATATATATATATATATATATATATTGGTGGGTTGTTCTCAGGTGGTGATACCTAATTTTCCCCTTTGGGAGGCATAAGCAGCATCCCCCATAGCTTCTTTCTCCTTTGGCTTGCTTGATGAAGCCTTTGTATTGTTTGTCATGTTTTAATGTAGTTGTAAACTACATTTTGTTTTGGACTGTGTTTATTGTGATTATGTTGCTTGTATGTTTTGTGGAAGCTTATTGTTTCCATGAGTTGAATCACATATTTTATTGCATTATGGTTGAGGCTCGGGGGCCAATGAAGAAGGATGAATTCTCCTCTTCATTGGATGTCTTGGTTGGGTGGAGAGTGTTGCCTTTCCCCTACTCCTATTGTGATCAAATTGGAAGAATGAGGAGTATGCATGTTGCTATTCTAGAGCTGAGAAAAGACAGTTTGACAGTCCCTTATGAAATGAAATCTCATTGTAACCTTTCCCACTTGAAGTGGATGAACTTGTAAATGGTTGTAATGGAAAGATGTTGTGTTGATTGCAAGTTGTATATTGAAATATAAAAGAGTTATACTCTGTTATTCGTTTTGGGAAAAATGTGAAAGAAAGATATGTGTTTTTGTATGTTGCATTTTTGAAACCAAATGGAAAAAAAGTTGTAAGAGTTGATTTAAATTAATGGAAGTGGTTTTTCTTGTCGATCTGTTGTTATTCCATTGGAAATCTATGTTTAGCATTCACTATGAAATACATGTTTGAAAAGTGGTAAAGTGAAACACATGAGAAGAAATGTATTATTCATTAGTATATAATATATGCTTTAGAAGGAATAAAAGAAGAAAGGTTGTAATGTTTCATTTTGGAATCAATAAAGGATTGCTTTACCTTTTTCAATCTATATTGTTGTATTGAAATTAATTATCTATTGCGTTTGAAATATCTGTTGAAAAGAAGAAATGTGAGTGGGAAAATATAATGCTTTGTTCTCCTTGAAAAATGGTAAGACTGGAAATCAAATTTATATTTTTCCTTTGAATGGTTTGAATTAAATCAACTAATGTGTTAGATTGGAATTAGAACGTATTCTAAATACTTGGGAGAATAAAGTGGTAAATAGAACCATTAAAATTTGATCCCTATTTTTGGTAATTTCAAACTGCAATTATCTAAACCAAAAATGCATAGTTTGAACCTGCAATAATAAAATAAAAAATTAAATGATTAAATTGAAGTAGTAGGCCCTAAACGAATCCAAATTAGACAAAAACACTTAAAGGAAATATTTCAAAACTTAGCAAAATTGGGCTCAACTATTTTACAGTCCTTTTTGCTATCAAGAAATGTAAATGTTCAAATTACAAATCTATTAGACAAATTGAATCTTAAATCCTTCCTTAAATCCATCTAAAAACATTTCCCCATGTCTATTTGACATGTTGAGAGAGGAAGAAGATCAAATTGAATAAATTTTACAATTTAAAATTTACCAGTTTGCACTGTAAAACCATGCAGGCCGTTTTCCTAAAATTGGCATCTTAAAATTGGTCAAAACCAAAAATTAATGATCCCTGTGTAAATAAGATGTTGAAATATTTCCATATTATCCTTGTTTTCCCAAAACTAGCTCTCTATCAAAATTTATGGTCCTCTGAAGTTTTTCCTTCACTTAAAGTAAAAAAAAAAGTTTGGGAAAAATTTCTTTGGCGGGCCCGCGGCCTTTTCTTAGCACTTAGGAAATTTTTTGGGAAAATTTTCCATGTTTTCCCCACTGTCCTGCTACCCCACAGCCAATCAGGAGCTACCAAGTGGTATGAGGAGTCGGCGGAGGCGCGGGTCAATGTTACCCTCTTAGCCCTTTGGAGAGTTAAAAAAAAATTCTCCCCGCCACCCCACTTTCCCCACGTTGGCTTGGTTAATGCCATGTGTCCCTTATAGCTTTTGGACTTGCGGGTGTAATGTTGGCTTTTCACCTTGTGCGGGAAATTTTCCCAAACATCTCTCACCACCCTGCTCTCCCCGCATTGGCTTGGGAGGCGCCACGTGTCCCTTGTGGACTTACGGACCCACGGGTGCACGGTGTGAAGTTATTTTTTTACCCATGTGGGAAATTTTCCAAAAGTCTCCCCACAGCCCATCAACCCACCCTTTGGGAAAATTTTCACCCCTCACAGGCCGCAGGCCTGCTCTTGGGGAAAATTTTCACCCCAAGGCCCGTTGGCCCATAACTTGAAAAATATGAGGAGTTAGGAAGACTTCTTTATATCAATGGAAAGGTGAGGAAATTTACTATCCAATGGGAATGATTTAGGGAATTTTTGAATGTGTTAGGTATGAGAAAAATAAATATGAATCTTTAATCCTATTAGAGAGTGGGTATGGTGAGGAATTACCATCTGAACCTAGTTGAACCTTCTAACCTAAAATTTGGACCTTATGACCTATAATAATTGTTCATAAAATAAAATTATATTCTAGTGGATTAGAATTTGTCTGGAAATTGTTATTGATAGTTCTTGCCTTCTAACCTAGTTGTAGACTCTTTTAAATAAAAAAATTATTCCATAATTTTCGTAACTACTCCTAGGTTGTTTCTTAGGTCTCAAGTGGGTTGTTTTTAGTGGGCATTAAAGAAGCCCTACTATAAATAATTCTTCTTGGTGTTTGTAATAAGGTAGTGTTTCCATTTAGATTAGGTTTTCAATTATGCATTTCCTTAATGTGTTTCCTTCTTTTTGCTATGATTTTTCAATTTAGTTGGTGTGTTTGTGTAATAAGTGCGTTTACGTGCCATAAGCTAATTACTATTTGGAGAATTTCTATGCACATAGGACTACACATACCCTTAGTGTGGGGTAGGTTATTGATGCCCATATATAGGAATGATGATAATAAGTACATATGAAAGGAACTAATCTGCTACGGGTGTTATTCAAGTGGGAGAATTGAAAAAAGTTTTCTTTTGGAAATGGGTACCAAAGATGGATTTAGATGAAGAAATAAGTATAATGTGAGGTAAGAAGAGGATGTGAAGACTACAAGTGGAAGGTGCAGGTGATGAGGTACTCGGATGCATGGAAGTGTGTTGAAGAGAAGTTTTCAGCCAAAAGGTAGGAGGGCGTGCTATAAGGTTATAGCTTGGGCATGAAGATGTACCGCACGAAAGAACAAAATGGTCGATTAATGAGAGGATTGTTGGTAGGTGGAGGAGTAATAAATGCACTACCTTTTTGAAATTATTTATAAGGAAGGGATGCGTATTTATTTTTACTGTGGTAATTGAGAGAATTTGAAAAGGGCTAAGTGTGAATGAGCCAAGTAATCGTGTTGAGGTGTGAATAGTGTGAAACCAGATGTGGAGAGAAGGTTTGTGTAAAGGAAAATATTTGGTTCCCATAGATGAAGGGTTTGAGTGAAGTAGGCATGTTAAAAACAAGCTAAGGCACCCGGTTTCCACTAGGGCATGGATATTTGAACTAGGATTTTGACTTGCTTGATTATAGAGGGAAGAAAAGAGATATTTTTTAGATGGTACCAAAGAAAGCACTCACAACAGGAGTAAAAGGGAAGAAGAAGGTCAAAGTGGAAGAATAAATTGCTCCTAAGAATAATTTCTCATAAATGTAGTATCCATAGGGCATGATTATGGGACAAGAATGGGATTCCCACATCCATCAATGTAAAATAAGTAATTACAACCATTGAACATTAGATAATAAGAAGGAGCTCGATGCATTGTTGAGCACAAAAATGAACAAGTGCACAACAAAGATATTGTAGTGTATGATGACGCTAGTAAGAAGTTACTAAGGAAGAATGGAGTCTACTAGTTGTACGAGCTACTATAATTTGGGATTTATGAACCATTGTATCGATGGTTGATTAGCATAGTCCATAAGAACTTAATCTACTTCGTCGACAGAGTGTTGAAATCATAGCTACCTTGATTTCAATAGTGACAGAGATTAAGGGCCTCGGGAGTCGATTTGGAGAGTGATTTAACGATAAGGCCACAATCTTGGAGAAAAGGAAGGAATTTAGGTATACCAAAGTGCAACGTAGCATGGACATTGAAAAATTGAAGAAGTACCCGAATGCGGAAGTTGTACATCTTGTTACAATGTTGAATGACCAAGGAATATGGTCTCAAGTAAACACAATGTGGCTACATGTTTCACAAAAGATGTCTCGAAGGAGTGATCTACAATATCACAGATCACATAGCAAAGAAAATCATTGAAGAAGCGTGGATAGGTGACATAATAAGTTTTGACGTTGTTGTAATGTCTTTAGTGTTTATGGAGATTGTAGTGCCCGATGGGCCAAAGGAGAATATTTGGGAGTACACCACAAAACACAAGTCACCCGTGGAAATATTTGGCAAGTACTTATGTGATGGATCACCGAGAAAACCATTTGAGTAGAGGAAGAGATGTGGTATGATAGACTCCACGTGGCTTTTGAAGAAGAGTGGTGCATACCCAAGGAGTTGCCTTTGATTATTGGTACGCCATATAATTTGCATTCTACTAGCATTTTTGCATCATGTAATTTACAATGAAGGACAAAGCTTGGATCCCATGGTGAAAACTAGCATATTCCTTCACAAAAGATATTTCCGGCATCGGTTCATTGGTTTTCAGATGTGCACCACCTAACCTTCAATGTAGACAAGGTAGATTACGAGATACCACACTCTAAGAAAGAAATATGTATATCTAGGGTGGAATGCCTACATTAAGAGGCTTATCTCAGATATTATAAGCATGAATCCTGTAAGCTTGGCAGTTACAACTGGAGCAATGCTTGTGTACCTTCAACTCAAGCCCAAGCTAGAGAACACTAAGTATGTGGAGAATGAGTTCACACTCCCAAGGCCGCCAAAAGGTAAGCATATAATGGAGAATGTTCCAGTGCCTAATCCCACATAAACAATTCAAGTAGATGATGAAGAAGAAGAGCATGAAGATAGTGGTGGTTTGGAGCATAGAGGCAGAATACAACCTCTAAATAAGGAAGAAGTTGAGTGCATGACTACTCCACCTCAACCATAAGAGGGAGATGATGAGGAATTGTATACAGTCTAAGGAGAGCACCATTTCAAAAGGGTATTTAGGAGAATAAGGACCCAAGGTGCTACTCCACAATTAGTGTGCAAATCACCTCAAATTTCTCCACAGAAGGAGAAAACTAAGAAAAGAAGAAGGAAATTGAAACTAAATGAGGAGGTAGAAGTGTCTCGAGGAGAGCATGCCCAATTCCCTAGACCTCCAAACAATGTGGAATAACCAAAAGAAGAAGATATAAATGATAGAGAGGAAGGAGAAAAAGAGGCAGATGAGACAACATAAAAAACTATTCAAGGTATAATAGAACAAGCTCCAAATCTTGAAGCCCAAGTTCCTAAGGGGCCAAGATCAAAGAGAACAAGTGGAGAGTATGTTCCACTAGTCAAGGGCTATGCCGATAACACAAGTAAATTTTTTTTCCCCTATTTCAAATAATAATGACACAAAGGAGTTGTATAGATGGGAGCTGATGGATGAAGATATGACAATCGTACACAAAAAGAAGCAACTATCATGGTCAATGCACATGAACATGGATGAACCAGATTTTGATGTATGTGAGGAGTCATGTGTATTAAGGAGGTTGAAGAAGACACCTCAAGCCAGACACATAACAATAAAGCCTACTGTTATGTCAGATGAACAAGTGAGCAATGCTTTGGTGAAGGTATCAATAGAGGTGGCATGGTGAAATATGGATAAGGTTGCAATAATTATGGTGTTGAGGGAAGAGATCGAGACTAAGGATGCAAAAATAACATTTCTAAAGCAATAAAAACTTGGTACAAAAGAAAAATGTTGTTTTCATTAGCATGGCAGAGGAATTTGGGGATAATATCATGAAATCAAAGCCACACTTAGAGCCAAAGGTACCCAAAACATTTCCTTTGGCAATGCATTATGTAAGTACCTTGGTGGACTTAGTGCTTGAAGATGAACCTCTGCGCATGCAGTGCCAAATAATTATGAGTAGGAAGCAGAGCGAGAAAAGGATTCGGTGATGAGAAATATTACATCATATGAGGGGTTACTTCAGAGCTTATAGGAGGAACTAAAGAAAGTAGATCAAGCACTAAATATTTGTACAACCCCAAAAGTAGTTATAAGAACCAGGACCATTTTGGAAGACAATGAAGTCTTGAAGGCCATTAAAGATGAGACCTTGTGCCACATAGAATGATTAGCACTTGTTAAGAAGAAGTGTGAGGCCCTTATAACAACTCAAGAACCACACAAGGAAAGGCTATATGAGCTTGGGAAACTCGTCATGCAAAATATGGACTTATTAAAAGAAAGGATGACTTTGTGATGTCCAAAGACATTATGTTGGTGTTGTAGAATGAGAAAGGAGATATTGCAAAGGATGAGTTAGAGTCAACTGTAGTGGATGTTCCAGAAAAGGTAGAAGCCCCGCCCAATGATTGGCAGACTCTAGAGGTGGAAATAAAAGAAGAATATCTAGAATTGATTCTTCAAGTTGAAGTAGAAGGTACTGCAAGGTAAAGACATTCTTTTATTCATAAAAATTCTTTATATTCTTCTATTCATATTATTTGATTTGTTTTGGGAGACAACCATTGCTTGAGGCGATGTAATGCAACTAGTGTGGGGTAATGTTAGTTATTCAAAATCTGGAACTTATTGAAGGACATATAGAAGGTTTGAATAGAATAGAAGATCACATTCGAGAGGTGTAGAAGTATCGAGAAGGAATCATGTGTGTAGGACAGAGACATATTCAAGAATTATCTATTTTTACAATGATGAGATATTTTTGGAGATATCATGCCCTACACACAAACCGATTAGAGACTTTTGTGACACGTATTGGCTATTTTTGGAGGATTGGCTATGAATCATTTTAATGGATTCGGGATGACAATAGACATACTACTTGGCATTAAATAAAATAAATTTATTGTTAGTGCACTTTCATGTGTGGCTATTTTTGTAATCTGCGTGTGGCTAATAGTATCGTGTGACCTATTTTGGGATGGGATAAGAGGTGAAAGGAAATACCCCATCCTTATAAATATGTAGTGAACTATGTAGCATATGAGGGGTGTGTGTGAGACCTGAGTTATTGTGAGGTTATGATACCAAATATGATGTGTGCATAGACTGTGGTATTATCTATTGTAATAAGCTTCTGTGTATTACTGAATTTAATATAATGGAGGTTATTGAATGAATCAAGGTGTTGATCATGGTTATAGTTTATTACTTTATGAATGTTCTTGTTATGATTATTGTCCGGTTCATGATAGTTTATTATCTAGATATGAATATGTATGGTAGATTGATATATTAGACATAGATCTAAATGTTCTAACTCTTCATCATACTAACATCCTACAATGGTAACCCTAAAGAGGGGTCCGGTACCTTTGCGCACTTTGAGTGAGAGCTCATTCTAGGCCGAGTGATGTATTGGTGAATTCTAGGCTGCATCAGTTAGCCCAATGGTAATCATCATAAAGAAAGATGTTTGGATGAGGATTTGTGTGGATTATAAGGAACCGAATGTTGCATGTGTGGTTGATCCTTTTCCTACACCTTCCACAGAGGAAATAGTAGAAGACATTGTAGGGCACAAAGTTTACTCTTTTATAGATGGATTCGCTGGGTATCATCAGGTTAGAATTACACAAGAAGATCAAGAGAATATGAGTTTGACCACTGAATGGGGAAATTTTGCATATACTCTAATGCCCTTTGGTTTGAAAAATTCACCTACTGTATTTTCGCGCATAGTTGTTCAAGCATTCTAGGATTTTATTCACAAATTCTTACAGGTTTACTTGGATGATTAGATGTTATATGGGCTTGTTAAGGATCATTGTGATAATTTTCACTTAATGTTTGAAGTATGCAAACAATTAAACATCTCCTTAAACATCAAGAATTGTGTGTTTGTTACACCTTTTGGAACTCTGTTAGGGCATATAACTTATAAGGAAGGTTTG
This sequence comes from Taxus wallichiana var. yunnanensis, assembly GCA_018340775.1. Lineage (NCBI taxonomy): Eukaryota > Viridiplantae > Streptophyta > Pinopsida > Cupressales > Taxaceae > Taxus > Taxus wallichiana. Next base: position 483,903,957 of record CM031238.1, read on the forward strand.
TTAGTAGATCTAACTAAGGTTACGCTTATTGTAGGCACCTGGAGGAGCCAACCAACTAGAGTGAGGTGTGTGGATTATTGGGCTAAAAATGTATTATAGAAAATGTATAAAAGGGTATGTAAATATTTCCATGCCCCTAGAAGAATTATTAAAAGGAAAAGGGACATTCTATCAAGGAGAACCACAAGAGTGTGCATTTAAGGTATTGAAGTAGAGACTTACTACAACACTTATTCTATGTTTTCCTCATGGAACCATCCATTTCATGTACATGTGGATGCCTCTGGCACAACCATTGGCATGGTTTTAGCTTAGCATAAAGAAGTTATTATAGATCATCCTATTTGTTTTGCTAGTAGAAAGTTGACTCCTACAGAACATAATTACACAACTACGTAACATAATTACACAACTATAGAGTGTAAGGACTTGTCAATGATATAAGTGCTACATAAATTTAGACAATATTTTCTAGCAACACACTTTGTATTTTATATTGATCATATGGCATTAAAACACTTGGTAAATATGCTCATTCTACACGGGTGCATATGTCGATGGGTGCTCTTATTCTAATAATTTGACTTTATAGTCATGGTAAAACTAGGTAAATGTAATTATGGCCTAGACCACTTATCAAGGATTCAATTAGGGAGGATGTACAAACCATTGAAGATACAATTATGGATGTGTATTTGTACATGTTACATCACGTGCCTTCAGAACTGGAGGATATTGTTGTCTTTTTATGCATGTGTATGGCTCTAGAAGGAACAAAAGCATTCCAGAAGAAACAACTTGTAATTCACGTGAAACCATTCATGTTGATCAGTGGTGACTTATACAAACTAGGCTGAGATGAAGTATTGCACCAGTGTGTGATAGAACATGTGCACACAAATATCATGGAAGAGGATCACGGTTCTATTGTAGATGGGCACTATATAGGTGACTCCACTATGCACAAGATTCTATTTACTGGATTATGGTGGAAGACCCTATACAAGGATTGTAAAGAGTATTGTAAGGCATGTGATCATTGTTAGCACCTTGGAAAACCTGGGCAAAGAGATGAAATGGATTTGAGGCCTATTACTAGTGCAGAGACTTTTAAGAAATGGATATAGACTTTTTGGGTCCTATTTCCCTAGCCACACGTAGAACTAGATTGTGTTATATCATCACTTGCATAGATTATCTTTAGGTGGGAAGAAGCAACACCTAGAAAGGATTGTCTGAATAGCTACAACATCTAGGTTCTTCTCGGGAAAATATTCTTACTACGTATGGATGTCCATTGAGCTAGACAAGTTATAGGGTCATACACTTCTTGAATGAGACACTCAAGATATTGTTGGATGAATTTATGGCTGCACGCCACAAGACTACACCTTATCATGCTTAGGAAAATAGTACTATGGAGGCCTTTAACAAGATATTGAGCCATACCTTGAAAAAAATTGTGATGTTGGAAGGAAACATTGGGATGATAAATTTTTGTTGTACTTTTGGCGTATAGAACAACCTACAAGAGGTTGAATAAGGACACACCCTTTCAAATTGGTGTTTGGCACAAAATAAATTCTTCCAATAGAATTCATGTTCCCATCATTACGTATTATACACACTAGAGGTCTATCTAATGAGAAAGCATTAGAAGAAAGAATTGACAGTTAATACGCTTAGATGAGAGGCACATCATAGCACGTTGGATTTAAAAGCGAGAAAATGCTAGGAAGAAGGCATTGCATGACGTAAACATCAAGGAAAAGAAGCTTGAGGTTGGATAGATGGTACTACTTTATGATTCTAAGTTTATATGCCATCCAGGAAAGCTTAAGGTGCATTGGTTGGGACCATATGGTATGACTCATATATTTGAATATGATGCTTACTAGTTAGAGGTGTTTGATGGAATATATTTACCTAATTAATTCAATGGGAGTAGGCTAAATTGCTACTATAAATAAGTCTTCTTGGTGTTTGTAATAAGGAAGTGTTTCCATTTAATATGGTTTCTATTTCTGTATTTATTTTAGTGTATTTATTTCTTTATCATTATTTTTTTTCAATTTAGTTTGGTGTTTTGTGTAATAAACGTGTTTGCGTGCTGGAAGCTAATTACAATTGTAAGTATTTTTATGTGCAAAGGACTGCACATACCATTGGTGTGGGGTGGTTTTTATTTTTATTCACAAATGGGTACACATGAGAATAAATTGTTACAAGTGTTATTCAAGTATGGAAAGGATCTATTAGAAGGGAGATTGCTTCTAAAGAAGACCATTGATGGAAATGATTGAATGCCTAGTATAATGCGAGGTAAGTAGCGAAATCGTGGAAACTACCGAGAAGAGGCACAATACAAAGTTACTTAGAGCATGGAAGTGTGTAGAAAAGAATCCTCAGTAGCCATAAGGTAGAAAGACGAGCTAGAAGGTTATAACTGGGGCTCGAAGGCGTACTACATGGAAATTGGGAAAATAGTCAATTAATGAGAGGATTAGTGGTAGGTGAAGGAGCAATAAATGCACTAAATTTTTGAAAATATATATAAGGATGTGATGTGGGTTCATTTTTACCTTTGCGATCACAAGTATTCAAGTGAGCTAAGTGTGACCGAGCCAAGTGAATCATATTGAGGTGCGAGAGCTACGAAACTAGACGTGGAGAGTAGATTTGTGCACAAAAGTGGCTTGCATCCCCATTGGTGAAGGGTTTGAGCATAGCAGAAGCATTAAGAAGGAGTTAGGGCATGCGGTTTTGAGCTAGGGCATGTAATTTTGAGCTAGGGTTTAAGTTTACTTGATACGAATAAAAAAAAGGAAGGATTTTTATGATGGCACCAAAGAAAGCACCTGTAGTAGGTACAAAGGGAAAGAAAAAGGTGGAGGTTGAGGTTGAAGTTGCACTTGAGAGAAAATTTTTAGAAATGTAGTACCCATAAGGAGTGATAGTTGGATAGGATTGGGATTCCCATGTTCACCGATGTAAATTAAGTTATTACAATCACTCCACCACTAACAACAAGGGATAATTGGATGTGTTGTTGAACAAAAAGACTAACAAGTGCATGGTGGACGATATGCCAGTATATGATGATGTTAAGGATAATATGCTTAAGAAGGTAGGGTTTTATCAATTATATGAACTCCTATATTTTGGAAAACCATAAGCATTATACTAATGGCTGATAAGTAGAGTCCATGAGGAATTTTTCTATTTTGTTGGATGGAGGGTAAGGATCACAACATCCCTGATTGCCACATTAACATGACTAAAAGGCACAAGGACATACAATATGAGTGATCCGAGTGATAAGACAACTGTTATAGCCACCAACAAGGAGTTTGAATACTCCAAAGGTTCGTGTGGAATGGAAATAGACAAACTAAAGAAGTATCCTATAGTACAGAAGTCACACATCTTCTCACAAAGTTAAATGATTAAAATATATGGTCGCAGTAAACACAATGTGTCTACATTTTGCAAAGAAAATGTTAGAGGGTGAAGTCTATAACTTGGCTAGCTACATTGTCGAAACTAATACTAAGGAGGAATGCATAGGTGAGAAGATAAGTTTTGGCACCATCCTACTATCCCTTATTTTTGTGAAAATTGGAGTGCCCAATGGGCCAAAGAACAAAATTTGGGAATACCACACTTTGAAAAGAAGTTACTCATGGAAAGGTTCAAGAAATATAGGATCAATGAGTGGCCCGTTCAAGAAGAGGGTAGAACTATGGTATGACCGAATTTGCGTGGTGGTTGAGGAGGAATAGAAAATTCTAAAGGAACTACTTTCAATGATAGTGTTTGGGTTTCAAAATGGAACATGAAGGTGAAATCTGCATCAAGGGACAATAAGTCCCTCCTCTTTAACGGGAGAGGTTTCCTTATTGAAAGTAGTAGACTTATATACATATACAAAAATTTCATCATGTGAATTCTAGATACATTAAGAGATTTCATACCAAAATTTCATCATTACAAAGGGCTCAAAGAATGGAGAAGATGGAAAGGGGGAAGAACAACAATAATTTACTGATATAGAGATTTCGAGTATAACCTTACTTGTATTGAAATAGAAAAATGTAGAATGGGATCATTCACCTTCACATTATGTATCAATATTCGACAAAAAGTTCTAGAGAGAATATACACAAGAGCACAAAGTTTCTTTGCATGCAAAGATGAAAAATTCACTAATTAAGAGCTAGAAGTGAAAGAAAATAGCAGAGGAAGACAAGAAAAACTTATGTATTGAGCAAAATCATTTTTAAAAATATTTTCAAAATGCCAAGAACCCGTATATAATGTAAAGCATGTTTTTATAACAATCCTATTTCATCTTTAATTTTCCTCCAAGGAAAGAATATCCCAATGGGATCAAATTTTTGGATTTTTGTTTGCAAAGAGACAAGAAACAAGAATGCACTCATGGAAAATACAGATTCCTAGAAGGTTGAAATTCATCATTTCAAATGTGAATTCCTTAGCGAGAATATATGTAAATTTTCTCATCCATTTTCCTCTTTCTTACCTCAAAATTGAGACCCTACATGTGTTCTAGAATTAGAGAAATTATGAGCTAGGTGGAAAAAATTTGTTTCCCAACATTTGGGAGAAAAGCCGTGATTTCTCGATTTCCTCCACCCCCGCATGCCTCTACCAAAGGCCGGACATGTGGCGCCATCCGATTGGATGAAGAAATGTGGTCCAAAAACAACCATTTGAGCCCTTTTGGGAGAAAAACATAAAATCTCAAATTATTCTGCAGGTTCGCGTTGACCTTTCAACGAGGACACGTGTCACCTTCCCGATTGGCTATGGGGTCATGATTGAATTTACAAAATTTTGATCCTTTGGTGAAAAATCTCATTTTCCCCTACCATTCCATAGGTACATTAACATGTGTCATCCTATGATTAGTCATGGGCCCCAAGATAGGGCGAAAAAAACTTGAACCTTTAACCATTTTTTCACAAAAAGTACGAAAACAATATTGCTCCCACTAGCCCACTACCCCGAGGACACATGGATGCTTCGAGGGCTTGTGGAACTCATCTCTTTATTTCTCCATGTGGGCTCATAGGTCGCCTTTGCTAACTTACCCCTTGTGGTGAAAAAGTGCAAAAATCACAAGGAACTTTGTAGGTCCACCAACCCGCTAGGGAAAATTTATCAACTTAGGTCCATGAGAGCCATAACTTGCAAAATACAAGGAGTTAGGAGGAATTATTCAAATTTCTAGAAAGGGAAGAGATTTCCCATCTGATGATAGATTTTTAAAAATTTCAAGTCCTTAGTTATTCCTAGATTCAAAAATACCTCTTTCAATCATATTTCAAGGCACTAACTCAAAATTTAACATTTTTAGACTTGGAAAATGGAGGGAAATTTAAGGGTGACAATAGCTAGCTCCTTCCTGGGGATGACTTGGCTTGGCATGAAATACAAGGAAATATCAAGAACCTTAGAAAACTTTGGGAAAATAAGACCAAGTGCCTTATCCATTGGGCAACGGAGTTAAAAATAAGCTCGAATAGAAGGGGAGCACACACCAAGTGGGATAAGAAACAAGACAAAAACAAAGGAAAAAAAACCAAAGGGAAAGTTATACAAAATATACAAATGACTCCCAAGTCACTAGGATTTGAATAATTTCAAGTGTTTCCCACTATAAGGAAGTGGGAGAGGAGAACCGTCCAAGTAATCCAAGTAGAAAGAATTCTCACCGGCAAGATGTCTGATTTTGAATGGGCCCAGCCAAAGAGAATCAAACTTACCATGGCTGCCCCTTGGTTCATGCCTTTTGTCCCAAAGGAGGACAATGTATCCCACTTGAAAAGTTATGAGTTTATCCCTTTTATCAAATAGGGATTTGACCTTGAGTTGGTGAGCTGATATCCTATCAACCACCTGCATTCTATCTTCATTCAGCCTCTAAAGGTACATAATCCTTTTTCGAATGAGCTAGAAAACCTGCCATCTTCAATGGCCTTCATCAAGTGCAAGGCTAGCAGTTCCAACATTACTGGCAGCTGAGCATCAACTCCATATACCAATTGAAAATGATACATTCCAATGGCTCTCTTAGGTGTAATTCTATCAGCCCATAAAGCATCATACAGTTTCTTATGCCAATTCCTCTAAGAGTCATTTATAAGCTTCCAGACAATTGTGACTAAGTTCTTGTTCATTGATTCAGCTTTCCCATTCCATTGGGGATAATAATATGAAGATTGTGTAAGGGAAATTCATAGCCATAGAAAAAATCACTCATTTCAGCAGAGGAGAAGTTTGAAGCATTGTCAGTGACAATCTTGGTATCCCAAACGATATTAAGATATTCTCCTTGATGAAATTACAAACAACCTACGAAGTGGTACTTTAGACTGGAATGGCTTCCACCCACTTGGTGAAATAGTCACCGGCAAAAAACATGAGTGTGTCCAATACTTAAGGGTGGATTGAGTGTGAGAATAAAATCTAAACCCCATTGTTGAAAAGGATCTTCAATCACTACTTGGTTTGAGAGGTAGAGCAACCAATTTGGGTCTGCCAACAAAGTTTTGGCATGCTTCACATTTACTTACCCACTCGGATGCATCTCTAAATAATTTTGGCCAATAATACATAGCACATAGGATTTTGTGAGTTGTTACAGAAGAAGAGAGATGACCCACACAGCCCGATCATATAAAGCCGAGAACAATCTCCTTTTACGGTCTTTGTCAACACATTTCAAAAATCTCCCATCAATGCCATGTTTGAACAATGTGTTTTCTCACAATACATATTGAGAAGATCTCAATTTGATGGTTCTTTTCTCCTTGGTAGTAAAATGGGATGGGAATTCCCCATAAGTGATAAAGTAGTCAATGTCATTGTATCATTCATCAATCGAATGGAGGAAAATAACAATAGGCATATCAACTTCTTCCTCTAGCAATTTAGCATCATCTCCTTCAGAAATGAGCTCACATAAGCCATTTCCCTAACCAACTTGGTGGGTTTGATGTCAAGGTCATACTCCTAAAATTTGGCTACCCAATTACCCCTTTTGGTTCCAAACTCTTGATGTGTTAGAATGGATTTAACAGTTGTATTAGGAACAAGAACAATAGCATGGGAGTTGAGGATATAAAAATAAAACTATTTCACTACCTTGACCACTGCAAAAGCATGTTTCTCCATCATGGTGTACTTCAGCTCATGGAATTTCAAAATATAACTTGTAAATGCTATGGTGAGATCATAACCTTCATTATTTTCTTGGGTTAACATAGCAGAAAGAGTGTATTCGGTGGCATAGCAATAAATAATAAAGTCCTTACCAAAATCTGGGCATGCCAAGATTGGAGTCTTTGCTATAGCTCTCTTGATGACTTCAAATGTAACTTTGCCTTCAGAGGACAAGCCAAATGTCTTCTTCCCCTTCATCATGTGAGCAATGCTCAAAGTAAGCTCTGTAAAATTAGGTATGAACCTCCTTAGGAAGTTGATTTTGCCAAAGAAAGAATGCATGCCTTTCTTGTTGGTTGGAATAGGGATCTACTGAATTTCCTAAACTCTCTCTAGATCAATCTTGATCCCATCCTTAGAGACAATGTGTCCCAAAATTTTTCCTTCGAAAGTGACAAAAATACTGATTTCTTGGGATTCAAGGAGATGCAATGCTATCTACACCTTTGGAGGACTGTTTCAAGGTGTTTGAAATGATCAGTTCTGATTTTTGAAAACACAACTAGATCATCAAGGTAAATAACTATGCACTTTCCCTTGAGGTTACCAAAGGCCAAGTCTATAGCCCTTTGAAAAGTAGCACCAGTATTGATGAGGCCAAATGGCATTCTCTTATAAGTGAAGGTGCCCCAAGGAGTGGTGAAGGTGGTCTTATGTTGATCAACAACATTTACTTCAACCTGATTATAACTGGAGAACCCATCAAGCATGGATAACATCTTTGAACCTATGAAAATTTTCAATACTTGATCAATGGTGGGAAGATAATAATTATCCTTCAAAGAAGCTTGGTTCAAGTTTCTAAAATCAACACAAATTTAGATCTCACCATTCTTCTTTCTAATGGGCACAATATTAGCAATCCACGTTGAATGGTGAATAGGAAAAATGATCTTTTCTTTCAATAATTTCTGAATTTCTTGGAAGATTGTATCAAAAATCTTAGGATTACATTTCCTCCGCTCTACTTGAAGGGCTTGATCCCAGGTTTGAGAGGAATGAAATGCTTTGTATTTATTTTGGTTGGAAATCCTTAAGATCATCATATGAGTAAGAAATAACATCAGTATACCTCTTCAAAAAAATTGCAGCCTTCTTCTTCTCTTCTTGTGTGCAACACTTCTCAATGTTCACCAAGTATGGGCTCATGCTATCTTCCAATATTTATCTTCTCATACTCAGCAGACTATTGGTTTCTTTTGGCAAATTTTGACTTAATATATCTATCATGTTTATCGAATAACTCCTCCATGTTGAACAACCCCTTGGGTATTTTATTGCCTTTCGCTTTTAAACAGTCATCATGATCTATTTATTCTTCTTTGCAACCTTCTTTGTTTGGAGGAACATACTCCCTAAGTGTATTTTCACTCCTTCAAATTAAATTTTATTGAAATTATATCTAAGCTCCAGGAAGGACAACAAATGTTGATCATCATTGAATACTTTCCAATTATTTGCATTTTATGGCACACTAGGCCTATGAATCATCTAAATGGTGAACTTCTCTTGGGAGAAATATGGATGAGGAATTAACAGAGACCCCAAGATAGCCAATGCATCAGCCCTAGTGTTTCTTTTTCTTGGCATGGATTTGATGGAGAAGGCATCAAGGAACTCAATTGAATCCTAAATCAGATTTCGTAATGTTTTAGCCTTCTATTTTTACTTGGAAAAGATCTCAGTAACCTACTTTAGAATCAGTTTTGCATCACCATGAGCAAGGAGATTCTTAATTCCCATTTCCTTTGCCAAGTTAACACTGAGAAAGAGAGCTTCATACTCTGTTGTGTTGTTTGTGTTTTCAAATTGGAGCTTGAAAGAGGAAGGATGAAGCTTGCCTTCAGGAGAAATGAGCACTACACCAGCTCCAGAACCAGCTGAGGAGCAGCTCCCATCAAACGCTAAAATCCAAATTCCATTGGGATCAATAATTGCTTCCTTGGGATGCTTTACCTCATATTGTGACATGACCATTTAATTTCAATGACCTCTATCTTCATAAAGTATTTACGCTTTTGGATCGTTTATTTTTTGCATAATATATTCAGTTTTCTTTTCAAGCAATAGCTTTTTCATCTTCCCATTCACCGGAATGAGGGCATGTGACTAGTCCATCATGATATCTCCTCCAACATCCTTGCAAAATTTTCTTCTAAAGAGCATGCCATAAGGAGGTATATCAGCTACCAAGATGGTTACTAAAACTCTTTTCTCTAGCATAGCGAAAGAAATGCAACTTGTGCGTCCTTGATTCTACCAACCAATGGTACTTCTCTACTTTCCATTTAATAGCATGAGCCAAAAGTATGGGTTAGGGTTAGGCCTAGGGAATAAGCTACCTTGGCGGGCATCACATTATCTCAAGACACTCGGAATCAATGACATAATTGTTGAGTTTATGACTAGCTATGAGGAGGGTAACATAAAATGGTTTGATCTTCTCTTCGGATGAAGTAACTATTGCTACAAGGTTGGGTTGAGATGAAGGATAAGGAGTTGGAAAGAGGCCCTTAAATCCATGGGGTGAAGGTTTAGATTTAGAATTAACGAATTCTACCATCTTAGAAAATTCCTTGGAATGAGTTTGGTAGAATTCAGCCTCTGAGATCTAAATCTTAGTTTTCTTGAGATGGTCGAGTAATATCAAATGATCTAGAGGAAGATGCAACATTATCAACAATAGTAGATGGTACTTTTGATATATCAACTCTATCACTAGGATGACAAGAAGTTTTAGGAGCAGGAGTAGAAGAAGAAGGAATAACAGAGCCTACCTTTTGCATGGAATAAGTTGGAATAGGAGCTCCCCTCCTTGCAATCACACGGAATGGTTATAGGAGGATCTTTAGATCTTTTAGTAGGATTCACTACCTTTTCTTTCTTTCTTTCTTGCTCATGATTCATAACAACATAAGATTCATTTCTCATCTCTACAATTCTTTCCTCATAATCATCTTCTTCATCTATACCTTCAGTAGTGAAAAAATGGACATGGGATCCACTCGAGATCTTCCAATTATTCATTAAAGCTCTAACACTTTACATGTGGCATATACTTTGGAACTTTGATAGGTGGACCTTCAATTGATAATCTAGTTTGAGGAGGGACTAACTGATTTTTGGGCTGAAAGTTCTTTCTAGGCACATCTTGTTAAGGAGCTTGTTGAGCTAATTATTTCTTGAGAGAAATTAGACCATTAGCAAGCTTCTGGACTAATTGATCTACATTAACTCCAAGAGAAGATGTGGAATAAGAAGATGATTTGGATTTAGAGAATTCTCTCATCAGCTTACTAGACATAATCTGATCATCTTCCACACTAACATCTAACCTCTGATAAACATCCAAGGTGGCAAGATTAGCTCTCCTAAGTGCCTAGATCACTTTAGGTAATTGAGCATTAAGGAAGAAGCACTTTTGAATCTGATCTACAGGATGTGTAGCTAGTGGAATCTTATTGATCAGCCTATTGAATTTAGCTACAAACTCCCTCATAGGCTCATGAGCTTCTTTCTTGATTTGGGAAATCTGAGCCAAGAGGGCATGCACATCTTTAGCTGGTTTAAAGCGTTGCTCAAATATGGTTGTCATGGTGTTCCAATTGGTGATAGATCTAATAGGTAGGTGATAAAACCAATCAGCAACATTATCTTGCAATGTCTCCACAAAAATTCTAATAGATACATCCTCATGTTCAATGCCAAGAACACCACAAGAAACAATGAAGGCTGCTATATGTTCATCTGGATGAACTTTCCCATCACCTCTGAATTTGGGAAAATTATTTCTATTTCCTCTAGGAATTCATGCAATGGCTAGGGAAGAGCAAGAGGCCCAACCCTTTAGCCCCAAGGCAGAGGAGCTACCATTCTTAGAAATATTGTTTAGAGAGGAACAACAACACTAGCAAGGATCAGAGCATGCAGATTGGGACTGATCTGATTTTGAGGACTATCACTCCCAAAAGTTTTATCTCTATCAGGAGGAGTGCTTGCAGATCTTTCTCCTCTTATTTTTCTTGTTGATGAAGGAAGAGAGAAACTTTGGTTTTGCAACAGCTGGAAATGAATATCTTCTTCCCCAAGGGTTCTTCTACCCCTAGTATATCTTGGAGTCGCTAGATCAAAGATGATCAAGAAGTAATTCTTCAAAATTGGAAATCCTTCACAATGGATTCCCCAATGGAGTCACCAAAAACTATTGGGTTTCAAAATGGAACATGAAGGTGAAACCACAGTCAGGGGACAACAAGTCCCTCCTCTTTAATGGGAGAGGTTCCCTTATTGAAAGTAGTAAAGACTTATATACATATACACAACTTTCATCATGTGGATTCCTGATACTTTAAGATATTTCATACCAAAATGTCATCAATACAAAGGGCTCAGAAGAATGGAGAAGATGGAAAGGGGGAAGAACAACAATACTTTATGGATATATAGATTTTAGAGTATAACCTTACTTATATTGAAATAGAAAAATGCAGAATGGGATTAGTCACCTTCACAATACGTATGAATCTTCGACACAAAGTTCTAGAGATCATATACACAAGAGCACAAAGTTTATTTGCATGCAAAGTTGAAAAATTCGCTAATTAAGAGCTAGAAGTGAAAGAAAATAGCAGAGGAAGACAAGAAAAACTTTTTATTGAGAAATTTTAGTTTTTTACAATCTTTTCAAAATGCCAAGAACCCGTATATAATGGCAAAGAATGTTTTTATAACAATATTATTTCATCTTTGCTTTGTCTCCAAGGAAAGAATATCCCAATGGGATCAAATTTGTTGGAGAACCATTTGGAAATAGACATGAAACAAGAATGCACTCATGGAAAATGCGAGATGCCCTAGAAGGTCGAAATTCATCATTTCCAACATGAATGCCTTAGCATAAGTATATGGAGGTTTCCTCATCCATTTACCCTCTTTTTTACCTTGAAATCAAGACCCTACACATGTCAGAATTAGAGAAATGATGAGCCGGGTGGAAAAAATATGTTATCCAACATTTGGGAGAAAAGGCACGATTTCTTGATTTCCTCCACCCCTCCGCAACTCCGCCAAAGGCGGACATGTGGTGCCATCTGATTGGATGAGGAAACATGGTCCAAAAACAACCATTTGAGCCCTTTTGGGAGAAAAATGTAAAATCTCAAATTCTTCCGCAGTTCACGTTGACCTTTCAACGATGACACGTGTCACCTTCTGATTGGCTATGGGGTCATGATTCAATTTACAACTGTTATCCAAAATTCACCCTCAAGGTAATTTTGATAACATGCATCAAATTATTCATTCCCGAGCAAGTAGATTTATTCAAGGCCTGAAATCATGTTTTTGGGGCCTCGGCTTCTCTTTAACTCTCCCATCCAAGAAGGAATCCCCATGAGTTAGAGAAAATGGAAAAAATGCAAAAAATAAGGTTGCAGGACTGTTTTAAAGCATTTCGGGTCTGAAGGGTTCGGGTTGTACTGAGGTTCGTCGTACCAAGCTTGGGGCCGAAAAAAGCAAGAAAATTGGCTAAGTCGGACATTTTTGTCCCAGGCGGTCCGTGGGATAGTTGGGACGTCGGGACGCAAGGGATGCGAAAAGCCGAAATGGCTGAAAAATAAAGTAAAATCATCTAAGTCTTTTATTTCACGTGGTTTTGCGAGAGTTGGGACAAAAGTACACATGGGGCATGAATCAGCCGGTTTGCTGAAAGATAGTCCATTTCGGGTGGTTCGGAGATATTTGTCCCAGGCAGTCCGGAAAGTTGGGACAAAAGTACGCGAGGGACGTGAGGGATGCGAAAAGGTGAAAAAGCCACAAACAGGAACAAGGAAGCCCGAATCAGCCGAAGTAGGATATTTTCATCCAAGACAGTTGGGACAAAGGTACACGAGGGATGCGTGGGACGCGAAAAGGTGAAAAGGCCACCAAAGAGACAAGGAAGCCAGAAGAGTGGAGGTCCGTGGATGAATCAGAACATGCCACGTGTTAGAAGGGGAAAAAGTTGGAAATTTGGCTAAGTGTTTCACCAAAAATCCAAAAGGAGTGTTTTAGCCCACCCCCTTATTGCGAGCCAATAGAATCTCACCACATGTCCAGGTGGCGCCAGAAATTGGAAAATCCCGCAAGGAAATTTTGGAGGTTCAAACCCGCATCCAATGGGGTTTTGACACGTGTCCAAGTCAAAATGTCGAAGCGACCCGCAGAAAATTTAGGAAAGATAGGCCCACGTCTAATCAGCACCCACCACGTGTCTTCACCTCATCGGCTTGGTGGGAAAATTCAAAAAAATTCCAAAGACCAAAACGGGTCAAAATTTCAAATTTTTGCCCGCCGATCCGATTTTGGCCTGTTTTTGCCCTAGATCTTCAAATGGCCATAACTTTCGATCCAGAGCTCGGATTTTCACATTCTTTATATCAATGGAAAGATGGTGAAATTATCTACATGATTCTAGGGTCATTTTTGAATTTTGGTTCAGTTTGGAGAGATAAAATCAAGAAATGTCTCTGGCACATGGTAATGGCCAGAAATGACGTTTCAACAACCAGCTTTAATGCAAAATACAGTTCGCCACTTTTAAGTTTGCTAGGGTTCTCACCTACCACCATAATGAGATGATTTAATGCAACCTAGAGGTGGTTGGGGTAGATTTGGATTTCCTCTCTCTTCCCTCTCTCATTCTTCCTATAAATTGTAAGGAGGGGCTTCTTTATAAGCATTGGACATTCTTGTTTTTCCCCTCCCTTCTTCTCTTTGGCAGGTGAATTTGTGGAGTTCAAACCTCCCATTTAAAACTGTAATGCAACTTTGCCTCTTGGAATTTTTGTAGTGTATTGTATCAATCTTTGGAGCAAGTAATGCATGTCTGTGGATGATTCTCAACCCTCTCTATGTTCATTTGCATCCTCCTGATCTTTCACTACAAATTTTGTTATCTGTGCATGATCTTGCATCACATTTTAATGGTTTATGTTTATTGGCGAGATAGGTGTTCTTCATTCCTCGGTGCATCACCTTTGTTAGTTTAGGTTTATTTTTATGCATCTTCTTACCCTGTCTCCTTGGCAAGTTAGATTAGATTTGGAGTAAACCATCTACATTTTTTTTGTGTGCATCTGAATAGAGGAATAGGAACCGGCCTTCATCCAGAGAGCTTTTCTAATTTCACAAGGTCCCACACTTGGGAAAAGCTCCATGTTATGCAATCTCACTGAAAGTCTTAACCCATCGAGTTGCAGACACTCAGGGGTGCTATGATTCTGCACTAACAATTTTGGCACACCCAGTGGGACATTAGAGGTCTTCCACTTTATCTTTGACAGGTTAGTGTGTTCCTATTAAAGATTCAGCCTTTTGGAGGCACTTTCAAAAGCACTTCTGGTGACTCCATCTAGTAAATAACTCATTCTCTGAGTTGCAGACCATGTTTCATCCATTTCCATCCATCTTTCTTTCCATCTCTTTCATTCTTTTCCATTCCATGAAGTTGTGCAATCATGACTTCATTTCCATCATGGAATTCACATTTACAACAGCAGATATATCACACCTCCAACATGTTTTACAAATCCTCCAAATCAGCATTTTGGTCAAATTTAAAATCAGCATGTCTATGCATACAAGCAGTAGTACCAAAGTTAGTTTGGTTGTGAATCACATCAAGAGCAAGGGTACACATGCAATGAAAACAATCAAATGGAAGATGTAGATTTTGTGGAAAAAATCCAAAAGATGGAGGCAAAGATGGTGTAATCAAGAGCAGCAACTTAAATGAAGGCTTTCAGAATTGGTTGCAGGACTCCTTGTCCATGGGGAGGTCCTTTTCCAAGACACTTCAGCCCTCAGGAGAAGCTAGACTTCATTCTCAAGATACTACCCCAACTTGCACAATGGACAACAGAAATAGAGGCCTATACACTTGGTGTTGAACAACCTTGTCAATGGGTAAGTTCTACACCATCATCTAGTTTTTCTCTTCCCATTACTCAAGCAACATCATCTCATTTGGAATTTCAAATTCTAAATCTAGTCAATGCTGCCCCAGGAGTTAATTCCACTTCTCCTCTTGCATTCCCATATCCATGTTGGGAGGATAAAAATCATAATGCCGACCAAGGAAAACAACAGAAAAAAGAGAAGCCAAACAAAGATGAAGAAATTCAAAGTCTGAAGAGTTGGGCTCTTAAATTTGGGATGAAAAAGATCCCCTTGATGGTTAAGCCTTCAGAAGAGGTTGGAGTTGGAGAACAAGTAGTGGTTAGGACTGATTTTGTGACAGCAGAAGAAGAGCAAAAAGAAGAAGCAGACCAGCAGTTAGTTTGCTCAGAAAGTAGTGTCCATGTTGGCACTCTATTTGAAGGGAATGCCAATTCAATTCAAGTTGCACAATCAGCCATGGAGGAAGAAAGCTCAGAAGAAGATCTTGCAGTCCCAACTTGTCCTCTAGAGTAGCAGATTGAAGAGTTTGACTTGACAAACTTCATGCTAGGAGAAGAGTTCTATCAAGAGCAAGATTGCCTTCAAGTAGTAGAGGAGGAAGAAGCTGCTCCAAATCCAAAAGAAGAGGAGCACATTCTAGTTGTGGAGGAGAAAATTGCAGATCCAAGGGCTTTGAGCACAAAGCAAGCTATAGGAGAACCTTCAGTTCTTCTTTCTACTTCATCTCTCTCAAGTTCTAGTGCTGAAGAAGAGTTTGATCTCTCAAACTCAATGTTGGAGGATGAAAGAAACCATGATGATCAAGTTACAGATCAAGAGGACATAATGGAGGAAGTTGAGCATTTGTAGTAGGAAAACCATGAGGTAGTGTATCTGTCAGATTTGGAGGACTGTTTTGATAAAGAAGAACCAGTTGAGTTTCCACTGTTCCTTCTTTCATCTTCCACGTCTCGAATACTTGAGCCTGTAGTCATGAAGGAGAGCACCCATTTGTAGCAGCCTGCATCTTATACCAGCTCTTTAGAACCAAGATTGGAAGATTTTAATCTTTCATGTCCTTCATTGGAGGAAGAGAAAGGGCAAAAAGGTTCTACCTTTGCTTCGCACCATCCATTCAAGAGGGTCTACAAGAAGACTCCATTTTTAGAGTTGAAAATCAGAGCTATGGGCATATCAAACGGATCATACCTTGCCCAATAAGGTATTTGGCTTTATTTGAGCCAAAGGAGAAGTCACAACTAGTCATGCTTGCTTCTGAGCATGAGGATGAGCTACAAAGAACCAAAGATCAGCTGTCATACCTCTCCAATCCAAATGTAGAACAACTAAAAGAGGTATTGAATTTGCCTTCAGCTGATACCTTGATGATTTGGGTGGAAGACCAGCTTCTTGTTGATTTTCCACTCATCCAATCAGCCATGTTCAGTGCCAAATCAGTTGCATGGTTGCCAATTTTGAAGAAAGGAAGCTATTTTGCACAACTAGTTGCAGGGTTTGTTTAGCTTACCTTTTCTTCCAGTTAGAGTAAAGTAGGTAGTTTTGCTTTCAGTAAAAGAAGTGCTTGTGCACACTCTGCATGTTCCATTTGGAGCATGTATGATTTTCAGTTTTGTACATAGTTTTTGTGGTGCTGGTCTTGCTCTTGCACAATCCATTTCAGTGGGTTTCCAAGTGGCTCAGAGAGGAGGTTTTCAAAGTTCAGATCAATTTGCAGGCTACAACTCATGACTCCATGCCCAATGGATGCTTCAGGCAACTGGTAACTTCATCCAGCAGGTAAATGACCCCACTGAGTCACCAAAATTGTTATCCAAAATTCACCCCTCAAGGTAATTTTGATAACATGCATTAAATTATTCAGTCCCGAGTAAGTAGATTGATTCAAGGCCCAAAATCATGTTTTTGGGGCCCTCGCTTCTCTCTAACTCTCCTATCCAAGAAGGAATCCCCATGAGTTAGAGAAAATGGAAAAAATGCTAAAAATAAGGTTGCGGGACTATTTTAAAGCATTTCAGGTCTGAAGGGTTTGGGTCATACTGAGGTTCATCGTACCAAGCTTGGGGCCGAAAAAAGCAAGAAAATTGGCTAAGTCGGACATTTTTTCCCGGTGCGTTCCACGGGACAGTTGGGACGTCGGGATGCGAAAAGTTGAAATGGCTGAAAACAAAGAAAAATCGTCTAAGTCTTTTGTTTCGTGCGGTTTGGGACAGTTGGGACAAAAGTACGCGCGGGGCGCGAATCGGCCGGTTTTCCGAAAGACAGTCCATTTTGGACGGTTCGAGATATTTGTCCTGGCGATGCAGGGGACGGTTGGGACAAAAGTATGCGAGGTACGCAAGGGACGCGAAAAGGTGAAAAATCCGCAAACAGGAATAAGGAAGCCCGAATCGGCCGAAGAAAGAGATTTTCATCCGAGACAGTTGGGACAAAGGTACATGAGGGATGCATGGGATGCGAAAAGGTGAAAAGGCCACCAAAGAGACAAGGAAGCCAGAAGAGTGGAGGTCCGTGGACGAATCAGAATGTGCCACGTGTTAGAAGGGGAAAAAAGTTGGAAATTTGGCTAAGTGTTTCACCAAAAATCCAAAAGGAGTGTTTTAGCCCACCCCCTTATTGTGAGCCAATAGAATCTCCCCACGTGTCCAGGTGGCGCCAGAAATTGGAAAAGCCCGCAAGGAAATTTTGGAGGTTCAAACCCGCATCCAATAGGGTTTTGACACGTGCCCAAGTCAAAATGTCGAAGCGACCCGCGGAAAATTTAGGAAAGATAGGCCCACATCTAATCAGTACCAGCCACATGTCTTCACCTCATCAGCCTGGCGGAAAATTCAAAAAATTTTCCAAAGACCAAAACGGGTCAAAATTTCAAATTTTTGCTTGCCGATCTGATTTTGGCCTGTTTTTGCCCTAGATCTTCAAATAGCCATAACATTCGATCCAGAGTTCAAATTTTCATGTTCTTTATATCAATGGAAAGCTGGTGAAATTATCTACATGATTACGGGTCATTTTTGTATTTTGGTTTATTTTGGAGAGATAAAATCAAGAAATGTCTCTGGCACGTGGTAATGGCCAGAAATGACGTTTCAACAACCAAATTTAATGCAAATATAGTTCGCCACCTTTAAGTTTGCTAGGGTTCTCACCTACCACCATAATGAGATGATTTAATGCAACCTAGAGGTGGTTGTGGTAGATTTGGATTTCCTCTCTCTTCCCTCTCTCATTCTTCCTATAAATTGTAAGGAGGGGCTTCTTTCTAAGCATTGGACATTCTTGTTTTGCCCCTCCCTTCTTCTCTTTGGCAGGTGAATTTGTGGAGTTCAAACCTCCCATTTAAAACTGTAATACAACTTTGCCTCTTGGCATTTTTGTAGTGTATTTTATCAATCTTTGGAGCAAGTAATGCATGTCTGTGGATGATTCTCAACCCTCTCTATGTTCATTTGCATCCTCCTGATCTTTCACTGCAAATTTTGTTATCTCATGTATGATCTTACATCACATTTTAATGGTTTATGTTTATTGGTGAGATAGGTGTTCTTCATTCCTTGGTGCATCACCTTTGTTAGTTTAGGTTTATTTTTATGCATCTTCTTACCCTGTATCCTTGGCAAGTTAGATTAGATATGGAGTAAACCCTCTGCATTTTTTTGTGTGCATCTGAACAGAGGAATAGGAACCGGACTTCATCTGAAGAGATTTTCTAATTTCACAAGGTCCCACACTTGGGAAAAACTCCATGTTATGCAATCTCACCGAGAGTCTCAACCCATCAAGTTGCAGAGACTCGGGGTGTTGTGATTCTGCACTAACAAAGAACATTTGATCCTTTGGCACAAAATCTCATTTTCCCCTACCATTCCATAGGTCCATTGATGTGTCACATCCTCACGATTAGCTATGGGCCCCAAGACAGGGTGGAGAAACTTGAACCTTTAACCCTTTTTTGACAAAAAATGCAAAAGCAATATTGCTCCCACCAACACGCTACCCCGAGGACATGTGGCTACTTCTGAGGGCTTGCAGAACTTATCTCTCTATTTCTCCACATGGTCTCATGGATCACTTTTTATAGCTTACCCCTTCTGGTGAAGAAGAGAAAAAATCACAAGGAACTCTGTAGGTCCGCCAACCCGTGAGGGAAAACTTATCAACTTAGGTCTGCCGAGCCATAACATGCAAAATACAAGGAGTTAGGAGGACTTATTCAAATTTTTGGAAAGGGGAAGAGATTTCCCATCTAATGAATGATTTTTAAAAAAATTTCAAGTCCTTGGTTAGTCCCAAATTCAAAAATACCTCTTTTAAGTATACTTCAAAGGCACGAACTTAAAATTTAACATTTTTAGACTTGGAAAATGGAGGTAAATTTGAGGGTGACAACAGATAGTAAAGGAAGTATAGTTCATGGTTTATCAACATTTCTACATCTTGTGGTTTTCCATGAAGGATGAGACATGGATTCCATCATGAAAATTTCCTATGCCTTCACAACACGCTACTTCTAGGCCTTAGTTCACCGATTTATTGATGCACACCGTCTAAACTTCAACGTAGGTAAGATAGATTGTGACTACCACGCTCTCATAAAAATATATGTATATCTAGGTTGGTCTACCTACATTGAGAGGCTGATTTCATACATCATAAATATAAATATAGTAAGTTTCTCTCTTGGGGACAAAGTGGATCCACGCTCATATATCTTCAACTCAAGCCTAGGCTATAGAATAAAAAGTATGTGGAGAATGAATTTTTGTTACGGGGGCCTCTAAGGGAAAACATACAATTGAGAATGTGGCAGCTCCAAATCTTGTAGTGACAATAGAGATAGATGACGATGAAGAACATGAGGATAGTAGAGGCTTAGACCATAGAGGCTGAAGGTAGTCCATAGATAGAGTGGAGAGTGAGTGTGTAGATACTCCACCACAAGTGTAAGAAGTAGAGGAGGACTTGGATGTGGATGTAGTCCCGACGAGCATAATTTTAAAAGGGTATTTCAGAAGAAACATGACCCAAGGAGCAAGAACATCACAGCTATAAGAAGGTCACCTCGACTCTCCCTAAGAAAGAAGCATTAGAGAAGAAAAGAAAATGAAAGATGAAGCTTAGTGAGGAGTCTCAAAGAGAGTGTTCCTAGAACTCCAGTCAGCAACCATAAGATTTGGAGGAGCCCAGGGATAAAGAAATGAAATAAGAAGAAGAATAGGTGAAAGAATCAGATGAAATTGGGCATGAGAAAGCTAACATGCCAGTTACAACTCAAATAGGACAAGGGCCAACTCCAAACCTTAGAAATCAAGTTCTTAAGGGGCCAAGGATGAGGAGAAGTGAATAATATGTTGTGCCAAGTATGGGCTACACTGAGGACACAATTAAAATTGTCTTTGCCTTGTTGTAGAGTATAGTGGACCTTAAGGAGTTATATGGGTGGGAGCTGATGGACCTAGATATGGCCACTACGGTTGTAAGGTAATAATCGTCCTAGTCCATGTAGACTCACATGGATAAAACAATTATTTATGTGTATGAGGATTCTTGTGTCTTAAGGAGATTAAATAAGGCACCTCAGAGTAATCACATGACCATAAATCCCACACTTATGGCTAATGATCAGGTTAGTAATGCCTTAGTTAAGGTATTTACTGAGGTGGTGTAGAGAAATATTGATAAGGCCGCCACCATTAGAGCGTTGATGGAAGGTAACAAGGATTAAATTACGGAGATAGAGCACTCAAAAGAAGAAAAGGATTGATAACAAAAAAATAATGAGGCCTTCGTAAGCACGGTGGAGGATATCGGTGATTACATTCTAAAAATAAGGCCTTATATACAACCAAAGGTACCTAAAAATTTTCCTTCCACAATGCATTATGTGCACACTTTGGTTGATTTGGTGCTAGAATATGGACCACTTAGAATTCCTTCCCCAAATGATTTTGAACAAGAAGTAGAGAGATCAAGGGCCTCATGATTAGAAAAAATTCAACGTATGAGGCACTACTATAGACTTTGAAGGATGAGCTAAAGAAAGAAGACCAACATCTAAATTTGTGTACAACTCCAAAGGTAGTAATAAGGACCGAACTCGGTAGAGGATAATGAAGTTCTGGCAGCAATGAAGGATGCTACTTTAGGGCACGTAGAAATATTGGCACTAGTGAAACAAAAGTGTAAATCCCTTGTAGCATCCTAAGATCCACATAATGAGAGGATAGATGAGATTGGGAAGCTCATAGTGTGAAAGATGGATCTTCTGGAGTGAATGATGTCTGTTATGGCCAATGCTCTCCATGTTTTATAGAATGAGAAGGAAAATATTACTCAGGATGAGTTAGATATCATCGCTTATAGAAATTATAGAGAAGACAAAGATCATGCTAGATGATTGCTAGATATTGGAGGCTGAGATTAAAAGTGAATATCTACAGTTGATCCTTCTGGATGAAGAAGAGTATGCTATAGATTGAAGACTCATTCCTTTGTACAATGATTCTTTACATTCATTCAATTCTTATTCTTTATTATTTGGGAACATCAAAAAGAATCCCCATTTTTGGGATGGCAATGTACTTTAGTGTGGGGTAATGTTGAGAATACATAGTAACATGAGAAGAAACACAAAGGATTTGCATACGAGAACAAGGCACATTTGAAGGCACAAAAAGATAGGAAAGGAAACACACACTAGAACAAGTTGACTTAGAACTTAGCCATTTTTATGGATATGGGATATTTTTGGAGATAGTGTGTGGAGCACACATCAGGATGGAGACTTGCACAACACAAAAATGGTATTTTGGGAACGAGTGACTAATAAGCGTCTTGCATGAGCTTGAGTTAGTAATAAGATTACTTCTCCAATTAACTATAGGATGTATGTATTATTAGCGCACTTGTATGTGTGCATGGCTATTATTAGCATGTGACCTATTTTGAAAACTACGTAAGTGGTGAAGGAAAGTACCCACCCCTATAAGTATGTATTGAACTATGTAGTATAGAAGTAGTGAATTATTATAGAGTTATGTTATTGGATCTGATGCGCACATGACTTATGGTGATACTTTATAATATATGAAGATTTTATGTTTTAAAATGTTTAATGTAATGGAGTATGTTGGCTAGATAATGGTATTAAACATGATTGTAATTGGTTCTTGTATGGGTGATATTATTATAGTTATTTATTAATTCATGATTCTCTAAGATATAGATCTGGAATATGCATTGTGGAATGTTTATGGTTATTTATGGTTCTGAATATGCTTTATCTTCATCACACTAACATCCTCCATAAGAAACTCTAAATAGGGTATTGGTACCTTTGCGTACTTTGGGTGAGTGCTTAGCTCAGGCTGGGTGATGTGTCAGTGTGCCTAGGTTTTATACAATGGATTCTACACTTTGCATCATTTGTTCTATTTCCGGACCTTTTTTAGCTATTTTCTAGATGGTTTGTGATGAAGATGCACCAGTTGACATTAGCAAGTTTTCATAATTGGATACAAGATCTGAAAGAAGAGTACACTTAGAGGTTCAACATTGTATTTGAGTTTGATGCACATGCGTGGGTGGAGAATATTTTGTATGACTATTTGTATGATAACTTCTTTGTTATCTTTCTTGTAAAGTTGTATGAATGGCTAGGTTCTTATGTGTCTAAAATTAATTAGAGGTATCACACACTTTTTGGATGCAATAAGAATTCTAGGCACTCTATGATGTTGATCTTATTTGGACACACGTTGTGGGCACTTGGTTTTGTGGTGTTCGAATAGATGTTTTTGGAGTACTCATTTTCCACTTATTCTTACTTGAAGGTAGTTGAGATCCATTTTTACATTATCCAAGGGGGACTTATTTGTAAGGCATTCCCTAGCGATCAAAATATTTATGGTAACCCTTAACTTGGAAGAGAATCCGATGGCTAGCTAAACCCCACCACACGTGGGGAAGGATCAGGTTTGGTAAAGGATAATGGACCTAGTGGTAGAGAGACAATGAGAAGAAAATTAGATTAACTAGAAAGAGGCACTAGAGATGGAGATAGAGAAGTAGTATGATATCATAGAGTGGATGGCATTGAGGAGAGTGGATGACTTGT
Source organism: Taxus wallichiana var. yunnanensis (assembly GCA_018340775.1). NCBI lineage: Eukaryota > Viridiplantae > Streptophyta > Pinopsida > Cupressales > Taxaceae > Taxus > Taxus wallichiana. Next base: position 483,927,256 of record CM031238.1, read on the forward strand.
GAATTATTTTGAGCTCACGTAGAAGGTGTGGAGCCGGAGCATCTAGAACTCCCCATTTGGGAAATCATAATAAGGAACCTTCCTTCATTTAGTTTCTTCTCCATAGTCAAAGGACCCATTTGGGAAAGCATAATAGGGAACCCTCCTTCTCTCCCAAATGAGATAAGATTTTGAATATACAATTGATTGAATTAATATGAAAAAAGTTTGAAACTCATATGACATTCCCGTATAAGCTCATCATGCACTCTAGTGTTCTTCAAATGAAGGCTAAAGATGAATGGTGAATATTTAAAGACTAATTTGAGGTTATAAAATATGACTAAGGTGTCAAGTAATGTATTTTCAAGTTATAAATATTTATACTAGTCCGACAATAGTGGAAGACAAAAGGTTTATTCACCACACCAGGAGACAAGGCTTATGTAATGGTTGAAAAATAAGGTTATAGGTCCTAACTCAGATTATCTGAGTTAGTAACTTAAAGTAAGAAAATTGAAACATATTCCTTGATCTCTATAGGCTCATGAAGAGTCATGAAAATTGAGGAAAGAAATGAAAATGAATAAAATCTTGCAAAGGTAATATTTACTCACTTTTAGCGATTAGTGGTGTTTTTATTTATCTCCATAATTTGAATTGACAAGTTGAAGAAAGATACATAGGTGGGTTGGTTAAGTGCAGGAGTTAAGAAGAAAGATATGTGTGTATTGATATATGATATATGGTTGAGATGAACAATTTTAATATAGTTCTACGGTGTGTGTATACAAAATAGGTGAAAATTTTACGAAAGAAAGAAATGCAGAAAAAATGAAAAGAGAAATAAAATTATTAAAAATACATATTTCATGAAGATTATGGTAGATGAAGACTTGAAAAATAAAGAAATTTGAATATGAAGTTATCCATAACTAGTATTCCAAAACATGTGCATTAAAAAGGTGAAGTTTGAAAGTAAGAGAGCATATTGAAGGAAAATATGACAGCCATAGGAGTATGATTTTATGAAGATGCGTACAAAATTATATCATGATTGAAGTCTTGTGACCAAATAGGTAGGTTAAAATGCATATTAGAGATTTAAGATATAGACAATAGGTCTTGATGATATAAATTTGAAGTATATTAATGAATGAGAAGAGAGATGAAACAAAGGATGTAGAGAAAGAGAAGTGATCTAATTTAGAGGTCATTATCAGGTTGTGTAAGAGAACATACTAAGTGTGACAAAAAAATTTGAAACATTCTAAGTTGTATCTTAACATGTGGGAAGTTGTTGCTTCCACCGTAAGTTGAATCTTACAAAATATTAGTTATTGTTGGAATAAATCGGGAGTTGAAGCTTCTAGGAAAGTAGAAAATTTGCCAAAGACCGAGTGTAAACTTGGTCAAATATTTGTATTTTTAGCTCCAAGTTGAGTTGAAGCTCAACCATGAAATCAAAGTAACAATTGCAAGACATTCTTGTCCAAAGCTAGTTCTTTGTTTCAGTGGGTTTTTCTCCCAGTTCAGGTTTCCCACATTAAATATTGTCTCTGTACTTTCTCCCATGTTAGTTTTTATGTATGTTGAATTTTGTATTTTTACAAATTAAGTAGGTCAGAATTTATTGTTAAAGTTTGAGAAGACGTTGATTAACCCCCTCTCACTATCCAAATTTCAAAGAAATTGGTATCGAGCCTAGTACTCTTGAAACAAGTCTAATAGCTTGGAGTAGGTCCTTCCTGAAAAACAAGAATGATTATTGAGGTAATACCTAGTAGTAGCACAAGAGATAGGTATGTCAGTGAGGATGAAGTATTAGATGAAGGGAATATGAGGTAAATATTGAAGTGGAACTAATAACTTCTCTAGATGAATTGAATCATCCAAAGAAAAAGAATAAAAAATTAAAGGTAGAGATGAAAGAGTATAAAGAGAAGATCATGATTTTTGAGGAGAGGTAGAAGTATAAAGATGAAGATGGAATAAAATAAATTGAGGCACAATTGGAGCTGATTTCATCATCTCTTATAAATAAAGAGAAATAATATCTCAAAATTAGTACAGATCTGAAATCCCAGGTTGAAACAATGTCAAAAGAACTACATTCCAAAGAAGACATCTTCATGAGACATGAAGAAGAACTAATATCCTTGAGAGATGAAATAGAGGAAGAAAAAGAGATACTAAAGATGTATAAAAATATGGAAAAGATCTCTGAAACCTTTAATGGAATGGTGGATAGAAAAAAGGCAACAGGTGACAAAACAAGACTAGGCTTCACAGAAGAACCCATGAAGAAGTGTGAAGATAACAAGGATGGTTCAAATAGACACTTAAACATGAAGAAAACTAGGGGAAAAATTATAGAAGGCATAAACCAATTAGAAAAACTAATGCTTTTAGGCATGAGAGAAACTTTAATGGATATTATTTTTCATTTCATGCTTTTCGACATAAATCTAGGGATTGCATGATAAAATTTGATAGAGAAAACACATGGAGAGGATCTAAAACTGAATATAAGAAGAATATAACATGTTTTAGTTTCCGAGAAGAAGGACATATTGTAATATACTACTTAAAGGAACCAATAAGTCAGTATTGGAAATAAGAAGAATCAAGAGATAGGAACCATGTGTGTTTTAATTGTCATAGAAAATGTCATTTTGTAAGACATTGTCTTAAGTCTCTTGTTATAACAACAGTTGCATGCATTAAAAATACAAGTTAAGAAGATTCCAAATATGAAGACAAATCCTAGAGATGAGACAAAGATAACTATGCCTAAAGTAGCCTCTGGAAATAAGGAGATGAAATGGATATACAAGATCAAGGAAGAAAACTTGGGAGTTAAGGAAGCAAAGAATGACAAGAGAATAGTGTGGGAAGATGATGCAAGTTCAAGAAAGGAATCAAAATTTGATGATCAAGAAAAGAAGAATGAGATAAAACCAAGCACCAACCATGAAGGACCTTCACTCATAGTTAAGAGAAGATAAGAAAATGAAGCTTATAATGTATGTTTATCAAGCATACAATCAACAACATAAGACTTAGAAGACAAGGTTATCATACCACAAAATGTAACCAAGAAGATTAAGAAGGTTTCATATATAAAAAGAGAAAAGAATAAGTCATTGAGTTCATTTTATGAATTTCTACTATGTTAAGTGATCCTTCAAGTAAAGTTTTCCTTCTCTAGGATTCTAGGAGGAATAAAATAGATGGAAGAAGCATTTTTGTACTGAGAAGATGATCATCGGTAGGTTCTTGTAAAATATTTCTCCTTGTTGCAAATATGCTTGGGGTGAAAGGTATGTTTTCTATATTTTTCTCTTTAGACATTTTATAGTCATTTTCAACCTTAACACAAAAGAAAAGGACCCCATGCACACCGGCCTATCACCTAGCAAAATTTGGGCACTCACCCGAGGTATGCACAGTCTGCCGAGTCTCTCTTTTATGTGATTTTAGTGGGAAACATCATCTATGATTTGTGTAAGAGATTTCAGAAGGGAGTTAGGACATACAAGAAGCATAAGGCTCGGAACGGCCTCTAGATCCTTGCAATTATTTCGGATAGAGTACTTAATAGAATCCATAATGTGTATCATGACGAGAAAGAAGCATAAAAGAAGCCTTACTTAGCATGAAAGAAAATAGAACTCGTGCGAGATAAGTATGCGTCATAATAATTGATATTCATGTATATATATATATATATATATATATATCATTACATCCATTAAGCCATTCCAGAGTGTCACGAAGCAGTGGTTCAGTAGTCATGCATTACACTAGACTTATGTAACTAAGCTACCAAAAAGAAAAATTACAACCCCATGCCTAATAAATCCTCTCCCAAATGCAATTATCCACTAGCATAGTCCTCACAAAGAATTCTCAGAGCTCTATCCATACTCTCTGTCTCCTTTTTTATGATGATGCAGAACTTATATTTATAGCTTTTCTAGACTACCAACTCACCCTTCGGTGCCCTCGAGATCTGGTGCTAATTGTTTGAATGTGGTCCTCCATGCGATAATGTTTGTCTAGGCCTGAGCTTTCCACTTTATCCCATGATGTGCTTATAGAAGCTTCTAGCATGCATGCTCCGTTCTGGGCCAACCTTGTCATCAAGTGGCACCTTATCCACGTGTAACCAAGTCATGATTTTTACGTGTTCTTCTTTGGACGTCCAAATTGACTAAGTCCCAAACCCTTGGCTCTTTCCTCACACGTCGCGCGTGCTACGGGCTTCCTTAAACCCTTCTCTTAAACCCTCCTTTTCTCACTTTTTTTTTTTCTCGCCTATGCGCTTTCATACTTAGTCAATATTCTAGGGGTCCAACATCACCCCACACTACGCCTGTTCTCCATCCATAAGAACACTTCCTTTAGTGAGAGAAAGAATAAAAATAGGATTATGCCTAGGAAAATAATAAGAGGATGAAAGAATGAGAAAGAAGAAAGAATGGGAGAGTGACAGAATCATTAGAACACACTTTGGGAAAATCCTTTTACAAATCAGCCTATAGTTTATTCTAGGCATCACCTTCGCCCTATGCTCTTTGACAGAGGTCGCCAACCAGTGCTTACCTCTTCAAAATTTAGTCCATCTCCTTGCACAATCATAACATCCATGATTTTCTCCAACTCTTTGCATATATCCTCCAACACGTCCATTCTTCGTGTGATATGTGGATATATCTCCTTTAACTAGTTTTTGATTGAAACCCATAAGGTTTCAATGGCCTTTGACTTCTCCTCAACCTCGGCAAGGATTTTTGTGTTCCACCCTATTCCCCTTGTTTATAGTTTTTCCATTTTTCAGCATTAAATGCTACTTCACCTACTACCATACTTTTTTCATTTAATGCAGATTTTTCAAACAAAGCCCGACTTCGGTGCTTTCCCTCACATGCCCCTCCTACATGAAAACTCCACCAACCTTCTAGAACACAACCAATCCACCCTGACAGGAGACTCTTGCACACACAAAACTGTGCCGAAGGCACTTCTTAAGTCCCGATTTTCTCTCTCACCTACCTCATGTTACTTAATGCACTTTCTCCTTCTTAGTACGTGGGATCTTGAAGTAGCTTTATTTTGGCACCAATCATCCTTTTTCATATTTCCTCTCCATAAACCTCTTTCAATCAGACCCTTTAACTAGGATTTTTGACAATACTTCCTTGGTACTTTAACCATGCACTCCTCCACATTACTCTATCCCACACTTAAAATGATGCACAGTCCTCTGCGCATTCAGATTCTCAACAAGTAGTAATAAGGTTACTAGTGTAAAAGGTGCACAACAAAACAACAACACAAATAGGAAACACAAGGAAAGAAATGTATAAATGAAAATTATAAACTATCTCGGCAAAGATGCCTTATTTACAAACATCGAGAAGACTTATTTATAGTAGGGCTTTAGCCTACTCCCATTGAAGTGTCCAGGAAAATTCATCCAATCCAGCACTTATAATTGGCATGCGCCTGAATCAAGGATGTACGAGATTTTGTAAGGACCCAAACAATGTACTTTTAACTTCCCATGGTGGTGTAGAAACTTGGAATCATACAGTAAAACCATTTGCCCAACCTCAAACTTCTTGTTTCTAATGTGGTAATCATGCCAATCCTTCTACTTTGATTTTTCTATTGTTTGGCTCCACCTGGTGAGTGATCGTCTCTCATCCAGCTTCATTAACTCATCAATATTTTCTTCCAGTGCTTTTTCATTAGCTAAACCTCATGTGCGTGCTATTCACAGAGAAGGAAACATAAATTCAACCAGCAAAATAGCTTCCACGCTAAATACCAACTGAAATGGTGTGGCTTTGTTCAACCTTTTATATGTTGTCCTGTAAGCCCACAATACTATCGATACTTTGTCATCCCAATCTTGTCTTCCAACATCACAAATTTTGGTCAGAGTATGATTCAATATTTTGTTGAATGCTTCTGTGGTTCCATTTACTTGCAGGTGATAGGGCGTAGTCTTGTGATTATCCACCATGAACTCTGATAACAAGATCCTCATGGTCTCATTCAAGAAATGCATACCCCTATCACTGGTCAATCTCAATGGGCATCCATACCTCATGATAATGTTCTCCCATGAGAGCTTTGCCATTGTGGCTACTGTGTAATCTTTAGTTGGGGCTACCTCTTCCCACCTTGTTAGATAATCTATGTAAGTGATGATATAACGTGACCCATTCCTACGTACCGTTGGTGCAATAGGGCCTAAAATGTCTATTGCCCACTTTTCAAAAGGCTCCATGCTAGGGATAGGGCACAAAGGAATTTCATCCCTCCTTTTGGGTTTAAATATGCACTAAAAATGGTCACACACTTTACAATAGTCTTTATAATCCTTGTACAGGGTTTCCCACCACAAACCAAAATTAATATTTTACACGCGGTGGCATCACTTGCATAATGCCCACTGTAGTTCCACCGTGTGCTTCCCCATGATGGCCGAGCACTCATGTTCTAATACACACCTTTGTAAAACTTCATCACATCCAAACTTGTATAAGTCTCCACTAATTAACATGTAGGGCATGGCACGTATGGCTAGCTATTTCTTCTCCAATCTCTTCATTCCTTCGATGCCACACCTTCCTTTAAAAATACTGCAATCTCTTCCAAATCTGAGGGCACGTGCCACAACCTAAATAGTTGCGTGTCTAGAATTATCTCCTCAATACTTTGTGCATCCTCCCCTGAATCAATTCTCGATAGATGATCAGGTCCAAAATTGCTTTTCCCATGATTCACTACTACGGTGAACTCAAAGTCTTGAAATAACAACACCCATTGACATATGTGCCCTTGTAGAATGGGCTTGTTCACCAAATACTTTAATGCCATGTGGTCGAGTGTAAAACACAAAGGGTGTTGCCAGCAGATACTGTCTAAACTTGAAAATCACGTAGATCATCGACAATACCTCACACTCAGTTATGGTATAGTTCAGCTCTCTTGGTGTCATATTCCTACATGAAAAACACAGAGAGGATGATCAACAATCCCTTCACTGGTTGTCAGCGAAGCAAGCACTACTCCAATGGCAGTCCCTGAGGCATCTACATGGACATGAAAGGGCTTGTCCCAAGAGGAAAACATAATATGAGCACGGTGTGACAAGCCTTTCTTTTAATGTATCAAGCACCCTCTCTGGGCCTCTCCCCAATAGAAGGAATTTTTATGTCTGAGTAGTTCCTCTAAAGGAATGGTGATCTTGGCATACCCTTTAATGAATTTCCTATAATAGCCCGTATGCCCAAGGAATCCACGCATTTTGCTCTGGCTAGTAGTAGGCTCCCCTAACCCCACAATAACTACAAATTTAGTGGGATCTACCAACAAGCCCTCCTTACATATGATATGCCCCAATAAAGTCCCAAAGGGTGTAGAAAACACACACTTCTTAATGTTGAGGGATATCCTCAATTGCCTACACCTCTCAAACATTAACCTTAAATTGTCACAATGGTCTTTAACTAGACCATACATTGTCCAATCATCCAAATAGACCTAAAGAAACTTATGGATGAAGTCTTGGAATGCTTGCACCATTATGCACGAAAAAATAGCAGGTGTATTCTTCAACCCAAAGGGCATGACCGTATATATAAAGCTTCCCAACTTAGTGGTAAAAGTTGTCTTCTCCTGGTCCTCCTTCACAATCTAGACTTGGTGGTACCCTAAAAATACATCCGTAAAGGAACAGATTTTGCACCCAATGACACCTTCCAAAATTTCTTGATGAAGGGGTTGGAAAGGATCAATGACACAAACTACGTTCAGCTCCCTCTAATCCATACAGTTCCTAATCCACCCATCCTTCTTGATTTTGATTACCATTAGACTTATCCACTCCGATTCCTCCACTACCTCAATGATCCCAGAAGCTATCATTTTGTCTATCTCCTTCTTAACCTTCATGCGCAAATTGGGATTAATCCAAGTAGAACCTTTTCCTAACCGGGCACGCACCATCCTTTAGTTTTATCTTTATCTCCCCCAAGGAATGGTGAGCACCTTTCAGCTCATAATACCCATGTGGGAATAAATCCTCAAATTCATGCAATAGATCAATGTGTTGTATATATCTTCCCCCCGGGTAGATATAGACAAGCAGGAGAATGGAGAAATCAAAGAAGCTCAAATGCCTGACATGACCAAGGCGCACGGAAATGGCGCATAACAATGAGTGTCAACATGAGAATGTATGCGCCAAGGCGCAGGAAAGTGGCACACAGAAATGGATGTCGACAATGTAAAGGATGCGCCCTTGGCGCACGGAAATGGCGCATAACAATGAGTGTCAACAGGGAAAAAGTTGCGCCTTGGCGCACATAAGAGGATGTCGACACAAATGTAAATGCGCCCTTGGCGCACAGAAGAAGATGTCAACATAGAAATAGATGCGCCCTTGGCGCACAGAAAGGAATGTTGACACGGAAAAAGTTGCGCCCTTGGCGCAGGTAAAGTGGCGCACGTAAACATGTGTCGACACAAACATATTTGCGCCTTTGGCGCACAGAAAAGAGTGTTGACATGCAAATGAATGCGCCTTTGGCGCACAAAAAGGGTTGTCGACACAAACATATTTGCACCTTTGGCACATGAAAAGGATTGTCAACATGCATATGGATGCGCCAAGGCGCACCTTCAGGAGGCGCAACATTACGAGCGGCGACAGAGCCACTCGACCCGATATTCGAGATGGCCATAACTTTTGGTGGAGCTCCGATTCACACAAGGTTGGACTTTTCGGAAAGCCTACGGCGTCCTCTACCTAACTACGACTAGATATATTTAATTGGGTGGGAACAAGTTCTTAAAAATGCAAAATACAGTTTGCCACTTTTGGGGTTTGATATGGTCCTCACCTACCACCATAATGAGATGAATTAAATACAACCTGAGGTGGTTGGGGTAGATTTGGACTTTCTCTCTCTTCTCTCTCTCATTCTTCCTATAAATTGTAAGGAGGGGCTTCTTTCTAAAGGTTGGACATTCTTGTTTTGCCCCTCCCTTCTTCTCTTTGGCAGGTGAATCTGTGGAGTTCAAACCTCCCATATGAAACTGTAATGCGCCTTTGCCTCTGGGCATTTTTGCAGTGTATTGTATCAACCTTCAGAGCAAATAAATGCATGACTGTGGATGTTTCTCAACCCTCTATGTGTTTCATTTTGCATCCTCCTGATCTTTCACTGTGAATATGTTTATCTGATGCATGATATTGCATTGCATTTCTGTGGTCTGTGTTTAATTGGCAAAACATATGTTCTTCATTCCTCGGTGCATCACCTCCTTAGCTTAGGTTTATTTTTCATGCATTTCTCTCTCCCTGTCTCCTTGGTAGTTAGATTAGATTTTTGGGGTAAACCTCTGCGTTTTATTGGTGCATCTGAACAGAGGAATAGGAGCCGGCCTTCATCCGGAGAGCTTTTCCGATTTCGCGAGGTCCCACACTTGGGAAAAGCTCCATGTTGTGCAATCGCACTGGGAGTCTCAAACGATCGCGTTGCGGAGTCCCAGGGGTGCTGTGATTCGACACCAATAGTTTTGGCACGCCCGGTGGGACCAAGAGGTCATTCCATAGATTTGAAGGAGTTTTCATGAAATTCGGACCAAAAAATTGCAGGTTTTACAATTCCAGATTTTTCACCTTCCAGGCTGAACTTTGAAATTGATTTTCAAGGACTTAACTTGCTCGAAACAAGTCAAAATTTCATCAGTTGATAGATCGGGGGGTAATCTTCAAAAGGGTATTCCTAGAATTTTGAGATTTTGACTTTCAAAATTTCATGGTTTTTTGAATTTCGGATTTCGGGTTTTCAGAAATCTGGCATTTTTGGGTTTTCGGGACTGTCATTCCAAATCAAATTCCAAACCCTAAAATCTCAAATGTGCAGGTCTTTTAAAAAAATTGTGTTTAAATATTGTCAGGTTTTGGTGTGTAACTTGGCAAAATCTAGTCTTTTGAGGCTTGTTCTCTAACACATCTGGCGACTCCGAAGGGATAGAATTCAGTGGTGTAGCAGCACAAGTTGCCTAGGCACATGAGAAGAATTCGAACCAGGTCCAATACTCAAGAAGAAGGGCTATTTTTCCACTTGCAACTATCACCAGGCAGAGGAAGGAGAGGAAGAAGACCACAAAGATCACCATCTCCGCCTAACAGGACTTTGTCTACACCTCCACCTGGTAGGCCTTTTCTCGCATCAACCAGGGTTCTTAGGCCAATCATAATGGCGCATCTACCACCGAATCCCTTTGTCAATTTCACGGGCAGTAGTCCACTTGCCCTAAATGCTCAGAATCAAATTCCAGTTGCAGCGCTAAAGAATATCCCCTACTTCACAGGTGAAAATCATACTACTCCTATTGATCACATCCAGGATATTGCTAATGCATGTGCAATCCATGAAATAAATGAAATGGATGTTGCAGTCAAGCTGTTGGCTTCATCTTTCAAAGGCAAGGCCTTACAATGGTTTAGGAGCCTTACAAGAAGGGCTCTATTACAATTGGAACCAAATTTGTTCTGCTCTTTGCAGCCAATTCGGGGAGAGGGCGGACAATTTATCTTTATTGGAACAGCTGACAACAATCAAAAGGGCTCCTAACGAACAAATGGCAGATTTCAACTTTAGATTCCAACGGACATGGGACAGGATCCCAATAGCTGTTAGACCAACTGCCGAAGGAGCATTCCTTTATTTCTTAAAGGCTATAAATTCAGACATAGCCATGATGATCCAATCAATGGGAGGGACAACGCTGCCAGGGTCCTATGACACAGCGATCAGAGCAGAGAACTGTTTGATCCAAGCCGGAAAGCTTGCACCAAGGCCACCAATGCCTCTCTATCCAGACATGGGAAAGCCTACAACCAGTCAAGCACCAGAGTTGAATCCCATTCCAACTCCTAGGAATCAAAGCAATAATGAGGCGTCGACTTCTTCAAATACTTCAAAGGAATTGCAGGAGGTCATGAAACAATTGCAGAACCTTGGAAATGAGCTTGTGACTATCAAAAGACAGCAAGCTCAAAATGCTAGACCGTATCAGCCTCAAGCACGATGCACCAGCTAGGCCCCCATACCAACAAAATAGACCACCACCTCAGGCTGCAAATCAAAACCAGAACCAAGGACAGCCTCAAGCTGCCAGGCCATTTCGACCGTATGATCCAAATGCAACGACGTCCTCAAGAGCCTTGGTTCCAACACAAAATAACATGGCACGAGAATGCACCGGTGTGTACCCTTGCAATCTACCTCACAATCAGTCAGCATGTTTCAATGGTGCACTGAATCAGGCCTTGATGGTGCAAACCATTGGTGTTGCTCAAGAACCAAGCCAGGAGGAGAATCAACAGCAACAAACACAACAAGAAGGACCTCCAACAGAAACCACATTGGCAAATTGGCAAACGGAAGACTTCTGTGGAGTTAACCAACAGCCTTTTCAAGGCGTGGCTGCCAACACACGGTCAAAGAAGAGAAATATAGGAGAGGGACAACCATGTAATCCAGTTGTTTCTCAACCCACTCTTACACAACAAGGGGTCAGTAGACCAAACGCAGCTCCAAATGTGCAAAATCAACCTAAGGTACCTGTTGTAGCAACACATGCACCCGTTCAAGCTCCAGAAAAGGTTGCACCAAGTAAGGGACAGCAAAAGGACAATTCATCCCCCTTCAACATCATCGATCAAATGAAGAAGACACATGTGAACATTTCCATGTGGGAATCACTTGCGATCCCAAGACAACGAGATTTATTGCAAGCTGCAATGGCTAATTGGTCTGCCACGAATGTATCAAACCAGGGACATGAGAAAGTTCTCACTAATGCAGTGCAACATGATGGGGGCCAGACAAGGAAAAATTTGAAGCCTCCACCATTCTATGTTTCATTGATTGTTGGAAACCACTTGGTACACAACTGCATGATTGATTCTGGGGCAAGTAGTTCAGTGATGCCGAAGCAAATAGCGGATCAGCTGGGTTTGAAATATGAGCCAGTGCTGAAAGGAGTAGTACAGCTAGATGGAACGGCAGTAGGAACAGTTGGGGTCATCAAAGGGTTAAGCCTAACACTACATTCCTGTCCTAATGTTACAGTTCTACAAGATGTGTCTGTGATTGACCTTCCGCCACTCTTTGCGTTGTGTCTATCAAGAGACTTCACTGCAAAAATCGGTGGATATTTATCTGCAGATTGGTCACACATGATTTTTAGGACAAGGTATGGAGCCAAAGCAACAATCAGGTCAGAACCAATTGCCCATTTCCATATTGAGCCTCATGTACCAAATCCTATCAATGCAAATTGCTCGGTTTTTGATCAGGAGGAGTGTTCAAGTGATCTAGAAACAAGTACTAAGGTCGAGGGAATTCCTGATTTAACTTTGGATGAATGGGCAAACAAGAGTCATGAATTTGACCCATACAAGGAAATTGAAGAATCTGAATTGGGCGTGTATTGTATACACGAAGAAAATTCACCCATTCCCGACATCATTCAGCCTGAACAAAAGGATGAAAACAAAGTTTGGAAATTATTTTTCGATGGTTCGAGAAGCAGACAAGGTGCTGGAGGTGGTGCAATGTTGATTTCACCACAAGACATCAAATATTTTTCAGCTTTTCGTTTCCAGTTTTCCTGTTCAAACAACACGGCTGAATACGAAGCATTGATTCATGGAATTCATTGGGCCAAGAAAAGGGGCATAAAGAACTTGCAGGTGTTTGGAGATAGCGAGCTAATCGTCAACCAAGTTAGGGGACAACATGCTACAAAGAACGACTTGCTAAGGAGCTACAAGAATAGGGTATGGGACCTCATTGAGGATTTCAAAGCTTTCAACATTGTATCCATACCCAGGAAGAAAAATGAAGCCGCAGATAGGCTCGCAGCAGTTGGAGCGACATTTGATGTGGTTGACAGCATCAGGAGAGAAAAAACACAGCCACACATCCATGTGGTTGTGAGGCCAGCAGTTCCAGATAACAACACAAGCTGGCAGGTGTTTGAGAACGATCAACAGATCGTCAATTTCTTACAAGAAGAGGCTGAATTTTCAGCTAGGAATCAGGATAGATTAGAGCAGCAGTATGGGGATCAAGTAGTGCAGCTGCGGACAAACAAGCTTCCTAAGGGTTTGGTAACATTGGAGTCTATCTTCAACCCTAACGACCAGTTTCGTAAGGAAAAGGCAAACATACAGGTCAAGAGAGAAGATTCAGAGCCAATTCCGGTTGGGGAAGACAAAACACTTCAAATTGGCAAAGTGGCCACTGAACAGGAGAAATCAGATTTCATACAACTTTGCCAAGAATTTCCAGATGTCTTCGCTTGGAGCTACGAAGACTTGAGAGGATTCGATCCAAATTTGGCACAACATACCATAGAATTGGATCCAGATGCTAATCCCGTCAGGCAGAAACAGAGACCGGTCAACCCTCACATTGAGCCTCTAATGAAGAAAGAGCTAAATAAGCTAATAGAGGCAAGCATTATATTCCCGATCAAGCACTCAAGCTGGGTTGCAAACTTGGTTCCGGTCAGAAAGAAGAGCGGAGAAATCAGGTTGTGTGTGGACTTCCGAGACCTCAACAGGGCATCTCTCAAAGACCATTACCCACTTCCTTCAATGGAACAAATATTGCAAGTAGTATCCGGTTCGGAGAGATTCTCTCTCCTAGATGGCTACTCAGGGTATAATCAGGTAATGGTGAAAGAAGATGACCAATTCAAGACAGCTTTCACCACCAAATGGGGCACCTATGCCTACAAGAAGATGCCATTTGGGCTATCAAATGTTGGAGCCACTTTCCAAAGGGCAATGGATATGGCATTCAAGGGGTTGATCAATAAAATAGTTTTGATATATCTTGACGACATCACTGTATTCTCAAAAAATGCAGCGGATCACCTCTGTCATTTGAGGCAAGTATTTCAGAGGTGTAGAAGATTTGGGGTATCATTGAATCCCAAAAAATGCATATTCTTGGCTCACGAGGGAAAACTTCTAGGCCATATTGTTTCAAAGGAGGGGTTGGTGATTGACCCAGAAAGAGTTGAAGCAATTCAAGCATTGCCATTGCCAAGTCACAAGAAGGCTCTTCAAAGCTTCTTGGGAAGGATCAATTTTGTCCGCAGGTTTGTTCCAAACTTTGCAGCTCTTGCGAAGCCAATAACACTGATGTTAAAGAAGAGCATGGCATTTAAGTGGACATCTGAAGGCAAGGCAAGTTTTGAGGCAATAAAAGAGGCTATATCTCAAGCCCCAACTCTCGTCAATCCAGACTTCTCTAAGGAATTCATGCTATATGCCTTTGGTGGTGGAGACACAATTTCTGCAATCCTGGTACAACAAAACAAAGAAGGGTTAGAACAACCAGTTGCTTTCTTCAGTCAAAGCTTGGAGGAATACGAAACTAGGTACTCTTTCATTGAAAAGCATGTCCTTGCGGTAATCAGAAGCTTAAAGAAATTCAAGCACCTAGTCTCAAACAACAAGATCCAATTATTAGTCTCTCATGCAGGAGTCAAGGACTTCCTTCTAAACAAGGATCTGAATGAGAAACGTGCAGGATGGATAACTCGTGTCATGGAATATGACATCGAGATCAAGGTCACCAAACTAGTACGTGGGAAGGGACTATGTGAACAACTAGCTTTGAGTCAAAAAAGCCGGTGATGAAAAGAGACTACCTTGATACTACAGGATGATCAAGAACAAGAAAATGATGATGTGCCTACTCCTTGTTGGACTCAAAATATGATACACTTCCTACAGATAGGCCTATGCCCTCCAGAAATGAGCAAAGAAAAGAGGAGATACTTCAGATTACAAGCCATTCCATATGTGCTTGTTGATGGTGTTTTGTTTAAGAAAGACATCAATGGAGTTCTATTGAGGTGCATTGGGATAAGTCAAATTGAGAGGGTGTTACGAGATTTTCATGATGGAGATTCTGGAGGACATTTTGCCCCACGAGTAACAGCTCTCAAAATAATGAAGGCAGGGTATTATTGGCCGACAGTCTTCAGTGACTGCTATACATGGATAAGAAAGTGCAAGAAATGTGCACTCTTCACAGGCAAAGAAAGACAAGCAGCACTTCCATTGCACCCAATTCTGGTTGACCAACCATTTATGCAATGGGGATTGGACTTCGTCGGGGTCATTAATCCAAACTCAAGCCAAGGCCACAAGTGGATTCTCACGGCAACAGACTATTTCACCAAGTGGACCGAAGCAGTAGCGCTCAAGGAAGCAAATGAGTCTAACATACTAGACTTTTATGAAGGAATAGTGACCAGGTTTGGTGTGCCGTCCACTATCATATCAGACAATGCATTGGCATTTATAGGTTCCAAAATTACAGAATGGGCTGTTAAGAATGGAATCTACTTGAGCACCTCTTCAAATTATTACCCGCAGGGTAATGGACAGGCAGAGTCCACAAACAAAAATTTGCTAAGAATCATCAAGAGGACTCTGGATGAAAATCAAAGAACATGGCATACAAAGCTAAAATCAGCGTTATGGGCTGACAGAATAACACCAAAGAGGTCTACAGGGAATTCTCCCTACAAGCTGGTCTATGGGAAGGAGGCAGTATTGCCCATATCATTAGAACTGCCTGCATTGGAGTTCATGAGGCAGTTGGAGTTAGCTGAGTTCGAACCAATGGAGGCTAGGTATGCAGAGTTGATGGAATTGGAAGAAATTAGAGAACATGCAGTTCAGACGATCGAAAAGGATCAGGCCTTAGTAAAAAGATGGTTTGATAAGAAGGCAAGAGCAAGGACCTTCCAGGAAGGGGATCTAGTTCTAAAATGGGATGCAGATCGGGCAAGACCAGGAAAGCATTCCAAGTTTGATGCCATTTGGAGTGGCCCCTACATGGTCACGGGGTGCAAGAGTAGCAATGCCTTCCAATTATCTACATTGGATGGAGAAGAACTTTCGATTCCGGTCAACGGAATCTATCTTAAACATTGCTACTGAAAAGAGAAAATTTCTACCCTTGTAAATATTAGCTTAGATTTCAATTCCTCTAAGTGCGTTTGCACATTGTCTTGTTGTAGTTAGGTTTCAATTTCCCTAAGTGCTTTGGCACAGGTTTCGTTGCTCTCAGGTTGTTTCTACAGTTCAAAGTGCTGTCGGAGAAGGAGTTGCGGTTTCAGGCTCGGGATCAGAGATCAAGTTGGTTTCAAGTATTGCTTATGACTCCATGCCCAATGGATTTCTAAAAGGGCCACTGATCTTCTACCTAGCAGGCAGGTGATCCCGTTGAGTCACCAAATTGTTGTATATATCTTCCCCCCGGGTAGATATAGACAAGCAGGAGAATGGAGAAATCAAAGAAGCTCAAATGCCTGACATGACCAAGGCGCACAGAATGGCGCATAACAATGAGTGTCAACATGAGAATGTATGCGCCAAGGCACAGGAAAGTGGCGCACAGAAATGGATGTCGACAATGTAAAGGATGCGCCCTTGGCGCACGGAAATGGCGCATAACAATGAGTGTCAACAGGGAAAAAGTTGCGCCTTGGCGCACATAAGAGGATGTCGACACAAATGTAAATGCGCCCTTGGCGCACAGAAGAAGATGTCAACATAGAAATAGACGCGCCCTTGGCGCACAGAAAGGAATGTTGACACGGAAAAGTTGTGCCCTTGGCGCAGGTAAAGTGGCGCACGTAAACATGTGTCGACACAAACATATTTGCGCCTTTGGCGCACAGAAAAGAGTGTTGACATGCAAATGAATGCGCCTTTGGCGCACAAAAAGGGTTGTCGACACAAACATATTTGCACCTTTGGCGCATGAAAAGGATTGTCAACATGCATATGGATGCGCCAAGGCGCACCTTCAGGAGGCGCAACATTACGAGCTCGGAAGCGCACTCGACCCGATATTCAGATGGCCATAACTTTTGACCCGGGAGCTCCGATTCACACAAGGTTGGACTTTTCGGAAAAAATACGGCGTCCTCTACCTAACTACACTGGATATCTTTAATTGGGTGGGAAAAAGTTCTTAAAAATGCAAAATACAGTTTGCCACTTTTGGGGTTTGATATGGTCCTCACCTACCACCATAATGAGATGAATTAAATACAACTTTGAGGTGGTTGGGGTAGATTTGGACTTTCTCTCTCTTCTCTCTCTCATTCTTCCTATAAATTGTAAGGAGGGGCTTCTTCCTAAAGGTTGGACATTCTTGTTTTGCCCCTCCCTTCTTCTCTTTGCGGAGTGAATCTTGTGGAGTTCAAACCTCCCATATGAAACTCAGTAATGCGCCTTTGCCTCTTGGGCATTTTTGCGGTGTATTGTATCAACCTTGAGCAAATAAATGCATGACCGTGGATGTTTCTCAACCCTCTATGTGTTTCATTTTGCATCCTCCCGATCTTTCACTTGTGAATATGTTTATCTCAGTGCATGATATTATGCATTGCATTTCGTGGTCTGTGTTTAATTGGCAAAACATATGTTCTTCATTCCTCGGTGCATCACCTCCTTAGCTTAGGTTTATTTTTCATGCATTTTCTCCCTGTCTCCTTGGTAGTTAGATTAGATTTTGGTGTAAACCTCTGCATTTTATTGGTGCATCTCGAACAGAGGAATAGGAGCCGGCCTTCATCCGGAGAGCTTTTTCGATTTTGCGAGGTCCCACACTTGGGAAAAGCTCCATGTTGTGCAATCACACTGTTGGGAGTCTCAAACGATCGCATCGTTGCGAGTCCTGTGGGTGCTGTGATTCGACACCAACACAATGATCTTAGAAACTTCCTTTTCCAACCAGTAGTCTCCAATAATAGGTTCCTTAGGTTCTTCTCCTGAACCTATGTTAACTTTCTTTGTCTTTAAGGGTTCATGGTAGGCATGCACATGAGTATCAACATTGTTCACTACCTCACACATCCCTACCGAGTGGCTAACATCCAAGCTTTCTGATTCCTCTTCATCAATCATGTAGACCAACTTTCCCTTTTCCTTTTCTAAACATGCATGCTCAAGCTGTAACTCTTTTGTTTCCTCTACTTCTTCTTCAAAGCGTGCCTCTAATCCTAGTTCACCTAGTAATCTCAACAACCTATCTTCCGTCATGGCACTATCCCCCATGGTAAGGTGCTTGATACCTTAAGGCCTTATCAAATAATAGCTTGGTACTCGATACTCAAATGTTTGAATAAGGTCACCACGAGATCTTGCCAATTCCTTGTCTAGTAGCGT
This sequence comes from Taxus wallichiana var. yunnanensis, assembly GCA_018340775.1. NCBI lineage: Eukaryota > Viridiplantae > Streptophyta > Pinopsida > Cupressales > Taxaceae > Taxus > Taxus wallichiana. The sequence continues at coordinate 483,945,539 of CM031238.1, forward strand.
GTCTCCGAATGATTAACATGCATGTGCGTAACCCTTCGAGTGTAGAATACAACTTGTGTACCCAAAGGGATGGTGGAAAAGATTCCAATCCTTCTCTCTTGATCTTCTCACACTCCTAGATATGAGAAGAGGTGGGATCCTTCGCATGGTAGTCCTCGATGGTGGTGGGCACGTTGCTCCTAGAGAATTTGACAGAGAGCAATTCTTACCTCACACCATTCCAAAAGGATCTCCTGATGTGTATCCCACCATCATTCTGCTATGTCAAGAAGGAAATAACTTAACATCCCCTTCGTTCCTTCTTATTCTTCCACTAAGCTTCCACCTCCTGTAGAAAGATCTCAGGGAAGGCTCCTCTTGAATACTTGGGTAGTTCTTTTCCTCCAAGGCATCGAACCATGCGTGCCTTTGTTACCTTGGTAACCGACCCTCTCAATTACCGTCCCATCAATTCATAAGTCCCATGCACCTAATTGTCACATGCTAGATCGGTGGTATCACTTCTTCGACCGAGCATCCTCAAACTAGATAGCTCTGTTAGCAAGATGTATTATATCTAGGTCCTTGATTGAGTGCATGTATATCCTGTCAAGAACTTCTTCCCCAAACGATTCAATATAGGGTGTCAAATTCCCATCAGCCTAGGTATAAGGAACCACTTCTCCTTGTTCTCGAAGCTGATGTACCCTTTTTGAACTAAGGTCCGCATTGTTCTTATAACACCAAGGGTGCCCAAGTAGTCTTTGGGAAATTGTCTACCTCGGCGGTGCCAAGACTTCAAAATCCACAGAAACTTAGCTCCTGGATAGTGATATATGCATCCTTTAAGACACCAATGGGCATTTCCTTCATCTTTTTTCCATATATAACACATTCAAAGATGGTCATAATGCAAGTCTTCCCATCTCGATGCCATACATCCAAAATTAGAACATTAACCTCTGCACCTATGTTAATGAGGATATTGCTTGAGGAGCCATCCATTTATAATTGCATTCAATGTGATCTCCTTGTCATAGTTGAGGTTGTAAGGGGGAAGGTTTACATGCAAGACCTACCTCTTGCACTCTCCTCCAATGTGTGGTACCTTCTCTCTCAACCATGATCCAAGCAAGGAATGATATTCTCTTGTCTTAGCACTTTACACACTTCCTTGACCTCATCCAGGTCATCCTTTGGCGCCTCGAATCTCCTTCCTTGTTCCTCCCTCCTGGATTGCTCCTTTAGACACTGGATTTCCCCTTGTAAGCTCCAAATGACATCTATGGTGTCCTGATATACCTCCTTCTGATGTGTAGGGTTTGGATACTTTCCATGAACTACTTCCTCCCTTAAGACCAAATTCCTCTGTCTTGGTATCTCTCTTGCACGTGCGGCTTCTGCCCTTGTTATTACAAAGACAAGCTCCAAACCTACATCCCATGTTACCTGAGGAATCCACTATATGTCTACCTTCTTATACTGACCATTGCAGTTCCCTTGTCCTTCCGGTGTTGTTGTTTCATGTGCTCAAACAATTCCGAACACTCATCATACTTATGCTTCTTTCTACACCATGAGCACTATAATAGGTCCAGGAATTCTCTTTTGTAATGCTCTGTAGATCAATAATTGAAATAGGTTCCATGTGGGAACTCACTCCTTCCTCCCCCATGGTTACCATGACCATGGAATCCTCCTTGAAAACATCTTCCGCACACGCCTCCATCTGTGCACTCCTCATAATGGTGATCATCACCCTTAGAACTACTGGTAATGTTGGTTTGGCACACCCCATGATCAATTGCCTCATGGATCTGATCAATGAACCTACAATCCTTAGTATCATGGGTTGTAGAGGTGAAAATTTTGTAATAACAAGATACATTCTTCCATTGTGTGTTGTAGCAAGGGGCATCTACTCGCATCATGGTCCCCATGAAAAATTTCACAATCTACTACCATGGTGCGTACTATCCTCCAAGGGAAATTATCCTTAACGTGCCCCTCTACTTCACAATTTGTGCACCACAAACCACTGTGAGTCTCATGGGTTGAGTTCACGAGACAAATTTTCCAACTGCTTGGCCATAGCAGTAATCTGAGCCTCTAGGAATGGGCTAACACTAGTATCAACACTACCAACAGCCTCGACACGCAAAGTAGCTTCCAATGCCTCAGGTGGGTCTGTAAAATTTTTATGAGATAAAGCCCTTCCAAAAGGAGTGATCAACCCCCCAAAAAAATACTGAGCATACTACAAAGGGTGAATATCATATGATAATTTAGACAAGAGAGTTTTAAAGTACACATCATACTCCCACACACTCTCTTCCATTCCTTGTTGAATCTCCTTCAAAGCACTGATGCTCTTCTGCTCAAACTCAAGAATGTGGAATTCTACCAAGAATGCATTCTTTAAAGTAGTATAGTCCACCACTATTTGATGAGGGTCATATTTCCTATACCAGCTATGTGCATGCACCCTTGCAATGTGGTTGCAAACTAACTAGCCTTCCATTCTGGGGTTGTGATACCCTTTGTGCACCATAGCAGTTCACACTTGTGAACATGTTCCATGAAATCCTCAATACCTAGGTAATCGGAAAATGTAAAGACATTTCAAAGAAAAATTGTAGGGGTGGTTGGGGCCCAAATCCTACTAAGTCAGAGCCTTGGCTTCCACCTATGTTTCCTCCACCACCTGATCCACTAGGTCCACAAGGTCCCAACCACCGAGATCTGTAAAACCCACTAGCTCCTACTTCCGAACCACTAGACCCACCAAACCCACCAGATCCTACTCCTCCTAAACCACTAGACCCACCAGGTCCTAAAGTGGTCATGCCAAGGGTCCCCATAGTTCCACTAAGATGCATGCTTATGATCTTTGATAATACCCCACTACCAATAGTATACCACGTGCCACTCCCAAATGTGAGACCAAAATCTTGTGTGTTTGTACCTTTCCTAAAAAGTCCTAACACTGGTTGGTGTTTACAGCCAGAAGTTCCAAACTAGAAATTATACCTCCTAGGCATAGACCAATCACCTCAAGTGTAGCCAAATGGACCGACAATATTTTCCCCCTAATCTAGAAAAACAATCACTAGGGTTTGGTCACTAGGGGGCTCATATGCGTGCCAATGGTTTTTCTTTCTCCACATGACGAACTCTCATAATAAGTTAAAGGGGTCTCTCTCATGTGCTTTTCAAGATGGGGTCGCATAGACTACTCAAGTTCCATGTCCTCAACATGAACCTAAAATCCTTCCCGTAACATTTTTTTCCATACATCCATCACACATGCAACCTCACATTGTCTAGCAATCTCTCTTTCATGCACTTCACCATACTTGAGTCATCTCTCCTCCCTTTCTTTCTCCACCGCAACATCTGCCATCTTCCTCCACCCTAGCTTCCTCACTCAATGCTCATAATGGTTTAGCTGATCATTGGGAATGCCTCTAAAATCATGGTAACCATCAAGATTTTTAGATCTAGAGGGACAACACATAGAAATGATCCTCTGGGCTCCCACAGAAACTCAAACTCAGCAACCTCTAGATAGGAATATGTGGAAATGGCGTACATCAGATCTACATCCCGCATCCTTTCGTATTCTTCTTGGGTCCACACATGTGATCCATAACAAAAACCTGATCTAGATGTGTAGGATGAGAGCCATTCATACAGCTCCACAGGAAGCAATAGGAAATTTTTTCATATAGATCATGGTAGAGATTCTCTTCTACCCATTCACGTGCATCAAACTTAGGTCTAGTGTTGAATCTCTAAGCAAATTCATCCTCTGTGCTCTTGAACATTGATTCAAAACTTTCCAACATTAACCACTCTGTCATTACTCATTACACATATCATGATGTATAATAAATCCCACTACAACTTTCAAAAGAGTCTCGAAACAAAACCAAGATGTAGTCATTTTTACCCTTAACACAAAAGAAAGGGACCCCATGCGCATGTTGACCTATCATCCAAGAAAAGTTGGGCACTCGACTGAGGCACACGTGGGTGTCGAGTCTCTCTTTTATGTGAGTTTAGTGGGAAACATCATCTATTATTTGTGTAAGATATTTCAAAAGGGAAGTTAGGACATATAAGAACCATAGGGCTCAAAATGGCCTCTAGATTCTTGTAGTTATTTTAGATAGAGTACTTAACATAATCCATAATGTGTATCATGACAAAAAAACATACAAGCATCCTTACTTAGCATGAAAGGAAAGATAACTCATGAGAGAGAAGTATGCATCAGAATCATTGATATTCATGTATATATATAACAGGTAACCTCATTACATCCATTGAGCCATTATAGAGTGTCACAGAGAAGTAGACCGCAATCATGCATTACACTAGACTTATGTAACTAAGCTACCAAAAAGAAAATTACAATCCCATGCCTAATACATCCTCTCCCAAATGCAATTATCCACTAGTAGAGTCCTCACAAGTAATTCTACAGAGCTCCGCCCATACTCTCTAACTCCTTTTTTATGTTGCAGGTGTTTATATTTATATCTTTTCTGCATCGCCAACTCACCCTTCAATGCCCTCGATCTAGTGCCAAGTATCCGAATGTGGTCCTCCATGCGAGCATGCTTCTCCAAGCTTGAGCTTTCCACTTTATCCCATGATGTGCTTCTAGAAGCTTCTAGCATGCTCCTTTCTGGGCCAACTTGTCACCAGGTTGGCACCTTATCCATGCACAACCGGGTCATGCTTTTCACGTGTTCTTCTCTAGATGTCCAAATTGACTAAGTCCCTAACCCTTGGCTCTATCCTCGCATGTCACACGCGCTATGGGCTTCCTTAAACCCTCCTTTTTGCACTTTTGTCTTGTGTGCCATTCCATAACCTGGGACCTTGTGCACCTACACGCCTTCATACTTAGTCAATATTTTATGGTTCCAACACATTTTTACATAGTATGTTTAAAATAAGATGTTTTATATTCTCAATTTATCTCAATGAAGTAAAGGGTGTACATCAAACCCCGAGTGGTCATATTGTCACCATATGTGGGTGTTTCCAAAGTATCATCTTGAGTTGTATATATAGGTTTCCTCAAGAAAAATTAAAACTTGTGAAAAGTATGTCTTGATGGTCAAGAGATCTCAAAGTCTGTAGTGCCTTCTTGTATGTTGACATGACTTAGTCAAGTTTGAGTCCTCCTTCTAAGTTTTTATCATACATGCAATATTATCAAGAGGGTATAAAACTATTAGAGAATGTATTGTATCTTGGTCTAGCAAGATGATCTCAGTTAGCTCTCAAAAGTGTGTCATGATAGAAGATATCAGTCTGAAATAGGTTTGATAAGAGTTGAGAAAACTTCCTTAATTGAAAAATGAGTATTTTTCATGAGAAGTCATAATGTTGAGGTATTTTTATCACCTTATTTTGCAATTTTATAAGTACCTAATATCTTCCAAAGTATGTCAACTAGTCAATAGAGGATTGGAGTTGAGTAAAGTGTTATTTTTGATCTGGAAAATACTCAAGAATTATAGTAGCCTCCAAGGAGTAAGTCATGGGGAAAGGACATGTGATGTGGCATGGTGATAAAAGAACATGTTTGACATGGTCAAAAAGGTGGTTAGAATAATATAAATTTATCTTAGGTTTTCTTTTTGCTAACCAAGCTTCAAGTCGGGGTTTGAGTTCTAAATCTAAGTATGATGTTATTTACGTTATGTAAAGTCGCACACAATCAAATATTAAGTCATAAATGGAAATATGAGTTTTGAAGGTATGCACTAGTTTCCTCTTCAAATGTAAATAAATTTTTGTATCCCTCAATTTTGTAAATGAAGGAAGATTATTAAAACAACTAGGTATAGGGTTTGTTGTGCATACTATGTCAAAAATGGCTACACTTGGATTATGAGTGTGTATAAGGTATACTACTGAAATTGTCGGTACAATAAGTTTCATTGGATTATAAAATGGATGATAGAGAAGATAAAGATGTCGAGGAAGAGTGGAGTAGTATGGACAAGGGAAAAGTATTCTGAAAATATGAATTAGGTCTAAAATAAAGAAGATTGAGTCGTTCTTATGGTGTGAGTGTATGGTAAGTGATGATGTCATGTAGTCTCGGATAAGGGAGGATAAATTTATCCCACGGGGAGTTGTATGAGCTTTATTTTTAGCATGGTGAAGTGAAGTATATGAATATGGAGAGGCTGGAATCATGGGGAGATTTGTATCTAATTGTTGAAGAAATTTATGCAAATGATTGAGTTTTATCGAGAAAAAGAGAAACATCATCCAAGGAGGAGTTCCTTGAGTTAAGTTTTTGTTTTGTAAATGCTTATTTGTATGTTGATAATGTTGTTAGATGTCGACCCTTTGTAATAGATGTCAAAGGGGGATATTACCATCACAAACTAGTTACGAATTATTTAAGTATGGTGGTGAATGTATTTTCCATCAAAGTTTATGGTTTTATTCATCAATGACAACGTGGGAAATTTTGAACCCTAGTCATTGGTGTTTTCATAGATGTCCAAGTGACATTGATGGGAAAGGTTTGATTAGTGAAGTGAGGCTCAATTCAATTATGGAGGTATGGATATAGTTGGTAATATTTTCATAGGTTTTCTACAGTTCCTACATGATGATTCGAGCGTGTAGAAGAGATTTTAAAATGAACAAGTAGTCAAATTTTGGGAGTCAAAGGAGTAACTAACTAATTTAGGCCTAGTTCTAGATCCTAATGAGGTGTATGGGAATAAATAATGTTAATAAAATACTAGGTAAGAATATGAGGAGCCTAGGAATATTGCATAGGGCATGTATGATCAATCACAAGGCTTATTTTAGCTCCTGGAGGAAAAATTCAAAAGTTCACCAAAATTGCCTTTGAGGACTAACAATGAATGCTGAGGTAAATGAGATAGGTATGAGTTTTACATGAAAATTTATGGCAAATAAACCTATGGAGTGTGTAGAAGGATGTATTTTAGTTCTTCATGTCAAGTTTCATCAAGTTTTGAATAGTTTTGTGGAAGTTATGCTAGATCTTATAAAACTAGATTCTTAAGGAATGCAAATTAAGCACCATGTCTTCTTAGCATCTAATAAAACTATGGATCCTTCTTAGGATAAATCATATAAGTAATGTTTTAAGATAACTCCAAGAGTAAAATTTTGCAAAATGTTTGAGGGAAATTGGTTAAGAAACAAAAAAGTTATGATATTTTTTCTAATAGGGTTTCTCTCTCCTCAAGCCTCCTTCTTGAAGTGATAGGCAAAAATCAATTGTTTGACTCCAAATAAATTGTTAAAGTTGGAAAACTCTTTAGAAGAGAAAAATTATCTCCTTATGAAAAAATGGTGTTATATGTGCTTTCGAATCATGGTTGTGTTGTACTGAAATGCTCTATTGTTGAAAGTCATACATTCTCAATTTGGTTTTGAAGATTCCAAGGTGAGTTATCATATGTGAAGTCTTATGGTTTAGGTATATTAATTTCTCTAAAAGTTTCTCAAACATATACCTTAGTATTCTAGTGTAAATTTTGTCTTTTATCTTCCTAACAGCAAAGGTGCAGTCATGCAAAGAGGTTATGAAGGATTGGAAGGTTCTTGAAGGTTATCTCAATGATATGACCTGAGAATTAAAGTAAGAAATGGTGATAATTATTTTCATGGGTCCAAGATGAGTTGATGGAAGATCAATTGCATTAGTATGGTAATATGTGGAATTAGTTTACTTTACACCTAAAACTAACGTGTTTGTTCTTGTTAAGAAAACTAAAGTTTCGTTTGACTTGTGGAAGTCTACTTTATATATTTGATCTGAAATAGAGATGGCATATAATATTGCATGTGTGTGAAGTGGTTCACGTTTATCGGGGTTGATTAGGAATGCCCCTAGATCAAATAATGCTATAAATGCCTCTCAAAGTCTTTTCAAGTGTGTTACAAAATATTTTTTTCAGTCATGTTTTGTGATGATTCATTCTTGAGGGTTGTGGTTGCATCCATTACTGAGGTTGGAAAATAATTTAAATTCTTATACAAGTCCATGGTGGATGAAAAAATCTCAAAATGGAATTAATAAAATTAGAGTGATTCCAAATATCTTCATTGAATTTAAACAACCTCTAAGGCCAATTCATGAAGCATGTTTTTGAGTTGACATCAATAATCCATGACTTTATCCTTCAAAAGTATATCCAAGTTGATTGTCTAACTGATAATGGGATTTTCTTGTTCTCTATTCCAAGTTGACATGGAAGATTCAATCCCCTATTCGGATGAATGGAATAAATATTTGTTTGAAAAGATTGTAACAAGACTATGAGCTCTAATGCCTATTGTTCTTATTTAAAATTGAAAAAAGAGACTTTTGGACATCAAAACTTATGTTAGAGGTGAGTGAAATCTATTTCATACTATAGAAGTAATTTCTTTGGAGATGCCCTATAACAAATTAATAAAATAGCCAATCTATTCTGTGATTGTGTTTCGTATTAAGCAAGACCTTACTTATTGTGTCATGAAAACAAGGTTGTGGTATGTTAAAAGAACCTAATAGTGATTATAGGAGGTGAATGTTAAACACGAAAGAGGGATAATTGTTTACGGTGAACATTTGAATCCAAGGTTACAGGTGTGAAAGAAGTAGACCTCTGGAAAAGGCATACGTGCTAGACCGGATTTCGAGGTTATTACAAGAAATCCTTAGTTTTGAGAAATAATGATGTAATCAACTCTCATAGGAAGTGATCATAATTGTTTTAGCTAAATATTAGGCCTAGAAATAATTTATAATCTTCTTCATAAACATTTTAAATGTTCTCGAGTCTATAGAATAGCATAACTAGGGCTTTAAACAAGTGATGGTTAAAAACCCTTAACCTAGGAGTTTTTATCTAGAAATCAAATGGAATGACTGTAGGGGTATACTTTAACTAATAGAAAAATAAATTGGGATTTTTATGTGTGGAAACCAAATTTATTCTTACTAGTCAATTTGTGGACAGCTTTTGCACGCATGCTTAAAGGCCTAGTTTGAAGGGCTAGTTACAAAATGAGTTACATTTGTCAATTGAGTTCAAGCTCAATATTTCAAGGATAAGATAAATGACTTAATGTGTGCTCATAAATCATGACTAAGTTGTCACATATTTAATTTAATTATATTTTAGGAGATTCAATCTATAATTCAAGGCTACAAGTGTATTATTCTTACATGTTGAGTGCTCTGACTATGAATAAGAAATTGAGTGAGAGATTTATATGTTGTGAAAATTATTTCTATCCTTGAGAGAAAATATTTAAGCTACAATTGATTGACGTAATATGTAGGAAAAATTGAAAATAATATGACATTCACTATATAAGATCATAATGTACTTAGCGTGCTTCAAATGAAGGGCTTAAGAGGAATGGCGAATATTAGAGACTAATTGGACGTTATAAAAGATGAATAAGGTGTTAAGTATTTATATATGATATAGGGTTGAGATGAACAAGTGCAATAGAGTTCTAAGGTGTGTGTATACAAAATAGGTGAAAAAGTGAAGAAAACAAGAAATGAAGCAAGTATCAAAAGAGCAATAAAGGTTTAACAATACATACTTCATGAAGATTAAGGTAAATAAGACTTGACAAAAAGAGAAATTTGAAAATGAAGTTCTCCATAGCTTGTCAGACTTAACAACATATACAATAAAAATGTGAAGTTTGAAAGTAAGAGAGATTATTGAAGGAAAAGTAGAATCCATAGGATTATGAGTTTATGAATATACATAAATGATTAGATCATGTTTGAACTCATGTGACCAAATATATGAGTTCAAATGCAGATAAGAGATTGAAGATGTAGTTGATAGGCCTTCTAAGATAGAATTTTAAGTAGATTAATGAATGAGAAGAGAGATGAAATAGAGGATATAGAGCAAGAGAAGTGAGCTGATTAAGAGTTCATTATCAGTTGTGTAAGACAACAAACTAAGTATGACTGAAAATCTAAAACATTATAAGTTGTAGCTTAACATGTGGGGAGTTGTTGCTTCCATGTAAGTTGAAGCTTAGAAAAGGTGAGTTGTTACTGAATAAAGTTTGGAGTTGAAGATTCCATGCAAGTTAAATCTTGTCAAACTCGAGTCGAAACTTGGTCAAATATTTAGATTTACATATCTAGGTTGAGTTGAAGCTCAACCATGAAATCAATGTAACATTTGTAGGACATTCTTGTCCAAAGCTAGTTCTTGGTTTTAATGGGGTTTTCTCCCATTTTGGGTTTCCCACATTAAATCTTGTATCTATGTACTTTCTCCCATGTTAGCTACTTGTGTATGTTGATTTGGTTTTATTGTTACAAATTATGTAGGATGGAATTAATTTTTAAAGTGTGAGAAGACACTAATTCACCCCTTCTCGGTGTCAAAATTTCCAACAATTTAAGTAATCAATTAATATCCATAATGATATGATAGCTAAAATGACATACATTCACAATATGCCAAGATAAAATTGATCTAAATATCATCTCAATAACATGCATAACAACATCACCAAAATAAGTAATAATGGTAATAATACTAAATTGATACCATGTACATCATACATAACTTGTCAAATCAGGTTAACATATTCAAGATTTAAAGATGAAAAAATTATATATATAATTCAATTTAATTATCCATTATGATAACTATCTAAAATATAATTCATGTAAATATTAGATAAAACTTATCAATAAAATTATATTTAACCTAAGAGGTAATGATAAGGTATTAAATTAACATCTTATACCTCATATATCATCCTACAATAAAAAATTTAGAAAAAGTGCTAATTATTGGACATGGTGTCATTAGTTTTATCATTGATGTTAAATAACATTGATGTCAAAAGGATTGTAGATAGAAAGGATTCAGTATGAGGTTTCATTAATCAAGAAGAGTGAAGGTTGATTAGTAGTGTGGTGAAGAAGAATGGTGTCTAAGTGTGTATGCATAGTGTTAGTGCATAGATCAAGCAAGTAGGTGTGGTGCATGAGTTTCATAGGTTGCATGAAGGTTGTTAAGGTGCCTTACATGTTTAAAGGATGTGTAAGAAGTTTTAATGAGTTTGTAAAATGTAAAGTAGGTCAATTTCGTATGGCATGTATTGAAGTAAGCCATTCTAGGCCTAGTCCTAGACCTAATATACAAAAATAGTGTGGTAGCTAGAAGTATGAGGAATAAAAGGTTAGTATAAGCATGTGAGGAGAATTATGATAGTACATAACATGTGTAGATGATGTACAAGGTAAATTTTTAAATGTATGATGCATGTTCAAGGTTCTATTGAACCAAGAATATGAAGAAAAGGCTATAAGGCATGGGAAACATGTGGTTCTTAGAGTATTTAAGAGGTGAGAAGGAATGGATGAGAATCGGAAAACATCAAGGAGGTTACTACAGAGGTGTGTGAAAATTTTCAAGTTAAGGTTTTGAGGAAAAACATGAAAGCCTACTTTGAGCTCTACCAAGCTCTCAGAACTACATTTCCAAACTTGAAGGTAAATTTTGGAGTGCTCACTTGCACATGAAATATTTTCATGGGGTTATGATCCATTAATCATAGTTGAGGCATAGATATAAGAATATTTTGTAGTTAGAATGAGGTGAAATGATGCCCTATAGTGTATGAATGATTACTAAGAATCCAAGTAGGTAAAAACACTCCTAAAACCCTAGTCCTATAGGGATGGAGAAAAAAAGATTAGTGTGGGTATAAAATGGATTGAGAAATAAAATTTGAAGATTTAGGGTTTTAGAGGACTCCTTAGAGGTAATTTTGGTGATGGTTTCATGCTCTAGGTGTTTTAGTAAGATACATAAAAACCTTTATCTTAAGAAACTTGTCTGCAGTACATGTATGTGTTGTAAGAGTCATGATGTAAAACCAATTATTCCCTATAGCTTGGGATGTTTTATTGGTTCCCATGAAAATATTTGGGAAATTTCAATATAAGAAAGTGGTTTAACTAGTCTTTAAAGTGTGCCTACCACTAATGGTCTTATTTGGTAAAAACTAGTCATGATGGTATGAGAGTGTTTTAGTTGAAATTCATGATGGAGTATTATGTTATAGGCATGTAAATTTGGTAGTAGTCCCTTATGATGTGTTATAATTTTTGATTTATCAGGTTGAAGTGTTTCTTTGTTAGAGACCTAATGGCTTGGACTACCCTATTAGTCATGTCAAGAAAGCTTGTAGAAACATGTATGTGAGTATGAAAATATGAGTATGAGGTATGATTGTTATTACTTGGAGATGTTGGTGGGGTCCCCGGTGAAGTTTTCCAAGTGATGGTAGTGTGTGGAAGTGAAATTCTTAGCTCTTAAAGGTTGATGAGATTAAGAATGGTTCTTGATACTATTCAAAGATATTCCTAATCATTCAACTTGAATTAAATAAGAAAAGAAATAGAAATATACCGACCAAAGAAGACGTGGGGTTTAACAATAACCATAGATGTTAATTTATGATGCTCGATGTTGCGCTCCATGAAAGATGTGTACAAGATCCTTTCCTGTAAGTAAAATTGCGATCAAAGACAATACACAAGACATGATTAGAAAGATGGATAAGCGAGTTGCTTGGAAAAGGCTGATTATAGGAATCCAAAGAGATTCCTTGAAGGTTATCATCTCACTATTTAAACAATTAAGTTGATTGAAATAGATAAATGATACACTGATATAAGATAGATAATTGACAAATGATAAACTAATACAAAGCAGATAGAAGATAGATAAGAGAGGGATAAGAGACAGATTAGAAACAGGATTGTGAATCAAACTCAAGCTTGAAAGTGAGGTCCCGTTTAGCCTTGTATGCATCCATAGAAGGTTCGGATTGGATGAGTATGTATTCAAAGTTTGCAAACTAGTAGTCTTCTACGCTTGATGGATTTCTTGAGTGAACTCAAAAGTTTTCTCCAATCCATCTAAAGGAGCATGATGGATGGCACACAAAGTGAGATCATATAAGATATCATATTGTTCCTAGTAGAAGGAGTGTCAAACTATTGGCAAGGAATAAATGCTGGTGATTTCATGATAAGGTACACCAATTGCCATCTAACATTGATCCATGCTTAGTAAAATGTTAGTAACAATATGCTTGATGTGATAGATAAACCAGATTTAATGAAACACTAATAAAAACTACATAAAGATAAAAATGAAAGGAATCATTGGTGATTAGGCCAATCACTGGTGATTCTAGTGATTTGTGACATATTGATAAATTCAAATGTTTTATGGTTTAAAATTAATATTATAGACTAACGAAGCATATAAATGACATATAATAGATGAATAAACAAAAAAATATGTGGAAATTTGATGTGGGTCTAAAATAATATTTTTACCTTGACGAAAGGATGATACACGTAATCGGTGTAATCTACAGGTTGAGTGATGATCCACGAGGGCTCCAAAAACATCTTAAAAATTCTTGATGATTGTTGATAATGCTACTAAGTGATAACTCAAATGCTCTGGTACTCAGTGATGATATACAAGATGTTGTGAAACCAAATGGAAAGCAAGAACTCGTGGATTGAAGTTGAGGATCCCTATGAGAAACTACAAAACTAGGTTAAATAATCACCGACGATTACCTAAATTTTTGGTGATTTCAGTTTTTTTACATTTTGTTCGGAAAATAGTTGAAACAACTTCTAAAATAAGGATTTTTGTTTTGGGTTTTGGGGTGCTAATTTGTTAGGTTGTTGGGGATGTGTTGAGTTTGTTGAGGGGGTGATAAAATAGGCTATATTTGACTTGATTTTTTTTATGTTTGGATTTTAGGAAGATTTTGAGTAGGTTGAGTAAGATTTAACAATTGTAATAAAAGGATTAACATGAGATAAATGTGATTCTATGTGTATGGCTTAGGATTATGGAGTGGGATTAATGTTTTTAATTAATTAATTGAATAATGTTAGTATGGATGTTTGATGTATTTAATTAATGGTAAAAAATGAGGGATGCAATATATGACTTAGGATATGAAATATCGATGTATTTAATTAATTGATTGAATAAAGATGAGGGTTGTAAATTTTTGGTGTATACATTTGCCCCTTTTTTCTAGTGGTTTAACAGAAAAGTGTTAGAAAAAATGATGATGAGTTGTTTGTATGGGTGATCCCTTTCAAAATGGGGTGACTGTAACGTAGTGCAAGGAACACCAATTTGATTGTTGTGATTAGATAGGTTTTTCATGTTTTTTGTTCAAAAAATTTCCCTAGTCCAAGGGGTACCAAAACAAGATGTGATACCAAGGAATCAAATGATAGGGAACCAAAGGGCTCGATACCTATAGACAAGAAATTCAAGTGATGGTGCCAAAGGGCATGTGTCCCATATATGTATGAAGAATCCAAAAGTATATTTTGTTTGTTTTATTTTTAATGTTTCAAGGACTAGAATCCTTTGAAAGAGACAAATTTATGAAAAAAGTGATAATTGATATGATTTTCAATGAAAAAGGGGAATATATGCCAAAAATGGGGTGAATAGCTAGCGATTCACCAATCGTTAGTGAATAGGGAGAAATTATCGAGTTATTACGTCAAACTTGATTTGGGCATATAAATAGCCAATATAAATGTGATAAGATCATTTTAACTGAGTGAAATACACATTTGGAGAGGAAAATACACATTTGGAAAGTGAATTTGAGTGAAAAATCAAGATTTGATCATGATGGATTTGTTGAGCAGGCACCACAAACCAACTATGGCAAAGGTGAGTGGTTTTTATTAGTTTTTGTGTGTTTTTGTTGATTTTTTCTATTTTTAGAAATTTTTGTCATGTTGGGAGTGTATAGATGCCCTAATTTGGAAACACACGAATAACCTGGTGATTCATGCAATCGCTAGTGATTGATGTGAATCGCTAATGATTCAACTGTCATGTGGTAGTTTGATTTTTTAATAGATAAAGTATGATTTTTAGGAATATTTTCAATGTTTTGTAACGTTGTTAATGTTGATGTGTTACATATTAATGATATTTATTTCTTATATTTTGTGATGATGTTAATGATATTTTAGATATTTTGTGATGATAATACTAATGTGTGCTTTTGTTTTCAAGTGGATGTGAAGGAGAAAATTCGGGATCATATACTTCTCATTTTGGATGAGGTGAGGGTGATATGTCAAATGAAAATAGGGAACACATTGAGGCTATGGGTTTTGGTGGTATGAGGGATTATAGAGAGATTCAATGATGTAGGGGTTTGATGTTAGAATTTTTAGAGTGGTGGAATCCTTCCACCTACACTTTATGGCTATCCACTGGAGAGATGAATCTCACTTTAGAGGATGTTCATCATACTATGTGATTGTCTATCCGTGAAGAGGGTATATACAACATCGGTGAGGTGAAGAGATTGGATGTGATGAGGAGGATGTATGGTGATAAGGTAGAGCATGTGAAATGAGTTAGGGGCATTTACATATCAGTCATTGTATGAGCTTGGGAGGGAAGATTGTTGCAAGATTACCATGATGATTATCCATCTCATGTTTTGCTTTACCGATTCGGGGGTGAAAACTTTACTTGGATGATGACCAAGGTAGTAGCGAGAGAGATGATGAATAGTAGGATGGTATTTGAGTGGGGATTAACCTTTCTTGCATAGACATTTAGGGAGTTGTCCATGGAAGGCCCACAAGCGGTTTCATATCAATGTTGGATTCCTATTACAGGTTTGGGCATATGAGGATATTGTTATTGCTCATCCATTGGGGATGTCGTGTGGTATTAGTGAGAGGCATGTTGGTTTTATGAGGTGGTAGAGTGACAAGGGGTAGAGGAATAAGAAGAAGCGGGCTATATTTTACAAGGATTTATTATTAGGACTACAAGCAGTGTGATGTTGTTTGGAGGCCCTACTTATATTTTCATGATTGTATTATTTGTGAGTATTAGTTAGTGGGAACACAACTAAATACATGGTTCCATGCTCATAACTCAAAGGAGTATGAGTTATTTCATTTTAATTAGGTGAGGAGGAAGTTTGGGTTGATTCAGGGTGTTCCCGAGGAGCCCGTGTAGTATAGACGGGAGGATAGAGATACATAGACCCCGAGGGAAGTTATGGTGAGTACTATGACTATTTTTGAGGAGTAGGTGACTATGGGCCCTAATGAAAATGGTGATATAGTGTTGATTAATTATGCAGGAGCTACTCTAGAGTATAGAGCATGGTGGACCATGACATTGAGAGCTTTTGATAGGTTCCCAGTTGTATAGTGGGTGAGATGGGTTTTTGCTCGAGTGGAGGAAGAACATAAGAACAGGAGGGTATCTAGGTGTCTAATGATGAGGACAAGGAGGAGAAGGGTGATGATGATTTTGCAACATCTATTGCAGAGGTGAAGAATGAGAAGGTCGTGGTAGAGGGAGAGGGACACATCTTTGAGAGAGAGAGAGAGAGAGATGACCTCATGGGTTTCAAAGATGCTTTGATTGTGGAGAGGGATGAGATGAGATCAAAGTTTTCATAAGTTATATAGCAGATAGATAAAAATATCACCAAAAGAGGCATGTATTGAAGAAGGTATTGGGGATTACATGGTCTTATATTTCTCGGTGTAGAGTTAGTAGTAATGGCATAGGCTAGTGGGTAGATAGAATCACTGTAACATTTGGGATGATTTATTTGGCCCATTATCGACACTTCGGGAAGAGTTTTAGTACTATATTGACATGGTGATTCATGATTAACTGAATATTATATTATATGATGATAAGTTAATCACGAAGGAAGCATGACCTAGTGCAGTTCGAGGAGTGTGGATCACCCACCACGGAGATCGAGAGAGTGGAGGCAATGGTTACGAGAGGATCCGGTGGTGATGTTGGAATTGTTGGTGGTACAGTGCCCGGGAGGAGATAAAAACATTTTCATGTGCTAGATATTTCCTTGGATACTTCTAGTTTACTACATGATTATATGTATTGAGGATAGATTTTATGTATTGATCTTGAAAGCCTTGGATGTAGAGAACATTTTTATTTTGATATATTTATGTTGTGATATGATATCGGTGATGATGTATGACTTTTTATATGAGTTAGATCATGATGTATTTTGGAATTTATTTATATATATGATGGTGATGGGGTTTATGTCCTATATCTATTTTAATTTTCATGTGTTGATGATTTTTAGTAGATGTTTTAATTTAAATGAGTTAGATAATGATGGATTTTGATATGTGTAAGTAGATAAATGTGATGATAGAAAATATGGTGTGTTTGTAGAATGTTGTTAAATGTCTAAATGATTATGTATGGCATGACTTAAAATGTGATCTTGAAATGGTTTCTTATCAAAATGTGACTAATAAGATAGGGTAAAAATGGAATGATTACCTCATTATAGATTTGAGACATATGTAAGGGTTTTGAAAATTTTAAAGCACTTCACTTGTAGCTTTAATAATGAAAGTTAAATGAGAATATCAATAGGTAGCTACACAAGATATTTAATAAAAAGTGGAATGAGAGAAATGTAACCTCCTAGGACATGAAATGGGTTTTGTATGTACATGTCGGTGTAGGAAGATGGTTCTCCTTTTAATTGGATTCATAGATAAATGCACCAGTTATTGAATTTGGATGCAAACCGATCAATGTAAGGAGTTTTCTATAATGGGAAAGATGATTAATTCAGAAGCATTCCTCGGATGCTTTTTACTTTTTAGAATTTTTGTGGGAATCATTTTATATGGGTAGCCATAATTTGAGGGTACAGTATACATATTTTAATGTTAATCTTGATCTTTTATAGATAGCCATCCTTTAAGGGACCAGTCTATGATTTTAACTAGTAGTTGTCCTTCAAGGAGGAATCTACTTTTTACTTTTTTATAATGATTTTATATTTTGAATAATTTTCCTTCGAGGGATTAGTCTATTGTATTTTTTATATTTTTGATAAGAAGCATCCAATAAATTTTACATACATTTTTGAACTAAGGGAAATACCCGATAGACCATTTAGAGGAGGGGACAAGATACGTATATGACCTACATATATGTGTCCCATGTCATTTTTTTAGTTGGAACATGGTAGGTGGGTTTAATGATTAAGGGGTTCCTGTAATGGATGAACTTTTCCATAGTGAAAGATGTGATGAACAGAGCCATGGTGCTCATCTTTAAGGTATATTTAGGATAATGACATATAACCACATGCTTTCAAATCATTATCGTAATAAGATTGATGGTTTAAAGGAGTGATAAGATCTTAGATATAAATATTATCATGACGATCAATCATTTAACAGTAGAAAATCCACAAGTGTAAGGCATTCAAAGGTTCCTTTTCATGTTCACCATCAATGAAAGTGAGACGGTATGCTCTTGACCCATACTTTTGAGTGATGATGTATGGATTGATCCAATTAGGGGAAAAATTTCCATGTTTACTCCATCCTAATGTAGTGAATTTTTGATTTTCTTTAAGTAAAGATAACCAATTTCAAAGTCACAATCTTTGATATGTTTTTTTATAATCTCTTTTGATGCATTCTTGATAAACTTGATGATGTTCAAGGGTCATTAGACATTTTTCATCTAATAATTCAAGTTGTGTTAAGTGATCTTGGTGATATTCTTCATCAAGGATGAAGTCTTTAAGGGATACATGAAGTGATGGAATTTAAACTTCAAGAGGTAGGACAACCTCAAAGTCATAGATGAGTGAATAGGGTGTAGGTCCTGTAGGGGTATAGATGCTAGTTTAATAAGCCTAGAGAGTAAACAAGATTTGGAGATGTCAATTCTTGCCTGCATCATCTACTATTTTCATAAGGATTTTGACAAGTGTTTTGTTAGAGGCTTCAACCTATCCATTTGCTTGGGGATAATATGGTGATGAAAAGTTGAGTTTGATGTTGAAGGTTTCACATAGCTTTTTAAGTTCTTTATTCTTAAAATATTTTCCATTGTTTGTGACAAGTTTATGGGGAATTGAAAAACGACATATGATGTATTGATATATGAAGTTGGTGATAGGTCCTAATTTAGTCGAGGTTAAAGGGATAACTTCAACCCATTTAGTGAAGTACTCAGTAGCTGTGATAATGGAGTGATGTTGTTGAGATGATTTAGGATTGATAACACCAATGAGGTCTAACCCCATTGAGAGAAAGGCCATAAGTCTTGAGTTGGTTGTAATGCTTGACTAGGGAGATGGATGAAATTTGAATGTAGTTTGCATTTCACATATTTTTAACATATCCACAACATTCTTTAGTGATAGTATGATAGTATTACCTAGCCGTATGACACATTTAGTGATGGAATTTCCACTAAAGTGACCTAAAAAATACCATCGTGGAATTCTTCAATTTACTTCATTGATTCATGAGATTTAAGGAACCTTAAAAAATACATGTCAATACTACATTTGTAGAGGATATCACCTATGATGAAAAATTGGGTGGCACATTGAATGATTTTTAGCATTGTGTGATAAGTCGGATGCAATTTAGATTCGAAAGGTAGTCGCAGATTTGAGTGTACCATAAATTAATTGGATCATTTTCAACAACGCTTGATAGGAGGGATTTCATTTTTATATGAGGGGGTAATCCAATCATTCAATGACCACAAATACTTTAGTGTTATCTTTTGATTCTTTAGTTTCTAATCTAATGAGGTCTCCAAAAGAGGCCATTATGTCTCAAAGTTTATTAGAAGATAACATAATGGTTTGAATGATATAATGGTTGAAGGCACCGAGGATAAAGTAAAAAATAGTTTTGTATTTCTATAGAATATCATTTTACATTAATATTCTCCTTTGATTTGGTTACTTTGAAAAGTTGTGAGTCTTTGTAAATTTCTAAGATGTGAACACCTAGGAGAATGGCAAATGTAAGACCAATGATTAAAGCTTCATATTTTTCCATGTTATTGGTGTATTCAAATTTGAGTTTGAATGATAAAGGAATGGGGATGCCCCAAGGAAGTATGATAATGACACCAACTACTCTCCTTGCGACATTTAGAACCATCAAAGAATAGAATCATTTTGATAGGATCAATTCGCACTCATCAACATTGTTGATGTATTCTTCACGAAGTTAAATGTCGTGAAGGGGTGCGTCGAATTTGGTCTATGATAGATTGGCCCTTAATGGATTTATTTCATAACATCTTGAGGTCGAATTCAATCATAAGAATTAGCCATCAAGTTATACGGATGTTGTGATCAAGTTTAGAGTACATGGTTTTAAGTGGATTAAATCTAGTGATGACATAGGTCTTGTGATTAAGAAGATAATGATGAATCTTAGAAGTGGAAAAGTATAAGGCACAACATATTTTTTCAGCTTTAGTGTAACATGTTTCATAGTCTTGGAGTGTGAAGATGATATATTATATGGCATGTTCATGACCTTGGCTATCACAATGAGAGAGCATGGATCCTAGAGCATGTTCTAAGGTGGATATATATAGATAAAATGGATCCCCCTCGTGAGGTTAAGTAAGCATAGGTGGTTACATGACATAGTGTTTGATTTCGTTGAAAGATTTATGACAATCAAAATCCCAAAAAAATTCTACGTCCATGTAGAGAAGATGATGAAATGGTTGAAAACTATCGAGAATTTGCGATATAAAATGTCAAATGGACTTAAATTTACCTTGAAGGATGTGTAATTGTTTGAGATTAGATGGAGGAATTTAAATGATTTTTTTAACCTTTGTTGGTTCAATCTCAATACCTTAGATAGATATGATGAATGCTAAAAGTTTTCTGGTGAGAACACCAAAAACACACTTTGCAAGATTGAGACAAAGGCAATACTGAATAAGACAAGTAAATATGGATTCAAGGACATTGAGGTGATCTTTGCATGCTTTTGATTTTCCTAAGAAATTATTCACATAGTATTTAACTGTTTTATGGATAAGGTCATGAAAATGTAGGTCATGGCATGTTGGTATGTAGTCATTGTATTTTAAAGACCAAATGGAATGACATGGTAGCGAGAAGGTTCCCAAGGACCGATAAAGGAAGTTTTATGTAGATCGTCGAGTGGTGATAATAATTTGATTATGACCAAAAAATCCATCTATAAGGGATGAAATTTCATGGCTATTTTTAGGTCAATGAGATGATCTATATTTGGAAGGGGGAAATAATCTTTGGGACAAGAAAGATTGAGATCCTTGAAGTTAGTGAAGATGTGTAACTTTCCCAAGGATTTAGTTATGGGGACAATGTTAGAGACACATTGTGTATAGTCAATGGGTATGATGAATCTAGTGGATAAAATGCATTGTAACTCTTCTTTAACAAGGAGAGTTATACAAGGATACATCTTATGGATTTTTTACTTAACGGGTTTAACATTAGGATATGTGACAATGTTGTGTACAAAATTTTAGGATCAATTCCGGGCATATAATTATATGAACAAGTGAAGTCTTGATAATATTTTGCTAAAAATGAGGGGAAGTCTTCTAGTTCTTTTGAATAAAGTGATTGACTGACCTTAACTATGTGAGGATCCTGAGGGGTTCCTAAGTTGATGTCAATGGTGGATTCGTTAAGGAGATTTGGTGTATCAGACGGTAGGGATTTTAGAAGGAAATGATCGTCAACTCCTTTATGGGAAAGGATGTCCTATTCATTATGACATTGAATGATATATAAGGTATGTGACACCTCTAGCATGGCTAGTACCTATGATGACTTCTACTTTAGAAGGTTCAAACGTTGACATGTGATTTTGTCCGAATGTGGTGTACTCTTGTGACTTAGGAAATCATGTTTGCATAAGATAAGAAGTTATCTGTTGGGAATAGGTACATTCAGTTGTGTTTTTGCTTAATTGAAAATGAAGCAATCCATCTCTTTTGTGTAAAATAAATTCACTACTCAAGATTATGGATTTGAGTTCTCATTTTCATACTTTAAGAGGAATCCAACAACATTACCTTGGATAAATTCCATTTATCCAAGGTATGCCTCTAATTTACATGTCTTATTGTCATGATGTCCAATTTAGACAGATGGAAGAGTTCTAGATATGGATTTTGGGAAGGTCATGAACAACCCTCTTCATAGATCTCTACTTTGTATTTAATCCAAGAACAATTTGGTTCTTATGTTCTATTATTGTATGTTGAGTTGTCATTGGGGACTTTGGGCCTAATATAACTATGTTTTAAAACTAGTTACTCTATCCTAATGGTTAAACCTAACCTAAGTTAATATTTTCTTATGTTAATTTGGATGAAAAATAATTAAGGACTAAAGACAGAGCTATGGACATATTTTGATTTCCTAACTTAGTGTCTAACCTAAGTAAGGGAATGGTAACCTAAGGGGGGAAATGAAATGACATGGGGAAAGAGGCAAGTGGGAGGTAACGAGTTCAAGGAAATTAAGGCAATTTATTAGGCCTTATCTCTACCTATAGCCAAATTTGGCAAAGGCAGTTAAAAATTTATGATGTTGAGCTGGAATTTATCGCCAAAGTTTTGGGATGCATCTTTTGTTTGAATTAAGTCACTCAATTTAGAGATGGCAAAGCAAGGCGGGAAAAGAGGAAAGGAATGACAGTCCTACTTTGCATTTAATTTTTGGAAATTGGTGAAACCTCCTAGGAAAATGAAAGAGGATTGGTTTTTGTCAATTCATTTGGTTATGGAGCTCTGCATGAAGTTGTTTTTGTTTTTCAAACCTCCAATTTGATTTTTTCTTTGCAATGTGTCAATGCATGAGTTTTTATCCCTTGCATGGCGTGGAAGAATGGGTTGACACTGTGAGACTATAAGGAGGATATAGTGGGAATTTTTGGGTGATTTTGAATTTTTAAAAGAAGATTGAGGTTCTTCTTGGAAACTTCTGCAAATCAGTGAAGGAAAATATCTATCAAGAATGATAGGCTCTACCCATTAAGATTCTTTCTTTTTTCAATGTTTCATAAGAATAACTCTACTCTTTGTAATAGAATGGTTTTTCTTGTTCTTAGATTACTCTCTGCTTGAGGTTTTGTGTTATTTATTGGGATATGCTTTCGATTCAGTTTGAATGAGGAAAGGTTTGATCTAGGTTTTTGTTTTCTTGGTTTGGTAGCTAGGTTATGCTATAATCTTTTGAATGGGCTTGAGACCAAGTCAAAAAATGTGTGAGATATTGTTTGAACTGTTTCAACCTATAGGTAACTTGTTTTTCTTTAATCTTCGGATCTTGTTCTAGAGTGATCTTGTTCCTCTCTATTGGGAAAATGCAATTCTATAAAATGTTTGAAATACTTGATTGGTAATTCAATCTTCCTAATTATTTAGGGAAGATAAAATTTGTGTACCTCCGATTAATCATATTCCTTTGAGTCTTTGGAGGAATGTTAAAAAAATATATGAGTGTGTCTTTTTTCTATCACTGTCTATATTTGTGAATATGGGTTTTATTGTATTACTTTGGTTGCAAACTTTTGACTCTGGGATTATTTAGGAAAGATATTTGTAGGGTTTTTCTTGGAAAGAGATATAAAGTTTCATGGACTTGTTTAAGTCTTTCGGTTATATTATTTCAAGTCTGCTAATATATACTTTGGCTTTTCTTTGAAATTACTCGGTTGTATTCGAATCTTGATGTTGGAATCCCGTAAGGAAAATGCTATTCATTTTTCTACTCTATTGGGTGATATGGGTAACCTATGAAATTATGGAATTATGTGTTATTTTTGTTGACTTAAACTTTTTGATAGTTCTATCAACATTATTTCGATGTCCTGTGTTAGCCTATTCTTCAATCTTGGGCAATTAAACCTGGTTTCGACTATTTAGAACTTAAGCAATGTTCTTCATGAAAAGGGAAATCAATTACTCATATTTGGTTTAATCGTATTATTCACTTATTTACCTATTTGGGTTTGAGTTGGGAGGTTGGTTCAGACTTACCCTTCTATTAAATTCTTCTTTACATCTCTATATCTTTTGGGAGATGGTTTAATTGTTATCTTGTGGTAATCATGGCTATCTTTACCATCTCCTTGAATGATGGGAGGTAATGGATTGTGTTGTTCTTCATTCTTTCGATCTTTTTGTTTGTTGATCATTCAACTCAAACCCTGATTTGATCTCTGTTTGGGATTTTGGTTGATACATTATATGTATGACCGTGTCAGTATATGTTGTTGATTATTATGGTTCTCTTTTGATCATACAAAGGTGGGGGTAGTGATCTCTCTTCCTCTCCTTCATTTAAATTTTCTTTCATCTTTAACTTGGTGAAGATGTTGTACTTCTTTGGTCTATTTCATTATGCAACTTCTTGACTGCCTGGTAAAAATGTTTATAGAAAGTTGTTAGGATAGTATAGCTGAAGTTGAATTTAATTGGTTGAAATTTTAAGTTTGGTTGGAAGTATCGGGTATGGTTTAATGTGTTTTTCTAGAGTATAAACTTAACCATTCTAATTACTTAAGGTAATGAATGTAATGGTACATATTTTTAAGAATGGAGTGTAACTTTTTTCTTGTTGGAATTAATCCTACATATTTA
The DNA here is from genome assembly GCA_018340775.1 of Taxus wallichiana var. yunnanensis. NCBI lineage: Eukaryota > Viridiplantae > Streptophyta > Pinopsida > Cupressales > Taxaceae > Taxus > Taxus wallichiana. Next base: position 483,970,108 of record CM031238.1, read on the forward strand.
AGTGGTCTGATTTATCTTGTTTGGTTGTTAACTTGATTTGGATCCTAGTTTTGAGTTTGGGTATTAGGATACTCTAATCTTGGACATTTAAATGGTATGATGATCTGGTTATTTTAACTTATTATTATGATATAATGTTCAATTGCTAGCATCTCATATTTTAGGATGAATATAGATTAAGGAAATATTGAGATGGAAATATTGTTGTAAATGATCTACTTGATGAACTATGCCTAAAATCTAGTTAGGATAGTTACCTTTTTTTGTTAAATGGTTTTAATGAATGAGTAAACATAAAAATAAATGCAAGAAAGTAGTAATGAATTATGATGAAATGTTTCTTATTTGAATTTTGTTTTAATTTTATTAATATAAAGTCAATAGCATGGAAGGTTGAAGTTGATATATCTTATGACCTATATTTAATTTTGATTTTTTAAAAATCTTTCTTTTATGAATTATTGTAACTCCTTTCAAAGATGTCTTTCTTAATTGCTTGAGGATCAAGTTTCATAACAATAGAGTTCTTTTTTGAAATAGTTAGTTAAAAGAACATTGTTTTAATGTTTAGTGCTTATCATGCTCGGTTTAATGAATCGACCCGTGCTATAGCAAATTTTGCAGATGGACTTTGTAAGTGATGAAAGGAAAAATATTTTAGGAAGTTACATTTGTTTATCAAGAGGTGGATCTTTTAATGATGAAAAATGGTTCACTATTGAAATCTACTTGATCGAAAAGAAGTTGTATTTGAAATGGATTTAATGTTATTGTTTGATATTAGAAATTAATGAAGTGTTTGGACTTGTAGATGTATGAATCCTCCTTACTAAATAAAATATGTGTGTTATTTGTTTGCACTTGATATAATTATTTTGGTATGAATTGAATGGAAATGTTAAGTAATACTTTGTTTTTCACACTATAATTTACCTTATGGTTTGGAATAGAATAAAAATAGATCTTAATTTATGTAGTACTATCTTATCTAAGTGAAGAGGAAACTTGTAAAGATAACATTCTTGCACTAATTTTCAACTAGTTCATTAGGATATAAATTTAAAAATGATTGTTGATAATTAGACTTTGGATGTAAGTTAAAAAGTGCAAGAGATTATAAATTAACTTTAATCCTCAATAAGGGGAAGGAAAGGCAAATCCTTGAAATGAACCATAGTACTAATTTAATACCTTATTCATATGAATCTTGATTGTTATCTCGTAATTGTGAAGGTGTTATTATCATGCAAACTTACTTAATTTAAATAGAAATGTAGGAAAAGATAATTAAAAAGGGAATTAGACTTCATTTTAATGAAGTCTAATATGGAAAAAGGATCCAAAAACTCTTATATAAGCTAGGGATGAATTAACGAGTAATTAAATAACACCTCCATGTGTGTAGAGCCATTATATGTAAAACTTTAATCGGGATGTTAATAGTTTATAACATGGCATATAAATTAAATAGAAAGAATATTTATCTACATAACTTCATTTATTGCAGTCTTAAATCTAAATCTTAATGATTAAGGGACCTAGTTACTAACTAGGGTTGATGTAATTAATCTATAAAGAGGAAACTAATAACATATAAATTTCTATCTAAGGTATGCTTGTCTAGATGAGGAAAACTCAGATGGATGTTGACACACGCCAACTACAATGTCGTATCTTCATGATGACTTGGATCTTCATGAGGATACTATGTTGAATTTGACATGTTTCAACACCCTTCAGAGTTTATTCAACTAGACTAACATAAATTCCAATTTTTTTGCGGTTCTACCCAGGAAGAGATAGGGGTATGGCCTAGTGTTGAGGTTAATTCATGCTGACTTAGGATAAATAGAAATGCCTAATTGACATAAGTCAATTGAGTATGTCTAAGTACCCTCAGCAAGCTTAAGAATTCATCCACACTAGGCCATATTACTAAACTTGGCTAGAGTTAAACCTTGAACAAGTGGACTGATAGAAGTCAGTAAGGACCATTCTAGATAGCATATCAAATAGGGTGAAGGACATATTCTGTTTGAAAAGTATTCTATATAGGAATATAAACATAAACAATATGTTTAAAATCTTTGGACAAAGTATTGTTAGTTTTTGGTTGTGTTGTCTTATGTCACTCAGTTTAAAAAGTGGGATTTCATATGAATATCGGTAACATATATTAAGATAGGCCTATTAAACATATCACTTGATACCTCTAAAATGGTAATGAGAACAAATTATACATAGTATACTCATTATAAAGTTAACATGAGAGATTGGTATGATACCGAGTCATGAAATGAGAGATCAGTGTTTCACCAAGTCATTTACAGTTGTATATGGTTTTATGTTATGAGATAGATTGGATTTGGAATGTGTGTTCTAAATTATGTTAATTTAGAATAGAGAACATTATGTAAAATAAAAATTAAAAAAATTCCCCTATTTCCAATGTCTTAAAATGGGAATGTTACACGGTAGGTAAGTCTTCTTCAACCATTTCTTTCCAAATAAGAAGTAATGATTTGACGAAGTACCCAATCATCTTGAGAATAAAAGGTGATATTTGTGGTTGAACTCACAAATGATATAAAAATTATAATTCCACCCAATTTTGATAGCACTACACTGGGAGATGGAGCTTATAACGGCTTAGTGAAATAGAGAAGTACTTTACTATAAGAAATTTCTCGGAGGAAACAAAATCAATATGGGAGCTTATCAAATTTTCCATGAGGCATCTTCTTGGTGGGAAAAACGTAAGGCTGAGTTAAAAATTGATGAAACAAACATCACTTGGGATCAATTTAAAAATTATTTTAGGCAATGATGGCTGCCATAACTTTACTATGATTATGACTGAATTTCAGAACTTAGCTCAAGGAAAGTTAACTATAACAGAGTACTGAGAGAATTTTACTAAGCTTCTCAAGTACGTGCCTCAGTATCAAACTGATGAGAATTTCAGGATATGTAAATTCATTATGGGATTAAATCCTATTATAGGTGGAGAAGTAGATGTTCATATCCCAACCACCATGGAAGGGGTTGTTGAAAAATCCATAAGGCAGGAGCATAAATTGAAAGAAATCTCTACCCATAAGGAGGAAATCAGAAAGAAAATTCCTAATTCTTCTTCATCCCTTACACCTAAAAAGGTACCATGGAAATTTTTTTGTGTGAAAATCAAATGTATTATTGATAATAATAAGAAAACTGCAGCAAATAAACATGTTGCTAATGTACGAAACAATTTTGTCAAGAACAATAATAATAGATAGAAGTCCTATGGAGGATAGAATGATAAATTTAAGGTGGGAAATAAATTTGAGCCTAAGAAAGGACCTATAGGAGGCTGCTACAATTATGGCAAGGATCATTATGTAAATCAGTGTCCTCTAAGGAAGGATGACCATAATCAACAACATAAGATACATGTTGTAGTAGCTGACAAACAAGATGAAAATCAAAGTTACACCTATAGAAGTGTTAGGTAAGTTATTTGGTATACCTATTACTATACTTTTTGATACTGGAGCTACTAAATACTTTATTTATACTAAATTAGCTTCAAAATTAAAAGAAAAAGATAGAAAAATGGATAAATCATGGGCTATACATTATGGAAATAAAGTTGTCGACATAATTAGTATGTGTCTTTTTGAAGCGTCCTTGACTTACCCAGTTTTCCATTGAAGTTGATCTTTATGTTGCTCCTTTGGGGTCTTATGATGTAATCATAGGTGTTAACTAGCTTGCTAAACATAAAGAAAAAGTTGATTTTTTTGAAAAACATATTAGTTTTCTTGATGATCTGCGAAAAATAATGAGACATCTAGGGAGTAAAATGTGAGATTTTTGCTATACAATTAACAACCATGTAGCTTAAAAAGGCCAAAAATAAAGGTTACACCTTGTATGTAGTAAAAATTTGTGAAAAAATTGAAGGGGATATTATTTCTTGAAATATACTCAGTGTTAAAAAAATTCAGAGATGTGTTTCCAAAAGAACTACCCGGTCTTCCTCCCAAACGGGTGTTTTATTTTTACAATTGAGATAAAGCCAAGAACTGAACCTATTTCCAAGGCTCCATGTCGAATGACTACCATTGAATTGGTAGAGCTTAAGGAATAGTTATAAGAATTTTGTCTAAAGTTTTGATAAGAACAAGTGTCTCACCTTGGGGAGCACCGGTATTTTTTGTGAAAAAGAAAGATGGAACACTTAGATTATGCATTGATTATAGGATGTTAAACAAAGAAACAATCAAAAATAGATATCCACTTCCTAGAATTGATGATTTGTTTGATCAAATGTGTGGTGCATTAGTATATTCTAAGATAGATCTTTGATCTGGGTATCATCAGTTAAGAATCAAGGATGAAGATATTCATAAAACAACTTTTAGGACAAGGTATGGGCATTATGAATTCATAGTTTTACCTTTTGGTTTGACAAATGCACCTGCAACTTTTATGAATTTAATGAATAATATCTTTCAAGAATACTTAGACAAATTTGTGCTTGTATTCTTGGACAATATTCTCATATATTCTAAAAAAATTGATGAGCATCATGAGCATTTGAAGATAGTTATGGAAATATTAAGAAAAATAATATTGTATGGTAAGTTATCCAAATGTTCTTTCTATGAGACTGAAGTACACTATCTAGGGCATGTCATAAGTAAATATGGAATAGCAGTAGACCCATCAAAAATTGTTGCAATAACTGAGTGACCTACACCTAATAATGTACATGAAGTCGAAGCTTCACAAGTCTCGCTAGTTACTATCATAAGTTTTTAAAGGACTTTTCAAAGGTCGTTGCACCAATAAATTCATTGCAAAAGAAAGATAAGAAGTTTGTGTGGAGTGAAAAATGTGAATCTGCATTTAAGACTCTAAAGAATCAACTAACATCTGCACCTATTTTGGCTATACCGATCTAAATGGAGACTTTACTATAGTAATGATTATTCCAAGGAAGGGCTTGGAGGCATTTTGTTGCAAAATGAGCATGTTATAGCATATGAAAGTAGAAAAATCAGGTTACATGAGCTGAATTATGCTCCCCATGACCTAGAGCTTGTTTTCATTGTTCATGCACTTCAAGTATGGAGGCATTATATTTTAGGAAGACATTTTTAATTAAAGACTGACCATCTTGGGCTGAAGTATATTTTCACTCAACCAAATATGAATACAAGATAGCGAAGGTGGTTAGAATTTCTATCTCAGTATGATTTTGACATAATTTATATAAAAGGAAATTAAAGCTGAGTGGTAGATGCACTAAGTCACAGAAATAGATTTATGCACTCATAACGTTGAGAACTCATTTTAAGGATGAAATAAAAACTATTATGGAATCGATTCTTATTTTCAGCAAGTGAAAACAACACTTGCTATATAGATCCAAATGATATGAGATATATAGGTTTTGCCTTTGATGATGAAGTAATCTTGAGACATGATAATCAAGTATATATACCTTAAGAAATGAATTAAGGAGGAATTTTCTAACCAAAATTCATAATTCTCCTTATTCGGGCATCCCAAATTATGAAAATGCTTGCTGATATAAAACAACAATATTTTTGGAAAGGGATAAAAAAGATGTAATTGAAGTATTGACACACTTTGCTTAGAATTTTAGCATGTTAAGGCTGAACATATGTATCTAGCATGTTTACTATGCCCTCATATCATGTTGCATAAATAAATGGCAAGTAATTAGCATAGATTTTGTTGAAAGGCTCCTATGTCAAGAAATAAGCATAATGTTATTCTAGTTATTGTAGATAAACTAACAAAGGTAGCACATTTTATTGTTGATAATCTTAAGCATGATTCACCTATTTTAGCAAAAATATTTGTGCATGAAATTTTCAGATTACACGGTGTACTTGAATTGATCATATCAGATAGAGATCCAAGAATGGCATCTAGATTCTAGCAAACACTTAATGCATCCTTAGGAAATAAACCGAACTTTAGTTTGACATACCATCCTGAAACGGATGGGAAAACTAAAAGATTTAATCGAGTTTTTGAAGATATGTTACGAATGTAGTAAATGGATCAACAATACAAATGGGAAGAGTGACTTCCATTAGTTGAATTTTCTTATAATAACATGTATCACGCCTCTTTGAAAATGGAACCTTTTGAAGAATTATACAAAATGAGATGCAAAACTCCAGTTAGGATAGCATAGAGGACAGAGAGGTAATTGGACCTAAGATCATTACTAAATTGGAACAACAAGTTAAGATGATTCGTGAATGTTTGAAGGAAGCAACGAGATAGGTAGAAATGTTATGCGAGACTTAAAAAGGGTTAATAAGAAATTTGAACTAGGTGAAAAGGTCTTTTTGCGGGTTAAACTGAAAAAGAGTTCTATAACCTTTAGTAAGGATGCCAAGTTATCATTGTGTTATGTGTGACCCTTTTAAATAATTTAAATAATCAACCTTGTAGCTTATCATTCAACTTTACCACCTGCGGTATCATGAATGCATGATGTTTTCCATATTTTTGTACTTAAGAAATATATTTTAAATTTATCACATGTGTTAAATTGAAATTCCTTGCAGGTCTAAGACCCGGGAATAATCATGGATAAACCCATTTGAATACTCAAACTTGTTAGCTGCACTTAAGAAATCATGAAATAATTCAATGCAAGGTTTAATGGGACCAATTGAATGAAGAAAGTGCAACATGAGAAAACCTTGAAGATATGAAACTACTTTTCCACATTTATTTGAACAAAGTTGATTCTATTGATTGTTAAAAATTGAAGATTTTATTCTTATTATATCAATAAATCTACCAGCTTTGGGCAGATGCTAAATTCGTTAGTATTGAAATAGCTATTCTATTGCTGAATAATTATGAAATTTGGAATTACTAAATTTGGTTCTATTAGGAACTTAAGAATGAAAGAATTATTGTATGGTTATATTCTTGATTGAAATTATTTGAGTAAGTTAATCATCAGGATGATGATGTTTTTAAGGAGGGATGTAAGTAACACCTCTATCATGAATGGTACCTATGATAACTTCTACTTTAGAAGGTTCAAACATTGACATGTGATTTTTATTAAGATGATGTACTCTTACGACTTAGAAAATCATGTTTGCATAAGATAAGAAGTTATTTGTTGGGAATAGGTATATTCTATTATGTTTCTACTTACTGAAAATGAAGCAATCCATCTCTTTTGTGCATAATAAATTCACTACTCGAGATTATGAATTTGAATTCCAGTTTTCATAATTTAAGAGGAATAAAACAACATTACCTTGGATCAATTCCATTGATCCAAGGTATGCTTATAATTTACATTTCTTTTTTCATGATGTTTAATTTGGATGGATGGAAGATTTACGGATCTAGAGTGTAGGAAGGTTATGAATGTCCCTATTCATGGATCTCTACTTTGTATTTGATCCGGTAAAAATCCGCTTCTTATTTTCTATTATTGTATGATGGGTTTCCATTGGGGACTTTGGACCTAATATAACTATGTTTTAAAACTAGTGACTCTATCGTAAGGGTGAAACCTAACCTAAGTTAATATGTTCTTATGTTAATTTGGATGAAAAATAATTAAGAGGGACTAAAGACCAACCTATGGACATATGTTGATTTCCTAACTTAGTGTCTAACCTAACTAAGGGAATGGCTAACCTAAGGGGGCCAATGAAATGACATGGGGAAAGAGGAAAGTGGGAGGCAGTGAGTTCAAGGAAATTAAGGCAATTTATTAGGCCGTATCCCCTGCCTACAGACCAAATTTGGCAAAGGCAGGTTAAAAATTTATGATGTTGAGTTGGAATTTCTCGCCAAAGTTTTAGGATGCATGTTTTGTTTGAATTAAGTCACTCCAAATTTGGAGATGGAAGTGGCGGGAAAAGAGGAAAGGACTGACAATCCTACTCTGCATTTAATTTTTGAACTTGTGAAACCACCTAGGAAAAGGAAAGAGGATTGGTTTTGTTGATTCATTTGGTTTTGGAGCTCTGCATGAGGTTGTTTTTGTTTTTGAACCTCCAGTTTAATTTTTGCATGCAATGTGTCAATGCATGAGTTTTTATCCCTTGCATGGTATGGAAGAAGGGGTTGACACTTTGTGAGACTATAAGGAGGAGATTGTGGGAAGTTTAAGGTGTTTTTGCATTTCGAAAAGAAGATTGAGGCTCTACTTGGAAACTTCGTGAATTGGTGAAGGTAAAACACTATCAGGAATGATAGGCTCTACCCATTAAGATTTTTGCTTTTGTTTAAATTTTTCATAAGAAAAACTTTGCTCTTTGTAATAGACTAGTTTTTTCTTATTCTTAGATTACTTTACTTGAGGTTTTATGTTATTTATTGGGGTATGCTTTCAATTCAGTTTGAATGAGGAAAGGTGTGGTCTGGGTTTTCATTTTTCTTGGTTTGTAGTGGGTTATGTTGTAATCATTTGAATGGGCTTGATACCAAGTCAAAAAATGTGTGAGATCTTATTTGAACTATTTTAACCTATAGGTAACTTGTTTTTCTTTAATCTTCGAGATCTTATTCTACAGTGATCTTGTTCCTCTTTGTTGGGAAACTACAAATTTATAAACTACCTGAAATACTTGACTATTGATTGAATCTTCATGATTCTTTAGGGAAGATAAAAGTTATGTACCCCTACTTAATTGTATTCCTTTGAGTGCTGAAGGAATGTTAAAAAAATAGATGAGCGTGACTATTTTTCTATCACTGTCTATATTTGTGAATCTAAGTTTTTTCGTATTACTTTGGTTACAGACTTCTGACTGGGATTATTTAGGAAAGATAGTTATAGGGTTTTTTCTTGGCAAGAGATATAAAGTTTCATGGACTTGTTTAAGTCTTTCAGTTATATTATTTCAAGTCTGCTAATGTATACTTTGGCTTTTCTTTGAAATTGCTTAGTTTTTTTCTCAAAGCCTGGTGTTGGAATCTCGTAAGGGAAATGCTATTCATTTTCTACTCTATTGGGTAATATGGGTAACCTATGAAATTATGGCATTATGTGTTATTATTGTCGACTTAAATTTTTTTATAATTCTATCAACATTGTTTCGATGTCCTGTGTTAGCCTGTTCTTCGATCTTGGGCCATTAAACCTAGTTTCGACTCTTTGGATCTTAGGAAATGTTCTTCATGAAAAGGGGAATCGATTACTAATGTTTGGTTTAATTGTATTGTTCACTTATTTACCTATTTGGGTCTGAGTTGGGAGGTTGGTTCAGACTTACCCTTATGTTAAATTCTTCTTTACATCTCTGTATCTTTTGGGAGATGTTTTGATTTTTATCTTATGGTAATCATGGTTATCTTTCTGTCTCCTTGAATGATGGGAGGTAATAGATTGTGTTGTTCTTCATTCTTTTGTTCTCCTAGTTTTTGATCATTCAACTCAAACCTTGATTTGATCTTTGTTTGGGATTTTGGTTGATACATTACATGTATGACCGTGTTAATATATGTTGTTGATTCTTATGGTCCTCTTTTGATCATGAAAAGGTGCGGGGGTAGTGATCTCTCTTCATATCCTTCATTTAAATTTTCTTTCATCTTTAACTTGGTGAAGATGTTGTACTTCTTTGGTCTATTTCATAATACAACCTTCACTACACGATAATAATGTTTGCAAAAAGTTGTTAGGAAAATATAGTTGAAGTTGAATTTATTTGGTTGAAATGTTAATTTTTGTTGGAAGTATCGGGTATGGTTTAATGTGTTTTTATATAGTATAAACTTAACTATTCTAATTACTTAAGGAGTGAATGCAATTGTGTATATTTTTAGAATGGAGTGTAACTCTTTTTCTTGTTGGAAGTAATCCTACATCTTTAAGTGGTCTGATTTATCTTGTTTGGTTGTTAACTTGATTTGGATCCTAGTTCTGAGTTTGGGTATTAGGATACTCTAAACCTGGACATTTAAATGTTATGATGATATGGTTATTTTAACTTATTCTTATGATATTTATGTTCAATTGTTGGCAGCTAAGATTTTAGGATGAATATAGGTTAAGGAAATATTGAGATGGAAGTATTGTTGTAAATGATCTACTGTTGAACTATGCCTAAAATCTAGTTAGGATAGTTACCTTTTTTGTTAAAAAGTTTTAACTAATTGAGTAATCATAAAAAAGAAATGCAAGAAAGTAGTAGTGAAATTATGATGAAATGTTTCTTATCTGAATTTTGTTTTAATTTTATTTATATAAATTCAATAGAATATAAGGTTGAAGTTAATATATTTTATGACGTATCTTTAATTTTGATTTGTTGTAAATATCTCTCTCTCTCTCTCTCTCTCTCTCTCTCTCTTTATGGATTATTGTAACTCCTTTTGGTATGTATTTCCAAATTGCTTCTAGATTGTTTCATAACAACAAAGTTATTTTTATGAAACAATTATTTAAAAGCACATCGTTTTAATGGTTAGTTCTTATCATGCTCAATTTAATGAACTGACCGTCTTTATAGAAAATTTTGCAGATGGACTTCTTAAGTGATGAAAGGAGAAAGAATTTAGGAAGTTACATTTGTTTATCAAGAGATTCGATCTTTTATGATGAAAAATGGTTCGATCTTGAAATGTACTTGATGGAAAAGAAGTTGTATCTAAAATGGATTTAATGTTATTGTTTGATATTAGCAATGTCTGAAGTGTTTGGACTTGTAGATGTATGAATCATCCTTGATGAATAAAATATGTGTGTTGTTTTTTTGCACTTGATAAAATTATTTTTGGTATGAATTGAATGGAAATGTTAAGTAATAATTTTTTTCACACTATAATTTACCTTATGGTTTGGAATAGAATAAACATCGATATGAATCAATGTAGTATTATCTTCTCTAAGTGAAGAGGAAACTTGTAAAGTTGACATTCTTGCACTAATTTTCAATCAGTTCATTAGGATATAAATTAAACAAATTATTTTTGAGAATTAGACTTTGGATGTAAGTTAAAAAGTGCAAGGGATCATAAATTAACTTTAATCCTGAATAAGGGGAAGGAAAGACAAATCACTTAAAATGAACCATAATATTAATTTAAGACCTTTTTGATATGAATCCTAATTGTTATCTATAATTAGAGAAGGTGTTCTTCTCATGTAGACTTCCTTAATTAAAATAGGAATGTAGGAAAAGATAATTAAAAGGGAATTAGACTTCATTTTAATGAAGTCTAATATGGAAAAAGGACCTACTCAAATCTTATATAAGCTAGGGCTGAATTAAGTGAGTAATTAAATGAAACTTCCATGTGTGTTGGGCCTTTTATGTAAAATATGAATCAAGATGTTAATAGTTTAAATCATGGCATATGAATTAGATAGAAAGAAGATTTATCTACATAACTTCATTTATTGCAGTCTTAAATATGAATCTTAATGATTAAGGAACCTAGTTGCTCAGTAGGGTTGCTGTAATTAATCTATAAAGAGGAAACTAATAAGATATAAATTTTTATCTAAGGTATGTTCATCTAGATGAGGAAAACTCAAATGGATTTTGACACATGCCAACTACAGTGTCATACCTTCGTGATGACTTGGGTTTTCATGAGGATACTATGTTGTAGTTGACATGTTTCAACACCCTTTAGAGTTTATTCAACTAGAATAATATAAATTCCAACTTGTTCATGGTTCTACCTAGGAAGAGATTGAAAGATTTGGTAATAATCGTATCAAAAATTATGCACCATGATAAAGTTACACTCTAAAGGAAACATAGTAGCTCCAACGTAATCACAAGGAGGAATCAATCAATCAATGGAAGAGCTTGCATAACAGAACAAAGCTTACACATAGAGAAAAGATAGTGAAGTGTCTTTGCATACTCATAAATGTCAAATGAAGGGATACATATAGGGTTTTGAGTAACCCTAGTGCATGACATACAAGAAACCCTAAACCTAACCCTAAACCTAACCCATGTGATATGACCCTCCATATGTGTGTGGAGGAAATATAAGATCCCACACACCAACACCTCCCCTTCATCAAAGTTGGGGTAGTGGCTATGATGAGTTAGACAAAGCAGAAGACACTCTTAAACAACTAAGGAAGATGTGTCAATGGGGCCCAAAACTAAAGGCCTAATAAGGTGCCTGTGTATAAACAAAATCTTCCTAGAAGAAGAAGAAGAGAAGGAATATATAGCCCAGTATTTTTGCATAAGACCCCACCCCAAGAAGAGATCGCAAGTGAAGAAAATTCACCTCATTAGAGGGCTTGGTGAATATATCTCGTAATTTGATCATCTTTTGAATAACCTAAATGTCACTGATACCATCATGAATAAGCTCTTGTATGAAGTACATATGGATCTCAATGTGCTTTGTCTGCTGATGTTGAACTATATTTTTACAAATTGAGATAGTGCTCGTGTTGCCACAATAGATAATGGTAGGCCACCGAAAGTGTATACCAAACTCTCCGTAATACCCTATAGCCAAATGACCTTTGTGGTAGCGTTAATTGTTCCTTTGTATTCTGCCTCTATAGAAGATATCACAATTACATTTTGCCTCTTTCTAAAACAACTTATAGGACCCAAACCAAGAGAGAAAATGTATCCAGAGGTAGATTTTTATGATCTAAGTCACTAGCCCATCAGAATCATGAACCCAATCAAGTAAATATTTACCCCTCCAAAATAGTGAATGCCATAAGTATAGGTACCATGAACATAGTGAAGGATCTACTTAGCTTCTTTCCAATGTAACTCATATGGCTCCTATATGAATTTGGGCATGATCCAAACAACATAAGATAAATCTAGTCGAGTGTGAGTCAAGTAAATCAAGCTCCCCACCAAATTTCAATAAAGAGTACCATCAACCAAGGGAGTAGAACAATCGAAACCAGCTTAACCCCGGAAGAAAAGGAGTAGGAGAAGAATTGAAATTGGAAATCTAAAAGCAAGAAAGCAAGTCAATAGCATACTTAGGTGCAGGGGAGTCGATTGTGAAATCTAGATCCCAAGAAAGTAATGAAGCAAACCTAAGCCGATCCATGGAAAACCTATTGGAAAAGGTGGTATTTATAGAATCAATGATAGAGGAAGAGTTGTCGGTGATCAACAAGTCATCAACATCGAGAAAAAGAATGAGTATGGATTCATCTTTCCATAGAATATAAACATTTAGATCAAAGTGACATCTAGTAAACCCTGATGTATGTAGAAAGAAGTCCATCTTGGCATACCAATCCCGAGGGGATTTTTAAGGCCATAAAGAGACTTATTTAACTTACAAATGAGGGAGGGATCATGGACATAACTTAGAGGTTGTTCCATGTAGATCTCTTCCTCTAGGTCACTATGAAGGAAGCCACTCTTAATGTCCATTTGATGGACTTTCCATCTATTTGTTGTGGCAATGGCTAGGGTCATTCGAATAGAAGTCATCTTCACAACTGGAGAAAAGGTTTCAATATAATAAACCCTAGCTATCTGGGAGAAACCCTTCACTACTAATCACACTTTAAAATTTTTACATCTCCATATACTCCATACTTTTTTTGGAACACCCACTTATACCTAACATTTTTTCTTCCTTTTAGAAGAGGGGTGAGATACCAAGTATCGCTCTTCATGAGAGAGAATACTCCTCATCCATGTTAGAATCCCACTTGGGAATACCATAAGCCTCCTAAAAATATTTTGGATCAGAGGTAGAGGTGAAGAAAGAGTGGGGTCCAAAAAAATCTAAGCAAGTACATCTTATATCCAAAGTATCTCCAACTAAATCTCTAGCACTTTGTAGAGTTTTCTAGCCCAAAGAGGACTAGGAGGATCAAGCTCTGAGTCGAAGATTCATCACTTGAGTGAGAAGGAAATAGTCCTTGTCATCACTACTATCAAAATGAAAAGACTCAAGGCTCTAATGGTTGGGAGGATAAGGAATAGGAGAATGCTCAAAAACATCATCTAATGATTCGAATCAATCGAAGGTCAAGAACCTCGTAGGTAGATAAGTAGAGGTTGAACAAGACTCATTGAACTTAACACTTCTCTCAATAAAATCTCATGAGAAGTAGGAGTCAACAATCGATATCCCTTCACACCATCAGGATACCCTACAAAGATACAAGGTTTGGATTTTGGTTCCAATTCCTTGTGTTTCTTCTTGGGAATCCGAGCCATAGCCTTGGATCCAGCTGACTCGAAAGTGCTCAACATCAGGCTTGCATCCAAACCAGGATTCAAAGGGTGTCATCCCTCTTACTACCTTGTGTAGAACAAGGTTCTGAATGTAATTAACACAATTCAACTGCTTCACCCAATACTACGAAGGAAGAGACTTCGAATGAATCATACAAGTGGCCATCTTCTTAAGAGTATGGTTGTTTCTTTCTTTACTCCATTCTCGTGAAGGGTTGTAAGCAACTATATCTTTGTAAGGAGATCCCTTCAGAAGTATAGAAATCCATGAACCTATTATTTACATATTCACCTCCATTATCGGTTCGAAGAACCTTAATATACCATTCTGCCTATTTCTCAGCAAGAGCCTTAAAGTCTTGAAAATGTTCAAAGACTTTAGACTTAAGCTTAAGAAAATATACCCAAGTATATCACAAATAGTCATCAATAAAGGTCAGCACATGAAGAGATCTAGTAAAAGAAGGAGATGGAAATGGACTAGAAATATTTTTGTGAACAAGATCCAAAGGACGAGTAGCTCTCTAGGATTTTCCTTTGTCAAATTTCTTTTCAAGATGCTTTCCAAGGGTACAACCCTCACAAAGACCCTTAGAAAACTTGATGCGGGGTAACTTTGTTGATTATTTAGTTTTGGCTCAATTGTTAAAGTTAGAGATAATTTAGATGTCTAAAACACTCATGACATAACTTACTAACCACATTTGCATGAGCAAGCAAGGTAGTGGGCGTAAAACTAGAAGTAAAGTGGGAAAATTTATACAACCGTGAATGGTGATCTGCCTTTCCCTCACCACTTTAACATCATCATTAAGATCATGAATAACCACCGAGTTAGGACCAAATTCCACTCGCATTCCTTCACCAAGGTGAGTAATTTGGTAAACCGATAGGATATTGGTAGAGAGATCATGAACACTCATCACTTGGTTGAATGTTCCCCATCCATCTCTACTGAGATCCACTACCGGAAACCAACACCTGTCATGTCATTACCCATCATGATTTGGGACATACCACAAGGCTCGATGTTGGAGAACTCAAAATGCAAAGGATCCATGTGGTGCGAGGCACCGAGATCTATAATCTACGTCGATGAAGGAGCAACTTTGGCTACAAGGTCCTTTCCTTTCTTCTTATCAGATTTATAACCTTTTGTAGTAGATGTTAGGATTAATATTATTGTTTAAAAATTATTAATCATTATTTGTAATATAATATGAGTTAACAACTCATATTATTAATTGTTATGTTTGTTATTATTTCTTTATATGTGAAATTGCTAATAAATAACTTACGTATATAGTTTTGTGAGGATTTGGTTAGTAGATTGTTGGAGAGAATATATCCATGATTATAGGGAAAAGCTTCCCTCTATACATATGCAATTCCCATATGAATGTAATGTATATGAACATCAATATATAGTGTGAAGTATTATTATTATATTATTATGTGTAAATCGGCTTACCAATTTCATTTGGCATCAAAGCAAATTATCGATTCATGTGATGTAGATGCAATTCTATTTTTTTTGCGAGAACGTTCCTCTTGCACACTCATGCATAGAAGGATTTGGAGCAGACCATCTGGATCAGAAAGTGATATACTCATCCATGTTTTTTTGTGTTCTCTATGATTTCATTTGACCTCTTACAACATTCCTAGGCGTTGTTGTTGCGGTCAACTTGGTTCTTTTTTTTTTCAAAAGATTACATGCGGGAGGAAAAGAAAGAGGAGTGGATAAAGGCATTTGATTTGAAACTTCAAATAGAGAGAATCCCACATCATCATTCACATTAGATTCTTTACCAATCTATCAAAAATATTTGTTCTTTTGGTCACCTCTGATTCAAACACGTTGCAAAAAAAATATCCAATCATAGTTCCATAGCTATTCATGCATTGTTGAGGAATTCTTTGTTGGGAATTTGCGTATGATTTTATGCTGCTCTATGAAGTTCATGAGAATAAACAAAGAATATTTTTGGTATGACCATGTTTTTTGTGTAGACTAGCTGTGTGAAGAACTATTCGTAGAAACCTCAAAGTTAACGGGAGAACAAAACGTCTACATGGTTTTGTATTGATTTGAATCAACCAGATCTTCCTTAATTAGATCTCTGTCTGTGTTGTTACAAATCTATAGATCATGCGGACCAATAAAGGGGAGAAGTTTCTGACAAAGTAGTCAAAGATCCCGCATTTGCATAAGTTTCCAGTAGCATTCAAATCTCTTCCTATAGATGCGTATTTATATTATGGCATGGTTTTCTTTACATTAGGAATCACATTGCATCGACCAGCTGGTTGGGACATCGACTTCATATGGAGATATCCTCATAATTCCTGACTCGGCAGCATAAAATAGGACGTCTATCAATATGCCAGAATTCTCCATGGATTTAGCACACTGGTTATCTTTCAAAGGTGCATTATTTAATAATATCTAGATCAGAGTGGCTCGAGCTCATTGCAAACTCAGATAAGGTATTATGTAATTTGATATTCACTTGATAGTCATTTCTATATATTTCAATATTTTGTTTTGATTTATACCATAGAAATATCCATGTAAAATTTAAAAAGTAATTTGTTCTTATTACTTTTTAAATATATAGTGTAAATTGGGAGCAATATTGGTTGAAGCCGACTCCCCTAAGAGTGCATTTTCAGTTGAAACTGACACTCTAAGGTATAATGGACATTCCACTAGAAAAATTCAATGGTCTCAATTTTCACACATGGAAAGTCAAGATCCAGATGCAGTTGATGAACAAAAATCTTTGGAGGATAGTAGATGGAAAAGAACCAACACCTTCAAATCCAACCAGATTGGCAGAATGGGAAACATAGGATGATAAAGCCAAATTCATTATTGGCCTTGCCCTTTACGATTCTGAATTACATTATGTTGATCTAGATAAAAACTTGAAGGAAATGCAGGGATAATCTGAGTAAATTATTTGGTTCAAAAGTAGTCAATGCAAATTTTCCTCGAAACTTCAGTTGTTCAAGCTTAAAATGAGTGATGGAGATACAATGTCTAGTCACATCAACAATTTACGATCTCTTCTAAGACAAATTGCAAAAGTAAAAGCTCCAGTAGACGAGGAGGATGCAAAAACTATTCTGCTAAATAGTTTACCACCCAAATACAGTAATGTTGTTTTCACTCTTGGTGAGATGCCTTCCAACTCATTGAAAAATATGATATCAGCTCTTCTATCTAAAGAAAAAAAGAATAAAGAAGATATAGAAGAAATGGAAATGTATGTGAAAAAGAAATACAAGTTCTTTAAAAAGGAGGACTTAGAATGCTTAATAGAACAAGGAATAATGGAGCTCACAGAGTTGAGGAGCTCGGTTGGCTTGGTTTGGTGGAGAGATCTTGAGATAGAGCACAAACACCAAAACTTCAAACTAAAACCTACAATTTTGAAACTGTGCCTTGTAAAACACCATGAAAACACAGAGATCCAAGCAAAATAGAGATCTACAAAAAAATTCCAGTTTAATAAAAAATAAAAAAACTAGAAAAAATAACCTCCATTTTTAACTGATCTCCAAATGTAGCTGCAACTAACTAAATTTAGCTACAAAACCCCTGAAAACTCAAGGAGATTTGCACATGCATGAAGAACACAACAAAACTAAAAATTTCCAAGAACAGCTTGTTAAGAATGTTAGCAATAAATTTCCATAAATATAATGATCGAAAAAACTTGCACAAGGAGTAAAAAAACGAAACCAAGAGTAATCGCAACTCAAATGAAAAATGCACGTTTACCCGATCTCATCTCTCGATACCATCGGTTTGAGATTTTGGTGTGATGGAAATTTGTGCAACTTTGATACCAGGTAGTTAAGCACACCATCCCTAGAGTAGTGCTGGGATGGGTGACCTCCTAGGAAATTCTTGGTGTCACTACCTTTTAATGTTATTGGGCACGATTGGGTGTGTACCCACTTCATCATGTGGGAGGGTGTTAGCGTAGTAGATAATTAACATGATGAGATCCCTCTCCACCATTAGTTTGAGATTTTGGTGTGACAAAGCAAGTCATGCGAGCTCATATACCATGAAAGAGTTAGTGAGAATCGTATCGAAAACTATACACCACAATAAAGTTGCACTCAAGGAAACGTAGAAGCTCCAGTGTAATCACAAGGAGGAATTGATCAATCAATGGAATAGCTTGCATATGAAAAAATCTTACACATAGAGAAAAGATAGCAGAGTGTCATAGGATACACATAAATTTCAAATGAAGGGATACATATAGGGTGTTTAGTAACCCTAATACATGACACACAAGAAACCCTAAACCTATCCCATGTGAGATGACCCTCCATATGTGTGTGGAAGACATATAAGATCCCACACACCAATAGATATAGGAGCATGACCTAGTTTCAAGGTCAATTCACATTGAGATAGGATAAATAGACATGCCCAATTGACATAAGTCAATTGAGTATGTCTAAGTACCCTCAACAAGCTTAAGAATTCCTCCACACTAGGCCATGTTACTAACCTTGGCTAGAGTTAAACCTTGAACAAGTGGATTGATAGAAGTCAGTAAGGACCATTCGAGATAACATATCAAGTAGGGTGAAGGAATTATTTTGTTTGAAAAGTATTCCATATAGGAATATAAACATAAATAGTATGTTTAAAATCTTTGGCCAAAGTATCACAAGTTGTTGGTTGTGTTGTCCTATGTCACTCATTTTAAGGAGTGGGATTTCATATGAATATCTCAGTAACATATATTCAAATAGGCCTCTTAAAAATATCACTTGATACCTCTAAAAGGGTAACAAAAACAAGTATACATAGTATACACATTATAAAGTTAACATGAGAGATTGATATGATACTAATTCATGAAATGAGAGATCGGTGTTTCACCGAGTTATTCTGATTATATATGGTTTTTTGTTATGAGATTGATTGGATTTGGAATGTGTGTTCTAAATTATGTTAATTTAGAATAGAGAACATTATGCAAAAAAAAATCCCTTTTTCCAATGTCTTAAAATGGGAATGTTACATGATAGGTAAGTCTTCTTCAACCATTTCTTACCAAATAAGAGGTAATGATTTGTGAAGTGACCGAGAATGATATGTTAGTCCTAAGGATATAATATTGAATAGATTTTTTTTAGGAGTGATGGATATGGTGTCGTCTATGTCCGTAGGATCTTCAAGGCTCATAGATGATGGTTTAAGTTTAGTGATATTGATGTATGTGGTGGGCTTGGATGGGTCGAGCCAAGTTTCTCATAACCTAAGCCATATTTTCATAATTTTTAAGGGAATGTTGACAATTAATTCATGTAATCCCTATTCGTAATGACAAAAAACAAAACCTTTCCATACATAATGGTGAAGGTACATATGAGTGAAACCTAGATTATCTAGGGATTTGAAGTCCAATGTGAAGGGATTAGCATGGTGTTGGTCAATGGATTGAGATGAAGGATGGTCAAGCCACTCATAGACAAGATTTTTTTAAATATGTAATACGATAAGAGATAACATCCCCTACATTAGGCTCATACATGGGTTTCTTATCAGGGTGATCATAAGTCTTAGGTGAGGGGATGTACTTGAGCATGAGGAGGTAGTACTCCCCATATTAAGAAATTGTACAATATCACTAAGGGAGGAATCATCTGGTAGTTTAGATGAAGGAATGGACATGTTGGTAGATGTTTTTAGATGATTATAACGTGGATTTAGGCATGAGGATGTTGTTTGGGTGATATGTCATAAAAAAATTTAGTAAAGGGATTTGGATCAATGGTGACTGTGAGCATTTTACCCTCATATTCGTATTTAAGACAATGATGGAGTATAGAAGGAACGCACCACATAGTGTGTATCCAAGGGTTTCCTAACAACATGTTGGATTGGAACTCTCCTTCTACATTGTTGCACTACTCGGCTGATTTCTACATGATCCTAATGAAGCATCTTATGAATTATCTAATAGTGTAGATTACAAATTCCACCTCATGCATACTAATTAAATCATGAAATGAGTTTCGAATGACAACTTGTTGAGATCTATAAAGATAGAGAATTCATTGGTTCCCCCTTTGTGAATCTGAACTTCATTGTTTCTTGACACTTACTGTATTTGGAAAGGGAAACTATTTTTGGCAAGTGTTGAGATTTTCCCTCCCTAGTCTCCAATTGTTGATGGCAACATGAATGTTCAACTCTAGAATGCTCCCTTTGTGAAATTCACCCTTTTGGGATGACTTACTATTTTTAGTAAGCACCAAAAAAGTAACTTACTATTTTTAGCAGTGTGAAAAATTGGCCCCTTTGATCCTTGACTGGTTGTGATTAATGAGAATATCCTTCCTTTTGCACTCCTCCCACTTTTGGACCAATTTTCTATTTTTGGTAGGTGCTCGCAATACCACTTACTATTTTTAATAAGTGTCAAATTCAGACCAAAATTCTTATTCTAATGAACTTCCAACTACAAAGGCATCCTCTATGTCTAACATCTCCTTTGCGGTGTTCTTCTATTGATGACTTACCCAAAATAGTATTCATCTATACGAGAAGACGTGGTATTTTTAGAAAGTGGGCTTCGGGGTTGGTTTGATGCGGAATGAATTTTTTTCGATATGGGTTTTTTCCCAATATCTCCCCTTTGAAATTTTGTGCTTACTGATCAATAATTTAGCTGATTTTAAACTTTTAATTTTTGACTGTGATAATGCTTATGGATGCGGCAGCCATTGATGGACCTCGAAAATTACATTTCTATTTTTATCCTATGTTCGCGATGAATTTTTCATTTTGATATGGGTGTTTTCTTCTTATCTTACTATTCAAATTTCTTTTGGATCACGTTGCCGGGTTTGACGGGAAATTGAGGTTTTTCCTTCATAGATCCGGAAGTGAAATTTATTCATCGTGAGAATTTTGTGATGTGAACAAGAGGTTTGAAGGTGATTTATTTATGGCCTTTGAGAGTGGATAACTCAGCAATAGATGGTTATTTATTTGGTGCACTTTGGATTATAAGATATGTTCGAATATTCGTCTCATAGAAATGAAGGTTTCTAAAGAATTCCTTCACTCTTCTCTTTCATTCTTCATTCCAATAGCTATTTTGATCAATCTCTTTTTTGAAACCTATGCATATTCATGGAGTGGAAGGTTTAGTTTCTATGGCGGAGCTGGTTTGGAGCCATAATGGTGGACTGAGGTGTTCTCACTAATTTTTCTTCTAGCAATGAGAAGCGAGAAAATATTTATAATTTTTTGAAATTTTTGAGTTTGAGTTGGTAGCATTTTCATGTCCCTAACATCGCTCACCTTAGAGGAACATGAGGGACATCAAATTCCATGACAAGTAAGACGGTGATATGTTACAAGAAAGTCTCCTTAGGAGTTGGGAATATTTTTCCATTTTTATGTCACCGATAGTGAGGGATGTGACGGACACAAAATCCCACCAAACTCCTGGAGATGACATGTGTCCTTCTAAAATTTGAATAACTCCCAAACTCACTCAAAGAGGGAAACTTGAAATGATGATAATGTGAGCTCTGATGGATGGTTTTGATGAAATTTTATATTATATTGACTAGAAATGTCCTTCTGAATCCAATGGTGGGGGTATCAAGTCTTTTAGTAATCCATTTATCCTTGAAAAATTGGATTTTTGATTTGGTACTCCACATTTACATGATAAAATCTGCTTGCAGAAAAATTTCTCAAAGTTTTGTGATAAAACTAATTTCACGTTCTTGTAGGTATTGGAATTAACTTTCGAAGATTTTTGTTTTTATCCTAACTCCATCTGGAGCTCCCGAAATCACCTTTAGAAGTGAAAGATTTTTTTGACATGTGCATTGCCTAGGGTTGTGAACCCCGATTTTACAAACGCTCCAAACTCTCCAAATATTTCTGAATATTATAAAATCACTTCCATGATTTTTTTAAGCATTCATTTCACCTTCATGTTTGATTTGTCTCCTTCATTCTGATCTAGGGGTTGCTCCAGTCCTAGGAATGCCAGTGATAGCCCTTCCCAACACTACCTAGAGATTACATTTTTCAAGAACTCCTAAAATCACCTAGGGTGATTGACTTGAATTTCCTAATTCACCTAGGGGGCAGTGTTAAAATCAACTAGGAGGTCATTGGAACTAACTAGTAGACTTGGGGTGCCTCGACAGTTAAAACATGAAAAAAAATGTCACAAGCGTATAGTTTTCATGCTTGGAAATTGAAAATTTCCTTTCTACATATTTTCATAACAACACCGTCTAATCATAAAGATAGATTTGAAGAAACTTATGGATGAATTCTCTAAATTCCTACACTAGAATGCTTTAAAATACAACAGGCATGTTCTTCATTCCAAAAGTCATGACCACATTGGAAAATATTCCCCATTCAGTGGAGAAATTTATCTATTCTTGGTCCTTCTTTTAAATTCTATCTTGATGATATCCCGAGAATCCATATGTGAAAGAATAAATTTTGTGCCCAAATACTCTCTTCTAGGATATCCTTAGTGAAGGGGTTAGAAAATGGTCAATAACTCATATGGAATTTAGATCCATATAATCAACACAAATCCTTATCCTCCCATCCTTATTAATGGTAATTACCATTGGAATTATCCATTCTAATTCTTTAACAACCTTAATTATGCCTGAAGTGATCATCTTTTCAATCTCTTCCTTGACCCTAAATCCTTCCAGCTTCCTTTTCCGACGATTGCATCTCTAAGTGAATGTACCATGCATGCATGTAGCCTTGTAAGGTGAAGTAAAAATTATGCACCCATAAATATGGAAGAAAGGATTCCATGCCTTCCATCCAAGCCTTCTAACATGTTTGGATATGAAACAAGGAAAGTTCCTTCCTATGATAATTTTTATGATAGTAGGTGCATTTCTCTTGATAAACCTAATAGAGAGAACGTGATACTCACTTCGCACCACTCTAGAAGGTTATCACGATGGATCACCCACCAATGTGTTGTAGTCCCAAGTAAGGTATAACTAAGCATCCTTCTCCTTTTGATCTCACATCTCCATTGGGTCTCCATTTATCGTAGGAAAATATTAGGGTCGGCTCCCCAAAATAACCTAGAAACTTCTTTCCTCCTAGGTGCATGACTAAGCATGCCTTTTTACTCTCATCACGAGATCCTCTTAACTACCTTCCAAATAACTCATATGTCATGTACACCCAATTATCACTTGCCAAACTAGTTATATCACTCATAGATTGAGCATATTCCCGCTGAATAATGTCTTTTTGTTGGTTACATAACCTCGGGGTCTGAATAGTGTGCACATAAATTATGTCTATGTCTTCTTCTCCTAAGGCTCGATATAGGGTGTTGACTTCCCATCCATGAAAGGAATGATAGCGCATTCCTCTTTGTTCCCAAAACTTATAGACCCCTTATTCAAACGTAAGGAAACATTATTCTTATAGCACTAGGGGTGCCTAAGTAATGATGGAAAGTTTTCATTCTTAGCAAGCGCTAAGACTTTGAAGTCTCCATTGAATTTTTCCCCTTGGATAGTTATAAAAACAACCTTTAGAATACCAATGGGCATTACCTTTGTCTTATTAGCCATATATAACACATTCGAAGATGGATGTAATGGAGGCATTTCCATTTGATTCTAGGAATCTAGGGTGAGAACATTAACCTCTGCACTCATGTCAATCAAAATATTACTTAGGAGTCATCCATCAACAAGTGAATTCCGGGAAATCTCCTTATCGTAGTTAAATATTTGGGGAGGAAGGTTAACACACAAAACTCCGCCTCTCATGCTCTGCTCCAGCGCTTGGTATCTTATCCCTCAACCATTCTCCTAATAGAGGAATGATATTCTCTTGGTACAATATCTTACACACCTCTCTGACATCATCTATATATGACTGAGGGACCTCAGTACTTATCTTCTATCCCAACTTCCTAGATTTCTCTTTTAGACACTAAATTTCCTCTTGAAGACTTATGATTATGTCAATTATCTCTTGATAGATTTCCTTCTGATGGGTAGGGTCCGGATCGTTACATTATACTACCTCTTCTCTTGTAATCAGTGGTCTCTGGTTTGGTATTTCCCTGGTGTGTGTAACCTCATCTTGCATCATCACTAACTTTAACTCATGTTCCACCCTTAGCATCTTTTACAAGTTTGATTTCTTCATTCGTACCATCCCAGTGCCCTTGTATTTCTCTTGTTTCTGACTCATGTGTTCAAATAGCTCTAAGAAATCCTCATACTTGTGATTTTTCCCACATAAGAGAACTATAGCTGGTTAGGAAATTCATGCTTGCAATGCTCTATGGACCCACAAGGTAATAACAATTTCCATAAGGGAATTGACCTCTTTCACCTCCTTGATTGCCACAACCTCTAAATCCTTTGCGAAAAAATCTTTCATGAGCTCCTCCATCTGCATGTACTTCATAGTGATGACCATCATCCTTGGAATTGTTTGCAATGTTGGTTTGGCACACACCAATATCAATGGCATCATGTATCTAGTCAATAAATCTACAATCCTTTGTGTCATGAGTAGTAGAGGTGCAAATATTGCAATAGAAAGATAAATTATTACGAATTGTTTGTTGTAGTAGCAGATGACTATTTGCATCATGATATCTCGAAAAAATCTCATAATCTACCATCATGGCACGTACCGATCTCCAAGGAAAATTTTCCTTCATATGCCCCTCTACCTCATAATTGGTGCACCATAGGACAACTGCGATTCTAATGGGTTGAGTTCGTAGATAACTTATCTAGTTTATTTTCCATGGTAGCAATCTAAGCTTCAAGAAAATTAATAACATCAATATCCATGTTTCCCATAGCCTCATCACACAGGGTATCCTCCAAGGCCTCATGCTGTTATATGAAAGTCTTATGTGACAACACTCTCCTAAAGGGAATTATTAATCCTCCAAAAAACCATTGAGCATGTTGAGAAGGATGAATATCATAAGATAATTTTGATAAGAGAGTCTTAAAACACACGTCATACTCTCGTACACTCTCTACCATACCTTGTTGAATCTCCTTTAATGCACTAATGCTCTTCTATTCAAACTCAAAAATATGGAATTTAGCTAAGAAGGCATTACATAGTGTAGTATAATCTAATACCATGGTGAGGGTCATACTTCCAGTACCAACTATGTGTGTGCCCTTGTAACGTCATTACAAAATGACTTGCCTTTCACTCCATTGTAGTGATCCCCTTCACATGTCATAGTAACTCACATTTTTGTACATGCTCTATAGCATCCTCAACACCTTTGTAATTTGGCAGATGCAAAGAATTTCAAAGAACACTTGCTGAGGTGGTTGAATCCCTTATCTACCCGATCTTGAACCTAGATTCACCCCGGTGTTTCCTCCACCACCGATCCACTAGATTCACCAATGCTTGTTCCTCCTAACCCACCGGATCCTCCGGATCCTCTAGATCCACCAGTCCACAAGATCAACTACTTCCTACTCCACCTATCCCATAAGATCAACCTTTTGTAATTGGTAAAGGTCCTAAAGTTTTCGTGCCTTGTGTTCCTATAGTCATTTCTACTCCCATGGCAAAAGGAAGGAACCCCATGCGCACCGGCCTATCACACAGTGAAAGCTGAGTGCTCACCCAAGGAACACATGGGTATTGAGTCTCTCTTTTATTTGAGTTTAGTGGGAAACATCATCTATGATTAGTGTAAGAGTTTTCAAGAGGGAAGTTAAGACATACAAGAACCATAGGGCTCAAAATGGCCTCTAGATCCTTATAGTCACTTTAGACCGAGTGCTTTAACAGAATCCAGAACATGTATTATGGTAGAAAGAAATATACAAGCATTCATACTTAGCATGAAAGGAAAGAGAACTCATGAGAGAGAAATATGCATTATAACCATTGATATTCATGTATATATTATATCGGTAACCTCATTACATTCATTGAACCATTACAGAGTGTCATAGAGAAGCAGACCGCAGTCATGCATTTCACTGGACTTATATAACTAAGCTACCTATAGAAAATTTATAACTCCATGCCTAGTACATTCTCTCCTAAATACAACTATCCACTAACAAAAGTCCTCACAATAATTATGTAGAGCTTTACCCATGATGTCTCTCAAATTCACACTCTCTCTAACCCGCTATATCTCAAACTCGTATATCTTTTACTCTGTAGAACTTGTATTTATCACTTTGCTACACTACCAAATTTCCTCTAGTGCCCTCGATCTAGTGCCAAGTGTCAAAATTTTTCCTTCATGCGATAATTCTTCTCAAGCCTAAGCTTTCCACTTTATCTCATGATGTTCTTCTAGAATATTCCTTCCAAGGCATGCCCCTATTTGGGCCAACCTGTCGCCAGGTTGGCACCTTATCCACGCACAACTGGTCATGCTTTTCATATGTTCTTCCCTGGGTTCTCAAATTGACTAAGTCCCGAACCTCCTTTCGCATGTCACGTGTGCTATGTGCTTCCTTAAACCTTTCTCTTACACTCTTTTTCCTTATGTGCCTTTCCATAACTAGGACCTTACACACCTATGTTCCTTCATACTTGGCCAATATTCCAAGGGTCCAACATCACCCCACACTACACCTATTCTCCATCCTCTAAAACACTTTACTCAACCAAGATGCATGTTGCCTTAGGGAACTAATGTATAATCTTACACTTTACAAAAGAATAAGGGAATGAAAGAATTGGGGAAATAATGAAGAATGGGGGAGCATTAATTCAACAAGCTAGAAAAATCCTTCCATAAGTCTTCCTCTAGCTTATTCCACACTTTGACCTCACCCTGTGCCTTCTGACAGAGGTCACCCACCAGGGTGCTCACTTCGTCAAAACTCAGGCCAATTCCCTAGGTGCCCAAAGTGTCCATGATCTACTCCATCTCTTTTCCTAGGTCTTCGAGCTTGTCTATCCTCCTAGTAATTTGAGGGTATAGTTCCTTTAGTAGCACCTTGATCAAACTCCTTAAGGCTTCAATTTCCTATAATTTTCTCTCTACTTTAGCTAGAACATTGTCCCTTTTCACCTTGTTCCCCTTGTTTTTTTCTTGGAACTCTTTGAGCTCTTGCTGCGAGTGCGGTGACCAAGGAACTCACCAACTTATATCTATCTATGCATGTATCATACATGGCCTTCGCAGATTGGGTAGTGACCTTAACCTTTGTGATCACTTGGCTATACTCAAAGAACGATCACTACCACCTTCAATTTGTCCTTCTCCTTCAAGCACGAGGCCTTAATATGAGTAAAAGACTAACACCTAAATATCCTTAATTGGTAAGAGTTAAACAAACTACTTTGCACCATCATAATAATAATTAAAAAAATGGTTAGATGCTAAATATTCATCAATAAAACTTTAAAACTAACAATGTTAAAACATCTAAAATCCTCTATTCTCTAACAACATATAAATGAAGGGACCTAACTAGGCTCCATGGCTATCAAAAATGGTTGTCCTTAGTGTTCCAAGAATTTAGGAATGAGGGCTTGTCAAATTTTAACCTAAAAGACCCTTTTGGCACCTCCCATATGACCTAAGCACTTAAGAAAGAGGCTTAACTCTTCAAGATGATGAACTCTCAAGAAAACAAAAAAGTTTTTAGTCTATTTTGCTATATGCTTTGCATTTGTCTTCTCAAGAAGTTTAGGTGTAGGTATAAAGGTAGAAGGAGGGATCCTTATATAGCCCAATGGATAAAGGAAAACTTCATCCCTTTACATGTGGGATAAAGGTAAAACATGATTAGGAATGGATAAGGTTGCTTTATAAAAGGTAACCTTACTTTAGAAGGGTTTAATTTATGCTTAGCAAGTCATGGGAGTTGGGGGTGTTTTTAATTAATCAAAGGTGATTAACTAATAGGTAGATGTAAGCTTATAGAATCTAATTAGAGGAATATTAGTACGATTTAGGCTATTAGAAGGGGATTAAATCAATTAAATATTGATTTATTGGTTAAATGGAAGGGAAAGATAATTAATTAATAATAATTAATTAGTCTAGATAGAAGGGGTGATTTATTAATGGAAGGTCATTAATTAGGGTATTTTTTGGATAGGTGACTTAATTAATTAGCGTAGTGTAATTAATTAATGACAATATGAGGGAAAATGAGCGTTATTGATAATATGTCGTCAATTTGCTAGAAAGATAGATAATTAGCGCAATTTAAGTATTTAAATTGCTTGGGCGTAATTATGGGTGTCTACATTTGCCCCTCTTTGGGGTGGCGTAAGTGATGCCACTTCAAAGATAGTAGATGGAAGAAATTTTGAAGGGATAGAAGAAAAATTAGTAGGAAGGAGAGATGCCCCCTCGAGTGTCGATAGGGTGATGAAGGAAGACGATCGATGATCGAAAAAGGTGAGAGATAGATAGAAGAATGGAAAGGGGCAAGATGCCTAGATAAGATGGAAGATTAGGGGTGAGAGGAAAGTGATGCAAAGAAGAAATATGGAGGAGGGGAGAGAATAGCTTAGCCTCTAGCCTTTTTATATTGGAACAATTTTGATGTCATCATATTTCCACAAGAGCTACGTCATCGGTCCTTATGAAAAATATAAGCATACGACAAAAGTAGAATGACATGAAAAGCCATACTATGAACAATTGTCCATTACTAAAAACACCAACTCCATGCAACATACAAAATGCAATGCAATACGAGAAAGTGAAAGATGCCTAACTCCATGCAACATACAAAATGCAATGCAATACGAGAAAGTAAACAAGCTAAACTAACAGAGAAACATAATATAATGTTTTTATTATCGAGCTTGATTCTGACACTATGTGAAATTAATGACAAGGGTTGATGATGGTGCCCCAAGCAAGGATACATGCGAGGGGAATAATGGAGGACACTTGGGTCCGATGGAAAAGTAATGTGCACTATGAAACAGTACCAGGCAACTCGTTGTGCCCCAGAGTATAGATGAAGTAAGCAACCTAGCTTTTTTTGATGGAGGTAGATCAAGATGATCCATGAAGTCACACACATGAACAAGTGAGAACCAAAGAGTGACATTTTGTAGGATGATTTTCAATTTTTAGAAGTTTTCTGAAACATATTTGAATGTTTTTATTTGATTTTTATTTTTCTAACATATTTGAATGTTTTGGTTGATTTTGAAAGTTTTATGAAACTATGTACAGGAAGACAAGGAAGCATGGATGCCCCTAGTGATAGATGGGATGTATAAGGGCATAAGGCCACGTGCATACCGAGAAAGGTGAAGATGCAAAAATGCCCCAATGATTAGGTGGGAGTATTCAAAGGTAAACTCTTCACGGGTAGAAGTGGGACCCAAGGCCATTATGGATAGGTTCAACATGATGATGAACATAAACCAATGAAATGTTGGGAAGAAGCAAGGATGCCCCCAGCGTAAGTTGGCCTAAAAGCACATGATAGAAAGGAAGGAGAAGATTGTTTTTGTGAAAGGTGAAAAACATGTCTGTAAACATGGCAAAAAATTAATCTTATACACATGGATGTTCTAAATGAAGTAGAAGAATGATGTGAATGATATGAATGTAGCTTAGAAGCCTCGCGATGAAGAAGTGATTAACCAAAGGAAAAAATCGTAAGATGAGATATGGACTAGAGTAAGAGTTTGAACAAGATCCAAAAAAGACACTTGGTAACATACTAATCCTACCTACTCATAGAGATCCAGTGTGTGCACGTGGAGTTTATTACCTCTTGAAGTGAAGATTTAATAGACAACAAGTGAAGAGACCCTAGCCAATGTGTAGGAATGATTTATTGTGAAAGGTGATTTTGTGAATGGATGGTGAAAGGATAGCCGTACATTTCTCCACTGCCAACCATGCATCCATAGCCACTTGAGAGATGTATTTGATTCTAATCACAACATTTCTCTACTTCCAATTAGGCATCCATATCCCCGATAGAGATTATTGGAAATACCCCAAGAGAGAGTAATATATCAATTTTCTTTTGCTTTGTAGCTTTTAGCTTTTGATTTTTGATTGATTTTGATTCTTTTGATTTTTGAAAACTTATTTCAGCTCTCTTGTTTGAAAAGGGGTTAAGAACCACAGATGGCTTGATGGAAGGAGGTGGAAGTGCTTACGATGACAACATTGGCTAGTGTCAAAAAATATGTCCAAAAGTTCTTCGCAACAAGTTTATTAGATGTTGAATGTGATAGGATCTCTAAGAGGTCAGTTGTTCTTTAATTTACCAAGGTGATAAAAGACCAAGGTCAAATGGATACCATAGAGATAAATGTCACAAAATGCGTGTGAATAAGCTAACAAAAATATCACCGAAGGGATGAAAATGGTAGGAAGACTTGCGAAGAATAACAAGGAAGGAAGAAAGAAACATCCATGTGTACACAATACCTGATTGCAATGTTTGATCTTTGTACCTTTGATTTTTGTTGTGTTTTCTCAATGTTTTTTTTATTTTTGAATTTTTTTTTTTTATTTTTAGATTTTTGACAGTTTTAAGAGGTTGGGACTAACAAAGTCACTCTGTGTGGTAAGATCCAACAACAATGTTTGTGACTTCCTTGATAAGGGAGACTAGGCATGTTTGTTTATCAAGAGTCATATTTTCCCCGATCTCAATGATCGTGGTGAGTTCACACTCAACAAAGGACTGTGATTTATCCTGAAACATGGATTTTGTATGTGGGAGATTTAAAGTTCCCTATCTAGAGGTTTATGCACTTTGCACCATACTTGATGGTTACGTTGATGTGCGTTCTTGAATCGCACTTGATTTACAACTTTGAGATTGTTCAAGTTGTTGGGGGATTTTGAGCTCTTGGAAGTTTTGACCTAAGCTTGATAATGAACCTGTTTGGGTTTCTTATAAGCTGACTTGTGACTTTTCTAACCTCGAGAAGGAGAAGAAAGAGAATGTTTACGATTGATGATAGGAATGAGAGAAATGATGGTGGGCTTGCCCGGTCATTGGTAGAAGGATGATGTGATTGATGAAAAGGATATGGTCCAAGGATTGAAGAAGATGGGCTATTGGGAGGTGAGCCATAGATAGAAGATGAAGGGCTACTAGGATGTGGCCCAAGAATAGAAGAAGAAGGGCTACTAGGATGTGACCCATAGATAGAAGATGAAGGGCTACTAGGATGTGGCCCAAGAATAGAAGAAGAAGGGCTACTAGGACATGACCCATAGATGTAAGATGATGGACTACTAGGATGTGGCCCAAGAATAGAAGATGATGGACTACCCGGGGTGATCCATACATAGAAGATAAGGGGCTAGTTGGATGTGCCCCAAGAATAGAAGATAGTGGACTACTCAAAATGTCCCACAAATAGTAGAGGGAGGGCTACTAGAAGGTGACCCACACCTAGATGAAGATGAAGGGCTACTTGGCGTTGACCCCATAAGAGATTGTGATTGAGGAATTATGATAGACAAAGAGTTATTGGGTGATGAGAAGATAGGCCATGGATCAATGCAAGACCAAGGAGTTTCATCACATAATGAAGAATGTGAAGATGGAAGAATAAGAGGAGGATCAAGTTGCATGATCTGAGGCTCTTCCTCCATTTCTTGATAAAAGGAATCAACCTTTTCCTCACAATATGCAAATGCATCAAAGTCTAAAGAGAATCCTTTCTCGTAATCTGCTAAAGGAATATCTTCATATGCCCTATAAATGCCTTGATTGTTTCTTCATTCTGAAAGAGATCAATCGGTATGAGTTGTTGATCAACCACCAGGGGTTGATTGGAAGAAAGAGATCCAATTGGTGTGGAAGACTTAGAAGATGTTTGATGATGATTGATAGAAGAAAATGATGTGGGGGATGAAGAAGATGTGTAGCTAGATGTCTCAGGAGTAGAAGAAGGTGGTGTGGACCTACCTATACAATGGTATGTCATATGTAAAATAGTAGGATTAAGTCCAAAGTCTATAGATTGTGACACATGGGTCGATTTAGACATTTTTCTCGAAGGACTTTGAGTCACACGAATCTTCAAAGGAGGAAGACTTATTGGGGGTGATTGATGAAGAAGGTCCTATGAAGAATGGGAGGACCATGATTCAAGAATCACATCGGATGAATAATAACAAGGGTTATGCAAAGAAAGAGAGGACCGCAATTCAAGAATTATTAGATGTTTGATTGGAGGGATTTGGAGTCACATATCTTCAAAGGAAGAAGACATCGTCGAGGTGACTGATAAAAGGGGTCCTACGAAGAAAGGGAGGACCGTGACGTAGGAGTCATATTAAATGTATGATGAAGAGGTTCCTATGTGAAGATAGGGAGGACCATGACATAGGAGTCACATTAGATGACTTAGGAGTCAAATTAGATGAATCTGAATAGTATTTTGGATCTGAATAGTAGTTTGGATCTGAATCATCAGAAGAGTCAGAGGAAATATTTGGATTGGAATCCTCAGAAGAAGAGGAAATGTTTGGATTAGAATTAGAAGAAGAGTGGGGGGAACTCGAATAATAATTTGGATCAGAAGCATTCAAATCATACCACCGACTATGAGATGAAGGTGGGGAATGAGTTACCCATATGGGCTCTCTAGCATGAAGAACCAAATAAGGTTTAGTTGTAATGGGAATCTTTTGATTTGAATTGCTAAACCTAGGTTCCATATTTTTGTAAGTATGGGGAACCACGCGATAGTCAGTCATTTTTGGTGTTGTTTTAAGCACAAATGTCTAGATCTAGATAGTGTGATGGAACTCCTTCAAAGGGAAGGAAGTGACATGTCGATTTGGGTAGCATAAGGACAACTAAATAGACATTTCATAAGTATGAAGATGCGTGCGTGATTTTCGAAGAAGGTCTAAGGAAAATAGACATCATGATGATGCAATATCGATGAGATCGAAAGGGATTGTCCTAGAAAATAAGTTTTCTAAATGAATAATCATAAGGAACAATCATGCAAGTGTGAAACACAAAGCCAATCAATAAGGAAATACACCATATGAAAATGCATGTGCAAAGATGATCAACACAATGTCAATATTTACATCAAGCTCGAAATGAACAAGGTGTAAATATTAACAAAGGGTAGATGTGACTCCCAATCAAAGGATACCAAAAGTTTAACAACCAAAAAGGCCTAAATGTTAAAGGGTGAGGTTTACAAATGTAAGCCACGTAACCACACCAATTGGACATGTATCAAGCTTTGCGGAGAAGTGAGATATTAGTGTCAAAGTGGTATCGAAAAACACAAACAAAGTAAGTGACACCTTTCAAGATTTGGGACAATGTTTGAAATCAAACTAAGTCAAAGTATACTAAGGATGTGTTAAAACATGGGCAGCGTAATGCCACAATGTGGACACTTAGATCATGTTTACGAGAAACATGACATAAGTATCTTAATTATGTCGAGACAATGCAAATGAGGTAACATGTCAAAGGGAGATAAAATGATGAATCAATCCTAACTATGATGACGATCTTGATGTGGGTATCAAGATCACAAAGGCCACCAATGATATGAATACATCTCCGCACACTTTAGACATTTAACTTACCCAGCCGCAAACATGGATGGGCGTAAATGGACAAAAAAGTGGCGAAACAATCGATTGGTAACACGAGGTAGTCACCCTTCTTTTGATCAACAAAGTGTCAAAATAATGTGAAGGAAGTAGAAAAATCAAAATGGGATGAAAAATGTTGGCTTCACTTTGGTAGAGTTTTTCCTCACCTTAGGCAAGTAGAAAAACTAAGTGAAAGTAACACGTCACACGTTTTGCAATGAAAAGATGGTTCATAACTCAACATTGTTTTAGAATGGTCAAAGTGGGCTCCTGGCCAAAGTATATTTTCCTAGGTGGTTCTCTCATCCTAGGTGTTACAAAAATTATCCATGAGTGGGATGATTTACCCAAATAGTCCCAAATATCTTGGGAGTATCTCAACTTTTCCCCCTTTAAGCATAGTGGGCAGTAAATGCATCCATCATGTACTTAAAAGGGTCACGTAGGGACAACTTGTAACACTATCTCACAAAGGAATCACTAGTCAGATAGGTAGTGCGAGCACTTCCCATTTCATCCACAAGGTTCCCTCTTGTGTGGACTACTTTGGGGTTCCTGGAACCACCCCCATTGTTGTAGCTTAAGGCATTATGCCAAAGGGGTTATGTTCCAGTTGAGCGGAGAGGGACATACCCTTTTCCAAAACCTGCAATACAGTGTTTTGAATATGTTGTTCATTTTATCTTGTTTAATTAGGTGTGGTTTTCTTGAAACACCTTTTGGCAACCTATATAACAACTGTATTAGTAGTTTTTGACTTTGTTTTGATTCCTCCATTCTTTGACAAGCATGGTATTTTGGTCCTATATGACGATTTTTAGTAGTTTTCCATCAAAAGAGAAAACACCATTTCTGATTCTCCAGATCATCCAAGGACGCAAGAGAAGAGCATACATGATGTTTCCAAAATCCAAAAAGATATCAAATGGAAAAACACTTTAATTCAAATACACCAAGTTAACCAATTTCCACTCAAATATTCCTAATAACCTCAAAGTGTCAAAAAGGACTTAAGAATCATTTATGATTCCCAAGATCACCCCAAGGGACGTGAGGGAAGAGCATACATGATCTTATTCCTATAAGTAAACATGAAAATTTTATTTAATCAAGTAAAAACATGTAAAAACATCCTACAAAAACGAGTATGTGATTAGATAAAACCTGCAAGAATTAGAAAACCAAGAAAATCAAAAAATTCTATAAATCCAATTTTTGCACTTTTTAAAGGTTTAGTAATTTATTAATTTACATTTTGGAAGATAGTCTCGGGGTATCTAAACACTCTGCAAATGGGTTAAACTCCATTAACGAGTCAAAATTTATGACCAAAACAAGGAGCCCTAAAAAATTTTCAATCAAAACCATATTAAACAGATGTACCTGTGCCCCCTTTTATGTGTGTGCACTCGCCTTATAGAGAACTTGCACCACCGAAAAGGTGTGTGTGCCACTCACAAAAATTTTGTGTGTACTTGTGCCACCACCACTGAGAGGCATGTGTGCCACCAAAAAGACATGTGTGCCACTCTGTGTAATTTCAACCTACCGTACATGCGCATGCCTTTGAGAGAGGTGTGCACCACAAAAAGAGTGTATGCACTACGTTCGATAAAAATAGGTGGAAATTTGGACAGAATGCTTGTGCTACTAGAAAATCATGTGTTCCACTGGAAAAGCATGTGCGCCACCGCTTTGTAAAACAATCCCAGGTTCCGACAGAATGCTGCGCGCCACCAAAAATGCATTTGCATACTAAAAAGCATGTGCGCTTGGGTTAGGGTGAATGTGCCGCCATCGACGAGGTTTTGATTTGTAGTGAAGGTATAGTACGAAATGACATCTACACCCAGTTAGTGCATCTATGTGCTAGGTTAGGGTATGTATGTCGGGGTTAGTGTGTATGCACTAGGATCGATAAACATAGAGCCAAGTTTTGATAGTGCACCTGCACCACCCGAGAGGTGCCTGTGCCACAAAAAATGTGCATGCACTATAAAAGTGTGCTGCCACACTACTATACCAAAATATGGAAAAAAACACAAGAAAGCTCACAATATCTCAAATTTTGACAAGTTAGTTTTAAAATGGCAATAACCCATTAAAATGATGGCTATGAACAAGAAGTTACACATATCAAATTAGCAAAAATTCCAAGAAAATGGACATTAATTACTACATGTGCATATCAAAAGTTAGCCAAAATAATGAAACTTAAACTAAAATGCCATGGGACTAAGGATCCCACTGGGCATGCCAAATGTGTGCATGTGTTGTTTTTAAACTAATGCTAAATGTGAGTAAAAGACTAACACCTAAATAGTCTTAATTAACAAGAATTAAACAACATATTAAGCACCATCATGATAAGAATTAAACAAGGGTTAGATGCTAACATTCATCAATACAAAACTTTGAAACTAACAATGTTAAACATCTAAAATCCTCTATTCTCTAACAACATATAAATGAAGGGACCTAAGTAGGCTCCATGGCTATCAAAAATGGTTGTCCTTAGTGTTCCAAGAACCTAGGAATGAGGGCTTGTCAAAGTTTGGACTACAAGACCCTTTTGACACCTCCCATATGACCTAAGCACTTAAGAAAGAGGCTTAACTCTTCAAGATGATGAACTCTCAAGAAAACAAAGGAAAGCTTTTAGTCTATTTGCTATATGCTTTGCATTTGTCTTCTCAAGAAGTTTAGGTGTAGGTATAAAGGTAGAAGGAGGGATCCTTATATAACCCAATAATAAAGGAAACACTTCATCCCTTTGCATGTGGGATAAAGGTAAAACATGATTAGGAATGGATAAGGTTCTTTATAAAAGGTAACCTTACTTTAGAAGGGTTTAATTTATGTTTACCAAGTCATGGGAGTTGGGGGGGTGTTTTAATTAATCAAAGGTGATTAACTAATAGGTAGATGTAAGCTTATAGAAGCTAAATTAGAGGAATATTAGTACGATTTAGGCTATTAGAAGGGGATTAAATCAATTAAATATTGATTTATTGGTTAAATGGAAGGAAAGCTTATTAATTAGTCTAGATATAATGATATATTAGGAAGAAGGGTGATATATTAATTAAGGTCGTTAATTAGGGTATTTGTTGGATAGGCACTTAATTAATTAACGTAGTGTAATTAATTAATGACGATATGAGGGAAAATGAGCATTATTGACAATATGTCATCAATTTTCCGTAAGATAGATAATTAGCGCAATTTAAGTATTTAAATTGCTTGGGTGTAATTATGGTTGTCTAAAAAAAGGATGGCACCCTTGATAGACTTAATTTTCTTGTATACTTCCTCCACCTTTATCTTCTCTTCCTTTAACTCACACCTTAGTTGTGCGCTAATCAGCTCTTCCTGCTTTAAGCTCTGGGTCTTCTCCACCAGCTCCTCTTCCTTCTTCCCTAGTTTTTCCTCTAGTACTCTTATCCTATCATTGTGCGTGAAGAGTCTAGCCTCGTTCTCGACGATGACCTCTTGGAGTATGTTGCAAAATTTCTCGTCTGAGAGCTCCTGAGAATTCACTAAGGGATTGGCCCCCTTAGATTCTAGCAATGTTATGAGTGCTCCCTAACAAACTTCAAAGTCTAGCTCATCAATGTGGGACTCAAACACCCAAGAGAGCATCTTCTTTGTTCTGGGGTACACACCATCCTTCTCAAAAAATCCCATGGCTAAAATCCTTTTTGTGGGTACAGTGCTTTGGAATCACACATGTAACACCTTCTTCATGTCATCAACATAGCCCATTACTTACCTCTACTCTGTATCAAGAGTCCTCCTACTCGAGCGCGCACCTTTGGGGAAACTTACTATTAGAGTGGGACCTCCTCCTAGGATATCATGCTCTTTTTCAATATTCTCCTCCTTCCCTTCCTTCAGCACTATGTCCGCACCGTGCTCTAACTCTTGGTCTACCTAGGCTTTAAGAATTTTCTTTGCTTCTCTTTCCGCCACCTCAGTGATTTTCTCCTTTGTAAAACTTATTGCTCCCTACTTTTCCTTGCCAACCTCTTCATTCCTTTCCATGTCTCTGGTGTCTTCCTCATCCTATGCGCCCTTATGCCATGTGAATATGAACTCCTACTTCTCATCTCCACTCTCCTCTTCCGATTCATAGATGTTGAATACTTGTGTCTCTTGGTATTTTCAGGCTCATCTTCCTCGCCATCATCTTCTTCACTCTCATCCCCTCTTCCGCCCATGTACTTCTCCATGTTGTCGGTCACCTCTAAGTCAACTTCCTCATCTACCCTCTACTTTTTCCTAAGAGGTGGCTCCTAAATAGGGGATTCGGCCTTATCTTCTCCCTTAGGTGACTCTTCCTTGGTGAGGGGTTGCCTAGGTGCCTCTACTTTTGGTGTCTTTTCCTTCACCAAGGACTTCTTTCTCCGTATGTAAGTGTTTGGCTTGGCACTTGTTGTTGGCATGCTCACTGTTTGAGCAGTCTACACACTTGGTGCTTCTTCTTCTCCTCCTCCTCTCTTCTTTGGTGTGGGATTCTTCCTACCCATGGGATCCTCCGATATGGAGACATCGTTCTCCATATATGTGACTTTCTCAAACTTTGGCCTTATACAGAGGTACACGCATGATGTGGATCCTATAGCGATGGGTAGTGTCATCGGCCTTGTCATCTAGATCTCGTGTGACACGTACCTCTCCATGTACATACACTTGCCACCGGGTAATTTAGCTTATTTCTCATCTCCCTATGCTCCCAATCCAAACTACCTAGTTCTAGCCTTAACTTCTTTGACTCCTTAAATTTGTTCACTCCCACCTGGAAGTATTGAGAAGTGAATGTGAAGGGAAGCTTGCACCAAGGTCTCCATGATTTGTCTATTAGTTTGAATCTACCCATGCAAAAATGTTGATAAACAGTGAATTCAACTTCCCCTCGGTGGGCTGCTAGGAGTTGTTGTGGATTCTCCACTCTTCCCCAAATGTGTTCCTTAGGTGTGTATACCATTTCTCCAGCTGCACCTTGTGGGGTGTTTTCATTGTATCACAAGCATACTTATTGAACCTCTTCATGGGTGAAGGATCCTTGGAGAGGTACTCCCATTGTAACACCCTTGACTATTGTTATTTTCCTCCTTTGCATTCAAGTGTTGATATGTGATTTTCCGTATAAGGATATGTTCTTCTGATTATTGGAAATCATGCTTGATATGGATAAATCTTTCCTTCTCTTAAGATCCTTTGACTGAACTAGAATGACTTCTCTGAATCCATTTTTCACTTCTAGTAGGTGATTTACAATCTGGTTTAAGAGTTGTAAACTTGTCTTTTTATCCGACTCATCCTTAGATCAATTTCAGTGATCCAAGGGATGTTTTGAATCTACTTCATTGAATAAATGGTAAAATTGACATTCCAAGAGTTAAGATACACGTTGGAATGAACTTTTTTGTTGCAAGTTCTTTAATTTTGTGTGAACGTACTTCCATTTAGTAGGATTTTCTACTTGGGTCTTTGAAGATCGACCATGACAGGTCATTGCTGATAAAAATGGGCATGCGCAAATTGTTCACAACATAAGAGAAAGATATATCCGGGATCCTATTGAGGATTAACCTACGGGATCCTAAGCTAGGTAAAATATACATATGTATTTCTATCTAAGCCATGATACTTGATAGAATTCTGAGCCTAACCTAAAACTCCTTATTCTATCTTGATCGGTTGAATTGTTGATCTGTAACCTAACCTAAGCTCGGTACTAATGGGGATTGAAAAGGCTACTAGGTATTAAATTAACCTAGATCCTAATACTACTAGGTATTATTGTAACCTAACCTAGTGTTCTAAACTATGGCACTTTGAATTGTTTACCTATGTGGAAATTATCTAACCTAATTGCTAAGGCCATGGTGGGGGTTAGTTATTAGTGTTATATCCTAAGGTATAAATTTAAATTCTACCTAAGATCTAACCTAAGCAATCTAACCTATCCTAAACTAATGGATATGAATTGGGACTTAAGTGGGTCACATGCATAGTGGTGATGGTTCCTAAGGAATTTATGATGATGTTGATAAGGTTTATTAATGCATACGGACTGCCAGCTTTGGTAGGGGTTAGTTGGTTTGGTGGAGGCTTAGGTGGCAATCTCACTAAAAATGGAAATACATGTTATTTTTTATTTGATGATCACTAGAATTGGTAGGCGGTGGCAAGGAAGAATAGGTAGGAGATATGGAGTAAATGAAATTAATTGTTTTTGGTTATTGAGCCCAAATTGCCTAGGTAGGCATGCCAACGGATTTTTGTTGGGTTGTTTCATTTTGCATGCTCTCCGATTTT
Source organism: Taxus wallichiana var. yunnanensis (assembly GCA_018340775.1). Taxonomy (NCBI): domain Eukaryota; kingdom Viridiplantae; phylum Streptophyta; class Pinopsida; order Cupressales; family Taxaceae; genus Taxus; species Taxus wallichiana. The sequence goes on from CM031238.1 coordinate 484,010,261, forward strand.
CTTTCTACATGCACTCTAGTTTTTTGAACTAGCAGTTTAAACTACACTTCATGGCTATTTTGAGGTTTCAAATCTATTTTCATTTCATGGAATGTATAAGAAGCATTATGGAAGAAGTATCTAGTTGTTTGATCTTTCATGGAGAAGAGGAGAAGAAGCGAGTTTGGCTAGAGGTCTTCTTCGATTTTACAGTGACACTATCAGGCATGATAGGCTCTAACTATTAAAATATCTTGCTTTCCTCTAAGTGTTTTCATTAAAACAACTTTTCTCTAATGAGTTTGTGCATTTCATGCTTTATCTGGTTAATTGATTGATGGGTTTTGTAAAACTTGCATTTTGGGTTTCGAATCATGTTATACATGATTCTGTTGAAAGCTTATGTTGTATTGTATTTTGCACTAAAGGAATTTGCATACGTGAAAAAAGTTGGTAACACTATTCAACTTCTTCGGTTGTTGGAAATTGTTGTTTGGTTTTGACTTCTTTTATGGCCTATAATTGTTACTAAGATCTACTTGTGTTTGTTGAGTTTAATGTTTGTGTTTTGAACTCGAGTTGGTAAGAAACTCCAATTCTTATTGATACTTATAAATAGGTTTGAGCTATTATTTGGAAACATGTTTCATGGATCAAACCATTGTAGAGATTCTTGGCTCTATGGTGTTAGCATTTTATTTCATAGTTAAATTGATTGTGAATTAACCCGTATATGGCTTGTTGTTTTTATCTCACCTTTCGAAAATTTGAATGTTGTAAAGTTTGCATGCACTAGAAAAATCGTATATGGCTTGGTTTTTGTATTACAACTTGCGAAAGTCGTGGTTGTTTTGAAAACCGCATCTAACTTGGAACCTATGTTTGTTATCTTAGATAAGTTAGACTATTGTTTCAAAGCCTCTTAAGGCATGGTGCTTGTGAACTATTGTCCTTGTGACTATTTAACTATTATTATTGGTTCGTTATGAACCCAAATTTCGTATCTTGTTGTCATCGGGTCTGAGCTTTGTTAAGAATCTTACAGTCCATACGAAACAAGGTTTGATAGGATGATTAACTAAAAATGGAAGCATTTCTTCTTACTCTGAATTGTTTAAAAGTAGTTTCAGTGTACTCGGTCTAGCATCATGGTGCTTGGTGTATTTATGAATTCGTGATTGTGATATTGTGATACAACACTATGCAATCAATCTGTTACTTGGAGTTTTTAATGGAAAAAGGTAACCTAAACGATGTGTTGGTTCAGTCATTATAGTCTTTCACTAATTTATAAACTAAAGAGGGACATGTTATTACTCAAACTTGGTTAAAAGCATTTGAATGATCTTGACCCTTTGAGGGAGCTTATGCTTTACATTGTGTTCAGATTTGTAATTTGAGTCTTTGACTGAACGTATTTTTAATTAGTTGTTCGATCTTGTCATGTAAATTAAGTTTATTACTAGATGGAGTGGTTCTAGATTCAGAATCCTTTGGAATAAACTACATGTGTAAGAGAAAAAGGAAGCATGGCTTAGTAGGTTGTTAGATAAACTCTTAGAGATTTTGATTGGAATCAGCTTGTTGGTTGTCTTGTTTTTGGAATCTCAATCTGTAGTTCTTATAGTGATGCATGGGAATACTATCGAGATAGTTCTACCTTAACTATTGGAAAATTTTGAGTGTAGCATCTACTTAGATTTCTTGTCTCTTGATAGGTCCACTAAATGAATGTTAAGTTTGGAAGGTTAATTGTGATTCAAACTTGACTGTGACTATGTGTTAAACTTCACTATTTTATTATCGAGTATAGAAAGGGGGAAAATTAATGGTATGGATTGATGGAACTTCACTTTTGGAGGGTAAAGGGTCCTAAGAAAGAAAAATGTTGCATGTTTTCTTCTTACCTTGAGGATTTTATAGTCCAATGAAAGAGTGATAAGTCTTTGAAAGATAAACTATGAAACTTTACTTGTCCTTGGACTATGTATGAAATTCATTGTTACAATGTTTCTCCCAATGGAAGGTAGAATTCATGCATTATAATGTGAAGATTTAGAAGGAAAGGTAGCATTTAGTTTTCTTTTTCCTTGAAGTTGATCTTGTTCTCTTTCCTTGGAACTCTTGAATGAACTTAAACTATATGTATGAGAGGAGGTAAAACTATTTTATTAAGTTGAAATAAATGAATATAGTTTGGGATCTTATACTGTTATGATGAATACCTTAAGATGTTGAATTTTAAAGTAGAGGACCTTTAAAGGAACAATTTAAATCTTGATATACACTTGTTTCGCCTTGTTGATGTTATGTACTTTGGCATAATGGGAATGGTTTCTCTCCTTCTTACTTGAAAGTTAGATGAAACATCCAAGAGGGAATATACTGTAAACACTCTTGTATCTTATAGTAAAGATAAGTGTTGTACTATATTTGGTAGAATTGGAAGCAATAAGATGTTATGATTTGTTGTTTGGTAAAGATAATTGATGGGATCAATTATACTTTAATTTGTAAGATATATTTTATAGATTATATTATGTTCTTCTTTTTGTTAATCTTGGTTTAGTATTGCTCTTCTTTTATTGATATTACTTATGCTTAGGGTGTATGAAATACTAGTTGTTCATTAAAGCAGGGTTGTTTTTATTGGAACAATTAGTGGAATGCACTTCATTTTAAGGCTTAGTGCTTATCATGCTCAGTTCATTGAACTGACCCATGCTAGAAATTTTGTAGATGGACTTCGTAAGTGATAAAAGAAGGCAAAAACTTATATGATGCATTGGCTGATCTAAGTTGATTCTTGTGAAGAATTTTGATCTATTCTTAAGTTGTATTGAAAAAGAAAAAGTTATTCTCTTTTGAATTAAGGTTGTTGTCATGCAGTATGTCTGAAATGCATAAGTTGTAAATGTATAAGTTTTGAAAATGAAATGTAGAATGAGAATTTACTTGCATGAAGTATGTAAATTATCTTGTACTTTTGTAAAAGAAATGGAATCCTATCCTATTGATATTCTTCATGTTATTTATATGTTTCAATGAGTGTTCTTGGATAAGTAGGAAAAAGGGATTTAGAGTAATTCCCTAATTGTGATGCAACTAAATAAGTTGCAGAATTTCAATGATCCTATTAAAACATCTCATACTATTAAAGTAACGTATAATGAACTTACAATGGAAACTATGAAATTTGTAAAGGACATAAAGGGTGTGTTAAACCCTAGAACTTAAACACGAAGAGGAAGACTCTTCCTCTCTTATGAAAAGTAATCAAGAAGGAAGATATGATTTATAATCATTAGAATTCATTTAATAATACTACTAAGTTATAACCTCATTGGTTGTTACACTTCCTTAAATAGTTTAGACACATTAAATGGAACTTAAGAGGTTATTGTCCTTTCTTCTTGGTATTTTAAGGTTGGGCCAAAATTAATGAACATCAAAAAAATCTTAAGTTAAGGAAGTTTTACAGGGTTAATGGAACTGATTTGGAAAAGAACTTAGGGAGAGTTGAATTAGAATATGGGTAGGGTTGCTAAAATCTACCTTTAAGAATCCAAATTAATTTAACTTTAATAATCTCCTAGGGGTATGTATATCTCGACGAGGTTATTCTGTAGGAAGATGGTAGACACCGAACTGTAGGGTTGTACCTTCAAGAAGATTAGGATATTCTCGAGGATACAACACTGTAGTTGACATGTGGCAACACCCTTCTACATTGATCGTCTAGATCTACACACTTTTGGACTTGAACTTAGTTTCTCTCTAAGACTGGGAAGTAGCATAGTTACGATACGAAGTATCCCTCTAGGAATCAGGGTACCTTGAACACGGGGTTGACTTAGGTTGACCCAATATGCCAATCTATCCTAAGTCTTTGTGAGCTCCTTCCTATCATGACCTATGTTGTTAACCAAAACTAGGGTTAAACCTTGGGCAAGAGGATTGACGGAAGTCAGTAAAGGACATTCTAGATAACAATAGAGTGGGGGTGAAGGATGTATTCTAGATTGATGAGTATGCTTGTCAAGGAATAAGTAATACGAATAGTATGTTAGAATCTTTGGCCAAAGTATCACAAGCTACGTTGATTGCGTTGTCCTATGTCACCTAGTCTAAGGATCGAGATACAGATGAATATTGGTAATAACTATTCAATTAGGTTCCTTAGATAGATCACTCAATACCCAGAACATGGTAAGAGAACCAAGTATACATAGTATACAAAAAAGTATTCAATACTTAGTGTTAAACATGAATAGATTGGTAGTTTACCAAGTCATGAAATGAATAGATCGGTAGTTTACCGAGTCATTACAGCTACATATGGTTATCTGTTATAAGAATGGTTGTTTTGGAATGTGTGTTCTAAATTACATATTTAGAATAGGGAACATTACTAAAAAAATTCCCTTGTTTCTAAAGTCTTAAAATAGGAATGTTACATCTTGGTATCAGAGTTGAAGGTTACAACTCTTGGACCTATTATGTCCATAATTTGATAAAAACTTTAATTTTCTTGTAACAGAAAATGGTTAGGACAAGAGGAAACATTGTGAACAATGCTCCACCTGAGGAGGAAGTAGCAACAAACCAAAAAATTGATGAGATCCTTGCTTCCCTGTTGGACACAAGAGATCGTTTGATTATGCTCGAGCAACAAGTGATGGGTAATGAGGAGGAAGAAGAAGCTGGTAATAATAATCAACCACCTCCTGAGGATAACCCCAATATGGGTGTTGATAATAACAATGTTAATGTGCCTGACCAACCAAAAAACAAAAAGGCTAGGTTAGCTACTGAACTCACTAATGATATAAAAAGGATAAGTCCACCTAAGTTTGATGGCACCACATTAGGTGATGGAGCTAAGAATTGGCTCAGCAAGATGGAGAAGTACTTTGCAATAAGAACTTCTCAGAAGAAACCAAAGCTATTTGGGAGCATATCAGCTTTCCCATGAAGCATCTTCATGGTGGGACAACCGTAAGGCTGAGCTAAACATTGATGAAAATAACATCACTTGGGATCAATTTAAAGGTTATTTTAGGAAACGATGGCTGCCAAAACTTTATTATGATTAGAAAATGACTTGAATTTCAGAACTTAGCTCAAGGGAAGTTAACTATAACTGAGTATTGGGAATGGTTTACAAAACTACTCAAGTATGTACCTCAGTATCAAACTGATGAGAAGTTCAGGATACGGAAATTCATCATGGGGTTGAATCCCATTATTGGGGGAGAGGTTGATGTTCACAACCCAACCACTATGGAAGGGGTTGTTGAAAAATCCATAAGGTAGGAACATAAATTAAAGGCTATTTCTACTCACAAGGAAGAAGTACGAAAGAAAGTTCCAAACTCTTCTTCAACTTCTCTTACACCTAAGAAAGGACCATGGAAAAATTTTGGTAACAAAAGTAAGTTTCCAACCGATATTAATAAGAAAACAACAATGAATAAGACTGTTGGTAATACATGGAACAATTTTTCCAAGAATAATAATAGCGGGTGAAAACCCTATGGAGGTCAAAATGATAACTATAAGGCTGGAAATAATTCTGAGCCCAAAAAGGGACCGTAGGGAGGTTGTTATAAGTATGGCAAAAGATCATTATGTGAATCAATGTCCTTTGAAGAAGGATGATCAAAATCAGTAGCACAAGATACATGCTACAGTAGCTGACAAGCAAGTTGAAAAGTAAGTTACACCTATTGAAGTAAGTTACACCTATTGGCATACCAGTCTATAAGTTTTCGATATACTACCGAATGTTTTATTTCTAGTAAAATTGCTTTAAAAATTACAAGAAAAGCTAGAAAAATGGATAAATCATGTACTATACATTATGGTAATAATTATGTTCATACAGTTAGTATGTGTCTTTTCGAGCACCCTTGACTTACCTAGCTTTTCCATAAGTTGATCTCTATGTAGCACCCTTGGGATCTTATGATATAGTCATAGGTGTAAATTGGTTAGTAGAGCATAAAGAAAAGGTAGACTATTTTGAAAAACATATTAGTTTTTAGATGATCTACGAAAAAATCGAGATTCAAGTGTAAAACGAGAAATTTCTATTACGAAATTATCAGCTATGTAAATTAAAAAGGGTAAAAATAAGGGTTGTACCTTATATGCAAGAAAATTTCTGAATCTACTAAAGAAAACAGTGATTTCATGGAACACTATCCACTGTTACAGAACTATGGTGACGTGTTTATGGAAGAATTACTAGGATTACCACCCAAAAGGAGTTTGATTTCACGATTGAAATCAAACCAGGAACTGAACCTATTTCTAAAGCACCTTATCGAATGACTACCACAGAGTTAGTAGAGCTTAAGGCTCAGTTACAAGAACTCTTGTCTAAGGTTTGATTAGACCAAGTGTTTCACCTTGGGGAGAACCAGTGATCTTTGTAAAAATAAGGATGGAACACTCAATTGTGCATTGATTATAGGATGTTAAACAAAGCAAAATCAAGAATAGATACCCACTTCCTAGAATTGATGACCTATTTGATCAGATGCATGGAGCATCGGTATATTCTAAGATAGACCTTCAATCTGGATATCATCAATTATGAAATTAAGGATGAGGACATTCATAAAATAGGCTTTTAGGACAAGGTATGGACATTATGAATTCACGGTTTTACCCTTTGGATTAACGAATGCACCTGCAGCTTTTATGAACTTAATGAATAATATCTTTCAAGAATACTTGGACAAGTTTGTGCTTGTATTCTTGGATGACATTCTCATATATTCTAAAAGTGTGGAGGAGCATCATGAACACTTGAAAATAGTTTTGGAAATTCATGAAAGAGACGGTTATATGGTAAGTTGTCCAAATGTTCTTTCTATGACACTGAAGTTCACTATTTGGGTCATGTTATAAGTAAAGATGGGATTGTTGTAGATCCTTCTAAAATTGTAGCTATAATCGAGTGGCATGCCCCAAGAATGTACATGAAGTTAGAAGCTTCATGGGTCTTGTAGGTTATTATAGAAAATTTGTTAAGGATTTTTCTAAGGTGGCTACACCAATAACTTCATTAAAAAAAGGATAAGAAATTTTTTTGGGATGATAAATGTGAATCTTCTTTTAAAATTTGAAAATTCAATTGACTTCAAAGACCTATTTTAGCTGTACATAATTCTAATGGAGATTTCACAGTTGTAATGGATGCATCTTGAGAGGGTCTTGGAGGTATTTTGTTACAAAATGATCATGTCATAGCTTATGAAAGTAGAAAACTTAAGTTACATGAGTTGAATTATGCTCCACATGATTTAGAGCTTGCTTCCATAGTTCATGCACTTCAAGTTTGGAGGCATTATCTTCTTGGTAAACCATTTGAGTTGAAAACTGATCATCTTGGACTGAAGTACATTTTCACTCAGCCAAATCTAAATGTAAGACAATGAAGGTGGTTAGAGTTTTTATCTCAATATGATTTTGAAATAAGTTACATTAAAGGAAAAGAGAATAGAGTGGTTGACACTCTAAGTCGTAGGAAGCACATTTATGCTCTTATAACACTAAGAACTTAGTTTAAGGATGAAGTAAAAAGTGTTATGGAATCTGACTCTTACTTTCAGCAAGTAAAAATAGCGCTTGCTACAGATCTGAAGGATGAAAGGTATAAAGGTTTTCACTTTGATAATGAGGGAATCTTACGATATGAAAACAAAGTATACATACCCTTACCTAATGATTTGAGAAAGAAATTGTTGACAGAGTTTCACAATTCACCTTTTTCTGGACACCCTGGCATTACAAAAATGCTTGCTAATATAAAACAACAATATTTCTGAAAGGAATGAAAAAGGATGTTATAGATTTTGTGACTCATTGTCTGGAATGTCAATGAGTAAAAGTGGAACATATGCATCCAGCTAGTTTATTGTATCCTCATAGCATACCATAGTACAAATGGTAGGTAATAAGCATGGATTTTGTACAAGGATTGCCTATGTCAAGAAATAAACATGATGTTATTTTAGTAGTAGTTGAAAAACTAATGAAAGTAGCTCATTTTATTGTTGGAAATCTAAAGGATGATTCTCTTGTTTTGGCTAAAATATTTGTACATGAAATTTTTAGATTACATGGAGTACCTAAATTAATCATATTTGATAGAGACCCTAGAATGACATCAAGGTTTTGGAAAATGCTTAACACAGCTCTTGGCACTAAATTGAATTTCAGTTCTGCGTATCATTCGAAACGGATGGACAAACTGAAAGAGTAAATCAGGTTTTGGAGGATATGTTACATGGATGTATTGTATGGATCAGTAGTATAAGTGGGAGGAGTACCTTCCATTAGTTGAATTTGCATACAATAATACATATCATGCTTCTCTTAAGATGGCACCTTTCGAGGTGCTTTATGGAAGGAAATGCAAAACCCCTATTAGTTGGGATAGCATCAAGGATAGAGAGGTAATTGGACCTGAAATCCTTACGGAAATGGAACAACAAGTTAAAATGATTCATGAATGCTTGAAAGAAGCAGCAGATAGGTAAAAGAGTTATGTTGACTTAAAGTGGGTTGATAGGAAATTTGAACTTGGAGAAAAGGTTTTTCTTCGGGTTAAACCAAAAAAGAGTTCCATAACTTTTAGCAAGGCTGCCAAGTTATCACCATGTTATGTGGGACCTTTTGAAATAGTTGAAGTAATCAATCCTGTAGCTTATCGTTTAGCACTACCACCTGCTTTGTCATGAATGCATGATGTTTTCCATATTTATTTGCTTAAGAAATATGTTTCAGATTTATCACATGTGTTAAATTAGAATTCCTTGTAGGTCCAAGACCCAAGAATAATCATGGTTAAGCCCATTCGAGTGCTGGAAACTCACCAGTTGCATTTAAGAAATAGAGAAATAAGTCAATGTAAGGTCCAGTGGGACCAGTTTAACAAGGAGAGTGCAACTTGGGAAAATCTAGAGGATATGAAAACTACTTTTCCATATCTATTTGAATAGAATTGAATTTGTTGACTGATAAATTTTATGAATTTATCCTTTATGACATTAAGTAAGCTAGTTTTGGGTAGATATTTACTTGATTTGAATAAAATTTATTTAATACTGATTTCTGGAACCATAAGGTTTTGAAATATTTGGCTTAGGAGTAGAGAAGTGAATGAATTGATTATCCTTGATGTAAATTGTTAAAAGAGATAATCATCGGATGATGATTCTTTTTAGGAGGGGAGCATGTAACACCCTTGACTATTGTTATTTTCCTCCTTTGCATTCAAGTGTTGATATGTGATTTTATGTATAAGGATATGTTCTTCTGATTATTGGAAATCATGCTTGATATGGATACATCTTTTCTGCTCTTAAGATCCTTTGACTGAACTGAATGACTTCTCTGAATCCATTTTTCACTTCTGGTAGGTGATTTACAATCTAGTTTAAGAGTTGTAAACTTGTATTTTTATCTTACTCATCCTTGGATCAATTTCAGTGATCCAAGGATGTTTTGAATCTACTCCATTGAACGAATGGTAAAATTGACATTCCAAGAGTTAAGATACATGTTGGACTAAACTTTTTTGTTGTAAGTTCTTTAATTTCTATGTGAACATACTTCCATTCAGTAGGTTGTTTTGCTTGGGTCTTTGAAGATCGACCATGATAGGTCATTGCTGATAAAAATGGGCATGCAACCTGTTCACAACATAAGAGAAAGATATCCGGGATCCTATTGAGGATTAACCTACGGGATCCTAAGCTAGGTAAAATATACATATGTATTTCTATCTAAGCTATGATACTTGATAGAATTCTGAGCCTAACCTAAAACTCCTTATTCTGTCTTGATTTTTTGATTTGCAACCTAACCTAATCTCAGTACTAATGGGGATTGAAAAGGCTACTAGGTATTAAATTAACCTAGATCCTAATACTACTAGGTACTATTGTAACCTAACCTAGTGTTTTAAACTATGGCACTTTGAATTGTTTACCTATGTGAAATTATCTAACCTAATTGCTAAGGCCATGGTGGGGGTTAGTTATTAGTGTTATATCCTAAGGTATAAATTTAAATTCTACCTAAGATCTAACCTAAGCAATCTAACCTATCCTAAACTAATGGATATGAATTGGGACTTAAGGGGGTCACATGCATAGTGGCGATGGTTCCTAAGGCATTTATGATGATGTTGATAAGGTTTATTAATGCATACGACTGCCAGCTTTGGCAGGGGTTAGTTGGTTTGGCAGAGGCTTAGGTGGCAATATCACTAAAAATGGAAATACATGTTATTTTTGATTTGATGATCACCAGAATTGGCAGGTGGTGGCAAGGAAGAATAGGTGGGAGATATGGAGTAAATGAAATTAATTGTTTTTGGCTATTGAGCCCAAACCACCTAGGTAGGCATGCCAGTGATTTTTGTTGGGTTGTTTCATTTTGCATGTTCTCCAATTTTCTTTCTACATGCACTCTGGTTTTTCGAACCAGCAAGTTTAAACTACACTTCATGGCTATTTTGAGGTTTTAAATCTATTTTCATTTTGGGAATGTATAAGAAGCATTGTGGAAGAAGTATCTGGTTGTTTGATCTTTCATGGAGAAGAGGAGAAGAAGTGAGTTCAGCTAGAGGTCTTCTTCGATTTTACAACACTATCAGGCATGATAGGCTCTAACTATTAAAATCTCTTGCTTTCCTCTAAGTGTTTTCATTAAAACAAATTTTCTCTAATGAGTTTTTGTGCATTCATGCTTTATCTGGTAAATTGATTGATGGGTTTTGTAAAAACTTGCATTTTGGGTTTCAAATCTGTGTTATACATGATTATGTTGAAAGCTTATGTTGTATTGTCTTTTGCACTAAGGAACTTTGCATACGTGAACAAAGTTGGTAACACTGTTTAGCTTCTTTGGTTGTTGGAAATTGTTGTTTGGTTTCAACTTCTTTTATGGCCTATAATTATTACTGAGATCTACCTGTGTTTGTTGAGTTTAATGTTTGTGAACTTGTTGTGTTTTGTGAACTCGAGCTAGTAAGAAACTCTAGTTCTTATTGATACTTACAAATAGGTTTGAGCTATTTGTTGGAAACGTGTTTCAGTGGATAGAACCATTGTAGAGATTCTTGGCTCTATGGTGTTAGCATGTTATTTCATAGTTAAATTGACTATGAATTAACCCGTATATGGCTTGTTGTTTTTGTATCTCACCTTTTGGAAACTTTGACTGTTGTAAAGTTTGCATGCACTGGAAAAACCATATATGACTTGGTTTTTGTATTACAACTTGTGAAAATTGTGGTTGTTGTTGAAAACTACATCTAACTTGGAACTTGTGTTTGTTATCTTAGATAAGTTAGACTATTGTTTTCGAAGCCTCTTAAGGCATGGTGCTTGTGAACTATTGTCCTTGTGACTATTTAACTGTTATTATTGGTTCATTATGAACCCAACTTTCGTATCTTGTTGTCGTCGGGCTTGAGCTCTATTAAGAATCTTACAGTCCATACGAAACAGGGTTTGATAGGATGATTAACTAAAATGGAAGCATTTCTTCTTACTCTAAACTATTTATAGTAGTTTCAGTGTACTTGGTCTAGCGTCATGGTGTTGGTGTATTTATGAATTTTTGATTGTGATATTGTGATGCAACACATGCAATCAGTCTATTACTTAGTATTTTTAATGGAAAAGGTAACCTGAATGATGTGTTGGTTTAGTCATTATAGTCTTTCGACTAATTTATAAACTAAAGAGGGAACATGTTGTTACCCAAACTTGGTTAAAAGCATTTGAATGATCTTGACCCTTTGAGGGAGCTTATGCTTTACATTGTGTTTGGATTTGTAATTCGAGTCTTGACTGAATGTATTTTTAATTAGTTGTTCGATCTTGTCATGTAAATTAAGTTTATTACTAGATGGAGTGGTTCTAGATTCAGAATCTTTTGAATAAACTACATGTGTAAGAGAAAAAGAAGCATGGCTTAGTAGGTTGTTAGATAAACTCTTAGAGATTTTGATTGGAATAAGCTTATTAGTTTTTTGATTGGAATCAGCTTGTTGGTTTTTTTATTGGAATCTTAATCTATAGTTCTTGCAGTGATGCATGGAATACTGTCGAGATAGTTCTACCTTAACTATTGGAAAATTTTGAGTGTAGCATCTACTCATATTTCTTGTCTCTTGATGGGTCCAATAAATGAATGTTAAGTTTGGAAGGTTAATTGTGATTCAAACTTGACTGCGACTATGTGTTGAACTTCACTAGTTTTATTATCGAGTATAGAAAGGGGGAAAATTAATGGTATGGATTGATGGAACTTCACTGTTGGAGGGTAAAGGGTCCTAAGAAAGAAAAATGTTGCATGTTTTCTTCTTACCTTGAGGTTGTTCTGGTCCAATGAAAGAGTGATAAGTCTTTGAAAGATAAACTATGAAACTTTACTATCCTTGGACTGTGTATGAACTTCATTGTTACAATGCTCCCAATGGAAGGTAGAATTCATGCATTATAATGTGAAGATTTAGAAGGAAAGGTAGCATTTAGTTTTCTTTTTCCTTGAAGTTGATCTTGTTCTCTTTCCTTGGAACTCTTGAATGAACTTAAACTGTATGTATGAGAGGAGGTAAAACTATTTTATTAAGTTGAAAGAAATGAATATAGTTTGGGATCTTATTCTATTATGATGAATACCTTAAGATGTTGAATTTTAAAGTAGAGGACCTTTAAAGGAATAGTTTAAATCTTGATATACACTTGTTTCTACCTTGTTGATGTTATGTACTTTGGCATAATGGGAATGGTTTCTCTCCTTCTTACTTGAAAGTTAGATGAAACATCCAAGAGGGAATATACTATAAACACTCATATATCTTATAGTAAAGATAAGTGTTGTACTATATTTGGTAGAATTGGAAGCAATAAGATGTTATGATTTGTTGTTTGGTAAAGATAATTGATGGGATCAATTATAATTTAATTTGTAAGATAAATTTTATAGATTATATTATGTTCTTCTTTTTGTTAACCTTGTTTAGTATTACTCTTCTTTTATTGATATTACTTATGCTTAGGGTGTATGAAATACTAGTTGTTCATTAAAGAAGGGTTGTTTTTATTGGAAAATTAGTGGAATGCACTTTGTTTTAAGGCTTAGTGCTTATCATGCTCAGTTCATTGAACTAACCCGTGCTAGCAATTTTTATAGATGGACTTCGTAAGTGATAAAAGAAGGAAAAAACTTATATGATGCATTGGCTGATCTAAGTTGATTCTTGTGAAGAATTCTGATCTATTCTTAAGTTGTATTGAAAAAGAAAAGTTATTCTCTTTTGAATTAAGGCTGTTGTCATGTAGTATGTCTAAAATGCATAAGTTGTAAATGTATAAGTTTTGAAAATGAAATGTAGAATGAGAATTTACTTGCATGAAGTATGTAAATTATCTTGTACTTTTGTAAAAGAAGTGGAACCCTATCCTGTTGATATTCTTCATGTTATTTATATGTTTCAATGAGTGTTCTTGGATAAGTAGGAAAAAGGGATTTAGAGTAATTCCCTAATTGTGAGGCAACTAAATAAGTTGCAAAATTTCAATGATCCTATTAAAACATCTCATACTATTAAAGTAACGTATAATGAACTTACAATGGAAACTATGAAATTTGTAAAGGACATAAAGGGTGTGTTAAACCCTAGAACTTAAACACGAAGAGGAAGACTCTTCCTCTCTTATGAAAAGTAGTCAAGAAGGAAGATATGATTTATAATCATTAGACTTCATTTAATAAAGACTACTAAGTTATAACCTCAGTGGTTGTTACACTTCCTTAAATAGTTCAGACACATTAAATGGAACTTAAGAGGTTGTTGTCCTTTCTTCTTGGTAGTTGCTGGTTGAGCCAAAATTAATGAACATCGAAAGCAATCTTAAGTTAAGGAAGTTTTGCAAGGGTTAATGGAACCTAATTTGGAAAAGAACTTAGGGAGAGTTGGATTAGAGTTTGGGCAGGGTTGCTGAAATCTACCTTTAAGAATCCAAATTAATTTAACTTTAATAATCTCCTAGGGGTATGTATATCTCGACAAGGCTGTTTTGTAGGATGCTGGTACACGCTGACTATGTAGGGTGTACCTTCAAGAAGATTAGGATCTTCTCAAGGATACAACACTATAGTTGACATGTGGCAACACCCTTCTGCATTGATCATCTAGATCTACACACTTTTGGACTTGAACTTAGTTTCTCTCCGGACTAGGAAGTAGCATAGTTATGATACGAAGTAGCCCTCTAGGACTTAGGGTACCTTGGCACACGGGGTTGACTTAGGTTGACCCAGTATGCCAATCTATCCTAAGTCTTTGTGAGCTCCTTCCTATCATGACCTACATTGTTAACCAGAACTAGGGTTAAACCTTGGGCAAGAGGACTGATGGAAGTCAGTAAAGGACATTCTAGATAACAATAGAGTGGGGGTGAAGGATGTATTCCAGATTGATGAGTATGCCATCAAGGAATAAGTAATACGAACATTATGTTAGAATCTTTGGCCAAAGTATGCCAAGCTGCTGATTGCGTTGTCCGATGTCGCCTAGTCTAAGGATCAAGATGCGAGATGAATATTGGTAACAACTATTTAGTTAGGTTCTTTTGATAGATCACTCAATACCTAAAAATAGGGTAAGAGACCAAGTATATAGAAAATTATTCAATACTTAGTGTTAAACATGAATAGATCGGTAGTTTAAATGAGTCATTATAGTTCATTACAGCTACATATGGTTATTTGTTATAAGAATGGTTGTTTTGGAATGTGTGTTCTAAATTACGTATTTAGAATAGGGAACATTACTCAAAAAAAATTCCTTGTTTCTAAAGTCATAAAATAGGAATGTTACACAGTCACCACTGTTTGGCCATTTTCATCACAGGTCCTTTATGTCTGAAGTGTCGAATACCTCGACCCCTTCTTGCAGGCATATTCAGTGATGGTCTCCTAAATAGCCTCCTTGTCACCTAGGTCATCTTCCAAGCTATCTCCCTCACATATGAGGCCTGTAAATTATGAGATAAGCTAGGGAGTAACACGTATCTTACACCCTATAAAGTGGAAGTAATCTTTGGGTACCCGTGATATTAACCATTGGTACAAGCACTCTAGTTTTCCATAATAGGGAAACTCATAGAGTTGCAACAGCCATGTCTTCTCTATTTTTACCTTAACATCATCATTATATACCAACAAGCCCTTTAGTGTTCGTTTACTAGTGGGGCACACTAATTCCAATGCCATTTCCTTCTCTATCATGTTTTTTTGGTGATTATAATCACTTACAGGTACATTTCTCAGGTGGGATTCCCACTCCTTCCTCATCATCACCCCATCTCAATATTGCATCTCTGCATACCATTCTTCATTTGTGTTTATGTTGGGTTCTTATTGTTTCACTTTTCCCTTTGCCCTTTCCTTTCTTGGGTGCCATTGTCGAGATATTTTTATTACTCTATCCTTCCAATTATTCTAACCTCGATCTCAAATCCATGATATAAATCTCTTGAACCCGTGCCCTAGTTTGTCAAACCCTAACTAGGATCAAATTTCCATAAGACAATGCCTCCTTCTAACCCTTTTCACGCCGTGTAACCCTTCCTTCTGGTTTACAAACTCAAACTGGCTACTCATGCTTCAATCTCACAGGTCTTTCTTCACACGATCGAATCTGGAAACCCTAGTTTATAAAACTTGCTCCTTTCTCTATTTCGCAAAGTGAAAATGAAAGAGCCTCGACCCTTTACTTATAGTTTTTCTCTTTTTGAACATTAAATGCTACTTCACCTACCACTATACTTTGTTCATTTAATGTGGTTTTTTCAAAAAATCCCATCTTCAAGTGCTTTCACTCATGCGCCCAACCTTGCATGAAAACTCCTCTAACCTTCTAGCGTGTAACCAATCTAACATGACAGGAGACTCTTGCACATGCATAACCCACACCGAAGGCACTTCTTCTGTCCTAATTCTTTCTTTTTCCTACCTCATGTTGCTTAAATGTGCTTTCTCCTTCTTAGTACATGTGATCTACAAGTAGCTTTACCCTTGTACTAACCATTCATCTTCCATCTTTCTTCGTATACCTCTTGCAACCGGGCCATTCAACAAAGATTTTCAACACAACTTCATCGATACCTTAATCATGCACTCCTTCACATTTCTCCACCCCACACTTAAAATGATTTGTAGTCCTCTCGCGTACTCAAAAATTCTCAAAAATAGCAATATTGACCTAGTTGAGTGTTCATCTATGTAAGCCAACCTTAAGGTTGTAATTAAGAGTAGGATAGAGTATCAATTCTCTTTTACTCTATTTCATTTGAGTCCAACTGAAATAATTCAAAACATATATGTTTACAAGAGAATAATAATAAGTTTACAATCCCCTTGCAGTAAGCCCAAAATATAATGGCACATCAAAGATCAATAACACTCAATCCCTTTTCCATTTATCAAACAAAATACATATTTTACAGATCTAAACATTTCAAACATCTTTCATGTCAATCCACATTGATAAGATTAAGTAAAATTTACAACTTTTCCTTTTTCAATTACATCTCAAAAATAATAATAATTCCTCATTAAAGATGCAGCCTTTAAGTAAACACATGAAGCATCATACAAGAACTTGTCTTCTTTTATCACTTACAATATCCATCTCATTAAAATTACTAGCATAGGTTAGCTCATTGAACTGAGTGTGATATGCAATAAAGATTAAAATGATGTGCTTTTGACTAATTGTCTCATAAAAAGAACTCTACTTTTATGAAACATTTAAGCAATTCAGATAGATATCACATAAGAAATAAGGATAAAAAGGGGGATCACATGAACAATCCACATTACTTCAAGTAAGGATCATGATCAATCAACATTCTTAAGTCAATAATTTCATAAGAAAATCTACAATAGATAAGTAATATTACATCCCAATTTACTTATTTGTTTCATACTATAATGTCTATAGTTCATTCTTGATTCAAACAAAGGTTCAAGAAGAATATTAACTCTAACAGTTCTCAGAAGAGAATTATTTTAAAGAAACAATGAATCACAATACTTATCTTTTAACATAATTCTCATTTAATATAAAAGGTCAAATTCATTTTACCTTTAAAGAATGGAATTTAGAATGAACCAACAACATCCTAAAATAAGAATTCCCATCTTTCCAACACTTAATCCAATTTTCAATTCAATTTCAATTTATCAAATCAATAGGAATAAGAAATGTAGGTTTTTCCTTAATTACCCACTCAAATTCAACAAGGTTTATTGCAGAAGAGAGAAAAGTGAACAGATGTGAATTGAAACAACTTTTTTCATCCTTCAAGTTCATCAAAAAAAGCATTCCTTTCAGCAACTCGAGAGAGAAAACAAAATGTAATCTCCTTTAGATTTTGAGGAAAAACATCGATCCATAGCTAGCTCAAAAATAGAAAAAGGTCTCAAGTAATCCCTTCTATTAAATAAAAATTAAACATATTCAATATTCCAAGAAGGCCAAATCGATCCTTTCCTAAAAACATCCAAATTCAATAACCACCACCACACAAATATCACAGTTGAAATTGAATCGATATATGAATAAACAACTGAAACTAGCAAGACAGAGCCGAAGAGAGGGATTCTCATCAAATAAAGAGAACAATCACTGTGGCACAACAAAGATACAAGTTTTCAAGAAAAAATCTTAGTAACTAATTCCTTAGCTTCATTTCAATGAAGATAGACTCTGCCCAGATGTTCCCTTAATTCCTAAATAGAGAGAGACTTATAATATATATATATTATACGCCCAAAAGAACGAATACAAGTTACAGCTAAGCCGACCATGTACCCACTTTATAGGGGTTAAGGAAATAATAAAAAGGTAAGAAGGATAGAATTCCAACCCTATTTTGAACAAGATGTAGGAAAATCAAAAGGATATTCAACCCCAAGTTGGTTCCTAAAATCAAACAAAAGAGAGGAGAGTAAAATAGAATGGTCCAACTCTTTCCCCTCATATAACAAAAACCAAACTAATTCCACGTTCCACTACAGTAGTTGATTTTCACATCAACATCTACAGATGTAAATCAAAATGTTTTCCATAAACCATTTCATACATATAGGTAAGGTAACAACAAGAACTTCTACCAATTGTTTTGACAGATACATAAGAATCCATATAATTTATTCATACCAAGCACAATAGGATTTCCTTATTGTTATTTTAAGCAAGTTTGATTCCATAAAACATAGGATTCTAACAACCATGACAACGAAGGGTCAAACTAGAGTGACATAGACTTAAACTACTTCAAGAGTGCTAAGGTTATCTTCCTTCAAAGCATTTTAACAGAGATTCATAGCTCAAGTGTGTAAGATTCAAGTAATAAAATCATTTTCTATTACATCTAACAAATGTGAATCTACCCAATGCAGAATCCAAACCACTGTTCCATTATAAATCAATAGGAATGACAAGATTCAAAGCAACTCAAGCTTCAAAAAAGACACAACATTTTATACTTTCCTTTAACAGAGGAAAAAAACTATATCAAATATTTTCCCAACAATTTTTCCTAATCCATTTTGCACAGGAAGTCAAAAGTCCACATGACTTAAGAAATAATCTAGTTTCAAATAAGATAAACATGATTTACTCAAACATGCATCAAGAAAATACCCATATCAATTCTTTTTCCAAACAACAAACTTAAACAGAAGATCACAACAAAAATACACCAAGGCATTCCACAAAACCACTCATTTCAATGAGAGCAGAGTTCTTTTAATGAAGACATTTAATAAAAAGTATAACTATTTAATAAGAAGAGCCTATCATGCCTGATAAAATTTTTATTAATTGTTAAAGATCTCTAGTGAGCTTCTCAAGAATATCTTCTTTTCATACAACGTAAATATTCAAATCTCCCAACTTCCTCCATGCTTCCACAGGTTCATAAACATTTTGAGGATGCTCAATATCACTATGGATTGAAAAATAGACTTACTGGTTTGAAGAACCAAAACCACATGGAGAGAAAACCAGAAAGACCAGAATGACCAACAACTTCAACAAAACACCCTTCTCCTCTTTCCTAGGCGGTCTCTTCACCGAAATCAATGCCATTAATGCATTGAATGTAAATTCCCTCTCTTTTCTTGCACCACTACCACTTCAAATTTGGCAAAGTTGATTTCAAAATTTAACATGGATTTTAAGTTTAGCAATGATGCTCGCCTACCTTCCTACCTTACCTCCACAAAACTTGGAAAATTAAGATGTAAGGACTGAGATTTAATTCTCATTAATACCTTCGAAACCACCACCACCAACCTTCCATTTTCCACGTAACCCAAAGGTCCTCTTTAGGCTTAGTGATAGTTTAGGTTACATTAGCATCAATTAGGTTTCCATCTTAGTTCTTAGGTATTTAGAATTTATCTTAGGTTAGTTCAAAAATCATAACCATATAATATACCTTATTAGGTTAGGCCATAACCCCCTTAGGTTAGAATCCATATAGGGTAGGGCACTACAACATAGTTTTAGGTGTCAACCATAATAGTTTAGTAATAGGTCCTAGGTAAGTATTATTATCTTAGGTCAAAAATCTAATAGGAAACATTACGCTTTAGATCGTATCCTAATAAAACAACCATTTCTCACCAAAGTTAAGGAATTTTCCTTATAAGACCAATAATAAGTCCTTAATCTCCTCACATTGTTCAATGTTTCAAAACATTAATAAAGGAGGTCTAGACTTATAGTTTGCAACATGAGCTAGTAAGGATACCAAGCCGTGTCCTTAAAATTATATCAAAACATAGCTTGGTTCCATAACATGTTTCATTTAGCATGTCTATTAACAAGATGATAATAAAGAGAACTGAAGCATACCTTGGATTAATGGAATTGATTCAAGGTGTGTTGTTAACATATGAAAGATGTGAAAACAATGGTACATATTTACAATTTATATTTGACAAAGTAGAATGGCTTCACTTCCAAGTAAATAGAGTACAACAAGAATGAATTCTAGACAAAGAATAACTTATCCATTTCAAACATGATTTTCAATGTCAAAAGGATACACCTTCCTAAGAAAAATCACATGTCAACATTTAGAATGTCAAAATTGGAAGTCATCATAGCAATAGTCATGACCAATATGTTACAAAAGAAATCAAAAATCATTAAGGATCAAATCATTATAGACTCATTAGTGACAATCCATTAAAGGGAGGAGATTTAGTAGATCTAGACTTTCTCGATGAGTACATGTACTTCATCAAAACAAGACCCCTATCTCTCGTATGTCCATATTATACAAACATTGTTAATTTCATCATGGAACATAAATAACTGTATGAAGGGGAAACATCACAACAAAGAAGGTGATTATGTGTCATCTTTGCTAAGTATGTTATTTTGGAGTAAGTGCTCTACCATAGATCATTTGATAGAATGTTTCTGAGATGTGTTGATGCCAAAGAATCCAAAAATATTCTTTATGAGACACAGAGGGGTATGTAGAGGTCATTTTGGTGGCCACATCACTTCTCGAAAGATACATCGATGGGATATTTTTGGCCCACCCTAGAACATGATGTAGTAGAGTTTGTGCATAGATGTCACAAATGTCAAGAGTTCTCCCACAAGATCCACATACAGTACAAGCTTTGCAACCAATTGTAACCCTATGGCCATTTTCCACATGGGGCTTGGATTTTATAGGTAAATTCTCTCCCTCCTTGAGAGATGGCCATAACTTCATAATCACAGCCACAAAATACTTTACCAAGTGCATAGAATTCATGCCCCTTACCACTCTACATGGATCTCTAATTGCTAAGTTCATCCTAAACAAGATCATTTGTAGGTATGGGGTGCCATAGGTCATTATTTCGGATAATGAAATGTCTTTAAAAATGAATAGGTTCATGATTTGTGTACAAAGCTCAAAATAAGTCATCACAAGGATACTCTCTACTACCCTTAGGCTAATGGACAAGATAAGGTCACAAATAAGGTGTTAAAGGCCATCCTTCTCAAAACTCGCTAAGGAGAATAAATGAGATTGGCACCTAAGGTTGTTTCTATATTTTTGGGCCTACCAAACATTAGTTAGAACACAAATGGGGGAAACCCCATCTTCTTTAGTATTTGGTGCAAAGGCAGTTCTGCCACTCGAAGTCAAAATACCTAGTCTCCATATTTAACTACATGGGATCCTAGGAGAGGAGGGCTATCACAAAGCATGAATCTCCTAGTTATAAAGTCTTGACGAGGGTAGATTGAATGCCACACAATGACACAATGTTTATGCCAAATGGATGGCTCGGCAATACAACATGAAGGTTTACAAATGTGATATCTATGAAGGAGATTTGGTATTAATACTTGATAAATGGATAGAAAAAAATACTAGAAAGGGAAGGAAATTAAAACCTATGTGGTTAGGTCCACATCAAGTAGTGGAAGGCTACAAAAATGGCACATTTCACTTATGTATGCTAGAAGGTAAGGATTTTAGCGAATCCATAAAATCTCTTCACCTAAAGAGATACTTCTCATGATCCATCAAAGCATTTTCATATGTACATTATTGTATTTGCATTGCATTTTCATCTCGGCTGTT
Organism: Taxus wallichiana var. yunnanensis; assembly: GCA_018340775.1. NCBI lineage: Eukaryota > Viridiplantae > Streptophyta > Pinopsida > Cupressales > Taxaceae > Taxus > Taxus wallichiana. The sequence goes on from CM031238.1 coordinate 484,031,947, forward strand.
CATTTTGTAAAAATTACAATCAAGGAGCTTATTCTTATAACAATTCCTAAAAACTTCTGAAAATATTGACAAAAATTCAAATCACATCTCTTCAAACCTTCATAGTATCATCAATCAAGCTTTTTGAATCATTTATCAATCTAAACAAGAAAAACAAATTTTAATAGTAACCATACCAAGGTCTCGCATACTTGGTTCTACTTTTGGTCTCTTCTTAGGTTAGGTGTCTTTTTCATGGTTTGTTCTAGAAGCTTTATGGTGTTGCATCTATCCCTTATACATCTCCTTAGAAATAAGAGCATTCTTAACGTTTTCCCAAATAAGTAAGTCAAATGTAAATCCACGTAAAATTTTATTTTTACACATTTCCTTGCTCTACCAACCTTCGGTGTTTGAGCCTACATCTATTACTAATGATGTAGGTTTGGGAAAGGATGGAAATGCACTTATTCGTATGTGCCTTGTCCATGGTCATGAGCCCATGCTTCCTACTAGTAGCATGGGACAAGGAGTAGGGGTTGTCTTTGATAAAATTAAAAGTTAAAAATTAGCTAAACATACAAAAATCAATAGACAAAATAGAGAAAGGAGTATCAAACATACTGGGTCTTTGGGCATCCATGTGGGATCACTAGTTACAATGCTACAGTGCTACTGTTGGGTACAAAGCCTCACCGAATCAAGAGGAATGGCATTGTCTAATCACAAACTCATCGTCCTCTCGAATGGATCCTCCAAGACTAGTGTCTCTCTTTGCACTCACCCCCTCGTGTGTTACTTTGAGGATATCCTAAGTGTCATGCTCCTCAGGGTCACTCTCCTCTCCCTCCGAGGGGGCTCCTCCCTCATCCTCCTCTCCGGCCTCCTCTCCAATAGACTCCCCTTCGTATCATCTCTTGTATCCTCCGTAGAGTCAGAGTCCAAATCAATCGGCTCATCCTCATCCCCATTGTGAGAAGGAGCTACCACGATCTGAAGTAAGGGTTCCTGAGGGGCACCGGCTTCCACCGATCTCGATCACATTCCTAACTATAATAGTAATTCCGTGAGTAACCACTACCACACCTAGATCCCCTCTAGGACCCCTCCAAGCCTCCCGAATAGTCCTATAAACAAGCTCCACTTGAGGAAGCATGATAGGGTATGGAAGGCCGAACTACAGAGCTACCTGATCATATGGGTGAATCTCTTATCTCCCATCTCTATAATCGCTCATGGAAGAGCAAGCTATCATCATCATAGCCTCCTCACCCCATACCCTTGCCATGTCTTGGTAGGGTGTGGTAGTCATGTCTGTTGTAGTAAGGGAAGCCACTAACTGATGTGGTGTCTCGGAGCATTAACATACCGTCCATCTAGCTGCCTTAACAGCCCCTAGGTCCGATACTAGTAGCCCCTACCGTATGGGATGAAGTTCTCATAAACCCAACTCATAACCGAGTGGGGTGGCTCAAATATTTCCTTGTAATCCGACAACTCTGTTCAAATTGTGGTATTTAGTCCTCATAATATCTTTCCCCTGCATTCTTATGACCATGAGCCTCAATCTATGTAATGATGGGGCCCGAACAAAGATAAGAGTGTATCCCCTTCCTTTTGCCCAACTAGTCTAGAAGATAGGATATCCATGATGGCTCTTCAAGGATAGGAATGGGAGCAAGAAGAATGGACCAAACCTTCATTCCCTTCTTCGAGCTAGATGAGACAATGGTGTCTCCCATATATGTGGCCCACTACATCATCATAGCCCTAGACCCTATTATATCCAATGTCAGTCTCCTCCCAAGTATCGGGAGTCCAAGGATGTGGTATACATCCTCCAGGGTGATGTTCCACTCACCCCTAATTCCTAAAAACTAGAAAGTGTTCCGGCCTGCATCCCAATAAGAGAATAGGTCATATAGAATGTGACTGGTAGGAGTGACATGGGGCACACGTGCTATCTACCAGATTCCCACTCACTATAGAAGATCCATCTCATCTTGGGTAAGCTAATCTAGAATCCTAGGGAGCCAATCACACACTCTCTCTCTCTGCTCAACGTATGTATTCCACCTTCTTCTGCATTCACTAAAACATGAGAAAAGAGAAAGTTAGTAATGTACACCACATGATAAGATTATAAAAAACATAGTGAAATATTGGAAACGTAAAAAATAAAAATTTAAGTTAAGGTGAATTTTAGACATTCTATTTAGAACCACCACCCAATGCAGGGCGGTGGTTCTAGGACCACCACCTTGTCAGGGTGGTGGTTCCAGGACCGCTGCCTTGTCAGGGTAGCGGTCCCATGATCACCACCCTGTCTTGAGTGGTGGTCTTGACCTAATTTCCCACAACATTCCCTTACCCTCAAAAATGAAAAAAACTTGACCTTTTGTAGAAAAATAAAATAATGCCCTATGGGCACCCCCCGTAAGGACTCATTTGAAACCAGAAACTTTGAAAATGTCCCCCTAGGTGAAATTTTCAACATTTTAACATCTAGGGCACAAGAAGACAAAAGAGGAAATAACGAATCGGGAATGTGCCGGTTGATTTCCTACTAGTGGAGGCATGATCGTTATCTCACAATGGTTGTTTTGGCTATATCCACATCAAAATGGTCAACGTATGTCCAGAGCTCCAAATTCACCAAATCAACAATGCACAAATGAATTGAAAAATGAGTTTGTTTTGATATATATATATATATATATATTCCATTATCTTTTAAACTCATTTTAAGTGTATGTGTTTATAGGGATGGAGCGTTAGCACAAGTATATTTCTACAGTCCTGCATAGATGGTAAGTTCTCTTATCATTTTGGTTTAGTATTTGTTTTCCAATACTTTATCTATCTATACTTGATTATCTTCTCCTTATTATGGGAAGTGAGATATTGGATGATGATATTTAGACACACAAGTGTGTCGCTTAAAACCTCTAACTTCCCATTTCAGAATGCCATACTCAGCTCTACATTTTACACCTTTTTCATGGCTAAGATGCTTCTCCTAGGGGCAATATGTATGCACCCAAAATTACACGTGCTACATTTTTAGGAAAATGGTTACAAAAGTCCCCAATGATGATTCAAAATCTTTTCAAGAAGGTGTTCGAGCTCTAAAACCCATTCATAGTATATATTTGTAGCCTAAATGGCCTTACTTAACTTTTCCATGCATTTTTCCATCTCCCCGCCTCTTTTTGTGCTTGTTTTGGCCTTCAAGCAAGTGTGACCGTAACCTTGATCCGGCGCATTCTCAAACCACCGCCTGCAGAGAGCGGTGGTCCTAAAATTATCACCCCGCATAGGGTGTCGATCCTACCCACTTTTTCCGTATTTGTCATACATGTTTTAAACATTCGACGGTTCACTTAAGTTTTCTTTTTGCATGCATCCTAGAGCCAAATTGGCTAAAAATAGCTTTATTTGCTTGGTTCTCATTGCTCCTTCTATTTTAAATAAGATTTAATTTGTCGGAACTCCTTCTTACCTTGTGGATGAAGTAACCTCCTAGCCTCCATTCCTATATATTCTATGCTTGTATTCAAGTAAAAGGCCTGAGAATTTTGTGTATCTTGTATTGTTTTTCTGCCATAATCTTGCTAGGAATTGCATAGCCAAGTTCATATCTCTTGTGTTATCTCTCTTCTACTTGCATTGCATCTAGATTTCTTCCAAGCTGACATTGCTCAAGCACCATCCTCTTGTTGTTGTTCTTTGCATTCCCAATCCCTTGGACTTAGATGAACACTTAGAAAAATAAAGGAAAGAACTAAGGGGAAAAATACTGATACTACTGGATTTTCCTTGATTTTCTAAGGATATTGCTCTTCCAGGTTAGAGTTGTGTATTTGTTTTCTTTATTTATCAAATTTTCAATTACAAATTGTTAATTTCAATTACATATCAAATAGAGTAGAGAAATAGTCCATTTCAATTAACTAGATAATTTCAAGTAGATCAAATAAATAGGAAGTTGTCTCTTCAACATTACCAAGGAAGTTATGGGGAACAATATCTTAGTTAGGGTTATGATTTGTTCTTCACTTTTGAGGTAGGGTTGGAAGGATTTTTGATTAAGTTAGAATAGATTTTTAGATTTAGATTCACACATCTGCATAAATAGTTAGCTACATCCGGCTAATTGTTTGTATTTAACTTGTTTATTAGATTAGATGCATTGTCTCGAAAAGCTAGAAAAGACCAAAACACTTCCTTTCCATATATTAGATTATTTTACTATTTTGTTCTGATATATTGAGAAAACACCAAAAATATAGGTTTGATTTCCTTTTATAGATATTTTATTTACTAAAATAAAATCAATTCATCTTCAATGACCATCAATGGTCCACAACAGAAAAGACTTAAAGTTGTGATCTCCTAGTCCCAAAATCCAATGGACTGAGCTAATAGCTAATAGTGAAACAAGTTTTCATTTAACAATCTTACACACACCTGCAACATACACTAAGAAAATAAGTCAGTTAGATATATTGAACATAGTTTCTAATCAAGCCTACGAATTTTGGACTACTCTTGGAAATAGGGTTTGATTGCATGCATGACCATCCAAGGGCCACAACCCCCATGAGTCTTTGGTTGTGATCCACAGGTCCCACAACCCAACAGCCTTCTAGTCAGCTAGATATTGACACTAGTTTACACACATTGGTATTCATATCTTCACCACTTCTACCCGATATTAGTACATAACTTTAAGTGTTGAATACAATAGATCGATCGAGCTCAGACTTTCTCGAACAAGACTAGAAAATCACACATAGTACCTGTAGCTACACTACACCTCTTGTCTTCACTTTCATGACCTTGTTTGGAAACCCATACGAGACACCTGTAGGTTACTTTCCTTTTATTCTTCAACCAATCAATAGAATCTTGACAGAACTAGACATCCATTAGAGTATCCGAGTAGCTATTGTTGTCTCCAAATCACAACACCCCCTAAATGGCCTGAAATAAGTCACGTCATTCAGTGTGATTGGGACACATGGGATCACCTCTCAAGCTATGGGACTTGGGCTCGAGGTGAACCTCTGGAGAAGGCTGACTTCCTATTCCTAAACTAAACACAACACTACTTCTAATGTAAGAAAGATGGCTAACTAGTCCTATGTTATCATTTCATGGGATTTAGGGAAGAAGAATACAAGGAAATAAAAATTATTCTAGAAGTGGTGATGCACCAAGAAAAGGGGTATTTAACTTTTGGAAGGGTTAATGTGGGTATGATGATTGCACCGTTAGCCACCTTCACCTATTGCAACTTGGAAAGGATATAAAATATCACAGACTAGAAGCACACATTCCTCTGTTAAACCTTAAACATACACAATAGAGGGATCAACTTTGATGTGATACACAGATAATTTATCAAAGGGATAATCACAAGCACATGTCCAGTATTCACTTAAATGATAATAATAATGCAACTCTTGATCAACAGAAGGAAAATATTTTCTCACAACTGATAGGAAGTAATCACACTATTCTTTTCTCAATATGAAATAGATAATCTGAAATAAAGGTAAATTAATCAAATAATGCTAAGGAATCACATTCACAAGGCATGTAATGATTAATCATTCAACACAATAAAACATATTTTCAAGTGCAAGGAATAAATTTGAATATAATTAAAAGGTTTCAAAAAAACTCTAGAAGCACTCTTCCAAGCTTGAAGAGCAACTTTCCTCCAAATCTCTCCAAAATATGCATCTCTAAATAATGGAAGCGCTCAACTATTTATAACTTCATAGGCTTAGCCATTACAGATGGGCCTTTAACTAACATTTAACTAAAAATAGTAATGTCATTAATAAGAGGGAACAGGCTCCCATCAAAATAGCAAATTTGTTGTAGAAGGTTGACCAAGTCAACCCTGCAACTTTGGCCTGGTTCATCTTCATCTTTTTTCTTTGCAAGATTTTGTTTTTCTTCTTCCCATACGGCCATTTGGTGTCTGTACTCAAAGAAACACTTGAAAATACCCTGAGTTTCTTCATCTCTAGGTCCACATGCATAGTTATTCACTATATCTGCTATTTCCATCTCTTTCGTGATTCTAGCTAGAAACCTTCAAATCTTACTTACGACTTTCTTTAGTCTCCCTATGAAGTTCTGACATAGAACCAGTCAATCAATGGAGTCACTATTGAAATTATTCGTAACATCATCATCCTGCTTCACTAAATCTTTGAAATTTTCTTTAATCTGGTCCTCAGGAAGAGCATTGATGTTCTCATTGAAAAAATTACAGTGGGCATTGTCAAACTCTTTAGAGATATCATTGAGGGCATCTATAATTTCTACTCACTTCTCCTCCAATTTTTTGATCAGATCTTGTAACACCTGACACTGGAATTCCATAGCTTTTTGATATTCAAACAATTTAGAGGCATCATCAATCACCTCTTCCTATAGAATTAAATCAGAATCTTCTTCTCTAATGTCATTCCATGTTTCCAAAGTCAAATTTAAATTATTATTATCTTCAGAGAGAGATTCATCCATCTTAGCAATGGTGGCTTTCATAATCTATAAATCAATATAAATCTCCATAGCTTCCTTAATCAAAGGATTGGCCTCCTACAAGATCCTTTCCATCCATCCATTCACTATTCTCCCTTTCTAGCCTAGCTTCTCAAGCTCATGATAAGAGATATCATTGATTGTAGATGAAATTTTCATGGCCGTAGTAGTTGAGATGTCAGTGGATGGAGTGGGCTGAGTTACTCTACGCAGCAGTGTAGTGAGTTGCTCGACCTTGGCCTTAAGCTCATCCTTGGTGGCCTTTTCTTTGTCGTATTTATCCAAAAGGGTCCCAAAGCATTGTGTACATACTTCTTGGCTCCTTTATGAGTAGCCTTCCCCAATGAGAACTTTGAGATCTAGTAGTCTATTACTATGATGGTTTCTTTAGTTTTCCCCTCAATAGGGGTAGCCACTTCTATCACACACTCTCTTGATGGATTAACTGTTAGACTTGATACGGTTCTTGGTATCTTGGCCTATATTTTTGGCATGGACTCCAATATACTAAGATCTATCAGATCTCCCAGAGGAACCTTTTTATTTTTCTTAGGAGTGTTTCTAAATATCCACTCTAGTATGGTTAGAGCTCAGGAAGATGGAGCATCAGATTTGATACTTCGAACTACCGATTAAGGAAAGATCACTAGAAATTCTAGTTGATATCCAAACAGAGGTGGAAATGATGGATGGTGTGGGAGTGAGGACAAACATAGGAATTGAAAAGGTAATGATGGGGTATAGATCGAAGAGAATGGGAGTGTCAAAGGAAGTGAGGAGGAAATGGATGACCCAATATTTTCCCCAGCTGATAAAACTGGAAGTGATAAAAATACCTAGGCCATAGAAGGAGATGGGAAAGAGGAAATGGTGGTAGAAGTGGAGGGAAATGATATTGGGAGTGATAATGGAGGAAGGGGAAGATGGGATGGATCCTGAATGACACTAGGGGAATCACTTACTTCCACAACCTTAGTGACTGGTATTGTAGATGTTGTAACCCTGGGAGCAGCAGAGCTAGAAAGAGATGAGCCACCAACCACAAATGAGATTTTTTTGGAACCATGGGAACCCTTTGAGTTGATGTCTTGCCTTTTGTAGCTATTGGTTTTTTTACCTTTGATGTAGACCCTATATTTGAAGGTTGATTTTCCCCTTTGGGTGAGATTCAAAAGTGGCCAACTAACTAAAAGTTCTTTTTAGAATGGGGCCCACCCTTTCTTTAGTATTGTTGAACTCTTCCACATACTAATAAACCCATGACAAAGGTTTATTGGCAACATCATCATCCCCGTATGATGAATATAGACCTCATTATTATCCTATACGTCCTTTGGCACATCAACCAACCCAAACTACCACACTTCATCAAGGGTTAATCTTTCGTAATCCCTTTTCTCGCATAATGTATTCATCTCAAAAATGGATCCATATGTCTTCTAATTGGGGCATATGAGCACTGGATTTTCCTATCTCCCCGAACTTACCCCAATAGTCAAAGTTAGTTCATGGATGGAAGGTCCACAGGGTTACCTCAGCCATTTCAGCATCCACGTTTCTTGCCTTGTGGATAGTTGGGCAAGAATACCTACCAATTGTAATAAGGAAATGCATTCCCACCTTGTGACACTTATTTTGGATTTTATGGTAATCCAACAACTACCGAACCAATTCCAGAAGAACCCACTTGTCAGTGGGGCACCTTGGAAACTTGCTTGGGGTGCCTATGAAACCTGGAATCTAAAGGTAGGTGAATGTGGGAAACTGAAGGTAGATTTCTCCCCATTCTCACACCTCTTGAAAATCCTCATCGAAATCCGCCGATTATTAATTCCTTGTCAAGCGATAAAGGACAATAGCAAAGAAAGTGTCACCGATTCTTCAAAAGTGCTTGCTCCCCTCATTCAAGTAAGTTGGGGATAAAACTCATATATTTGGGATGTGCTGTAAACACCCTTGGTGTTCAATCCTAAGAAATCCCCCATGGTAGTAGTTGTATATACTAGGAAAGATGTCATGTAGAATGATTTATTTTCTACCACCTTTCCCAACTGGTAGCAAATGTTGCTACTGATATGTTCACCCCATTGGATAAACTCATCATTTTTCTTGATATTTTCTATGTACAAGAACATCCATTCTTGGAATTTCTTTACAGAAGGAAGACTTGAAACTCTGCTCAAGAGTATAATGAGATCGTTGACCTCCTGAATGAAATATGATCGATGTATAGTCTTGGGTAGCTTGGAAAAATTCTTAGTCAGGTAGGAATTCATCATGACCTTCAAGCATACTTCCTCTTTTTTATCCCAGTGCTCAACTATTATTTCAGGTGAGATAGTGGTGTAATCTTGTACATCTGGAAGTTTAAACAAGTCTTCAAAGAAATACGGGTCCAGATGGATTACCACCTTATCATCGCTATCTCTTATCGACATAGAGTCCTCATCGTAGTGGGCTACTACAGCTAGGATGAATTCTAGACATTACACGGATGTGGGAAAATCAGCGGCAAGGGCAAGACCACTATTGAAGATGGCCTCCATCCATAGATTTTTATTCGAGGCCTTTAATATTTCCCAGAACTCGGGAAGATAAATTTTTCGAGATCAATGTCCCCGATATTTCCTAAATCGAGAGGTTAAGCGGGATTGGGGAGAAACTCCAATAAATTTGTACTTCATCTTTTCTTTCTTCTTTGAAGTGGAGGATATCAAAACCTCGTGAACATTGCAGAAATTCCAAAAACATGAAACCCCAATCTCCAAAAACCCAAAATTGAAATCTCTCGAATTTCTATTTCTCTAAAAACTAGAAACTTGAATTCTCCAAAATAGTTTGCCAAAGTCAAAAGTATCAAATAAATATCCGAATTTAAAACTCTAAAATAAATCTCAGAAGTAGTAGTTCTCTGAAATTCCAAAATTTGAAAACTTTGAAGATTTTCACCAAAATTTTCTCTCGAAATAGTTTCCCGCCTTGTGATCTTTTGAAGGAATTCTTCAAATGAATTTTTAGAAAATAATCTCCGAAATAGTCTCTAGAGGAACTGAAAAAAGAAGTGTTAAGAAGCCAAGATGGATTTTGAGAAATAGGGGAAGTATGAGGGACCTAGAAAGATCCCCATACTTGAAAACCTAGAGAAAACCTCCACAACAAAACATGGTGAAAAAGAAAGACATTACAAGAAAAATCAGAGGGAAAACAAAAAGAAAACCAAATGGGAGAAGGAGGAGGAAAATACCTAAACCAAAAGGAAATAAAACCAAAAACATACCTTGAAAAGGATGCTGAAAAGTATGAGAGTGAAATGTCAGAGTGAATGTGTCAGGTAAAAATAAAAAGTAAAAAATCTGCATTTATATAGAAATCCCGACATTAATGGTAAAAATCCAATCCATACAGGAGGTAGGTGATAATTAATCACACATAGAACCTCTAAAGTTCCAAAACCTAAAATCCCAAAATTATGAAAATTTAGGATTTTAGACTTCAAAAAAGGGAAGCAAAAAGATGAATTGGAAACTAAAAGTTTGAAACCTAAAAACCTGAAAGTCTAAAAATTCGGAGTTTCAAAGTTTTGGGCTTTGGAAAAAATCAAGTGAAAATCCTAAAATGTCTCAAAGAATTCCAAAATCAAACCTGAAATTCTAAATTTTTAGACTTTGAGTTTCGACTTTGAAAGTTTGAGTCGGATTTAAACAAAATGAGCCAAAAAGTTCCAAATTTCTAAAAACCCAAAAGTTTGAAAATTCAAAATTTTGGAGTTTTGGACTTCAGAAAATCTCAAATGCAATTCTGAAATTGAGCTTTAAAACTCCAAAAGGAAAAACCCTGAAGCCCAAAAATTGAATTATTTTGGATTCTTGTCCTTAGAAAAAATCACTGTGTGAGGATTTCCTTAAAAACATAAGTTTGACATACAGCCTTCCTGGGTAGGTTAAATGGTTAACATTTTTATGATCTCCAAGGAAAGCTTGTCTTCTAAGCTTCTAGACCAATAACCTTAAGCAAAACATTGGGCAAAGGAGTCTAAAAAAACCAAGACCTCAAAACAAAAAACAAAACCATGTGTAGAGCACTTGGAGGAAAATAGAAAAAAAAATTGTACATGGTGGAACCTCCTCAAAAGCAAGCTTTGAGGTGTATCCCATTCACATGAATGGGAAATTCTTCTCCATTGAGTCTGGATAGGCAAAATGAATTTTCCTCTTTGCAACTTGTAATAACATAGGGCCCGCTCCAGAGAGCATCAAACTTGGCATGCTTGCCTAGTTTGGCACGATCTTCATCCCATTTTAGAACCAAATCCCCTTCCTTGAACAACCTATCAGAGGCTTTCTTGTCAAAGGATTTCTTAACCTAAGCCTGATGCTTAGTCAACGTATTCATGGTAGTATTTCGAATCTCCTCTAGCTCCATGAGTTCTGAAAACCTCACTGTTAAGGCCTCATCCTCCATAACTTCAAGTCGATAAGCTAAATCCAGGGAAGGAATTTCCAAGGAAAGTGACAGCTTTTCTTCCCTTCCATATAAAAGAATGAAAGGTGAAACCCCAATGGCCTTTTTAGGTGTTATTCAATCTTCCCATAGAGAAACCTTAAGTTGCATATGCCAGGTCCTTTTATTGGCCTCCATCGTGCGCTTGATGATCCTTATCAGGTTCTTATTGCTAGATTCAGCCAACCCATTTCCTTGTGGATAGTAGTTAGATGAATTCTTGAGATAGACCCCATTCTTGATGGCCCATTCACTTATTTTCATCTTGAGGAATGCCATTGCATTGTTAGAGATAACAATAAATGGAACACCAAACCTTGTCATGATGTTTTCCAAGAATTCAAGGACCACTTTTTCATTGCTTTCCTTTAAGGCCACCACTTTTGTCCATCAAGTGAAATAATTTGTCACAATAAGGACCCATTTATGTCCTTCACTGGATGGAGGATTGATCATACCAATAAAATCCAACCCCCATTGAATAAAGGGTTGATCCACCTAAACGGGATGCAATGGGAGAGTTGCTTTTTATGTTTTTTGTGAAGAGAGAACAATCCTTACATTTTCTTACCCAAAAATGGGCATCTTTGAACAAATCCAACCAGTAATAACTGGCCTACATGATCTTGGTAGCATTCATTCGTGTCTAGTAATGACCTCCTAACAACCCATTGTGGAACTCCTCCAATATCTTGTTCACTTGTTCTGGTTTGATGCATGTAAAAGAACGCTATTCAAATCCTTTCGAAAAGAATGCCATCCACCACAACATATGGAATGGACTGAAGATGGAAATTACATCGTTAAAACTTATCCATATTTTAGGGATATACTCCCGAGAGAAGGAAATTTTCCATTTTAGTTAACCAATCAATCTGACCATTTCCTTCCTCAATATTGAAGAGCACAACATCATTATCATTCTTGGTTTCCATGTCTATGCTAACTACTGGCATAACCCCTTTCCTCTAACAAGTTTAGTGAATTTAATGTGTACATCATACTCCATTACTTTCGTGATCCACCCAAAGATGTTTCTCATTCATCTCCTTATTCAACAAGAACTCTTTAATGCCAGGATGAGAGACCATCAAGTGTACCTTGTTGTTAGACAACATATGCCTAAACTTTTTTAGAGCTCGAATGACCACAAAGACCTATTTTTCAACAAAAGAATATTTGAGCTCATATTCCTTGAGAGACTGACTGAAGAAGGAAATTGGTTGCTCCATCAGATCATCATTCTACTAAGTGAGGATACCTGAAATACTCTCATGCCCTGTGAAAGCATAGAGAATAAAATCCTTATCAAACCGGGATTTACCAATGTAGGAGCTTGGGAAATAGCAGTTTTGATAGCCTCAAATCTTTCTCTCCCTTCCTCATCCATGAGAAAGGAATGTTATTTTTAAGCATGGCCATTAACAGCTTGGCTAACGCTACAAATTGGGGAATGAATCTCTAAACAAAATTTATAGTTCCCAAGAAACTCTGGAGACCCTTCTTGTGACTTGGGAGGGATAGAGACAAAATCGAATGAATCTTGGCTGGGTTAATTAAGAGTCCTTTAGTGGAAACAATATGCCCCAATATCTTTCTTCTTGAACTGAAAAAATACATTTTTGGGATTTGGTGAGATTCCAAACTCTCTACATCTTCGAAAAACTTTCCTTAGATGTGCAATATGATCTTGACATGTTTGGAATAGACAGTTATATCATTAAGGTAAACCAAGATCATATCATTGATGATTCCTTTAAATTCCATGTCCATAGATCTTTGAAAAGTAGCCCCTGCATTGGACAATCCGAATGGCATTTTGTTGTACGCATATGTGCCCCACTTAGTAGTGAAATCCGTTTTGAATTGATTAGATTCTTGGACCAGAATTTGATTATACCCTGAATAGCCATCCAATAGAGAAAACCTTTGAGCTCCTACCACTGTTTAGAGGATCTGTTCCATTGATAGAAGAGGGTAGTGATCTTTTAATGAGGCATGGTTTAGATCCCTAAAATCTACACAAAGCCGAGATCTCCCCATTCTTTTTCTTATGGGAACTAGATTAGCTACCCATGATGAATGCTTGATGGGAAAAATTATGCAAGCTTCAATAAGCTTGGTTATCTCTTTCCTCATTAGTAGCTCAACCTTGGGATTGATTGGCATTTGTTTTTGAAAAACTGGCTTAGAGTTCGGATCCAATTCAATCGTGTGTTGAGCTAGGCCCTGGTCAAAACCATGCAAGTCTTTGTAGCTCCATGCAAAAATATCATGATATTCCTAACACAACTCAATGAAATATTCCTTTTCCTAAGCAGTGCATACCTTACCAATATTTAAACATTTCTCACTGGCCACCTCAACTTCCTCAAAATCTTCTTCTTTTACCACCATATTTGTATTTTTCCGTTTGGCTGGTCATCCAATTGAAGATAGATTCAAGCGTGACTAAAATTTTTGGCAATTTGTTTCCTCTCAACTAAATGACCTAGTCACCATAGGATTCCTGCAATTTACCTTGTTGTTTGGTGGTAAACTCTGCTTCTTGTTGTAGAAAAAGAACAATCTACTTGTCACTATCAAAACTTGCCAACTGCTTACATTATTTGTACTGCAGGACAAACAACCATTTTGACTATTTGCTACCCTTCCTTCATGATATCCATAGGTATATCATATTGAGATCCAACGATATCAGCATCTTGATTTTGATTTCTAGGAACCACATGAATTCTGAAAGCTTCAAAGTCCTCTATTAGGTCCCAAACTTGATTCTTATATGATCTTAAGAGATCATTCTTGATGCGTTGTGGGATGTTACTTGATGAACCACCAATTTACTATCACCAAAAGTGATAAGGGATTTGATTCCTCTTTGTTGGGCCAGCTACAACCCTTGTATAAGAGCTTCATATTTAGTGACATTATTAGTGCAACTGAACTACAATTGAAAGGATGAGAAATATTTGTCCCCTCCTGGAGAAATTAACATAACCCCTGTGCTAGATCCATTTTTACTTCGTGAGCCATCAAATAACATCTTCCACAATCTATTTGTATCACTTGATGCTTTAACTAGCTGAGCTATGATGGCATCTTCCTCATGAATGCAATACGTACCTAATCCAGTCTCTTCCAAGAACAATAAACTAGATTCTTCATTAGCCAATAAATTAGCATATGGGTCGTATTGATGGTCTATACTTACCTCATCAAGCACTGTATCAGAACCTCTTCCACAAGAGTAGTTGGTTCATGATCTCGCATCCTCATTTTCATGATCAAAAATGGTGTAATTAGCTTCTATAGGTTTGGATGTGTAAGGTTCCATGTGATTGTGATAGATTGGTTCTGCCCTTATAGTTACCTTCATCCCATAACGAGTTCTCAAGATCATATGTGACCAATCTGATGACAAATAACCACCCATTTTTGTGGTGAAATCTCATGATAAACAAATGGCAAAGAGAGGAGGAAGGTCAATGACAGATATGTCCTGTGTAAACGTTAAGCTAGGACAAGCGTGGATGGTAAGTTGGAGCCCTTTAATGACCCCACAATTTGGATTGTAGTACCATCAAGTTGAACAACCCCTCTTGTAATTTGCGTATATGGAATCTGTAGTATGTTTGCGACATGCCTAGGCATTACGGAGCTGCTTGGCTCCATAATCGATCATACAATTATGCACCAAATGCTCACCAATAATCAATGAGATATAGAATGGTGGAGGCTTGTTGGTCTTGGTGTGTACTTTTGTCTTGGGTTGGCATAAGCTAGTTGCCACTGCTACTTCCTGACCTGACGATCGGTTAGTAGTGCCAAAACTATTCAAAGCCTCTCGCAGCAAGTTCCTTTGAGAAGGAATTGAGAGTGCATCCCACATTGTGACACTCAAATTGGTCTTCTTCATTTTCTCTACAATGTTGAATGAGATTTCTCCCACTTTTCTAATTCCTTTTGGGGCATTGGGATCCTCCTTTGGATAATGCTTATTAGGCATCATGATACTTGAAGTTCCATCTCTCTTTGTAGAATGATCAACAGATATTTCTGGTGATTTATTTTTCATGTATTTACCATCTGGTACTTGTGTTGGGAATGAGAAGTTGATGTATGATCAGTATTGGAGGACTGTGGATTTATTTCCCTCTTCTTGGAATGTGTGTTGGATGCTACAGTAGAGACATCATCATTTAAACCACAAAAATATTTTTCTTGCCAATTTAGTAGTGTGGTTTCCTCAAGAGGTTGGTCTTGACTTCCAGAAGTGGATGGCTCAACAAATAATTTAGGTAGAGCAGATATACTTTGGACCATAAGAGCTTGAATTAAAACTCCATTTGGGTAGAGATTCTGATTATGGGGTTGAGAGCAAGGGTAGCACCATTCATAGTCTTGGATGAGGTTATTCTGAACTAGAACTATGGCTCTAGATGAGATGGTAGCAGAAGGGTTCTAAATTCAAAGGCTTCACATTTGTAGCTTGGGTTATGGCTTGGATTTTTGGCTAACCATTTCCTTGAAATGGAGGATGATTTGTTTGATACTGGGATTGGAAAGGGTAAGTATATTGGGACTACTACCTCTTCATTTCTATGAGTTCATTCCTGAATTTTTTTAACAATGACTTCACCTCAGCCAAGTCATTTGAGGGATTGGACATATGCATGGCTGCTGGAATAGAAACTGTCAAATTAGGGAAATGACTGGCTGTTGGCCTATAAGCTCTGTAAAAATAGGAATGGGAGGCCTAGGAGAAATTTTACCTTCTTGAATCAAGCAATTTTCATCTCGTATGACAACTTCGTAAGCATTAGGGATAACAACTCCCCCATGGATTGAATCATGACAACAACATCACTATTTAGTGCTTGTAAATAATATAGAAATGCACTTTCTGGGGATGGCCTTACAAGTTATAGGATCCGTTTCTAAGTCTTGTCAAAGCAGAGGTTGAAATCGCTCATATACTCTTGAGGGGACCACTTGATAGTGTGAAATTGCTCCACAAGTGAAAGATTATCACTTTTTTCCTCAAACTATTTACACAACTTTGTGCCTAAATCATTCCAATTGGTAACGGATCCAACAGCTAAGCTCCAGAACCACTGAAGTTTCCTGCATTTGAATGAAGTAGTAAGGATTCGAACTAGCACATTATCTTTTGTAATATTGTGTACTTTGTGTAGATGCTCGCCACATCCGGATGTGCTCCTATGGTGAAACATTATACTACCTAGTGAAAAATGGTAAACTTTTCAAGGCGGTTCTTTGGTATGGCATCTCTTTGTGCTAACAACAAAGGACTGCTGGTATTGAATGGAGGACAAGTATTGGCTGCCATGACGTTCACAAACTAGTTGTATCTTGGTAAGGGTAATGTCCTTCAGGAGGAGTTGAATGTCCTCTATGAGGTAAAGCTACAATTGATGGTACTAAAAGGCTTCTTCCCCTTCTTCTTGGGGGAGACAAGGAAAGTTTTGTGTGTTGAAAGTTCCCCTATCTTGAAGAAGCTCTTGTCTGAATCCTTCACATAAATTTGAATACTGAACTTTGAAATCCAGAGAGATGGAGTCACTAGGTACTTTGTCTGATGAAGATGAGAAGATAATTACCGACTCTCCCCACCGGCATGCCAAAATTGTTGTCTCAATATCACCGCACCCCGAAAGGCTTGAAATGAGTCACGTAATTCAGTGTGATTGGGACACATGGGATCACCTCTCAAGATGTGGGACTTGGGCTCGAGGTGAACCTCTGGAGAAGGTAAGATTCCTATTCCTAGACTAAACAAAACACTACTTATGATGTATGAAAGATGGCTAACTAGTTCTATGATATCATTTCATGGGACTTAGGGAAGAATATTATAAGGAAATAATATATTATTCTAGAAGTGGTGATGCACCAAGAAAAGGGGTATTTAACTTTTGGAAGGGTTAATGTGGGTATGATGATTGCACCGTTAGCCACCTTCACCTATTGCAACTTGGAAAGGATATAAAATATCATAGACTAGAAGCACACGTTCCTCTGTTAAACCTTAAACATACACAATAGAGGGATCAACTTTGATGTGATACATAGATAATTTATCAAAGGGATAATCACAAGCACATGTCTAGTATTCACTTAAATGATAATAATAATGCAACTCTTGATCAGCAAAAGGAAAATATTTTCTCACAACTGATAGGAAGTAATCACACTATTCTTTTCTCAATATGAAATAGATAATCTGAAATAAAGGTAAATTAATCAAATAATGCTAAGGAATCACATTCATAAGGCATGTAACGATTAATCATTCAACACAATAAAACATATTTTCAAGTGCAAGGAATAACTTTGAATATAATTAAAAGGTTTCAACAAAACTCTGGAGGCACTCTTCTAAGCTTGAAGAGCAACTTTCCTCCAAATCTCTCCAAAATATGTATCTCTAAATAATAGAAGCACTCCACTATTTATAATTTCCTAGGCTGAGCCATTACAAAATAGGGCTTTAACTAATATTTAACTAAAAATAGTAATTTCATTAATAAGAGGGAACAGGCTCCCATAAAAATAGCAAATTTGTTGCAGAAGGTTGACCAAGTCAACCTTGCAACTTTGACCATTTTAGAGCTTGAACTTGTCCTTTCATGGCCGCTCAACTTTTGCCTGGTTCATCTTCATCTTTTTCTTTGCAATATTTTTTTGTTCTTCTTCCCATATGGCCATTTGGTGTCTGTACTTGAAGAAACACTTGACAATACCCTAAGTTTCTTCATCTCTAGGTCCACATGCATAGTGATTCACTACGTCCATTGTTTCAATCTCTTTCATGATCCTGGATGGCAACCTTCGAAGCTTACTTATGAATTTATTTAGTCTCCCTATGAAGTTCTGACATAGAACCAATCGATCAATGGAGTCACTATTGAAAGTCTTCGTAACATCATCGTACCGCTTCACTAAATCTTTGAAAATTTCTTTGATCTGGTCCTCAGGAAGAACATCGATGTTCTCATTGAATAAATTGCGGTGTGCGTTGTCGAACTCTTCATAGATATCATTGTTGGCATCTATAATTTCTACTCACTTCTCCTTGATTTTTTTGATCAAATATTGTAACACCTAACACCAAAATTCTACAACTTTTTATATTCAAACAATTTAGAGGCATCATCAATTACCTCTTCCTACGGAAGTAAATCAAAATCTTCTTCTCTAATGTAATTCCATGTTGCCAAAGTTAAATTCAAATTATTATTATCTTTGGAGAGAGATTCATCCATTTTAGCAATGGTGGCTTTCACAATCTGTAAATCAGTATAAATCTCCATAGCTTCCTTAATCAGAGGATTGGCCTCCTACAAGATCCTTTCCATCCATCCATTCACTATTCTCCCTTTCTAGCCTAGCTTCTCAAGCTCATGATAAGAGATATCATCGATTATAGATGAAATTTTCATGGCCATAGTAGTTGAGATGTTAGTGGATGGAGTGGGCTGAGTTACTCTACACAACAGTGTAGTGAGCTACTCGACCTTGGCCTTAAGCTCATCCTTGGTGGCCTTGTCTTTGTCATATTTCTCCAAAAGGGCCCCAAGAGCAGTGTGTACATCCTTCTTGGATCCTTCATGATTAGCCTTCCCCAATGAGAAATTCGAGATCCGGTAGTCTATTGTTATGATGGTTTCTTTAGTTTTCCCTTAATAGGGGTAGCCACTTCTATCACGTGCTCTCCTGATGGATTAACTGTTAGACTTGATATGGTTCTCGGTCTCTTGGCCAGTCATTTTGGCATGGACTCAAATATACTGAGATCTATCACATCTCCCATAGGAACCTTTTTCTTTTTCTTAGGATTCTGTCTAAATAGCCACTCTGGTATGGCTATAGGCCGAGAAAGATGGAGTAGCAGATCTCGATACAAAGTAATGATTAGGGTGAGATCGCTAGAAATGCTAGCTGATATCTCGAGTAGAGGTGGAAATGAAAGAAGGTGTGGGAGTGAGGATAGCCATAGGAATTGACAAGGTAATGCTTGGGGGTTGAGATTGAAGAAAATGGGAGTGTCAAAGGAAGTGAGGAGGAAATGGATGACCCAATATTTTCCCAACCGATAAACTCAGGAAGTGATGAAATTATTTAGGCCATAGAATGAGATGGGAAAGAGGAAATGGTGGTAGGGGTGGAGGGAACTGATATTGGGAGTGATAATGGAGGAAGGGGAAGATGGGATGGATCCTAAATGACACTAGGGGAATCACTTACTTCCATAACCTTAGGGACTGGTATTGTAGATGTTGTAACTCTTAGATTAGTAGACCTAGAAAGAGATGAGCCATCAACCACAAATGAGATATTTTTTGGAATCGTGGGAACCCTTTGAGTCAATCTCTTGCCTTTTGTAGGTGTTGGTTGGTTTACTGCTGATGTAGACCTTGTATTTGAAGGTTGATTTTCCCCTTTGGGTGAGATTCCCAAAGTGGCCAACCAACTGAAAGTTCTTTTTAGAATGGGGCCCACCCTTTCTTTGGTATTGCTGCACTCTTCCACATACCAATCAACCCATGGTAGTGGTTGATTGGCAACATCATCATCCCTGTATGATGAATCTAGGACCTCATCATTATCCTGTAAGTCCTTTGGCACATCAGCCAACCCAAACTACCACACTTCATCAAGGGTTAATCTTTCATAATCCCTTTGTCACACAATGTATTCATCTCGACAATGGATCCATATGTCTTGTAATGGATCCCTTTGTTGGATTACCACAAAATCCAAAATAATTAGAAAGGAAAAACCTCAAGTATGAAAAATTGAAAATTTTCAGATTCTTGGCCTTAGCAAAAATCATTGTGCAAGGATTTCCTTAAAAACATAAGTCTAACATATAGCCTTCCTCCGGGTAGGTTAAATAGTTAACATATATCATAACAGAGACCATACTATCACACCCCTTTAGGTTAGGAGAGAATTATTTTCTTATATTCACAAATTCTTGTATTGTGTGTCGAATACATATGGTTGCCTAATTAGCTTGATCACCACCATAAATTTTAATTCCATTTAATTTCCACACTTGTTGTCTTGGCATGACCTTGGGAGGTCAGGTGTGAAGAAGGTCATGTGTTGATTTTCTATCGTACATTCTCTTTATAGAATTCTTTTTGATGGGTAGAGTCTAGATACTTCCCATACACCACATCTTCACTCATAATCAACAGTCTCTACCTTGGTATATCCCAGTGTGTGCAACATCAACTCATGTCATCACCAATATAGGTTCTAATTCTTCCCCAAATGCCACTCTTTACATCCACTGCGAGTCTGATTTCTTAACGCGTACCATCCTCACACCTGTATCCTTCTTTTGTTGTTGGCTCATGTGTTCAAATAACTCTAGGCATTCCTCATACTTGTGCTTCTTCCCACACTAAGAGAATAATTGCAATAGATTAGGACACTAACAATTATAGTGCTTTGTAAACCCACAATTGTAACAAGTTCCACATGGGAAATAACTTCTTCCGATCCCTCAATTGCCACTGACTTCTAAATCCTTCCCGAATACCTCTTCACCGAGCTCCTCCATCCACACATCCTTCATAGTGGGAACCATTTTCCTTAGAATTATTTGTAATGACATTCGGTGCACACCAATATCAATGGCATCATATATCTATTCAATCAATCTACACTCGTTAGTGTCATGAGTAGTAGAGGTGTAAATATTGCGGTGTAAGACAAATTCTTATAGATCACGCATTGTAGTAGTGGAAACCTACTTGCATCATGATTTCCGTGGTAAATCTCATAGTCTACTTCCATGGCACACATCAATATCCTATGAAAAATGTTATTTGTGTTCCCCTATACCTCACAATATATGCACCATAGGCCACTACGACTCTCATATGTTGAGTTCCTAGATATATCTCCAATTTATTTTCCATTACATCAATCTAAGCTTCAAGAAAAGTGATAGCATAGGTATCCATACTTTCTATATCCTCGTGTGGGTTTATGAAAGTATTGTGTGAAAGTGATCTTCTAAAAGGTTTTATCAACCCTCCAAAAAACTATTGAGCATGCTAAGAAGGATGAATGCCATATGAAAATTTTGACAAGAGATTTTTAAAACATGCATCCTATTCCTACACACTCTCTACCATACCTTGTTCAATTTCCTTTGGCACGTTAATGTTCTTCAATTTGAAATCAGGAATATGAAACTCATCTAAGAAGGCATTACGTAGTGTGTTGTAATATATCACTATCTAATGGGGGTCATAATTATGGTACCAACTATTCACGTGTCCCTGGAAGGTTTTTGCAAACCGACTTACCTTCCATTTTGGGGTAGTGATCCCTTTTGTGTGCCATAGAAACTCACACTTGTGTACATGTTGTGAAGCATACTAAACACCTTTTAGTCTGGTAGGTGTAAAGACCTTTCAAAAAATAATTTATGAGGTGGTTGAGGCCCTTTTCTTTCGATCCATAACCTTGATTTCCTCCATTGTTGCCTCTAACACCGATCTGCTTAGATTCACAAGCGCATGTCCCTCCCGATCCACCGGATCCTCCAAATTTTCTAGGTCCACAAGGTCTACTAGTTTATATTCCACAAAATCCACCTCCTGTAGCTAGAAAGGGTCTTGAAGTGGTCATGCCTTTTGTCCCTACCTTCGTGTTGAACTGCATGCCAAAAAGTTGTGATATTGCACCACTACTAGATGTGTGTCACGTGCCACTTCCAGACGTGATACCCAAGATTTTAGTATGCGTAATATTCCCGGATGTCATTCCATACAATATACCTCCAAACATAGGAAATTATTGTGTACCCATAGATGTGCCAAATGAGAATTTATACCTCATTGGTGTTGATCGTGAACTTCCAATTAAACCAACTAAGTTAGAAATACTTATCTCTAGATTTGGAAAACTAAGCACCGGGGTTGGTCACTAGGTGGATTAAAATGTGCACCGATGGCTCTCCTTTCCCCAGTGACGAGATCTCATCGAATCTAAGGGGTATCTCTCTTGTGCTTGCCAAGATGAGGTAGCACAGACATCTCAAGCTCCACATCCTCTATTTGAACCTCCTCGATTCTTTCCCCCAATATCTATCTCCATAAATATATCACTCCTACACCTTCAAATTTTCTATCTAACTCCCTCTCATGAGTTTTATTATACTTGATTCATCCTCTTCCATCTCATTTTCATCCGTAATTTCTGCCATCTATCTCCACCCTAGCTTCCTTTCCCAACTCTCGAAGAAGATTAGTAAGACATAGGAAATGCTTCCAAACTCAGGTGTAATGATCAATATATTTATAGCTAAAGGTATAACACGCAAGAATGATCCTCTTGGCTCTCTTAAAAAATCAAACTCAGCAATATCTAGACATGAATACATTGAAATCACATACTCCAAGGTGTAACTCATCAACACTCTACTCTAATTATCAACTACACGTGTCCAAGTCAGATAAGCATCATGTATCCTTTGATACTCAGCTTAAGTCCATACATGAGGTCTATAGTAATAGCTATATCTAGATGTATATGCCAAAATCCATTCATATAACTTCACTAGAAAGCAACAAAATAAGGTCTTATAAAGCTGATGACATAGATGCTCTTCTACCCATTTACGTGCATCAAACTCGGGTCCAATACTAAATATCTGAGAAAACTCATCCTTTGTGATTTTAAGCCATGCTTTGACACTTTCCAAGGTTAACCACTCTGTCATCATGCACCATTCTCACAAAAAATTAAAAATAGGTCATGGAAACGAAACCAAGATGTAGTCATTTATTTTTCCTTAACAACTTTACTAACCCCAAACACACTGGCTTATCACCGGCGGGCGTTGGGAACTCACCCAAGGCACATGCGGGAGCCAAGAACCTCATTTATGTGAGATTTTTGAGAAGTTTCTGCCATTAATAGAGGATGATTTATAGAAGGAAGAGTACACTAACTTATTTAAAGAGGTAGGAAATGCAACTAGCAAATCTAGCATTAATGCATCACAAAAGCTAAAGAACATTGCAAGAAGCATAATAAACTGGATCTAAGCCATGATATGTTAAATTACATGAGGGCTTACACCCTTAATCAAAATATATAGATTGAACCCAAATATATATTGATTTAACATAGTTTAGGTAGCGACATTATAGTCAAAAGGGTCATCTTAGACCATATACAATAAATGACAGCGACCTAACTCTCGCAAGTCTTTCCCCATATGAGATCCTAACTATAATTTTCACAATTTAACCCTTATTATAGATCCTATTTCCATAAAAAGGTTTATGGAATCCCTTACAACCCTTAGCACTACGTGCTCTAAACCCTAGCATTGCTTTCAACATATTTTTACTATGCTTCTTTTTTTATGCGTTCCCTCTATCTCCCATCATCTCTTGCATTTTGTCTTTTTCTATTATCTTCTCTTTTATCTTCTCTTCTATTAGCCTCTCTCGTGTCTAACCTGATCATCTCTATTTATAGGATCAATACCCACCACTATGCCTTTTTAAACCCCTTTGTCATATGCACTTTCCCTTGAGCACTCTTCTTCTCATTGGTCCTACGCACATGTGCCCTTTGGTACTTAGTCAATATTTCAGGTCCCAACAATTCCTATACCTAGCCAAACCATGCCTATAATTGATTCCACTATGCCTATACCTAAATCCATCATGCCTATACATGACAAAACCATGACCATAATTGACTCCACCATACCTATACGTGACTCCATCATGCCTAAAATACCTTGACTCAATCATGCCTAACTCACTATGTTCCCATGGTACACAAGAATAATGGAAATTAAAAAGAGTACATCATCCATCCAATAATAATCATCAACTATATAAACGGGAATGTATGTGTATCAATACATATATACACAGGGATAAATAATCAAAGTGTCTTAAAAACTCTCATATACAATCTCACAAAATCTTCGGCACGCAGACGATATATATAAATCAAAAATCATCATACAAGTATCAAATGTCATGATCA
The DNA here is from genome assembly GCA_018340775.1 of Taxus wallichiana var. yunnanensis. Taxonomy (NCBI): domain Eukaryota; kingdom Viridiplantae; phylum Streptophyta; class Pinopsida; order Cupressales; family Taxaceae; genus Taxus; species Taxus wallichiana. The sequence continues at coordinate 484,056,046 of CM031238.1, forward strand.
ATCAACCCTATCTCGAGACACTCCTTTCCACTGTCACCCATCTCCTCCTCCTAGCCTTTAGCTAGGAATGGTATACAAGAGATGGTAACCTCACCATAATCCTATATTTGGGGCCGACAACCCCTTGTGCTACCTAATTTGTGAGTCCTGGATGTGGTCCTCATCACAAGCTTTCTGTTGGGACTGTGCTTGGCATATAAGGGAACATCAATACCTACAGTGGCTAGATGGTCTTGGTAATAGCGGGCCTCATTCAGGGCATCCCTAAACCTCGCCATAGATACGGTCTAGGGTGGTGCCATTGGCCTAACTACCACTTATGAACTCTACCCTACCAATAGAGGACCATATCATGGTGTTGGTGCTTATACTATGGGACTTATTCCCGGTGCTTGTGTAGGTACCTGGGCTTATAAAGCCATAACCTATGTTTGTGTGGCTACCAACTATCCCTGTAAACTAGTAACCTACAATTGTAGCACTATTACCTGTGCCTATGCTTGGGAAGAAGTTAGCTAACCCTTTAATGTAATCACATACCTTATCAAAGTAACTACCTATGCATGTGTCATTGTCAACTGAAATACCAATGCTGTCATCGATCCTTGTATAGTATACCTCTTAACCATCATTATAGCTAAGTCTGGATGACTTGGTCATGGTGGTGTTACCTATAACTCCACTTCCCACCACTGTTTTTATGCCATATGGGTCCTTATATCATCCAATATCATATCCATTGGTACCTCCTCCTATCTTGTGGGGTTTGTGGGCCGGGTGGAGACAAAGGTCTCTCCACATCATCCATGCAGTATTGTGAGAAGGGTGGTGGCACATCCTTCTGTAATCCAAATTAGAGTCAAACTCTATAGATCGAGATCATCTCATGCTCACTGGAACGTCTTCCCTATATCCACTTTGCACTAATTGTAACTCATGTATCTCATCAGTCATACCTCTAAAAGCTAGAAAAGCCCGACAAAAGGCCACTAGACTATATGCATTGCATTCAAGCCCTCCGATCTTACCCGTATTATACTATGTCATGAGCTACCTCCTCTACTCAAGGATGACCACCTATGGCCACCCACCTCCTATAACCTACCCTCTATCCCCCATGATGCCAATATGGTACCGGTAGTCCTCATGGCCACACTACCACAATATGCTCATACACCTAACAATGTAGTAGGAATGTACAACAAATGTCATAGCATCACATCCTCTAGTAGGCCCACAACTCCCTGTATAGCTGCACTAAATATGTAAGTTCCCATGTAAAGAAGACTCGATCCTCGATCATATCTTGTAATACTCCCATAAACCCTTTGGGAAACTAACCACCCTCTAAATAAAGAAGTGCATAGCACCCCACCGCCATCATCACTAGCATTTCTAACCACATCTTTTATGGGTGTGCAACATAAAAATCCCCATAAAAATATTGGCACTTAACTTTGTCAGGTCACTCGCCATCTCCCCAAATACCTCAATCATTTCCTCGAAGGCTCCATTTGTTGATACCAAATATACTGTCTCACCAATAATAGGTAGCCACAAAATCCTATATACATCCTCTAGTGTGATGGTCATCTCACCGGTAGGTAGATGAAAGGTTTTGGTCACTACATCCCATCTATCAATGAGCACGAACATGAGGTTGTGATCCCGTCGATCCACATGTAACACCTAATGCCCACCAATCTAACATCTCACATATGTGTCCACTCATCCTCAGTAACATTGGGATGCATCTTCCCTAATAACGGTGGGACACGGTCCTACATCATCAACTGATGTTGTGTCTACATCCATACCACTCAACAATGTCAAGGACTAAACTAATTTTCCCATTTATTTACAACCTAATTACCCCACCTATCTATTTCCTAACTACTTCCCTCTTTATCATTTCTTCTAATTTATCTTACCAAGTTCCCATACCCATTCCATCACTGTGACCTAATCTTCCTCTATTACCCACCTATGTTTACCTATATTTACCCTCACCCACTTGCTTCTCTCCCTCATCCCTCTTTGTTTCCCTTATTCATTACCTATCTACCCTCTAATTTCATTTTTACCCCATTTTGTCCTTCTCAACTTAACCTATTCAAACTAAGTCACTTTTCATAGTGACTAATGTCGATAACATTGATCGATACCACCACCCTCAACCGACGTCGGTCGACTATTTTCCCATTGATGCCAACATACTAGACCAATGTTCGCCATGACCTAAACAATTTCCATCTCTAGTTCGCTCCAAATTAAAACCCCTATGCCCCTAATTTTCGTAAAATTAAAACCAATCCTAAAACCTACCCAAAAACCACCCAAACCCACCCATTTCCATTTTACAACCTAATTAATCTACATTGTACCTTCCCTATCCCCAAATTATTCCATTTTTTACTACATTTTAAATTTTTAATTCCCCCATTTTATTTCATTTTTGCCTACAAATTCAATTAAAAACAACCAGAAAGGATTGAATCTTACCTCTACACACCGACATCACCTCACTGGGATCTCTGGTGTGTAAGTTGATGGTTCTCCTGCACCTCCTCCTGATGCCACCATGTCTAAATTAAACCCCTGGCTCTCCACCAATTGAAAAATGCAAAAATATCTTGTAGGCCCACCTCCACACCTCTCCAACCACTCACATATCTTGAAATAAGCCTAGAATATAGCCCAATCATGATGAATCTTGTCGGTAGTATGAAAATACCTCTATGCATATCATTTTCACAAATGGAAAAGCATAAATGAATCCATAATTCATAGATTTTACCTTTTTATCCCAAATCTTACTTGACCAATGTTGGTTTCCCTAAACCGATATCTATCATTCACCCTAGTGCACCACGTTCAGTTTCTCTTGATCGACATTAGTTGACCGTGGACTGAGGTTTGTTAGGATTTTTACCTCATTACACCATATAACACCAACTCAACCTACCCAAAACATTTTTCTACCTAACCCAAAGTTGACCTTGACCTTACACCTCACCCTGATGCCCATATTACCTCTCACCAAACTTCACCATCGGTTAGGCCATGTTTTTTCCCCTATTGTGGCATTACCTATGGCCTTGCATAAATCATCCAATTGGCACATGACTTTTGTGACACTCAAATGTTTGTACTTGTTATACCTTATGATGTGATACTCATGTTGTTCAGCCTAATGACCTTACCTTACATAATGTCCTGTAGTTTATTCGACCATACACTTGCTTCCCCGGAACTAAACCTATTTCCTATTGCTACACTTGTCCTAGTGTTTTTTCATGACCATATCATATACCTTTTATACCTTAACCACTTGAACCTTGTTTGGAGAAACCTATTAAACTTTCATGACCTAGAGTTTTCAAGCTCTTCAACCTCGTACCTTATCGTAATATATACGTGTGTGTGTGTGTGTGTTGTGTTACACTAATACTACCTATTTCATGATTGAAATCAACCTTACCTACAACCAAACTACCCTAATTTTCATCACTTACCCATTTATCAAACCACTCACCGAATTTTTAAACACTTCATGAGTTCCTGGGTTGAGGGGATGACCTCCACCCACACTTGGGAAACCTAATATTCACTCATACCGGAGCATCAAATTCCTATTTTTGTCGATGTCACTTATCAATACAAGATATGTGACAAAAGGGGGTAAATGTAGACACCAAATTTTGGTCACACTCCCCATGTTCCTTGTTGTTCCAAATCAGCAAAGACCCCTTGATGTTGATCAGATTTCTAGTTTGATCACCCTATGCATCTAGTGTGATTGCACAACATTGAATCCTCTTCCCAAGTGTGGGACTTGCAAAATGGAAGAGGAATCTCTAGATTAGAGGCTGGTTCCTCAACTCCTCTGATCAACTATTTCACTTGCACAATTGCAGAGGTTTAAACTCCTAAATCTACTCTAAATTCCAAGGAGACAGAGATAGAAAATGCAAAAAGAAAGAACTAATGCTAATAGGTGATGCACCAAAGGAGTTGTAGACACCTGATGCTACATGAAATACAAAATCCACAAGGAAACACAACACAAAACATGCACAAATGTTCAAAATGTAATGAAAGATCAAGAAAGAAATGATAGATATATGAAAGGATTGAGGGATTTTAATCACAGAACATATATCAACATCTCGGATCCAATACAAGACATACATTACGGTGATCCAAAGGCAAGAAAAGGTTACGTATTACATGGAAAGGTAAAATTTCTTCACAAATTCTACCAAGGAGGAAGAAAAAGGAAGTCACGAGCTGAAAAAGTGTCTCTCCTTTGCAAAATGAACTCATTAAAACTTTTATAGTGCAAACCACGACCCTAGGAGAGAGAAACGAGGGAAAAAGTGCAAGGGGTTCAACCATTGAACAAAATTCCATCAAAATAGCATGGATGCCCTAACAGGACCCATTCCTAACATTTTTAACCATCTTTGGGAGAGAATGCGAGCCATTCTTCATTAAAAACGGTGGTTGAAACGTCATTTTTTCCATGACCACGTGCGAGGTATTTTTTATTTTCTCTCTCAAACTCCACTAAAATGCAAAAATGACCTCAAAATCTTGTAGAGAATTTTACCAGCTTTCCATTGATATAAATAACGCAAAAAACCAAGCTCTGGATTGAAAGATATGGCGATTTGAAGTTTTAGGGCAAAACAGGGCCAAATAGGGTCGGTGGGAATTTTTTTTTAAATTTTTACCTTTTTGGTCATTTGGAAAATTTTCCAAAATTTTCCCATGCTCCACAAGTCTAGGTGCCACGTGGCAAGTTTTCATTGGGCACGGGCCCCTCCTGCTCCATTTTTCTTTGTTCTAGCCTTTGGAAAAAATTTCAAAATTTTCCCACCGTGCTGACGAGCTGGGACACGTGTCACGCTCTGATTAGGAGCGGGCCCATTCTTTCAAATTTTCATGTGGGTTGCTTTGATATTTTTGGCTTGGTCACATGTCAAAACCCCATTGGATGTGGGTTTGACCCTCCTAAATTTCCTCATGGGCTTGCTCTAAATTTTTGCCCCACCGGACACGTGGCGCGTTCTCATTGTTGGGTGCAACCGGCCTTTTAGGGAAAATTTCCCACAAAAACTCCACCAAGCCATAACTTGAAAAATACATGGAGTTAGGAGGAAAAATTTACCTTTCTGGAAATTTGAGAAAGATCTCTATCAAATGGTTCCACTTCCAAAAGGTTTTGAGTGCTCGGAAGCAAAAGTTTGTGACTGAGGCACAAGAGAGGGAAGAATGGGAGGAGTTAGCCACAAAATGAGTAGGGGCACATTTTGGATAACAATTTGATGACTCGGAGGGTTCATCTCACTGCTAGATGAAGTTACCGGTTTCTGAAGCATCCATTGGGCATGGATTCATGAGTTGTAGCCTGCAAACTGATCTGAATTTTAAAAACCTCCTCTCTAAGCCACTTGGAAACCCACTAAAATGGACTGTGCAAGAGCAAAACCAACACCACAAAAACTATGTACAAAACTAAAGGTCATACATGCTCCAAAATGGAACATGCAGAGTGTGCACAAGCACTTCTTTTACTAAAAGCAAAACTACCTATCCTACTCTAACTGGAAGCAAAAGTGGGCTAAACAAACCCTGCAACTGGTTGGGAGAAATAGCTTCCCTTTCTCAAAAGTTGCAACCATGCAACTGATTTGGCACTGAACATGGCTGATTGGATGAGTGGAAAATCAACAAGAAGCTAGTCTTCTACCCAAATCATCAAGGTGTCAACTGAAAAAAATCCAATACCTCTTTTAGTTGCTCTGCATTTGGATTGAAGAGGTATGACAGCTGATCCTTGGTACTTTGTAGCTCACCCTCATGCTTAGAAGCAAGATGACTAGTTATGACTTATCCTTTGACTCCAATGATGTCAAATACCTTATTGTGCAAGGTATGATCCGTTTGATATGCCCATAGCTCTGATTTTCAACTCCAAAAATGGAGTCCTCTTATAGACCTTCTTGGGTGGGTGATGTGGAAGCAATGGTAGGACTTTTCTGCCCTTTCTCTTCCTTCATGGCAACATGGAACTCTTCTATAGTGTGCAACTCCTCGTTATTGATTGCAACATCCAATGAAGTTTCTTTTGCATTGTTGTTACTTGCTACAATACATTGTTGGCTTTGGAGCTCCTCCATTGTAGCTTTTGGAAGATCAAATTCTTCTAGCTTTGATTCAAGAGGCATGTTGCAAACAGTAGGTTGTTATCCTTGAACTCTTTTGTACATTCCAGCAAGTTCTTGTTGTTGGAGAACGAATAGTGAAGAAGGAAACATGGTAATTTCAGCTAGCTCTTCATCTAAACATTCTTCTAAGTCTGATGGAAAATCAAACTCTTGAATGTCTTGCTGCAGCAAAGTCTCTCCCTCTTGTATGGTGGCCTCCAAATCTGCATTTTCTTCACCCTGTATAACTTCATTTTCAAACATGAAACTTGTCAATCCAAACTCATCCCAAAAATCAGATTGTTGGAGAGATGAAGTGGGAGAGAAGCATGAAATTTCTTGTGCCTTTTGCTCACAATTTGGACCTGTTTTGTTCACCTCCATAATGGCTTCATCAATCAAATCAGCCCCTTCAAATGAAAGCAAAAATGTATCAATAATGCTTCCTTCTTCTACTATTGTAAAAACTGACTTGACCTCATCCATTTGCTCCTCAAAGATGGGGTTTTGAGATGGTTTTCCTTCCTTCTCGATGGCTGATTTTGCAGTGCAAACTGGATCAGCATTTTCTTTGGGCAAAGTGCCAACATGGACACCCAACTCATCACCAACAAACTATTGTTTTTCTCGCTTCACTACTGTTATAAAATCAGCCTTGTTTTCCACTTGTTCTCCAACTTCAACATCCTCTATTGGTTTCACCATCAAGGGGATTTTTGTAATCCCAAATTTAAGAGCCCAACTCTTTAGACTTTGAATTTCTTCATCCTTGTTTGGCTCTTCTTTCTGCTGTTGTTTTCCTTGATTGGAATTCTGATTTTTATCCTCCCAACATGGATTTGGGAATGCAAGAGGAGAAGTGGATTGTAACTCAATTGATTTTGCAATTTTTTGTGCTGGTGGAGGAGGTAGGAACTCTTGTTTCTTTGGTGGGAATGGCTGTTTGGAAGGGAAAAGTACGGAAGAATTGAGATGGGGTGGAAGACTAGGGAATGGAGAAATGGATTCAACACTTGGGACAATAGATGGAGAGTTTAAAACTTGACACTCGCTTTGAGATAAAATAGATTGGGAAAGAGGGAGAGAAAAGGCATGAAATGGTGTGCTTACTGTTGAAAAGGTTTTGAATACTCCTCTCATACACATTTATTCCTTTAGTCCACTTTGCAAGAAATGGTAGTGTTGTAATCATGAATTCTAGCTTCTCTTGAGGGCTGTAATGCCTTGGAAAAGGTCCCACCCATGGACAAGGTGCTCTCAACCGATTCTAAATGCTTTCATTTGTGCTTGAGCCTGGATTGCACCATGTTTACCTCCATCTTTTGGATTTGTTCCGAGAAGATCTGAATTTTCTTCTTGACTGCCCTCACAACTAGCATACCCTTGTGCTTGACATGCTTCATATCCAAACCGACTTTGCACTTGCTGCTCATATGGGTAGACATGCTGATTTTGAATTTGATCAAAATGCTGATTTGGAGGATCTAAAACATGTTGGAGGTGTGATATACTGCTGTTGTAAATGTGAATTCCATGATGGAAATGAAGTCATGATTGCACAACTTCATGGAATGGAAAAGAATGAAAATGATGGAAAGAAGAATGGATGGAAATGAATGGAAAATAGGTCTGCAACTTAGAGAATGAGTTGTTTACCAGATGTGCTTTTGAAAGTGCCTCTAAAAGGCTGAATCTTTAATAGGAACACACCAACCTGTCAAAGATAAAGTGCAAGACCTCTAAGGTCCCACCGGGCATGCCAAAACTGTTATTGCAAATCAGCAGCACCCCTGGATGTTGATCATATTTCTAGTTTGATCACCCTATGCATCCAGTGTGATTGCACAACATTGAATCCTCTTCCCAAGTGTGGGACTTGCAAAATGGAAGAGGAATCTCTAGATTAGAGGCTAGTTCCTCAACTCCTCTGATCAGCTATTTCACTTGCACAATTGTAGAGGTTTAAACTCCTAAATCTACTCTAAATTCCAAGGAGACAGAGATAGAGAATGTAAAAAGAAAGAACTAATGCTAATAGGTGATGCACCAAAGGAGTTGTAGACACTTGATGCTGCATGAAATACACAATCCACAAGGAAACATAGCACAAAACATGCACAAATGCTCAAAATGTAATGAAAGATCAAGAAAGTAATGATAGATATATGAAAGGATTGAGGGATTTTAATCACAGAACATATATCAACATCTCAGATCCAATACATTACATTATAGTGATCCAAAGGCAAGAAAAGGTGCTGCATTACATGGAAAGGTAAAATTTCTTCACAAATTCTGCCAAGCAGGAAGAAAAAGGAAGTTACAGAGCTGAAAAAGTGTCTCTCCTTTGCAAAATGAACTCATTCTGGCTTTTATAGTGCAAACCACGACCCCAGGAGAGAGAAATGCGGGAAAAAGTGCAAGGGGTTCAACCATTAAACAAAATTCCATCAAAACAGCATGGATGCCCTGACAGACCCATTCCCTAACATTTTTAACCATGCTGGGAGAGAATGCGAGCCATTCTTCATTAAAAATGGTGGTTGAAACGTCATTTCTGTCCATGACCACGTGCCAGAGGTGTTTTTTGATTTTCTCTCTCCAAACTCCACTAAAATGAAAAAATGAAATTAGAATCTTGTAGATAATTTTACCAGCTTTCCATTGATATAAAGAACGTAAAACCAAGCTCTGGATTGAAAGATATGGCGATTTGAAGTTTTAGGGCAAAACAGGGCCAAATAGGGTCGGTGGGATTTTTTTTTTGAATTTTTACCTTTTTGGTCATTTGGAAAATTTTCCAAAATTTTCCCATGCTCCGCAAGTCTAGGTGCCATGTGGCAAGTTTTCATTTGGCGCGGGCCCCTCCTGCTCCATTTTTCTTTGTTCTAGCCTTTGGAAAAAATTTCAAAATTTTCCCACCGTGCCGACGAGGGACACGTGTCACGCTCTGATTAGGAGCGGGCCCATTCTTTCAAATTTTCATGCGGGTTGCTTTGATATTTTTGGCTTGACACGTTTGAAAACCCCATTGGATGTGGGTTTGACCCTCCTAAATTTCCTCGTGGGCTTTCTCTGAATTTTTGCCCCACCTGACACGTGGCGCGTTCTCATTGGGCTCGGGCCTTTCACGGGAAAATTTCCCACAAAAACTCCTCCGAGCCATAACTTGAAAAATATATGGAGTTAGGAGGAAAATTTTACCTTTTTGGAAAGTTGAGAAAGATCTCTATCCAATGGTGCCACTTCCGGAAGGTTTTGAGTGCACGAAAGCAAAATTTTGTGATTGAGGCACAAGAGAGGGAAGAATGGGAGGAGTTAGCCACAAAATGAGCAAGGGGCACATTTCTGATAACAGTTCCCTTAAATTAATTAACATAACACATTTAACTAATCATGACCCCTTCATCCCATATTAATATTCATCCTCACAAGATATTAATTAATTTAATTATTTTGAGTTAATTTAATCCTCACACCTCCACCTCATTCTGACACCTCACCCTGGACCCATTCCAGGTCATTTAACTCATAGTGACTAATTCATCGCTTCTCGCTTTTGAGTCACTACTTGACCTAACTAACTAAGAATTATTCCTAAACATAATTAGACTTCTTATAAGATCTCCCTGTCTTCTCTCATGTGAACTCTACTTCCCTAAGAGGACCCAACAAGGAAAGCATGCCAAATTTGGGAAGATCTACCTATTTTTGGTAAATAAGACTATTTCACCCTAATTGACACCAGTTTATCCTTGGCCGACATCGGTCACCTAAACTACCATTGGTTCCTTTATATATAATTTTACAACCCTTTACCCGGGTTGGTCATTTCAAGTTTTGAGAGTGCTATTGCAATCAAGTGAAGATCTTAGAGCCATTGCTTCATCCAAACGATGTCTACACACCACTAGAGAGTAGAACAAGCCAAGGATTCCCTTATATATCATAAGATCATTCATAATAATACACAAGTTGTACTTCCACAACACTAAACCAACTACCACCTCACCAATCAATCACCAACCTTCATCCAACCATGAGATCTTCATAGTAATAAGTAAGTAACGTGATCTTAATCATTTGTGCTTCCTTTATTGTAGATCTCTTTTCTTCTTTCAGTATTTTATTTCTTTTGTTACCTATACATCATATTCTTCCCACCAACCCACTATTCAACCACCCCAAGCCTTTTCACCCTTATAAACCTCCTTCTTAGTGTTCTTGAGTCCTCTTATCCATATTACAACCCAAACCACACTACCCTCACTCTCTTTGCAATTACAGAGAGCCTAAAAACCCATTTTTTATATTTCATTACCTATTTCCCCTACCGACATCGGTTCCTTGACTGTCATTGGTTTATTATCCATACTAACATCAATCATCAGACTGATATCAGTCTCTGTGTCATTTCATATTCTCAAACCAATAATATTACCGCTCACCCAAAACCAACCCAGACCTCAACCAATCAGCCCCATACCCTTACTAGACCTTTGACATACCTATCTGACTTGAAAAAACCCCAGTTATAATTATATTTAGTGTTATTTCTATATCTACAATAAAATCTAGTGTATTATGTGTATGAGAAACCTAAATCGTTACATTGCAATAGGAATTATTTATTTCAGTTGCTTATTCACATTGAATTATTATTAAACAGTGGAATTACAACCTCTGTAGGAAACACCACGCTTCCTGGATCTAGCATACGTTAGGTAGTCCACTGTCATATGTTATTTAATACTATTTGTGGTCTTTCTTTAAATCTACAGGGTAGTCCTTCCCAGGACAAAAAATATTTCTCTATAATCATCTTGGATAACTTCAACAATGCGTGCATTCTACCTTCCACCTTCACTTAACATGTATTCCTCCTTAACCATTTACCTTCTATCTGTTTCGTCTTAGAAATCATAAAAAATATTGGTGAAACACCTGATTTGGGGGTGTTTCTTCAAGTTTCCTTTTCATTCCCATGGTTTTTTTGACCTTAGGATGACCCGCTTAGCGATAAGTCCTCACTTGCAATAATTTTACCTTCCTTAAACCTTGGTGTAAGGTACACATACATGTTCATGGGTTCAATATTCCCTACAACCATGACCTATGGAGTGATATAAATATTATCAGACTCCATTGTCTCTACATACACCTCCTTATTGGGGTAGACATATGTTTTGCGTAAAATATGGATATTTGCATCTACTTTACGTGAATCAAACTATAATTTCCACATGTTATGTAGCCAATTTACTAAATCTCTAAAATAAAAAGTATGAAAAGCAAAGGGTAACTTATACCATGGGATATTTTATCTTTCTTCATGAAAAAGTGGCCCAAGAAAAATTGTTGATATGTTTTGAACTATGCATGTCCTTCCAATACACCAATAAAATCTCAAAGTATGTTCCACTCTCCTTCAAACATGTAGCGCATTCTACAAACCAATTCTCTTGACACTATTTGTAAGTCTTAGAAATTGAGCTTTGGTAATTAAAATTTAAAATTTTCTTTTTCGTGAATTATCTTCCAATGGGTACACCCATATATTGTCCTTTGGCCCATCTAGCACACTAATTTCACTAAACATAATTAAAATTAAAATGGTGCCCTAATTAATATTATCACCCTTATCAGCCTAGATGTGCACCTCTTCCACTAAACCCTCTACAAAAAATCTCGTGATGATATAATGTCTTATTCACCATTTTGTGCAATAAATACAACCAATTAGCTTATTAACCTTCTTCCATCTCTCTCGAGGTGCCCAAATTTTAGCTAGCTAAACATGTCACTACCCTTGTAGTTAGGTCTTCTATATTTTCAACATTAAAATCTTGGCCTCCCTTACGATACTTAAAGGTGATAATTATTTCCTCTACTACATCATCATCCATCGATCACCTGCAATCTCTATGCCGAGTCACATGACCATGTAAATTTTACAATAAATTTTGTTGTAAGTCTCATCCTCCTTCGTAAAAGTAAAGGAAATCCTCATGTACACATAACATGAGATACTAATACATTCAATATGTGTTTCCAAAGAATAACAATTCAAATAGCTACATAACCCCAACACTCTCAAGTAGCTTGTAGATCGATTTTTCCATTACTCTCTGCCCATCTAAACTCCTCATGTTCATCCTTAAGATGGTATCTACCTTTAAGTCATTCACGGTTTACTATGTTTGATGTTTGAAATCATTGATCTTACATTTTTCCAACTGCGATTTTCTTGGCCTTTCTTTAATAACTTTCTTCTTGTATAGAATCTCTATAAACCACTTTTTTGGTTCATCTTCTATTACCATCTCCTTAACCATAGCTTTCCTGGTTCTATTATTCATGTTTACCTTATAACATGCTCTGAAAATCATATCTTTTCACTTCCTTACCTTCACAATTCTTTATCCATGCTTCTTCTTCAAACACCCCATGCCCTAGCTATAAATATGTCTCTTTAAAACCCTAACCTTGCGAACCTTCCTTCCTCACACACCCAACAAGATAAAAACTCTTCCACACGGAGCTCTGTCAATGTCGTGTCTTGAATTCACCTAGTTCACCATTTAATCAATAACTCTTTACACTTCCCACTTCATCACACTTCTCATCTCGATAAATCAAGGGATGCAAGGTAATAAATAGCTTCACATGCTCTCCTTTATAGTTTTTACTTCAAAATTAATCCATTTTTCTGCATTAATTAATCCTCAACTACCACCATACACAAAATTAATTCCACCCTTTCACGCTTTCACATGTCGTACCATATTATTTTGTGCCCCGATCATAACCTTTTGGCAACCCTACTACTTCTCAAACATAAAATTAATTTTGCATATTTTCATGAACCGAAGTAACTCTCTACTATTCCTAAAACTAAGTAGTTTCCCATTATGCTTCCTACCTCACATTATACCATGCATCCATGCATCTATGTGTGGTATTTAATACAAGTAATTTTCCTTAAATAAATTCAATCTGAGAACCTATAAACTTTTCACTACACTCACCAATCTGTAACATAACACTAATAAATTATTCTTTCTAATCCACCCCACACTAAAATTATCCACGATCCTCTAAACATGAATCCAATAGATAGTAATCAGCTACTGGTGTGCAAGTGCACTTATTACATTAAAAAACTGAACTAAATTGACAAAGCATAACAACGATGAAAGGAAACACATATAAGGAAAATTAATTAAAGGAAAATCTAATCTAAATGGAAATAATGGCTTATTACAAAGACCAAGAAGAATTATTTATAGTAGGACTTCAGCCTACACCCATTGAAATAACTAGGAAATAAAGTGAAATCCAATGCCTTTAACTGATAAGTGCCCGATTCAAATATTTTTGTTACAACAAAGGGTCCTAACTAATGAACCTTCAACTTTCCAAGATGGTGCAAAAACTTTGAATCATAAAGAAGAACCATATTTCCAACCTAAAATTACATATTCCAAATATGTTTATCATGTCATGTCTTCTATCTTGATTTTACTATATTCTCGATTCCACCAAGCAATAACATGTCACTCATCCAACTCGCATCGCTTTTATCTATGCACTCTTCAACATATTGCTTTTCATCTAATTATCCTATGTGCATAATACGCCTAGATGGTAACATGAATTCCATAACAAATATAGCTTCTATGCCAAACACCAACTAAAAGGGTGTGGATTTGTTCAATATTTTGAAAGTAGTCTTGTATGCCAACAAGATAGAAGAAACCTTATCATCCTAGTCTTTCCTTATAACATCACAATTTTTTTCAATGTATATCCCAATATCTTGTTGAAAGCCTCGGTAGTACCATTATACCATGGGTGATAGGGTTTTTCTTGTGGTGCACTACCATAAACTTATCCAAAATAATTATGATAGTATCATTTAGAAAATGAGCTCCCCTATCACTTGTTAATCTCAACAAACATCCATACTAGTTGATAATGTTTTCCCATAAAAATATCATTGTTGTAGCTACTGTGAAATCCTTTATAGACATTGCTTCTTCCAACATTTTAATATATTATTTACAAGGTATAATGTAATGCACGAAAACCCTACATTTGGGTGGGGAAATAGGACCCAAAAATTCAATTGCCCATTTCTCAAAATGTTTAGCACTTGTAATATGCCTCAAAGGAATCTCATCTCTGGTTCCAAGCTTCCCAAGGTGCTGAAAATGATCACACACCTTAACATACTCCTTGACATCCTTATAAAAAATTTCCCACCATAATCCATCCATCAAAATCTTTCACGTGGTGGCATCTCCTGCATAATGACCTCCTATAATTCCACCATCAATTCTTCCATAATACCCTCATGCTCATGGTATAACACACTCCAACACAAAACTTCATCACAAACTAACTTGTATAAATCTCCACTTATCAACTAGTAAGGTGTCACTCATATTGCAAGTTGCTTCTTCTTTAAAGTCTTCATTCACTCAGGTGAATGTCCTATATGCAAAAAGACTGCAATATCTTCCAACTCGGTGGGCACGTGATTAAATTGAAAGAGATGTGCATACAACATTATGTCTTTAATGCTTTGTGTGTCCTCACAAGAATTTATCCTTGACAAATGATCAGGTCTTTAGTTGCTCTTTCCAAGTTTTACAATAACTATAAACTGAAACTCCTGAAATAGTAGTATCCACTTGTAAATGCACCCTTATAAAATAGGCTTGTTTACCAAATACTTAAGTGTCATATGATATGTGAATAAAATAAATGGTGTAGCCAATAAGTATTGTCTAAACTTTTATTGTGCATAAATCATATAAATATATGCACACTCGGTATTCTATAGTTTTGTTGAGCTGGTATCAACTTTCTAATTGAAAAATAATATAGTGGTCTATAATTCCTTCACCTGGTTATGCTAACATGGTGCAAATATCCATCCTAGAAGCATCAAAATGAACATGAAATGGTTTTTCCCATGAAGGAAAGCACAAAATAGGTGTAGTGGTCAACCTTTCCTTTAGTGTTTCAAACACTGTTGTTGCACCTTACCCCAATAAAATTTTCCTTTAGCCTTCAAAATTTCTTCTAAGGGCGTGACAATCTTTACATAGCCTTTAATGAATTTCTTGTAATACCCTGTATGACCAAGAAATCCATGCACTTCACTTTGATTATTAGGTTCTTCTAATCCCAAAATCATAGCTACCTTGGCTAGATCTACCAACAAGCCTTCTTTACAAATAATATGCCCTAAAAAAGTGTCAAAAGGTGTTGCAAAGATACATTTCTTAATATTTAGAGAGATGCTCAACTTTCTGCACCTCTCAAACATAAGTCTAAAATTATCACAATGATCCTTAACTAAACCATACACTATCCAATCATCTAGATACACTTGTAAAAACTTATGAATGAATTCCTAAAAAGAATGTAAAACAATTCACAAAAATATTGCAGGCACATTCTTTAATCCAAAGGGCATAATTGTGTATCCAAAAATTCCCCATTTAGTGGTGAAAGTTTTCTTTTCTTGATATTCCTTTTCTATGCGCACTTGATGATAACCTGAAAATCCATCTGTAAAAGAGTAGATCTCACACCCGTAAAATCCTTCCAAGATCTCCTTTGTGAATGGGGTGGGAAAATGATAAATCAAACATGTAACATTAAATTCATAATCCACATAGATACTTATCCTACCATATTTATTTATGCTTATAACCATCGGGATAACCCACTCAGACTCCTAAATGGGCTCAATGATACCAGCCATGAACATTTTATCAAATTTTTCTTTCCCCTTAACACACGATTAGGAATCATCCCAGAGTGCCTCTTCTTAATCGGGCGCTCACATTCTTTAAGTTTGATTCACATCTCAACTAAAGAAGGGTGCACTCCTTTTAATTCATGATATACGTGAGGAAATAATTCCTAGAAGTCACATAAAAACTCAATAATCTTGGAAACATATCTTTGAAGGAACTTTGTTCCTTAGAAACCTAATAGAAAGTGTGATTCTCACCTCATGCCATTATAATAGGTTATCCCTATGTGTATCCCACCAGCATTTTTTTGTCGTGTGTGGGCTATACACTAGCATATTTCTTTTATCACAAGTATCCTTCCTCTAAGATTTCATGGCACGTAGAAATATATTAGGGTTTCCTTTACTATTGTACCAAGGTACCTGATTATAACTTAAGCAACTAACCATACGCAGCCTGATCATGCAAGTAACTATGTTATTAACCTCATGCCCAACTACTTCATACATTTTATGTTCCAAGATTTGTCACAAGCAATACTTATAATACCACTAACTGAATGAGCATCATCCCACTGTATCACTCCTTCCTTAGATGGATCAAGCACCTCAGTTTCTCGATTGTACACATATATATATCCTATTAAAGACTTCTTCACTCAAAGGCTCAACATATGAGGTAACCTTTGCATCTGTCACTTGTATAATAATGTGTTATTATTTATCATCAAAGCTAATATACCTCTTTTTGAATTGTAAATATCCATTATTCGCATAACACTAGGGGTGCCTAAGTAACACTTGGGAATTTATTTGCATCTACAAGTTCCAACACATCAAATTCCATAGTAAAATTAGATCCCTAAATCATATTAGTAGCATCTTTTAATACCCCAATATGATTAGCCCTAGTCTTTTTTTCCATATACAGAACATTTGAGGAAGGATGCAATGGTGGTCTACCCATCTGATTCCAAGCATCTAATGTGAGTACATTAACTTCCACACTTGTATCCATCATATTATTATTCAGAATCCATCCATCTATGATTGCATTCAATGTAATATCCTTGTCATAATCATGATTATGGGGAGGCATATTTTCATGAAGAATATTCCTTTCATGCTCATTACCTACGTGCAATACTTTCTCTCATAATCATTCTCCTAACAAAGGAATTATGTTCTCTTAGCACAAAATTTTATAAACTTAATTCAAATCATCAACATCCTTTTATGGAATTTCAACATTATTAAATCATTCTAACATGTGTGTGTGATCCTTTAAGATTTGAATATCTTCTTGCATTCTTGATAACGTGTATAGTATCTAGGTATACTTATTTTTTATCTTTAGGGTAAGATTACTTGGCATTAAACACTTCTTTCTTCATTATAATCAGCTTATACTTCAGAGGTTCATAAGCACATGAAACTTCAACACATGTGGTAACTAACACAGGATGTAATTCACAGTTAAGCCCCACCTTTGGCATCCATTGATCTCCATCCACACGTTGTATCTTAATCATAACTACTCCCTTATCTTGCTTGTGCTATTTTCTCATATGCTCATACAAGTCAGAAATTATTCAAATTTATGATGTTTTCCACACCATGAAAACCACATTATGAGGGAATTCATGTTGATAATGATCAGGAGATGCACAAGTAAAAACATTCCTCTAGGAAATACTCCTCTTCCACCACCATGACCTCGACCTCTATATCCACCATAGAAGCCTCTATTCCTATTATCCCCATTACTATACCCTTCATTATGTTGTTCTCCTTGTTCCTTAGATCCACTTGCTATACTAGTATGGAACACACTAGTTTTAATGGATTCATGAATATGATCAATAACTTTTCATTAACTATATCACGAGTATGAGTTTTACAAATTTAACAATACAAAGATACATTATTTTGGATCACGACCGTAAAAGAGGACATCTACTTGCATCATAGTCTAGATGAAAAATCTCACAGTCTAGCAACATGATGCATATTGAATTTTAAGGAAAATTTTCCTTAGTGTGTCCTTCAACCTCATAATCTATACACAAAATTCCACCGCACGTCTCATGTGATGAATTAGTAGATAAATTCTCCAACGGTTTCACCATATCTGTAATCTATGCTTCTAGAAACATACTCACACCAGCTTTCCACACTCCCAACTACCTAAGAATGTAGAGATGCCTCTAAAGAATTGCATGGATCTACAAAATTCTTTTGAGATAGTTTCCTCTGAAAGGAGCCAACATCCCACCAAAAAACCATTTTGAATGTTGACTAGAATGTATGTCATAAGATAACTTTGAAAACAAATTTTTAAACGCATGTTATACTCCCAAACCCTTTTAGATAAGCCTTGATTAATGTACTTAATTGTATCTGATACTCTTCTATTCAAACTCATGGATATGGAACTTGGCTAAAAACGTAGAGCAAAAATCAACATAATCCACCACAATTTTGTGTAGGTCATACTTTCTATACAAGTTATGCATGATCCTCAAGAAGTAGTAGAAAAATGAATCACCTTCCTATCTGAAATAATTATTCCTTTAGCATACCATAACAACTCACACTTGTGTACAAGTTCTATAAGATCATCAATACCTCTATATTTTGGCAAGTGAAGATACATTTTATGAAACACCTGGTGTGGCTTATGAGGGTGTGGACCTTGCCCACTAAATCCGAACCAAAACCCCCACTAATATTTTATCCACCACCATAACCAATTATTCCACTTGATCCACCTCCTAAAGTGGGTACAAAACCGAGTGGATGTACTTGCTTGTGTCCCCACAACATTACTAAACTGAACTCCCATGGTCTATGAAGTTGTAGTACTTCCAGATGTGTTTCCAACATTCTACATGCCCACACTCTATCATGATGATGTGTGAGAAAGTATTCCTTCAATAGGCCCTCTAAACAGCAAAAATGTTATTTCCTTTGATACCATAGATGTTTTTTTCTACACTTTAATATTTAAAGGAAAAACATATCTATCTAAAAATAGTAGGTCAGCTACACTTGCTTGTTTATAAATAGTTACTTCTTGAATTCAAATATTAAATGCAAGGGATAGGTTACTAGGTAGGATTAGATGTGTGCTCATGGTCCTTAGTATTTCCTCATCATACATGCTCTCATTAGAGGATGGAGGGTATTATCTACTTTGTTTTCCTAATCGGGTGAGTGCCTAATGTTGTAGCTCCACATCTTTCATGTGATATTCAAATCCTTCATAAGACATCATCATATATAACTCCATAGACTCATCAATATCACACTTCTTCACCAATTCCCTCCCCCATGTGTCATTATACTTAATATACCTTTCTTCTCTTTCCCTTTCTACCATAAGGTCTACCATCTTTCACCACACCTACTCTTACCCCTACACACAAAGTGTGGTTTTTAGCTAACCATAGGAAGGTTCTCTAAAATTAGCACCACCATCAATATCTTAATTGAAAAATTAATAAAATGAAGGTAAGGTCCTTTTCTCGACGCAAAATTCAAACTCAATAGCTTCTAGACAATAATATGTATATACAACATACTCTAGCCCATCAATGATAAACAACATGTGTCCAAGGTCCATCTACATCAAAAATCCTGAAACTCTTCCTATGTCCAATTCCTTGGTTTGTAATACCAACTTTAATTTGATGCATATGGGCATAATCACTCATATAACTCTATTGGGAAACAAAAAAATAAATAATCATAAATCTCATGATAAATATGTTCTTCAACCCATATGCATGCATTGAAATCAGGTCCAGAACCATATCTTCATGCAAAATGATCTTGTTTGTCAATCACCCAATCTTCAATAACTGCAAGAGTCAATTGATATGCCATTATCATGCAACATTGTGGTAATCGGTTTAAAAAGAGGTCCAGAAACATAACCTAAATGTATCAATTATTTTACCACCGAAACCCTAGATGTATTGGCCCATTAATCGAGACGAGATCTAAGAAGTCTTCTCAAGTTTGAAAAGGTATCATGTCCCTCTTTATTACTACCTTACCATGGTGTTAGCACGCATATTCATAGCATCCATAATCAAAGTACATATTCCATTCAATCAATAAGACCTATGAGCTCAATTTATAAACACACATAATGAAGAACATATGTAACATTCCTAATTTTAGACTTTAGAAATAAGAGAAGTTTTTATTTTTTAATACATAATGTTAAGGTCCATTTAAAGAAGCCTCTAGTAAATTAGAGGTGGAATGGTGAATATACCTCGAACCACTTTCATTGAAAGGTGAATTTTCCAGGATTTTAGATTCAAATTTTCACCGTTATTTTCTTAAGGGGGAGAACTCAACATTTTTTTGGTGTTAGGTGACAACAAGGTTTGTTGTTGCATAAAAACAAGACTTGTTTTCACCCACCAACAAGCCTTTCTATCACACGATAATAAGCCTTGTTGTCGTGCGACAACAAGGTTTGTTTTTGGATGACAATAGGGTTTGTTGTCTATCATTTTTTCGATCATCTACAACCACCTAGTCGTAAATCGTCAACAAAACTATGGTCACACATCAATAACCATATTTTCATGCGTCAACAACCCTCTAGTCACATGTTAATAACCCTCTGTCGCACGTGAACAACCCTTTGGTCACACATCAATAACCCACTAGTCACGTGTTAATAAGCATCCGTCACGCATCAACAACCCTCTAGTCATGCGTCAAAAACCCTTTGGTCATGCATCAACACCTTCTCTTGTCATGCATCAGTAATACTATATTTTTGCTCGTCTAGAAATGAAAATCTTCCTTCTCACATGTTAGTGACACTTTCCTATTACAAGTCTACAACAACTAGTCTGAGACTCTGATCCACACTTTGTCTACTTGTAATTTACAAGTAATTTAGATGGTACCTTAGTAAGTTACTAGTATACTACTAGGAAAATTACCTAGGTTTATATAGGAGTAGTTTTCAACGGTAGGCAAAGCCGACCCCTAAAAAAATTTATACTGGAAATTTTAGGCGAACAATACACTGACCTACTCTAAAAATTTGCCTTTTCAAATTTTCCAAAAATGGAATATTCACCAAATTACAAATATTCACCACTAAAAATGTTCATACATAATGTTCTTTGTTCTAAATAATCATAACTTAGAACACATATTCTATGCCAATCAATCTTATAACAAATAACCATATGTAGTCGTAAATGACTCAATGAGCTACCGATCCCTCATTTCATGACTTGATTAACAACTGATATCTCATATTACTTAAGTATTGAATAATTTATGTATACCAATTATACTTGGTTCTCTTACCCTATTCTCAGTTCTTGAGTTTTTGTTTAAGAAACCTATATGAATATTTGTTACCCATATTCATCTAAAATCACATTCCTTAAACTAGGTGACATAGGAAAATGCAACCAGTAGCTTGCAATACTTTGGCCAAAGATTTCTAGCATATTGTTCATGTTACTATTCCTAGATGACATACTCATCTAAACGGAATACATCCTTCACCCCACTCCTCTTTTATCTAGAATGGTCTTCACCGACTTCAGTCAGTCCACTTGTCCAAGGTTTGACCCTAACATAGGTTAGTGATATAATTTAGAATAGGGAGTCACTTGTGATGACCTAGGGTATATAGACATACCCTATCAACCTAAGTCGATTAGATGTGCCTAGTTATCTGAATCATTCTAAGTAATTTCCTATGCTAGATCATAACTCTAAATTGTCCTAGATAGAAACTAAGTTCAAGTCCAAGTTTGGGTAGGTCTAAATGAACCAATGTTTAAGGGTGTTGCAACATGTCAAATGTAACCCTGTATCCTTATAAAGACCCAATTCTTCACAAAGGTATAGATCTATAGTTAGTGTGTGCCAACATCTAGTAGAACCACTTCATCTTGACGTACACACCCCAAGAGATCATTTCCACTTAATTAGTTTAGGATTAAGATTCAAATTAAAGTAACCTTACATAACCCTAAATCCAACAACCTTAAGGGTTTCCATCCCCATTTGAGTTGGTTAACTAATACGGAACCTTAAAGCTTAATGATTGCTTTATGTTCAATTAATTTTTGCTTAACATTTAATTAATTGAAAATAGAATCACCATCTATAAAATGATCAAATTAATGTGTCTCAACCATTCAAGGAATGTATAAGAACCAAAACAGGTTCCGATATAAAATACTTCATACCTATGAAGTCTAAATGGTTATCAAACCCGTATATCATTAGTTTGATTTTCATCCTTTTAGAAGAGGAGAACCTTCCTCAATATGGTTAAGTATTAGGTTTTATTATACCCGTATCTAATTTACACATCGAGACATTATAGAAATACGTTCATAACATCATAATC
This sequence comes from Taxus wallichiana var. yunnanensis, assembly GCA_018340775.1. Lineage (NCBI taxonomy): Eukaryota > Viridiplantae > Streptophyta > Pinopsida > Cupressales > Taxaceae > Taxus > Taxus wallichiana. The sequence goes on from CM031238.1 coordinate 484,078,436, forward strand.
AACCATTCAAGATTACGTAAGGAACATTAATATATACAACTTAGTAAGTTACATTAAGGTAATGGAATTTTTACTAACTCCCATTTATCTAGACAATTTACTAATATCGGAATAAGGGTCCAATCGGATATAATAACAAGATCAAGGATAAGATTACGCTTCTTTCCTTCTTATTATGAACAAGAGAATAGACTTAATCATGTTTAAGTAACCTCAATCTTTCCAATTCATCAAAATAAAATACACAACTTACAAAACTATGCATTGCTTTGACATATTTCATGTCAACAACATCAAGATCTTTTAGATTACAACTTTTCTTCCTTTAATACATTTCAATAATTACTCATAATTTCTCTATAATGGTTTGGAATTTTAATTCAACCAATAAATCATAAAATTTATTGCCTTCCTTTATCACTTACAAATTCCATCTGCAAAAATTGCTAGCATGGGTCAGTTCAATTGGCGAGGCATGATACACACCGAGCATTAAAATGAAATGATTTCAACTAATGCTTTCATTAAACCAACTCGCTTTAATGAAATAGTGTGGTCAAGAAGACAAATAAATTATAGCAATAATAACCTTAAAAGAAGAGTAATTAATCTTTTAAATAACATTCAAAGAAATGTCATGATGTAATATACAATCTAAAACATGTTATCAAATAAATACCATTCCATCTAATACATTTATCCATCTCCAATAAAAGTACTTTCTAATTATTTCCTCACAATTCATCTTAATTTAGAAATACAAATTCAAATAAGTATCTCACAAATCAGATGTGGCATCCTAATCCCAAATGTAAGGAATATCCTAATTTATCCAGTTAGACAAAATATCAACATTAAGATAGAATTTACTAAATGTACAGCATCTCACATTTTCCTTCTATCTCATATATTAAAATCCTTAACACTAGTCAAGAGAACAAGAAAGTAACAATGACGACTAGTAAAGACATTAAGGATAACAAGCAAGAATCTAATCCAAATAAATCAATGACCATATTTACCCAAAAGAAGTATAACTGAGATGAAATAATGGGAGCTTCCTACATAATTCAATTAGCCTAAATCCCATACACAAATTCAGAGAAGAGAACACAACTTGAAACATCCTATTATTTCCAAAGATAGTGGTCAGGATTTACCTTAAAGACTGAAGAAGAAGGATTCAAAATCCAAGATCAGAAGGGAACTCCAACATCTTAACATATGGGATGAAGGTCGCAAAAGACAATGTAGGCCTTCAATACTTCCCAAACTCCTTAAAAGAGAAAACACACAGAAGAAGAGATCAACAAAATGTGTGATTGTTGTGATAGAACAAAATTGAACATGATTTCCCTTCATAGACAACCAATGAATGAGACATTAAACCAGATCAAAAGGAGATGCAATGAAAAATTACAAAACTCCATGTGGGAACTTATAGTCCCAACAGTCACTCAAGGATGTTAAAATTTTAGTCAAGGTCCATAGTCTGACCAATTCCTCCAATGATAGAAACAAAAAATCATGAGATAGATTCTAAAATGAGTCCTCATAGAGGTGAAAGACATACATTATATGAAAATACAGAGGAGGTTCCTTCATAATTCCATTCCAAGAAGATACAGCCCCGCATCGACATAGCTACAACTTATCAACAAAATTAATTCCCTCCAATCTCATTCAAATATAAAAGAATGGATGAATCCCGAAGACTCCTTATTCGAATCGATTTCGATAGTTCAAAATCAAGAAAAGAACACCGCAAGTTCAAGTATCATCCTTAATGTTCCTGATATCCCAATCGGAGGTTTTAACAAGTTTCCCTAAGCAAGATACTCAGAGGTCAATCTAGTTCAAAGATAGTTAAACAAAAACCAACAACATCTACTTTGACAACAAGAACAAAGCAAAGAAAACTCAATAGAGCTACAAGGATGACCCAACATTAACTCGACAAAGCCAACCCTCAACACATCCCCAACCAACAATCTCTCCCTCTATAACTTTAGATCAATACTCGAGATCTTTTAAGAAACACAATACTCATAAAAGATCAGAATAAATACTTCTAACATGGGAATCCCAAGCTTGAATGCCTCAAAAACAAAGTGCCCAGGAAATGAATAATCCAAATTTTCCTAAGAAGGACCAAATTCAAGTACCCAGTTTAAACTGACAAGTTTAAAAAGTAATAAAACCTTCAATCTTGTTTCTATACAAGGAGAATCCAAAAAGAAAATAGAGATTCCAAACATTACAAAACTACCAGCTTCTATCGCAGATTGAATCCAAAGAACAGATAGAGTATACAGAGAGTTCAAGAAGAAGGCACACATTACTATTTCAAAAAAATTGAGCTCACACAACTCAGAATCCAATCATGCATATTCCTACAATTCCAACAGAGAATTATAACTTCCACAAAACCAAGAAGCTACAAAATAAGGTATACTTTTACATTCTACAACCCAAGCTAAAGCTTGGTTTGAAACTAAAAGACACATATCATTTCCATAACCCATTTTCAAACAAATAAGAAAGAATCACACATGTACTTCATTACTTATATCACCACAAGATTTAAGGTGAAATTCAACAACAAATAACTAGGAAAGCAATACAATGACTTCCTTTCCAAGCAAAGATTCCTCAATCAAGGAACATAGAATTATTCAAGCAAGGAAACCAAATAACCATCACATAAATAAAAACCCAATTATCTCAAGAGAGAAATTTTTTTTTAATGAAGACACTTAGAGAAAATCAGAGCAGCTTAATGGATAGAGCCTATCATGCCTGATAGTTCTTTTTTCTATTCAAATAATATTTCTAGCCGATCCTTCACAACTCCCTCTTCTCCAAACAAAATCAAAAACCAGAAACTTCTTCCTCAAATGCCTCATATACTTCCATTGGATCAAAAATAGTCCAAGAGAGTTAAAAATAGCAACAAACTGAAAGTAGAATTGCTGGTTTGAAGAACCAGATAGCTCCATGCAGAGAAAAATTGAATGCATGAAAGACCAAACAACTCCCAAAAAATCCACTTACATAGTTTCCAAGGTAGTTTGCTTGCCAAAAATGATGATAATTAATGTCATTAATTCCCAGTCTCCCACATAAATCTCCATGCCACTATTATCCAAAATTTGTGAGTCCAATTTCAAAAAGAACATGCATAGTTAAATTCAGAGATGGTTCTAGCTATGATCACCCCAAATTCCATGCCTCTGTCAAACTGACAGTACATAATGATCTTAAATTGTAAAATCAAATAAAATAAAAGAATTACAAACCATCACCATCCCTCAACTTACCATATGACCCCTTAGGTCCCCTTCTATCCCCACATTAGTTTAGGATAGATATCTTAGCTTAGGGTATGACCTTAGGTTAGTTTAGAAAATATTTACCTTAGGTTATCTTAATATTTCCTTAGGTAAATTTTCCACCTTAGGATTGGCCATTCTTCATAACAATCTAGTATTAGGTAATAGGTTAGAAATATACCTATTATCACCTTAGGTTGTTTCCAAATCCCTAACTTAGAAAAAATGTAACTTAGATTAGGATGAAAAGATTAGAGTAGGCATAGATATACGGTAGATCCAATTTACCTTAGGTTAGAATCTTGTTAGGATAGATATTATAGATCTAGGACTTAGGCTTTACCCTCAATAGTCTTGATGTAGGCCCCTTTCCAACTTACGTCATTCAGCATTCTGGAGAAGTTGACAAGAAGATCTGATCACACAACTTCAAGTAGATTGCATAACATGAACTTTCAAAAAGATCAATGAAATTTTAACCCTACAAAGGCTCATTCCTTTATTTTCTTCAACCTCTCGAATGTCAAGTTGCCATACGTATCAAGTAAGAAGAATTAAAACATATCTTGGATCAATGTAATTGACCCAATGTCTCATTATTATATAGAGATAAATTTACAAACCACTTTACCACTTTACACCTCCAACAAAATGGATTCCTTACAAGCAACAATATTTTAGCAATTGAATCCAATAAAGAAATGATTTATGCATAGCAAGCATGATTTCAACATTCAAAAGAATAAAAATTCTTGCAACAAATCACATGTCAACACTTGCATTGCAAGAAGAGGAGAAGTTAACAGTTTATCATAGGTGTTACAACATACGTATCATATAAAGATTAATACCGTAATCACCATACAATAACTCATGTAGCCTAGAATTTTGCACATATTGTGTAAGATGTTAGCAAGATGAAGGGTTAATGCATTCAGATCCATAATTAGTATATCATTTTATAGAGCATATTCCATATCTATAGCTAAAGAGTAATAGATTTAAGTACTATCGCAATGAATTATTCTATGGAAGATCTATTTGTAATCACATTTAAAACCTTGAATCATTAAATACACTCCATTATATTAAACACAATAAATACATATAAGCTTCTTATAATAAGTAATACCATAAGCTCATGCGTGCATTAGATCTGGTAGCATAACTTCACAATAATTTATATCCAATCCTCTTATACTACGTAGATCACTACATATTTATAAGGGTGGGGACTTTCCCTTCACCACTTGCATAATTCCCAAAATAGGTCACATGCTGAAAATATCCATGCACCTTTACAATAATAGACACACATACAAGTGTGCTAACAATATATCTCTTCTAGTTAACTAGTAGTAGAAATTATATTATTAGTCTAAACCCATGCAAAGTGCTTAGTAGGCCCTCTTCCCAAAGTATCTTATGTATGTCATGTAAGTATTTATCTTGTTTTTTTTCTTTGCACGCTATCTCCAAAAATAGCCCGTACTCTTGAAAATGGATAAGTCCCAAATCTTCCCTTGTCTTTTGCACACATGTCCTTCCCTATCCTTCTATGCCTTTGATTGTGCTTTACTCATGTGTGTGAATATTTTGTGCACCTTCTCCTTAGTATAATATTATTTCCCACTCAACATTACCCCACACTAAATTGCATTGCCTCCCCGAAAATGGTTGCTCTTCAAATAATAAAGAATAAGGAATGGAAAGAAATGAAATAATTTTGTACAAATAATGAAATCTCACTCTACAACATCCTCTATCTCAACAAGAAAAATTTATTCTGGTTATTCTTCTTTTATCTCAACTTCCAAAGTATGTCATTCAGTTAGCACAACTTTTTTCTTCTCTGGAATGTCCATAATACATTCCAACTCATTTTGGGAAATTTCTCCTTCTCATTTTGTAATATTAGAACAATGTTAGACATAACGAGACATTCTTCCTTCCAATAGATCCATCTTCTACGCTATATACGTTTTCTAATCTCATCCAATTTTTCCTTATGGGGTTCTTTGTTGCTTGCACAAGGGCCTCACAATTTTTTCTTAACTAGCACTAATCTATCCGCACGTCCCCCAATGTCTCATCCTTCATATTTCCTTCAGGACTTCATTATCTTCTACAATGCTCCTGATCCTTATTACTGCCTTTGGAGCTGCACATATGTTTAATGCTTGGTATTCTTTCTTCACTCCTCTCTGCAAGGTTTGAAGAGAAATGCTTTATAGGATGAAATCTTCTACCACCACTCGAAGCCTTTTCCTCTCTACTTCTTACTCGTGTCCTTTGGTTTTTCATTCAAACTATCCATCCTCAAAGCACCAAATCAACTAAGGTATGCACATAGTACATAAATCAAGGGAAATTTTTGGGTACCTTGGGCTCCAAGTGTGTTCTTACTTACAGTACATGATCTATGATCTCATCTTCCGTGCCAATGAGAACCCCATTCTTATTTTTCTCTAGGTCCTTCTCTCCTTTCAGACATGTGATCCCTACATTTTTGGCTTTGATGTATTCTCTTAGTGCTTTAATGGTGGTAGCTTTATCCACATTCCTATGTGCCACCTCCATAAGTACCTTCACTAAGGCATTACTCACCTGTTCATCAGAAATAACCGTGGGTTTGATGGTTATATGTCTATTATGTGGTGCCTTTCTCATTCTCCTTGACACACATGACTCTTCACACACATCAAAATCAAGCTCATCCATGTGAGTTTGCATGGACCATGATAATTATTTCCTCATGTGTATGGTTTCTATGTCAAGTTCCATCAACTCCCATCCATACAAGTCCTTGAGGCCCACTGTATTCTAAAATCATACATGGATAATTTTACTTGTGTCCTCTTCATAGCCCATGACTGGTGCAACATACTCCCCACTTTCCCTCCTTGATCTTGGCCCCTTAGGAACTTGAGTGCCAAGGTTTGGAGTTGGATCCTCTATGTCCTAAGTAATATCTTGCTTTGTTTCTCTTGGATTCTTTACTCCTTCTTCAACCTTCATTTCTTCATCCTTGGGCTCTTCCACATCCTCTAGTTGTATAGGATATCTAGGCGTGCTCTCTTCATACTCCTCCGCCTCCTCATTCAGATTCAATTTTCTCCTTCTCTTCTCAGCTATCTCCTTCTATGGAGAGAGTCATGGTGATCTTCGTACTAATTTTGGAGTCATGCCTTGATTTCTTATTCATCTAAACACCCTCTTAAAGTGGTGTTCTTCAAGGACTATTCCTACTTCCAATTCTTCATCTCCTTCTTCTTGTGCCTGGGGTGGAGTACTTATGCACTTAGCTTCTACCCTATATGTGGGTTTCCTCCGTCCCCTATGATCCAAGCCACCAATGTCCTCATGTTCTCCTCCTCATCATCTACCTCTAATGTTTCTCTGGGCTTTGAAGTTGGCACATTATCCATTATATGTTTACCCTTAGGTGGCCCTTGGGAGTGCGAACTCATTTTCTACATACTTTTACCCTCCAACTTAGGATTAAGCTAAAGGTATATAAGCTCATGGCTCCACTATCTCCAATCACTAAAATCATAGGATTCATGCTTATCATGTCTAAAATTATCCTCTTAATATAGGTAGTCTAACCTGGATATACATAATGTCTTCCTCAACATGTGGTAGTCACAATCTACCTTATCTACAACAAAATTTAGGTGACATGCATCACTAAAATAGTGGACTAATTCTTATAAGTAGTGCACTATGAAGGCATACGACAATTTTGCACTAGGGGCTCCAAGTCCCATCCTTCATTATAAATCATGTGATGCAGAAGTGCTAGTATACCGCAAACTACACTGCCTTTCCCACCACCGAAGGTAACTCCTTGGGGATGTGCCACTCCTCTTCAAATGTCATGTGGAGCCGATCATACCACATCTCCACCCTCTACTTGAATGGCCCACTCATTGACCCTTCACATAAGTACTTGTCAAATATTTCTACAAGGGACTTGTTTTGCATGGGATACTCCCAAATCTTGTTCTTTGGCCCATCGGGCACTCCGATCTCCATAAATACAAGGGACAATAGGATAGCACCAAAACTGATTTTCTCACTTGTATGTGCTTGCTTCCTCGATGATATTCTCGTAATGTATCTTAATATGTTGTAAATTATTCCATGTGACATTCTCCTTGTAATGTGTAGCCACATTGTATTCACCTATGACCATCTCTCTTGATCATTCAATTTGGTCACTAGATGTGTAGCTTCCTATACCACTGGTACTTCTTCAATTTATCATATCCATTCTACATGTGGACCCTTGGTATACCCTAACTCCTTCCATGTCTCTAGGATTGTTGCTTTATCTATCAAGTCACTATCCAGATCCACTCATGTGCCCTTTAATCTTGTTATTGTTGAAATCAATGTGGCTATAATCCTTACCCTTCGTCGACAAAATAGAAAAATTCTTCATGTACTCTTCTCATCAACCACTGGTACAAAGGTTCATATTTTCCAAAATACGGGAGCTCATACAACTGGTAGACTCCAATCTACTTTAACAACTTCTCTCCAACATCATCATACACTGGACATGTCCTCTGTTGTGTGCTTGTTTGTTTTCTTCATACTCAACAACGCATCCAATTCCTTTTTATTATCTCGATGTGTGGTGGTTGTAATCACTTATCTTGCACTTACTTACGGATGTGAGAATCCCATTCTTGTCCCACTATCATGCCTTCTAGGTATTGCATCTCCGAGAAATTACTCTCGGGAGAAATTTCAACCTCTACTACTTTTTCTTTCCCTTAGCTCCTAACAAGTGCTTTCTTTGGTGCCATCTATAAATCACAACTTTCTATCCTCTTTGTAGTGTGTGCAATGCTTGCCTTCTATCTTCTGTAATGATTAAGTTCCAAACCCTAGCTCAAATCTGTGTGCCCTAGTTGAAATCACGTGCCCTATCTCTTTCACAACACTCTACTTCACTCAAACCCTTCACCAATGGGGACATAAGCTTCTCCTACACATAAATCTTCTCTCCACGTCTAGTTTCACACTCTTCACACCTCAACATGATTCACTCAACTCATTTTTCACTTATCTCATTCAAATTTTTGTGATTACAATGGTAAAAATGAACTCACATCCCATCCTTATATAGATTTTCAAAAATTTAGTGCATTTATTACTCCACCTACCAACAATCCTCTCATTAATTGACCATTTTCACAATTTTTGCATGTGATACATCTTTGCGCCTCAGCTATAACCTTTTAGTGCACCTTCCTACCTTTTGGATACATACTTCTCTTCAATGCACTTCCATGCACCTAGTACCTCACCACCGAGCTTCTCTCTTGTAGTCTCCATGACCGCTGCTTACCTCACGTTATATTGTTCCTTCATTTATCTCCATCTATGGTCCTTATTTGGAAGCAATCTTCTATCCACAAACTCTCCAAACTTGAATAAAACCTGTAGCAGTTTGTTCCTTTATGTGTACCCATTTTTCAATAACCACCCCACACAAATGGTATGTGCAATCCTCTACACATAAAAATACTACAAATGGTAATTAGCTTCTCAGTGCAAAACGTGCTTATTTCACAAAACACCAACTAAATTGACAAAGCATAGTGATAAAGAAGGAAATACATTAAGGGAATACATAATTGAAAACCTAATCTAAATGGTAACATTTCCTTATTACAAACACTAAGAAGACTTATTTATAGTAGGGCTTCAGCCTACTCCCATTGAAGTAACTGGGTAACCATATTCCATCAAGCGTTTCTAACTGAAAAGCTCTTGTTTCAAGTATGTAAGTGATAACATATGGTCCTAACCAATGTACTTTGAGTTTTCCTAGATGGCACAAAACTTAGAATCATAAAGAAGCACCATCTGATGTCCTATCTCAAGCTTTTTTGTCCTTGATGTGCCTGTCATGCCATGCTTTATGCCTAGATTTTTCTTACTTCTAACTCTAGCGTGTTATTTCTCATTGCTCATCCAACTTAATCAACTTTTCAATTCATTCTTTTAATGTTTTCATCAGATGTAGACCTCTAAAGCACATGCAATATGCAAAAAGGTAACATGAATTCCATAGGAAGAACTGCTTTTGCACCAAACACCAATTAAAAGGGTGTGGCCTTGTTTAACCACTTGTATGTTGTTCTATATGCCCAAAGCATGACAAAAATTTATCATCCCAATCCTTCCTTCCAACATCACAATTTTTTCAATGTCTGGCTCAAAATATTGTTGAAAGCCTCAACAATCCCATTTTCCTGAGGATGATATGGTGTAGTATTATGGTGTGCAATCATGAACTCATCCAATAGAATTCTGATTGTCTCATTCAAAAATGTGTGCCCCTATCACTTTTCAAACTCAATGGGAATCCATACCTTGTAATAATATTTTCCCATAGAAACATGGTTGTTGTAGCTGTTGTAAAATCCTTTGTAGGTGCTGCTTCTACCCACCTTGTCAGATAATTTGTGCAAGTGATGATATAGCATGATCTAGTCCTACACGCAACTAGTGGTGAAATAGGACCCAAAAAATCTATAGCCCATTTCTCAAATGGTTCTGCACTAGGAATAGGTCTTAAAGGAATTTCATCTCTTTGTCCTAGTTTTCCAAGGCACTAACAATAAAGTGATCACAAGCCTTGCAATATGCCTTATAATCTTTATACAGGGTCTCCCACCATAATCTAGCAAGTAGAATCTTGTGCATAGTGGTGTCACCTACATAGTTCCCACCTGCAATACCACCATGAGCCTCTTCCATGATATCTATGTGCTCATGTTCTAGTACACATCGATAATACTTCATCTCAACCTAACTTGTATAGGTCACCGCTAATCAACATAAATGGTGCCACATGAATGGCAAGTTGTTTCTTCTCTAAGGATTTCATTCCTTTTGGTGCCATACCTATATGTAGAAAGACAAATGTCCTCTAATTTTGATGGTGCACATGTTGTAACCTGTATAATCTGTGCATCGAGCATGGTATCTTCAATTTCCTATGCATCTTCTCCCGACTGTATTCTGGATAGATGGTCCGGTATCCAAAATTACTTTTCCCTGGTTTTACCATAACTATAAAATCAAATTCTTGGAATAAGAGTACCCATCAGCATATGTGCCCCTATAAAATGGGTTTTTTTACCAAATAATTCAATGTCATGTGATCGGTATAGAATACAAATGGTGTTTCTAGCAGGTACTATCTAATTTATGTAGCGCATAGATCATTGAAAAAGCTTTGTGCTTTGTAGTTGTATAATTTTTCTCTGCAAGAGTCAAATTTCTACTAGAAAAATAGATAGGATGATCTATAATACCTTCTCTAGGCTGATCTAACACCACCTCAATGGTCATGCTAAAGCCTCCACATGTACATGAAATGGTTGGTCCTATGAAGGAAAGCATAGAATAGGCATTGTAGTAAGTTTTCCTTTAATGTCTCGAATGCATGTTGCTGCGGTTCCCCCAATAGAATGTCCCTTTTCCTTTTAGTAACTCCTCCAAGGGTGCAACAACCTTAGCATACCCTTTAATAAATTTTCTATAATACCCAGTGTGACCTAAGAATCCATGCACCTCACTTTGACTGGTAGGCTCTTCTAGGATGATAATGACTACAACCTTAGCTAGATCAACCAATAAACCTTCCTTGTAGATGATGTTCCCTAATAATGTTCCAAATGGTGTAGCAAATACACATTTCTTGATGTTCAAAGAGATGCTTAACTAGTGACATATTTCAAACATTAGGTGTAAATTTTCACAATGATCCTTAACAAGTCCATACATCGTCCAATCATCTAAATAAACCTGCAAGAAGTTGTGAATAAAATCTTTGAATGCTTGGACAACTATGCATGAAAATATAGTAGGTGTATTTTTACCAAAAGGCATCACAATATAGGAAAAACTTCCCCATTCAGTAGTAAAAGTAGTATTTTCCTGATCCTCCTATGTAATCCTAACCTAATGATACCCAGAGAATCCATCTATAAATGAATAGATTTTGCACCCTGCAACACCTTCTAATATTTCCTCTATGAATGGCATAGGAAAGGGATCAGTCACACATGTAGCATTCAGCTCCTTGTAGTCCACACAGATCCTAATCTAACCATATTTATTTATACTGATCACCATTAGGCTAACCCATTCTTGATTCATCTAGGGGCTTGATGATTCCAAACTTCAACATTTTGTCAATTTCTTCTTTGACCTTTTCACGCAAGTTGGGGTTCATTCTGTAGGGTCTCTTCCCGACTGGCACACACCTTCCTTAAGCTTTATCTTCATTTCTCCTAATGATTCATGCATGCCTTTAGTTCATGGTATCCCCTAGAAATAAGTCTTGATAATCTCATAAGTAACTCAATGATTTTTTCCACTTCAGAGTTAGACCAATAATCCCCAATTATGGCCTCCTTAGGCTCAACATCTGATCCAATATTCACTTTCTTTGTTTTCATAGGTTCATGATAGGCACACGTGGTCTTATCTACACTGTCCAAAACCTCACACCTACCTATCAATGATCTACATCCATATTTTCTACTTCTTCATCATCCACTAAGTAGACCATCTTTCCTTTTTCTTTCTCAAGGCAAGCATGCTTAAGTAGTGTGGCATCTATCTCTGTTTCTTCAAAAAATTTGATCTTGAATTGTTTCCATCAAATAACTCCTAAATGAGTTCTTCCACCTTGGCACTATCTCCCATAGTTAAGTGCTTTATAACCCTTAATGCCTCTTCTACTAGAGGTTTAGTAGATAAATAGTCAAACATCTGGATCATTCCTACAATCAAATCCTACCAATTTCTAGTCTCTCTATGGAGTTCCACATATACATACCAAGCATGCACATGTAACCTTGTAAAGTGGAATAAAATTTGTGCACCCAGAGTGAAGGTGGTAAAGCTTCCTACCCCTCTGTCTAGAGTCTCTCACACTACTGAATGTGGTGTTGAATAGGTTGATTACCATGATAAGTGCATATTTGAGTAGGTGCATTTCTCCTAGAAAATGAGTAGAAAGAGAAATCTTGATTTCATTCCATCCTACAAGATTATCCTCAGTGAACCACCCACCAACATGTTGTTATCCCAATGCATAGGGTATATGCTAGCATATTCCATCTCTCCAACTGGTCTATCCACTATTCCTCCATGGCAGAATAGAAATACCATAGGATCTCCTTCTCCAATGTATCGAGGTACCGAGTTGTTACTTATTCTCTTGATATAACAAGGTCTGTTGTTCCATGTAAATGTGCTTCTTACTTCACACCCTACCAACTCATAAGTACTATGAGCCCAATTATCACAAGAAACACTTGTAGTATCGCTAATAGATTGTGTATCTTCCCACTAAAGGATTCCTTCTTTAGATGGCTCGAGAACTTCTAGGTCCCAAATGGTGCGTACATAAATCCTATTCAGATCTTCCTCACTCAAAGGCTCAACATAGGGCACATATTTTCCATCTGTTAAAGGGATAATAACTCTTTCCTCCTTGTTTTCAAAACTGATATAACCCTTGTTGAAACTGAAGATCAACATTATTTACATAGCACCAAGGGTGCCCAAGTAGAGATAGGAAGCTATCTAGCCTCTATAAGTGCTAAAACCTCAAAATCCCTAGTGAACTTGGCTCCTTGTATAGTAATGGATGCATCTTTTAAAACTCTAATGGGAGTGGCCTTAGTTCGATTAGCCATAAATAAGTACATTAGAAGATGGCTGTAATGGGGTCTCCCCATCTACACCCATGCATCTAAAGTAAGAACATTGACTTTTGTGCCTATATCAATCAATATATTACTCAAAATTCATCCATCCACAACAACATTTAGAGTGATTTCCTTTTCATAGTCTAAGCTATGGGGGGGAATATTTTCATGCAGGATTTTCCATCCAGTCTCAATACTTACATATTGTTTCCTTTAGCCAATTCCCTAACAATGGAATGATATTCTCTTGGTGCAACATTTTGCACACCTCCTTCAAGTCATCAATATCATTTGACAATCTCTCTTTACTTTCTTTTTCTCCATCTTCCATGATTGCTCCTTTAAATACTATTGTATTTCACCTAAAGATTTCTGAGTACCTCCATGGTTTCCTGATAAACCTCCTTCTAATGGAAAAGATCTAGGTACCATGCATGTATAACCTCCTCCTTAGTGATGGTAGGCTTCTACTGTAACACTTCTTTGCACCACTTTAGTGTGGGTAGTGATCTTTACAGAAATACCTTAGATTCTGGTTCCAACTTGGGCATCCACTGATTTTCCACAACACTATATCCTAACCATCCATGTGCCTTTTTTTCTTGTTTATGCTTCTTACTAAGATGCTCATATAAGTCTAGGAATTCCTCATAACTATGATTCTTTCCATAGAAAGAACAAGTAATATTCTAAGGACATTCACACTGTAGTGGTCAAGAGATCCACATGTATAACATGTTCCATAGGAAAATCACCTCATCCACCACCATGGCCTCATCCTCCAAATCCACCATGGTATCCTCGACCTCTACCACAACCTCCTTTAAAATTCCCTTCATTTTGATCATAGCACACTTGATTGTGATCCCGATCTTGATGCTCATTCTTTCCTTTAGAGTTATCTGAGACTCTTGTCTATCACACACCAATATCTATAGCATCATGGATCTACCAATCAATCTATAGTCCTTCCATATCATGAGTCATGGACCTACAAATTTTACAATAGTAAGAGATGTTCTTCCTTATTGCACGTTGTAATAATGGGAAGTGGCTAGCATCATGGTTTAAATGACATATCTCACAGTCTAGTAATAATGAATGTACTAATATGTAGGAAAACTATCCTTTGTGTGACCTTCCACTTCACAATATGTACACCAAATCCTCATGTGCATCTCATGTGTTGAATTTTTTGATAGTTTCTCCAACTGACTTTTCCATAGTTGTAATATGTGCTTCCAAAAATGGGCTGACCCCAGTGTCTATACTTTTAACTTCCTCAATGTGCAAAGTTGCTTCAAGTGCTTCACGTGGATTAGTGTATGTCTTATGTGATAGAACCCTTCTAAATGGTGTAATCATACCTCCAACAAACCATTATGCATGTTGGCTTGCATGAATATCATAAGAAAGCTTAGATAAAAGTGTTTTTGAAATGGGGAATCATACTCCCCGACACTCTTAAGTAGTGCCTTTTTAATATCCTTGAGCACTTATACTCTTCTTCTCAAAATTAGGATGTGAAACTCTTTAAGGAAAGCATATTTTAATGTTGCATAGTCTACGCAAGTCTGATCAAGGTCAAACTTTTTATACCAATATGTGCATGTCCCTTGTAATGTAGTGGAAAATTGAATTTCCCTACACTCAAAAGCCATGATTCCCTTTGCACGCTACATAGTATTTCACACATGTGCACATGTTCAACAACATCTTCTATGCCCCTATATTCTAGAAGATGAAGAGACATCTCCATGTAAATATTTTGGGGTTGGTGTAGACCTTGCCCACCTAATCCAAAACCTCATGTGTTTCCTCTACCTCCAAAACCACCAAATCCACTAGAACTAGAACCACCTATACCTCTTGATCCTCCACCTATATCCAGAGTGGACCAGAAGATGTACTTCCTATGTGTCCCAATAAGTAGTACTGAACTGAACCCCTATCATTTGCAAAGTGTTACCACTCCCAGAAGTGAGTCCAAAATTCTATGCACTTAAATTTTGTGTAGATGATGCACCTGAAAAGGTACCTCCAAACAACAATGAATGATGTTTCCCTACCATCGATGTACTTGTTATGTGACTTACTCCTACTCTCCCACTACCTAAATTAGCTTGTTGACTATTTTCATACTAGATACTGGAAAACCAAGTATAAGGGTAGGTTTCTAGGTAGATTTAGATGCACACCCATGGCCCAGGTCATCTCTATTGGCACACTTCCATATGAGGACAAGGGGGTTCCCTATCATGCTTTCCCAAATGGGGAGTTCCTGATGCTCTGGCTCCACACCTTCTGTGAGCTCCAAATCCTTTACAATCCATCTCTCTCCTCAATGCCATTCACTCAGAAATCCCGTTTCTTCTCTATCTCCCTCTCGCACACCTCATTATACTTAAGCCACCTTTCTTCTCTCTTCCTTTTACCGCTAGGTCTGCCATCTTTCACCAAACCTACTCCTACCCCACATGTGTGGGGTTTAGTTAGCCATTAGTTTTCTTTCCAAGTTCAAGGGTCACCATAAATATTTTGATCACCAGTGGAATGCCTTGAAGGTAATTTCCCTGGGATATCATAAAAATGAATTCTACTACCTCTAGGAAAGAATAAGTGGAAATTGAGTACTCCAAAATATAACTGTTCAGAACACCATGAAACCAAGTATCCACAACGCGTGTCCAAATCATATCAAGCATCATAAAGGGCCTAAAATTCTTCCTGTATCCAAACAAGTGCATGATACCTCCAATCCATTTTAGATGCATAAGAAACTAGCCACTTGTATAGTTCTACCAAAAAATAGTGAAGAATATCTCATACAAATTGTCATACAAATTTTGTTCCACCCATGTGTGTGTATTAAAATTAGATCCGGTGTTGAACCTCCATGTGTACTCTTCTTCTAGATCATGTATCCACTCCTCAACACTTGCTAGGGTCAACCCATGTCTTCATCACAAACCATCCTAAAAACAACTAAAAAGAGGTCCTAGAAATGGAACCAATGATGCAGCCTAGAATTTACTAGTAATAACCTGTGCAAGCTAAAGCACATCACTCAACTTAGACTGAGCATTCACCCAAAGCATGTAAATATAATAGGCCCCTCTTTAGGGTGCTTGTGTAGGATGTTAGCAAGATGAAGAGTTAATGCATTCAAATCCATAATTAGTATAACATTCTACAAAGCATATTCCATATCTAGATCTAAAGAGTAATAGATTTAAGTAATAGCCACAATGAATTCTTCCATGCAATATCTAGTTGTAATCATGTTTAACACCTTGAATTAGTCAATACACTCCATTATATTAAACACAATAAATACACGGAATCTTCTTACAATAAGTAATACCATAAGCTCATGTGCACATCGATCCGACAATATAACTTCAAAATAACTTATATCCAGTCCTCCTATACTACGCAAATCACTACATATTTATAAGGGTGGGGAATTTCCCTTCACACTTGTAATTCCCAAAATAGATAACATGCTTAAAATAGCCATGTTCCTTTACAATAATAGACACACATGCAAGTGCGCTAACAATGTATATCTTCTCGTTAACTGACAGTAGTAATTCTATTATTAGTCTAAACCCATGTGAAGTGATTAGTAGGTGCTCTTCCCAAAATAGCCTATTTGTGTCGTGTAAGTCTTTATCTAGTTTATGTGCTCTACATGCTATCACCAAAATATCCCATACTCCTAAAAATATCTAAGTCTGGAATCTTCCCTTGTCTTTTGTGTGTATGTCCTTCCCTATCCTTCTGCTCCTTTGACTATGCTTTACTCTTAAACGTGAATCTTCTCGTGTGCCTTCTCCTTAGTATCATACTCTTTTCCGCTTAACAACAACAATGAGAAGTAACATCAACAATCAATATCCAATCACAATGATCCATTATATTAAGTCATGAAAAAGCAATAGAAGAATACACCATAAGTAGCATCACAAAGTCATGCATGTAAAATCTACCAAAGCATCATAACTCTTTTACAATCCAGATCTTAGTTTCTATCTCTCAAATCCCTATAAATCAATACATATATATAGGGGTGGGAAATTTACCTTCACCTCCCATGCACTCTAAAAATATGCTCAAAACAAACATGCGCATCTACAACGATACCTAAAGAAGCATGCAAGCTTCACCTAATAATAGATTATCTATAATTAACTCTAGTTCTAATCCTATTATCATCTCAAACTTTGCATGAATATTGATCTTCTTATTGTTCTCAAAATAGCCTTTGTGTATCCTCCAAGTCTTCATGTCTTTATCCATTATGTGTTCATCACTTCATCCTATTTTTATCCTATACATGCAAAACAACTAAGTTCCAAACTCTATCTTCCTAGGTGCGAATTTTTAGGGCACAACTCTATCAAAATTTCTCAACTATCCAAACATCCCCTTCCTTTGCACCGCTACCAAATGCACTTCTGATACGTAGTCAATATTTCACCCAACCAACACTCATTGTAGTGCCCACTTCCCTTTGACACCTTTAATACTAATTTCGATACTAATGATTACATCATGGACATTATTACGCTTTTGATTTAGTATGATGTTAGATATTTGATCATGGATTATTTTTTATCTTGATTTAGTTATGATGTATGATGATTATTAGAGACACTTCATATGTGGATGTTGATATACTATTTTACATGGATATATTATGAATGTTGTTTGACATGTGATTTTTTTGATATCACAAGAGACCTTGAAAATGGACATTATATGATGATGATATAGTTGTTGATTAAATTACAAATGATATAGTTGTTACTTTGATGTTGTTGTGATTCATTTATATAGATGATTTTGGAATTATATTTATATCATGTTGGATGTTCTGATATGGCCATGAGGTGAAGGAGGTATTGTGTTTTGTAGGTTAAAATATCACAAAAAACATCGGGGATTGGAGACCAACCACATTGGAATTCTAGATGAATTCAACAAGGTCACCATGACAACATGTTTTGTGTGTGTGTTTTATTTTGTTAGGGATTCCCATGGGGGGATTACCTTGAATGTGACCAAGGGGTTATGTGTATTTTATTAATGTGGTTCCTTTTTATTATTCTTTGTATGTATTTTATTAGTGACATGTCCCTTTCTTTTATTTAATTAAATTTTTGTATATTAATGTGAGTAATAATTTTGTTAAAATAAATAAAGAAATCAAATTGGGATATGAGGAAGTTATTATAATTTTTTTGGCTTATGTATTAAATATGTAAGAGATGTGTAAGTATGTGTAAGAATTGTGTAAGTTAGATTTTGGAGTATGAAACACTCCACCTTCTTGGAAACTCGAATTTGTCCTTGGAGGCTATTTTTAGAGGCTTGTGGGACAAGTAAAACTTGTCCCATACCTATTAAGTTTATTCACCAACCATACCTATGGTTGGAGGGTTGATTTTAGACCTTTTTAATGTTTTTTATTAATCATGTTGCAAGTTTTTAATTACACTCTTCTTACATTTTAATAAATTTAGTCCTTTCGGGTGTGGGCTTTTTGGAGTGTGCAAATAAATTGTCATATTATTCACCCACCTCTTTATTGTGCTTTGGAGAATGAAATTTGACCTTTGTGTTGGAATTGAGGATGTGTGAAGTGGAATCCTACATAGATCCACCTCATCCTCTTCCTTTCCCTCTTCTATAAATTTGAACTCCTTGCTTTGTTTTGGGTTGTTGAAACATTTTGCATGCTTCCTTGGGGTGAATTTTCTTATGATTTAAGCTCTTGCTTTTGGAAGAAGATTGGAGAAATGTGCATACTTGTTGGTTTCTGATTTTGGGATTGTGTTTTTGACATTGAAAGCTTGTTGTGTTGGAACAAAAGCTACCATGGAGAGGTAGGAGCTTAGCTCTTCTTTATGCTGTTATTTCTTTTTGTGTTTGTGTGAATGGTGTATGTTTTGTGTATTTGTTGGTTGTTTGGGTAGACTGCCATAGGAATGGTGTAGGAGAAGGCTATGGGGAATTCATGTGGGGGCATAAGGGAATACCAGTGGCATCAGATTATTGTGGAGGGATTTTGGGTTTGGGATCCACCATGGAAAAGAAATAGCTTGTATTTCTTACTTTTGGGGGCATAAAGAAATTTGTGGGGGTATAAGGAGGGATTGTGGGGGCATAAGGATATGTGTGGTGAATTTTATTAGTGGTTTGTTACAAGTGGATACCCAATTCCCATTAGGAGGCATAAATAGATTCCCCCATAGTCCTTGCTCCTTTGGCTTGCATTATGAAGCTTGAGTTCTGTTTTAATGTGACAATGCAATTGTAAACCGTTGTTTTTGTTTGACTGTGTGTTTCTAAGTTGAGATGTGCATGTTGAAAGAATGTTATGTGTATGTTTTGTGGAATCTTGTTGTTTCCATGAGTTGAATCACATTTATTATTGCATTGTGGTAGGGGCTCATGGGCCAATGAAGAAGGATGGCTTCTCATTTCATTGGATGTCTTGGTTGGGTGGAGAGTGTTGCATTTCAATCAATTTTGTTGTGATCAAATTAGACAAAAAAGCAACTTACATGTTGCTATTCTAGAGCAGAGGAAAATACAGCTTGACATTCCCTTGTGAAATAATTTTTTTTGTAACCTTTCCCACTTGGAAGTGGATGAAATTGTAATATATTTTGTGAAGAAAAGATGTTTGTAATGGGTTATGAAAGATGTAATTCTAATTGAAAGAGATATAATTTGTTTTTGGGTTTTGAAAGAAACACATGAAATTTGTAAAGTGAAATGAAAAGAAATGACTTTGTTTTACTTTGAAAGAATGTGAAAGAAAATGCAATATTCTGATTATGTAATTAATAAATGATTTTGGAAGGAAATAAAGAAAGAAGTTGTAAAAATTGTATTTGGAAATCAATGAATGAATGAAATGTTCTTTCCAAACTGTATTGTAAAATTAAATCTGATCATGTCAATGTTTTGGGAATCTCTGTTTGAAAGGAAGAAATGTATGTGGGAATAATACAGATTTTTGCATCTTTTGGAAATGTGTAAAATTTAATTTAGTATTGCATTTTGATCTTGAATGGTTTGATTAAAACAACTAAATGTATTAGACTAGAATAGAAATGAATTTCCACACTTGAATGATGAAAATTCAGATGGACCCTTTTTAATTTGATCCCTGTTATTGTAAATTTAAAACTGGAAAATAATTTATTTAAAATGTACAGTTCGAACTTGCAAATAATAATCAACATTGAAACATAAAAATTTAGCATCGCTTATAATATCAATGAACTTATTTTGACAAAAAAAAACTTAAGGAAATCATTCAAAACATTGCAAAATTTTGCCCAAACCTTTCATAGTTATTTTGCAAGTACTTTTCTATCAAATGTTGGAAAATTTGAATTGGAAATAAATTGAGAAAAATTGCCTTTAAATACATCCTAAAATCCTTCTCAGAATAATTCTCCATGTCTGTTTGGCATGTTGAGTGAAGGAGGAGATCAAATTGAACTGAATTTTATAAGATAAAAATTACCAATTTTCTTTTAAAAATCTTGCAGAATGTTTTCATGAAATTTACCCTTTAAAATTTATCAAAATAAAAATTTAATGATTCCTGTGCAAAGAGGGCATCGAGATATTTCCAGAAAGTCCTTGTTTTCCCAAAACCAAGCTTTCTATCAAAAGTTATGGCCTTTTGAAGTTTTCTTCACTAGCATTAAAATTTTGGGAAAAAATTTCCTTGGCGGGCCTGCGGCCCTGAATTTTTCCCTTAGGACTTAATAAAAAAATTGGAAATTTTTAAGATTTTCCCCATCGCCTGTTGGCCCACAAATAATCAAAGGCTGCCATGTGGTAGGGTGGAGGCACGGAACTTTTCTAACTATCTTTTCATGAAATTAGTTTTTGAAATTTTTTGTAAATTTTCTGCATCCCCGCCAACCCTCATCCAATGGGATGCCGCCATGTGGCTTAGTGGAGGTGCAGGGATATTTTTTTGGAACTTACCCTTTTTCCCCTTTGGAAAAATTCCTCAAACTCCTTCACGACCCTGCACTCCCCGCCCCTATCTTGGAAATCCATTCCGCAGATGCGTGGGCCCACATGTGCCACTTATCCCTTCTCCCTCCCCTCAGTGAATTTCCTCAAACTCCTCCGCCCCCGCCCTTCCCTCATTTTTTTCCTCGCCTTGCCTTGGAGCTCAACACGTGTCCCTAGCGGCGCAGCAGAAGCATGGGCACAAAACTAGTTTTTTGCCCCACGTGGGGAAAATTTCAAAACATCTCCCCACAACCCGCCAACCTGAAAAAAGTGGATTTTTCCCCTGCTCGACACATGTCCCTTTTGGAAAATTTTCACCCCAAGGCCCACCGGCCCATAACTTGAGTTTTATGAGGAGTTAGGAGGACTTATTTATATCATTGGAAAGGTGAGAAAATTTCCTATCTAATGGGAATGATTTAGGAAAATTTTGAATGCGTTAAGTGTGAGAAAAATAAAGTTGAAACTCTAATCCTGTTAGAGAGTGGGTATGGTGATAATTTACCCTCTGAACCTAACTGAAACTTATAACCCTAAATTTTGGACCTTGTGACCTCTAATAATTGTTAATAAAATAAAATTATGTTCTAGTAGATTAAAATTGTTCTAGAACCTATTAGTGACAACTATTGTCTTGCAACCTGGTTGTGGACACTTCTAATAAAAAAATTATTCCATAATTTTCCTAACTAACCCTAGGTTGTTTCTTGGGTCTCAAGTGGGTTGTTTTAATGGGAATCACACTCATCATGGATCTTTCCTATGCCAAAATCCTCGTCCAAATATTGAACCACTAATTCTATGGAATATTTCTTAACCACTAACATCCTTTTTTGATCCAAGAGTTCTCATTGGTGTTTAAATAACACATCCATTTTTCTTTCCAAAGTATCTCAATTCTACTGGACCAAGTTCTCTTCTTCCATTTTATTTCTAATATTTTGTTTCCACTTCTTCATAGATATGTAAAAATTTTAAGGCAATACTTCTTCACCTTTATACCTTGTCACTTTCATACAAATCACATAAGAAAATTACCATAATTCCTTAGATATAATTTTCTTCTTTGATACCAAAATGATATGTAAACCTCTACTTTATAAATTTATGATACCAAAAATATTGTTCCTACTTCCAATCATTTGAAAATAATAGAATAATCAAATATAGTGAACAAATCTTAGTTCTTAGAACTACTTGCAACAAATAGAATCAACAATTCAATTCATTACAAAATATTTTTATCCCGTAAACCCCCAATTTGAGGGAAATCCAATCAGAAGGGAAATTTATTTTTCTTCCCACTTATATATATATATATATATCCAATTAAATTAATTATAGACTACAAAAATTTTAAGGAAGACAAAAATGTTACTTCCACCCTCTTTACTTTCTTTCTCTGCTCATATACCTTGCTTCTACAATTCAATTCTACGACCAAATTATTCTTTCTCACCTATCCCATGATTCGATGATCTAATTCCACTCATTATTCTTATATTTATAGATGATTCCCTTGTCCTCCCGTGCATTGGGGAATAGGAAGGGAAAAATAGTTAAGAGACACAGTTTAGATGCTTCAAATCATGAATGTTCATAGATATATATTTTTGTTTTCATTAAGGACATAACTATCGGTGAACACTGACTCAATGGTTACACAACCATTGTTGATATTATGTAACCATCGATGCATGCAGAGAGAGGAGGTAACTTCACAATTTTCTCTCTTTTTTTATTAATTTTTCTTTTGGTTCTAAATGTTCTAATGAAGTGTTGTTTCTCTAGATCATTATGGATCAACAAGGAATATAGAAGACTTGAGACGTGTATGAAAAATATTGAAGGTTAGATATCTAGGTATGATCACCATTTTATAAAACGTGTAGGTTTAAGACTATAAAAGTGTAAAGTTGTAGTCTACCATGAAGGAGGAATAAGGAACATTGTCCCAAGATCCATAATCTAGTTTAAAACTGAGTCGAAAGAACTCTTTTAGTGGTATTTTTTTCAATAATGAATATCAAAACAAGTAAAGTATGTGATGTTCATTCTGGATTACGTAGATTTTAAAGTGACATAGTTAGTGACATTGTTCTATATACCATGCTCGATCTTGAAGAAGGTAGGAAAAAGGTAAAGATGAAGACCAAATGTGGTGTATAGTTGTTCACAGGGAGTAATGAAGATATTGTACAGATCCATGTATCATCCACAACCGTTGAAGACAAGAAAGTAAGTACAAGTCAAGGGGGATATTTTAAGTAATTCTAACTGCATTATCATTATTTTTTGTTATAAATTTATCTTAATATCCTTTTTCATTAGATGTCAAAATGGGAGAGTGAACTCAAAAACATGTGAAAAAGTAGGAAAGAGGTCTAAATGTGTTTTTCTTGTTTGGTTGCCATCAATGTTTCTGTAGATGATTTCCATCAATGAAAAAGGGGAGATTTTTGGGAATTTTCTCTATGTTTTTATCATTAGTGTCAAAGGGAATCAAGTGCATAATTGAGTTAACATGATGTTTTCAATGATTCTTTGAGTCATTATGAGGTGTCCAAAGGCATGAAGAAGTTGCATAGTTAGTTGCATTGATTTTTTCATGGTGCATATGCATGGTTTAAGGCATTAATCGAATAAGTAAGTGTTGAGTGTGGACTAAAAGGGTTGAATGAAGGATGTTATGAGGTATAAAATGTCTAAGCAGATGTGTCCAAGGTGTTAGTAGGTGTGCATGGTGAATGAAAGGTCAGTTCTAGTCTAGCATGTGGTGAAACAAGCCATTCTAGGTCTTGTTCTTGACCTAGTGCAAGTAGCTGAGATGGTAGCATGGAGTATGAGGCAAATAAGGATGGTGCAAGAATGTAATGTGTTTTGTTAGGTTTCATGGAATTTGTGGAAGATTTTAAAAGTTACAAATTAGGTATATTATGCATATCTAAGGTCCTTTTCGCGCAGATTATTCTAGACAAGGTAAGTTTACATGGGAAAACCATGGTGGATAGTAAGTTATAGAGGTGAAAATGCATGGTTAAGAATTAGATATCATCTAGAGGTCATTATATAGGTTCATACCAAGTTTTAGGTCAAAATTTATAGAGGAAATTAAGATAGATGAGAAATGTATCAAATTTGGGAAGGATGAAAGAGAAGGTTAAAAGGAAAGAAATGATGTTGGAACCTTGAAAATGATGAAGGATGATACTATGATGATGATATATAGATGAAAATCTTAAAGAAGGTTATCCATACATGACCCGCATGGATAAGAATAGTTGGTTAGTGTACAAGAGGATTAACAAGTTAAAGGAGAATGTGAGAGTGTTATGAGGGGTCAATAACATAACAAGGAAGAGGTATGAGGAGCTAAGTAGGGAAGAGAAGAAGTATATATAGTTCATTATACCTAACCAATAGATATTGGTGTATGTTTGAGTAAAGAAGAAGAATTTTTATTTGAGAGGGGTTTTGAGTGAGAGAAGCTAACAAAGTGATCACAGTAAGATATTGTGTAACAAATTTTAGAAGTGATATTCATCTTTAGGAGGCTGAGTTGGTGTTTTTTCATCTTATGGGGTTGTATCATCCTTGTGGGGTTAGTGCCTAACTAAACTTGGGGTTGGTGCTCTTTGTAGGATTGGTGTCCTACTAAACTAGGGGAGTACAAGAAAATTTATGGAAAAAAATCTATTAAGTGTGTATAGGGGTGTCTTGTAGTGCTGTAGTTCAAATTTCATTAAGTTTTGAAGAGGTTTGAGGAAGTTATGTAAGATCTTCTAAAAATAGATTCTTTAGGAATGCAAATTGAGAACCCTGTCTTCTTAGCATCACAAAAAAATTATGGATCCTTCTTCAGATAAATCATAGATGAAAATTTTGAATACAGCTCCAAGCTTTAACTTTTACAATTTTTTTAGGGAAATTGGTTAAGAAACAAAGAAGCTATGTGATATTTTTTAACATGGTTTCTCTCTCCTCAAGCCTCCTTCTTGAAGTGGTAGGAAAAAAAAAAAAAAATTGACTCCAAATGACTTGTGAAAGTTAGAAAACTCCTCATAAGTCTAAAATCATCTCTCCAAGAAAAAAATGGTGCTATGTGATTTCTAAGCATGGTTGTGTTGTACAAAAATGCTCTATGGTTGCAAGTCTTGCATTCTCAATCTAGTTTCAAAGACTCCAAGGTGAGATACCACATGTGATGTCTTTTGGTTGAGGTTTATTCATTGATCTAAAAATTTCTAAGACATTTACCCTAGTATTTTGGTGTAGATTTTGTCTTTTCTCTTCCTAGCACCAAGGTGTGGTCATGCAAAGAGGTTATGAAGGCTTCAAATATTCTTGAAGGTTATCTCAATGTAATGACCTAAGAATTAAAGTAGGAAATTGTGATAATTATTCTTCATTGGTCTAAGATGAGTTGATGGAAAATCAAACTTGCATTAGTATGGTAATATGTGGCATTGATTAACCTTGTACCTCATACTTCCATGTTTATTCTTGTAAAGAATACTAAATATACTAAATAGAGATGACATAAAAGTTTTTTTGTGTGTGAATTGGTTTAAGTTTCTTAGGGTTGATAAGTAATGCCCCTAGATCAAACAATGTCATGAGTTTCTCTCAAATTATTTTGAGTGAGTTGTAAAATATGTTTTTTCAGTAATTTTGTGTGATGATTCAGATCCTGAGGGTTTTGGTTGCATCAAATGCCGAGGTTGGAAAAGAAGTTTAATTATTCTTCAAGTCCATGGTGGATGGAAAAATATCAAAATGGTATTAGTACAAGTAGAGTGATTCCATATCTCTTCATTTCCTTTAAACCACCTCTTAGGCCTATTTATGAAGCATGATTCTAAATTGACACCAAGAATCACTAAATTTCTCCTTCTAGAGCATTTTTGAGTTAAATTTGTGACTAAAAATGGGCTTTTCATGTTCTCTATTCCAAATTGACATGGAATATTCAATCCCCTATTTTGATGAATGGCATAAGAAGGTGGTTGAAAGGCTTATAACAAGACTGTGAGATCTAGTGCCTACTGTGCTTGTTTAAAATTCAATAAAGATACTTGCGAATGTCAAAAATTATGCTAGAGGTGAGTGAAATTTGTTACATACTATAGAATTAATTTATTTGGAGATACCACGTAGAAAGTTGATAAAATAGTTAATCTATTCTATGACTGAGTTTCATATTGAGAAAGAACTTACTTATTGTATCATGAAAACAAGGTTTTGGAATGTTAGAAGAACTTAAGATTGATTGCAGAAGGTAAATTGTTGAGAAAAAATAGTATTTTCCTAAGGAGAAGACACACATATGAAGGCATAGAAAGATAGGAAAGTAAATGGGTGCTAGAACAAGTTGACTCAAGACTTAGCCATTTTTATGGATACATGATAGTTTTGGACATAGTGTGCAGAGCACACATTGGGATGGAGACTTGTATGACATGAAAATGGTATTTTGGGAATGAGTGACTGATAAGCGTCATGCATGAGCTTGAGTTAATTATAGGATTACTTCTTCCACTTAACTATAAGATCTCTATTATATACGCACTTGCATGTGTGCATGTTATTGTAAAGGTGCATGGCTATTATCAGCATGTGATCTATTTTAAGAAGTGTATAGGTGGTGAAGGGAAATTCCCCACCCCTATAAGTATGTATTAAACTATGTATTTTAGCAGCAGTGAATTATTATAGAGTTATATTGTTGGATTTGATGCGGACATGACTTATGGTGATACATTATAATGTAAGAAGATTCTATGTTGTATAGTGTTTAATGTAATGGAGAATGTTTTTGCATAATGGTTTTAAACATGAATGTAACTAGTTCTTGTGTGGGTGATCTTATCATAGTTATTGTTTAATTCATGACTCTCTAAGATATAGATCTAGAATATGCTCTATGGAATGTTTATGGTTATTTATGGTTTTGAATATTCTTTATCTTCATCACACTAACATCATACACAAGTAACTCTAAAGAGGGGCCTAGTACCTTTGCGCACTTTGGATGAGTGCTTAGCTCAGATAGGCAATGTGCCGGTGCGTTTAGGTTTTATACAGTGGATTCTAGGATGCATCATTGGTTCCATTGTTAGGACCTCTTTTTCAATTGTTTTCAGGATGGTTCATGATGAAGACATACTAGTTGACCTTAGAAAGTGTTGAGGAGTGGATAAAATATCTATAAGAAGAGTACACTCGAGAGGTTTAGCATTGGATATGAGTTTGATGCACGTGCGTTGGTGGAGCAGAATTTGTATGACTATTTTTATGAGAGCTTCTTTTCTATCTTTCTAGTAAAGTTGTAGAAATGGCCAGTTGTTTATGCGTCTAAAAGTAATTAGAGGTATCACACACTTGTTTAGATGCAGGAGTAATTTTATGCCCTCTATGATGTTGATCTGATTTGGACACACGTTGTGGACACTTGGTTCCATGGTGTTTTGAATAGCTATATTTTGGAGTACTCAATTTCCACTTATTCTTGCCTATAGGTAGCCAAGTCCAATTTTTACGTTATCCAAGGGGAAATTATTTGCAAGGCATTCTAGTAGTGATCAAAATCTTGATGGTAACCATGAACTTGGAAGAGAAGCCGATGGCTAGCTAAACCCCACCACATGCGAGGGCAAGAGCAAGTTTTGTGAAGGAAAATGGACCTAGTGGAAGAGAGGTAGCGAGAAGAAATTTAGATTAAGAATAATGAGTTACATGATAGGGAGATAGAGAAGCATTTTGATATTGTAAAGCGAGATGGTGTTGAGGAGAGAGATGGCTCATGAAGGATTTGGAGCTCATGTAAAAGGTGTGGATCCAGAGCATCTGGAACTCCCCCATTTAGGAAAGCATAATAGGGAACCCTCCTCGGCCTCACATGGGAGTGCGTCAATAGAGAGAACATGGGTCATGGGTGTGCATTTTAATATACCTAGAAACCTAGCCCTTGCGCTTGGTTTTCTAGTGTCTAGTACAACCAATAATCAGCAAGCTAGTTTGGGTGGTAGGGAAATGAAGTAAGTCATATAGAAAGTACATCTATGGCTAGGAAAACATCTTATTTTTTGTTTATAGGTACCTTCTCAGGTGCATCGTCATCACAGAACTCAAGCATGTAGAATTTTAGACTCACTTCTTGGAGTAGTACCACTTCGCAGAGTGTAGGAGTTTAGTTTAGTACCATTGTTGGAACATAAGAAAGTGCATCCACTAGTCTTCTTCTAGCTACATGTGGTGGGTTAGGGGCATAGGTGGCTCTATTTCTGGTGGATCTAGTGGTTCTTGAGGCAGAGGTAATACAAGAGGTTTTGGATTAGGTGGGCAGGGTCCTCATTAATCCCATAATATTTACATGGAGATGTATCTATGTCTTTCTGAGTCTAGGGGCATAAAATATATTGCTAAAAATGTGCACATGTGTGAGATATTGTGGCATGAAAAAGGAATTATGGCTTCATGAGTGCAAGGAAAGTTAATTTAAAACTACATTACAAGGACACACACATAGTTGGTACATGAAGTTTGATCCTGATTAGACTTGTATAGATTATGTAGCATTAAAGGATGCTTTCCTCAAGGAGTTTCATATCCTTGAGTTTGAGTAGAAGAGTATAAGTGTGCTCAATGATATTAAGCAGGAAACTACTGAGATCATTCGGGAATATGATGACCATTTCAATACATTGTTGTCTTAGCTTTCTTATGATATTCATGCAATCTAGCATGCACAATGGTTGTTGGGGTCTTGATCACACCTTTTAAAAGGGTGTTGTCACATAAGACATATACGGACCCACGCAAAGCACTTGAAGCCACTTTGCACACTAAAGAAGTCAAGAGTATAGACAATGGAGTGAGCCCATTCCTGGAGGCACAAATTTCAGCTATGAAAAAGTAGTTCGAGAAAATATCGTAAAATTAAGCACATGAGATGCGTCTCGGGATTTTGTGTACAAATTGTGAAGTGGAAAGGCACGCCAAAGATAGTTTTCCTCAAATATCATTGTATTCATTGTTGCTAGATTGTGATATATGTCATTTGGACCATGATGCAAGTCATTGCCCATTATTACAACGCGTGATAAGAAAGAATGTATCTTGTTATTGTAAGATTTTCTGTCCATGACTCACACTATAGGTGTGAATGTCCTCCGAATATTACTTGTTCTTTTTGTGGGAAGAATCACATCTATGAGGAATTCTTGGACTTATATGAGAATCTTAGCAAGAAACATAAACAAGAGAATAAGGGTATAGGGATGGTTAGAATACATCGTCTTGTCGAAAATCGGTGGATGCCAAAGTTAGCATTGGAAGCGAGGTAATACCTATGAATATTACTACATGTGTTGAAGTTGTGTGCTTGCTGGAGAGATGTTAAACTAGAAGCATACCATCACTAAGGAGGAATTTTTACATGCAAGGTACCCAAATCCTACACATTAGAAGGAGGTTTATCAGGAGACCATGGAGGTACTCAGAAATCTTTAGGGTGAAATACAATGTTTAAAGGAATAGTCATGGAAGTTAGAACAAAATAAGGTAGCAAAGACAGTCCAATTGGATATTGATGACTTAAAATAGGTATGCAAGATGTTACGCCAGGAGAATATCATTCCATTATTAGGGAATTGGCTAAAGGGAAACACTCCACATGTAAGTATTGAGAATGGATGATAGATCCTGCATGTTAATATTCCCCCTCATAGTTTGGATTATGACAAGGAGATCACTCTAAATGCTGTTGTGGATGGGTGGCTCTTGAGTAATATATTGATTGATATACATGTGGAAGTGAATGTGTTTACTTTAGATACATGGGTATAGATGGGTAGACCTCTATTACATCCATCCTCTATTGTATTGTTTATTGGCTAATCAAACTAAGTCCACCTTAATAAGAGTTTTAAAGGATGCATCCATTACTTTACAAGGACCAAGTTCACTGGGGAGTTTAAGGTCTTAGCACTTGCAAAATTAGATAGCTTCCCAGATCTACTTGAGCACCCTTGGTGTTATCAAAATAATGTTGATATATGGTTCAACAAGGGGTATAAGAGTGTTGAGAACAAGGAAGAAAGAGTGATTATCCCTTTGAAAGATGGGAAATCTACACCTTATACTTGAACCTTTGAGTGAGGAAGACTGAATGAAATTTATGTACATTCCATTGGGACCCAAAAGTACTTGAGACATCTAAGGAAGGAATCCTCCAAAGTGGGAAGATGTATAGTCTATTAGTTATACTACAAGTATTTTGTGATAATCAAGCGTATGACACCTATGAGATGGTTGGGCACGAAGTAAGAAGAAAATTTGCATGGAGAATAAAACCTCATCATGTTAGGAGGATAGGTAACTTTTTACCTTAGTACACTGGAGAAAGAGAGCCTATGGTATCCCTACACACCATGGAGAAGAAATGGAGGAATCAAGTGGAAATAAGAAATATGTTAGTTTATACCCTACATGGGACAATAACGTCTTGGTGGATGGGTCATATGGATACTCTCATTGAATGGAATGAAGTCTAGATTTCTCTAACCTCTTAGTTATTCAGAGCAATGCTTCTACCTAAATCTACATATATCATGGTAATCAACTTGTTCAACACCACGTTTGATAGTGTGAGAGACTCTAGACAAAGGGGTAGGATGCTTTACCACCTTCACTATGGGTGCACAAGCTTTATTCCACTTTACAAGGTTGCACATGCATGCTTGGAATGTTTATGTAGAGATAGTGAAAATGCTAAAGAACTCATTCAGGATTTATTTAGTGAGGTAGAATTAGGAGTGATTTTTGATGAAGTAGATGATATAGATGTCAAACTATTTACGTGTGCTTGCTTTGAAAAGGAGAAAGGAAAGATGGTCTACATAGTGGATGATGAGGAAGTAGAAGATATGGATATAGCTCATTTTACGGGTACATACAAAGTGTTAGAAAGTGTAGATAAGAATTTGCATGCCTATCATAAACCTATGAAGATGAAGAAAGTGAACATTTATTAACCTAAGGAGGTAATAATCAAGGATTATTGGTCCGATTCCAAAGTGGAAAAGATAATTGAATTACTATGTGATTTCAAGGAATTATTTCCTAGGATCTACCATGAGTTAAAAGGAGTGCTTGATTCATTAGGTGAGATGAATATCAAGCTAAAGGAAGGAGCGCACCTGGTCAGGAAGAAACCTTACAGGATGAACCTGAATCTGGGCATAAAATTTAAGGAAGAAATTGAAAAAATGTTAAAATCTAACATCATTAAGCCCATAGAGGAATTAGAGTAGGTTAGTGTTGGTCAGTCAAAATCTGGCACTTAGGGAAGGACATACGAAGGTTCACGCGAAGAACAGAGAAAATTCAAAGGTGCGAAGTATCAAGAAGGAATTGTGTGCATAAGACAGAGATGCATTCATGACTTAGCTATTTTTATGATGATGATTTATTTTTGGAGATAGCTTTCCCTACACACAAACAAGTTAGAGAATTCTGTGACACGCAATGGCTATTTTTGGATTTAGGTTGATGATGGACCTACTACGGTAGTTAACTAAAATAATTATATTATTAATGCACTTACATGTGTTACTTTTTTTGTAAAGGCGTGTGGCTAATAATAACATGCTATTTTGGGATGGGATAAGTGGTGAAGGGAAAGACCCCATCCTTATAAATATGTAGTGAACTATGTATCATAAGAGGGGTATGTGGGAGAACTAATTTATTGTGAGGTTATGCTGCCAAATCTGATGCGTACATAAACTATGGTATTATCTATTGTAATAAGCTTTTGTGTATTACTGCATTTAATATAATGGAGGTTATTGACTGAATCAAGGTGTTGATCATGGTTATAGTTTATTACTATATGAATGTTCTCGTTATGATTATTATCTTATTCATGATACTTTAAGATCTAGATCTAAATATGTATAGTAGACTGATATATTAGACATAGATTTGAATGCTTTAAGTCTTCATCATGCTAACATCCTACAACAAAAACCCTAAAGAGGAACTGGTACCTTTGTGCACTTCGGGTGAGATCTAGAAGAAGAATACACATGATTTTTCAGCATTATATATGAGTTTAACACACGTGTATGGGTGGACTAGATACATGAAAGAAGAATACATGATTTTTCAGCATTATATATGAGTTTATATGAGTTCTTTTTCACTATCTTTCTAGTATAATTATACAACTGGCTGATTATTTATGCATCTAAGAGGAATTGGAGGTATCGCACACTTGTCTAGATGCAAGAATAATTTTAGACCCTTTATGATGTTGATCTAATTTGGACTCGTGCTTTATGGATATGTGGTTCCATGGTGTTTTTAACATTATATCTTGGAGTAATCAATTTCCACTTATTCCTACCTAAAGATAGTTGAATTCTAGTTTTTACGATCTCCAATGGGAACTTAGTTGCAAGAAATTCTACTTGCGATCAAGATCTTGATGGTACCTTTGAATTTGCAGAGAAAACTGATGGCTAACTAAAATCCACTATGCACGGGGGTAGGATAAGTTTGGGTGAAAGATGGCAGACCTAGAGGTAGAAAGGAAGAGAGAGGAAAGGTGGATTAAGTATAATGAGGTGCGCAAGAGGGAGGTAGAGAAGTAGTGGGAGGTTTTTGAGAAAATAGGTTTGTGGAGAAATATAGTTTGATAAGGAGTTGAAGTTCACGCAGAAGAAGTGGAACCTGAGCCTTGAAAACTCCCCTATTTGGGAAAGCATGATAGGGAACCCTCCTCGCCTTCACATATAAGCATGTCAAAAGAGATGAGTCAGGGCCACGGGTTCGCATCTTAATCCACCTATCAACCTTACTCCTACACATGGTTTTCCATAATCTAGTACAACAAACATTCAACAAGCTAATTTAAGTAGTGGGAGCATAGGATTGAGTCTTATAAGAGGCACAACGATGGTAGCACAAACGGATTCATTGTTATTTGGGAGTACCTTTTTGGGTGTATCATCTGCATAGAATTCAGGTGTGTAGATTTTTGTACTATCTTCTAGGAGTAGTAATCCTTCATAGACTATCGGGATACGCTTCAATTCTACTATTAGGAAACAGGAAGTACATCTTTTGGTCCAACCCCTGCTACAAGTTTGGGAGTAAGAGGTATATGTGGCTCTAGCTCTGTGGATCTGGTGGTTCTGGGGTAGAGGAAATACATGAGGTTCTAGATTAGGTGGGCAAGGTACAAACCAACCCCATAATATTTACATATAGATTTATCTTCATCTTCCATAGTATAGGGGCATATAATATGCTACACGAACATGTGTATACATGTGAAATACTATGGCACATAAAAGGAATAAGAGATTCTAAGTGTAGGGCAAGCTAATTTACTACTACATTACAAGGCCATGCACACAGTTGGTATAAAATTTTTGACCTTGATCGAGACTTACATAGAATTTAAAACTTTAAAAGATGCATTCCTTAAAGAATTTCACATCCCTGAGTTTGAACAGAAGAGTATAAGTGTGCTCAAGGATATCAAGCAAGGCAATACTGAAATTGTCAGAGAGTATGATGCTCATTTTAGAAATCTATTATCCAATCTTTCTTATGATATTCATGCAATCGAGAATGCACAATGGTTCATTAGGGGCCTGATTACCCCTTTTAGGATGGCATTATCACATAAGACATACACTGATCTGCATGAAGCACTTGAAGAAACCTTACGTGTTGCGGTAGTTGGAAGGATCCAATTTTTAGAAGCACGATTGCAACTATGACAAATAAGTTGGGGAAACTATCAAAAAATTCAGCACATGAAATGCACATAGGGATTTGGTGCATAGATTGTGAAGTAGAAGGTCACACAAAAGATAGTTGTCCCTACAAATCCGTGTGCTCACTTTTGTTAGACATGAGATATGCCATTTAAACCATGATGCTAGTCGTTTCCTATTACTTCAACACACAATAAGGAATAATGTTTTGTGTTACTATAAAATCTACAGTCGATGAATCATGACATGCAATACTTCTAGCTGATTGGTCGATTTATGATGTTATAGATATTTGTGTATGATAGAAATGAGTTTGAGATAAATCTAAAGGAAAGAATGAGCATCAAGATCAAGATCACAATTAGGCACACTATGATAAGAATGAAGGGTGTTTTGAAGCTATTCGTGGCGCGAGAGGTGGATTCGGAGGATGAGGCCATGGTAGTGGATTTAGAGGACAGGGTCATCATGGTGGATTTGGACGATGAAGCCGTGGTGGTGGAAGAATTGAGTTCCCTTGTGGAACATATTATACATGTGGATCTCCTGACCACTACATGCGTGAATTTCCTCAGAATATTACATGTTATTTCTATGGAAAGAATCATAGCTATGAGGAGTTCCTAGACTTATATGAGCATCTTACCAAGCATTATAAACAAGAAAACAAAGGTGCAAGGATGGTTAGGATATGACGCACTATATAAAATTAGTGGATGCATAAGTTGAAAGAAGAGTCCAAGGTGTTGCAAGTAAAGATCAAAACCCGCACTGAGGCAACACATGCCAAAGAAGCATTACAACATAAGCCTACCATCATTAAGGAGTAGGTTCTTCATGCACGAGTTCAAAATCCTACCCATCGAAGGAGGTTTATTAGGAAACCATGGAGGTACTCAAAAATATTTAGGGTGAGATACAATATTTAAAAGAGAAATCATAAAATATGGAGCAAAAGAAAGCATCAGAGATGGTCCAAACTGATATAGATGACTTGAGATAAGTGTGCAAAATGTTGCACTAGGAGAATACCATTCCACTATAAGGGAATTGGTTTAAAGGAAACACTCCATGTGAAAGTACTAAGACTAGTAGGAAAATCCCGTATCCAAATCTCCCCTCTCATAGCCTAGATTATGACAAGGAAATAACTCTAAATGTTCTTATGGATGGGTGGATATAGAGTAATATATTGATTGATACAGAAGCGGAAGTTAATGTTATTACTTTATATGCATAGGTACAAATGAGGAGACCTCTATTGCAG
The DNA here is from genome assembly GCA_018340775.1 of Taxus wallichiana var. yunnanensis. Classification (NCBI taxonomy): domain Eukaryota; kingdom Viridiplantae; phylum Streptophyta; class Pinopsida; order Cupressales; family Taxaceae; genus Taxus; species Taxus wallichiana. The sequence goes on from CM031238.1 coordinate 484,113,627, forward strand.
CCATCATCTAATGTATTGTTCATGGCTAATCGACTAAGGCCACTCCCATCATAGTTACATGAAAGATGCATCCATTACCATACAAGGAGCCAATTTCACTGGAGACTTTTATGTTTTAGCATTGGAAGAGTCGGATAGCTTCCCAACTCTATTGGGGCAACCTTGGTGCTATGAAAATGATTCTAATATTCAGTTCAACTAGGGTTATATCAGTTTTGAAAATGACAAAAGAGTTATCATCCCTTTAACATATGGTAAATTTTTTCCCTATGTCTAGCCCTTGAGTGAAGAAGACATGAATAGGATTTGTGTACCCACCTTATGGGATACATGGGTGCTTGATCCATGTAAAGAAAGAATCCTTTAGTGGGAGGATGCACTATATTAGTGATACTACAAGTTTTTCTTGTGATGATTGGGCTCATAGCACTTATGATTTGGTAGGGCACGAAGTAAAGAGCATATTTCCTAAAGGAATCAAACTGTATTATGTCAAGAGAATAGGTAATAACTTAGTACCTTATTACACTAGAGAAGGATATCCTATGATGTTCCTATGCACAATAGAGGAATAGTGGATATTCCCGCTAGAAAGAAAAATTTGCTGGCCTATACACTACACATACAATAGCATGCTTTGGTTGATTGTCCACAAAGATAATCTTGTAGAATGGAATGAAATTAGGAGTGCTCTTGCTACTAGGTTCTTTAGGAGAAATGCACCTACTCGAATATTCACTTATCATGGTAATCAACCCATTCTCAAAGACCACGTTCGAAATGTGAAATACTCTTGACAAGGGGGTAAGAAAATATACCACCTTCTCTATGGGTGCACAAGTTTTATTCCACTTTACAAGGTTGTGTGCGTGCTTGGTATGTATATATATAACTCCATAGAGAGACTGGAAATTGGCAGGATTTAACTGTAGGAATGACTCAAACATTTGACTTCTTCTCTACTAAGCCTCCGATGGAAGAAGTATTAAAATTCATAAAGTGCTTAACTATGGGAGATAGTGGCAAGGATGAAGAACCCCTTTAGGATTTATTAGATGAAGGAAACTCATGAGCACATTTTGTTGAAGAGATAGAGGCTGATACCACACTACTTAAATGCACTTGCCTTGAGAAAGAAAAAGGTAAAATGGTCTACTTATTGGATGACAAAGAAGTAGAAAATATGGATGTAAACCATTCAATAAGTAGGCATGAGGTGTTAGACAGTGAAGATAATATAACTCGTGCCTATCATGAACCTTTGAAGACAAAGGAGGTGAATATTGGATCAGATGTTAAACCTAAGGAAGCCATAATTAGATACTATTGGTCAGACTCTGAAGTGGAAAAATCATAGAGCTACTATAGGATTATCAAGACTTATTCCCTTGAGGGTACCATGAACTTAAAGGTGTGCATGAATCATTAGGGGAGATGAAGATAAAGCTTAAAGAGGGTGCATGCCCAGTTAGAAAGAGACCCTACATGATGAACACAAATGTATTTGAAAAGGTCAAGGAAGAAATTGAAAAATGTTGACGTCTGGAATCATTAATCCCATAGATGAGTCAAAATGGGTCACCCAATGGTGATCAGTATAAAAAGGATTGTCATATTAGGATCTTTGTGGACTATAAGGAACTGAATGTTGCATGTGTGGTGATCTCTTTCCTACACCATTTCCCGAGGAAATACTAGAAGGCATTGCATGGTACGAAATCTATTCATTTACGAGATGGGTTCTCCTGGTATCATCAGGTTAGGATTGCCTAGGAGGATTAGGAAAAGACTAATTTTACTACTTTTGAACGAGGTATCTTTACCTATACTTGTGATTCCTTTCGGTCTAAAAATGCACATATTGTATTTTCACACATAGTTGTTCAAGCGTTCAAGGAATTTATTCACAACTTCTTGAAGGTCTATTTGGCTGATTGGACGGTGTATGGATCAGTTAAGGGTCATTGTGAAAATCAATTCTTAATGTTTGAAAGATGTAGATAGTTGATTATCTCTTTGAACATCAAGAAGTGCATATTTTCTACACCATTTGGGATCTTTGTTAGGACACATAATCTGTAAGGAAGGTTTGTTGGTTGATCCAACTAAGGTTGCAGTCATTATAGGCCTAAAGGAGCCTACCAGTTAGAGTGAGGTGTGTGGATTTTTGGGTCATACAGGATATTATAGAAATTTTATTAAAGGATATGCCAAAGTTTCCACACCGTTAGAGGAGTTACTGAAAGGGAAAGGTACATTCTACTGGGGAGAACCGCAACAGCACGCATTCGAGACATTAAAGGAGAAACTTACTACCACACCTATTTTGCATTTTCCTTCATGGGACCAACTATTTCATGTACATGTTGATGTCTCTAGCATGGCCATTGGCGCAAAGATTGGATTATCCTAAAGAGGGTATTATAGATCATCCTATCTATTTTGCTAGTAAAAAGATAATGCTTGTGTAAAAACTACACAACTACATAATACAAAGCTTTATCAATGATCTATGTGCTACATAAATTCAAATATTACTTTCTAGCTACACCATTTGTATTTTATACATATCGATAACATTAAATTATTTGGTAAACAAGCCTATTTTACAAGGTTTCATATGTAGATGGATGCTCTTATTTTAAGAATTTGATTTCACAATTGTGGTAAAGCCGGGAAAAGTAATTTTGGAGTAGAACATTTATCCATAATATAGTTATGAGAACAAGCACATTTCATTGAAGATACTATGCCCAATGTAAAGTTTTATATGTTACAACTAGCACCATCAAAATTAGAGGAAATTGTTTTCTTTCTATGAATAGGCATGGCCCCAGAAGGAATGAAACCCTTGGAGAAGAAACAACTTGCTATACGCTCAACCCCCTACATGTTGATTAGTGGTGACCTATATAAATTAGGCTGAGATGAAGTATTGCTTCATTGTTTATTGGAACATGAGTGTATGGATATTATGGAATAAGCTCATGGTGGTATTATAGGTGGACACTATGCAGGTGACACCACTACTGCAAGATTCTACTCGTTGGATTATGGTGGGAGACCCTGTATAAAGATTGTAAGGATTATTTTAAATCTTTTGATCATTGTCAACATCTTAGTAAACTAGGACAATGAGATGAGATGTCATCAAGGCATATTCCTAGTGCAGAGCCATTTGAGAAATGGGCTATAGATTTTGTGGGTCCTATTTCACTAGCCACAGGTAGGACTGGATCGCGTTATATCATCACTTGCACAAAATATCTGAAAATGTGGGCAGAAGTAGCACCTATAAATAACTATACAATAACTACAACAGCCATGTTTCTATGGGAAAATATGATTACAAGGTATGGATTTCCTATAAGTTTGACTAGTGATAGGGGCACACATTTTCTTAATGAGACAATCAAAATTTTATTGGATGAATTCATGATTGCACACCATAAGACTACACCATATCATCCTTAGGAAAATGGGACTGTTGAGGCTTTCAACAAGATTTTGAGCCAGACATTGACAAAAATTGAGATGTTGGAATAAAATATTGGGACGACAAAGTATCTACAGTACTTTGGGCATATCTAACAACATATAAAAGATTGAACAAAGCCACACCATTTTAGTTAGTGTTTTACACAAAAGCAATTCTTCCTATGGAATTTATGTTACCTTCTTTATGTATTTCACATGTTAGAGGTCTAGCTGATGAGCAAACATTAGAAGAATGGATTAAAAAGTTAATCAATTTGGATGAGTGATGAGCCATAGCACGTTGGATTCAAAAACAAGAGAAGACCAAGTAGAAAGCATGGCATGACAGGCACACCAAGGATAAAAAGCTTTAAAAAGGATATATGGTGCTCCTTTATGAATCTAAGTTTTGTGCCATCTAGGAAAACTCAAAGTACATTGGTTGGGGCCGTATGTTGTCTCTCACATACTTGAAACAAGTTCTTTTCAATTACGGATGCTTGATGGAATACTATTACACGGATACTTCAACGGAAGTAGGCTGAAGTTGTAGTGCCCACTTCCCTTTGACACCTTTTGATACTAATCATGACACTTTGTTGAGTATATTATGGACATTATTATAGTTTTGATTCATTATGATGTAATATATTTGATCATGGATTATTGTTGACTTTGATTCTTATATGATGCATGATGATTATTAGAGACACTTTATATATTGATGTTGATATAATGTTTGACATGGTTATATTATGGATGTTGTGTGGACTTGTGATATTGGGATATTTTGAGTAGACCTAGAAATGGAAAATTATTGGATGATGATATAGTTGTTGATAAAACTATAAATGATATTGTTAGATTGCTTTGATGTTGTTGTGATTCATATATCTAGATGATTTCGGGAATTATATTTATATTCATTTGGATGTTTTGATATGGCCATGAGGCTGAAGGAGGTATTTTTGTTTTGCAGGTTAAAATATCACAACAAACATCGGGGGATTGGAGACCAACCACATTGGAATTCTAGATGAATTCAACAAGGTCACCATGACAACTAGTTTTTGTTGTGTGTGTTTGTATTTTTGTTAGGGATTCCCATGGGGGGAATCACCTTTAAATGTGACCAAAGGATTTTATGTTTTTCTTTTATTTGGTCCCTTTTGCTTAATTTTTGCATGTGTTTTATATGGTACACTTACCCTTTCATTATTTATTTAATGTGATGTTAATATTGTGAGTAATCATATTGTTTAGTTAATTAATTAAAAGATGTCATAAGAATGTAATAAATAAAGTTGTTGGCCATGTTTTAAAGTGTGTAAGTAATGTGTAAGTGACCTTGTAAGTAATTTGTCCTTGAGGCTGATTTTGAAGGCTTTTGGGACAAGTTAAACTTATCCCATGCCTCTTAAATTTACATATCGACCTTTCCTATGGTTGGAGGGTTAAATTTAGACCTCTTTTATACATTTTTACAAGTCAAGTTAAATGTTGTAATTGCACTTTTCTTACTTAATTTAATTTCATTCCTTATGGGGTGTGGGCTTGTTTGAGTGTGTAAGTAAATTTGTCTCATTATTCACACACTTATTTATTATGCATTGGATAATGAAGTGGACTTTGTGTTGGAGTTGAGGATGTGTGAAGTGGCATTGTACATAGATCCACCTCATCCTCTTCCCTTCCCTCTTCTATAAAATTTGAATTGTTTTCCTTGTTTTGTGTTGCTTGAATTTTGGAGACTTCATTTTGGGCAAATTTTTCTTGTTGTTTTGGGAGATCTTGCTTGGAGAAGTTTTTGGAAGCTTGATGCATGCTGGTGCTTGGTTGTTTTATTGCTTGCATTGGGATAAAGCTTTCTGTTTGGAACTTGGAACAACTCCATCATGGAGAGGTAGTAGCTTGGCTCTTGAAATGCTTTCCTTGTATATATGCAAATGTTCTTGTGTAAATGTTTTGGTATATATTGTGGGATATTTGGTAGATGGCCTAGGAATGGTGTAGGAGAAGACAATGGGGTTATTTTTGGGAGACAAAAGTATTTTTAAGGAGTTAAAAGGGTGGAGGGATTTGGGATTTTGTTCCACCTTACAAAGAAATAGCTTGCATTTCTTTACTCGTTATGGGGTGCCATAAGAGGTTGGGGAGACATAAGAAAATGTGAGGAATAAGGGGTACTTGGGGGAGGCATAAGGGCATGACAGGGTTTTGAAATGATATATATATATATATATATATATATATATATATATATATTGGGGGTTGTTCTCAGGTGGTGATACCCATTTTCCCTTTGGGAGGCATAAGTAGCATCCCCCATAGCTTCTTTCTCCTTTGGCTTGCTTGATGAAGCCTTTGTATTGTTTTTCATGTTTTAATGTAGTTGTAAACTACATTTTGTTTTGGATTGTGTTTATTGTGATTATGCTACTTGTATGTTTTGTGGAAGCCTATTGTTGCCATGAGTTGAATCACATCTTTTATTGCATTATGGTTGGGGCTTGGGGCCAATGAAGAAGGATGGATTCTCCTCTTCATTGGATGTCTTGGTTGGGTGGAGAGTTTTGTCTTTCCCCTACTTCTATTGTGATCAAATTGGAAGAATGAGGAGTATGTATGCTGCTATTCTAGAGTTGGGAAAAGACAGTTTGATAGTCCCTTGTGAAATGAAATTTCATTGTAACCTTTCCTACTTGAAGTGGATGAAATTGTAAATGGTTGAAATGGAAAGACGTTGTGCTGATTGTAAGTTGTATATTGAAATATAAAAGAGTTATACTCAGTATTACATTTTGGGAAAAGTGTGAAAGAAAGATACATGTTTTTGTATGTTGCATTTTGAAAAAAATGGAAAGGAAGTTGTAAGAGTTCATTTAAATTAATGGAAGTGGTTTTTTCTTGTCCATATGTTGTTATTCCATTGGAAATATATGTTTAGCATACACTATGAAATCCATGTTTGAAAAGTGGTAAAGTGAAACATGTGAGAAGAAAATGTATTATTCTTTTTGTATATAATATATGTTTTGGAAGGAATAAAAGAAGAAAGGTTGTAATGTTGCATTTTGGAATCAATAAAGGATTGCATTACCTTTTTCAATATGTATTGTTGTATTGAAATTGATCATCTATTGTGTTTGAAATCTCTGTTGAAAAGAAGAAATGTGTGTGAGGAAAAATATAATGCTCTGTTCTCCTTGAAAAATGTTAAGATTGGAAATCAAATTTATATTTTGGCCTTTGAATGGTTTTAATTAAATCAACTAATGTGTTAGATTGGAATTGGAACGTATTCTAAATACTTGGGAGAAGAAAGTGGCAAATAGAACCATTAAAATTTGATCCCTATTTTTGGTAATTTCAAACTAGCAATTATCTAAACCAAAAATGCACAGTTCGAACCTGTAATAATAAAATAAAAAATTAAATGATTAAATTGAAGTAGTAGGCCCTAAAAAAATCCAATTAGACAAAAATACTTAAAGGAAATATTTCAAAACTTAGCAAAATCGGGCTCAACTGTTTTATAGTCATTTTTGCTGTCAAGAAATGAAAATGTTCAAATTACAAATCTATTAGACAAATTGAATCTTGAATACTTCCTTAAATCCATCTAAAAAATTTCCCGTGTCTTTTTGACATGTTGAGAGAGGAAGAAGATCAAATTGAATAAATTTTACAAGTTAAAATTTACCAGTTGCACTTTGTAAAATCATGCAGCCGTTTTCCTAAAATTGGCATCTTAAAACTGGTCAAAACCAAAAATTAATGATCCTTGTGTAAACAGGATGTTGAGAGATTTCCGAAAGTCCTTGATTTCCCAAAACCAAGCTCTCTATCAAAAGTTATGGCCCTCAAGTTTTCCTTCACTTGAAGTAAAAAAATAAAATTTGGGAAAAATTCCTCGGCGGCCCAAGCCCAAATTTTCCTTAGCACTTAGGAAAATTTTTGGGAAGATTTTCCATGTTTTCCCTACCATCCTGCTACCCCATAGCCAATCAAGAGCTACCATGTGGCATGAGGACTCGGTGGAGGCAAGGGTCAATGTTACCCTCTTAGCCCTTCGAGTGTTAAACAAAATTTCTCCTTGTCGCCCCACTTTCCCCACGTTGGCTTGGGTAATACCACATGTCCCTTGCATCTTGCAGACTTGTGGGCACAATGTTGGATTTTCACCCCATGTAGGAAATTTTCTCAAATGTCTCGCGCTGCCCCGCTCTCCCCGCGCTGGCTTGGAGGTGCCACGTGTCCCTTGTGGACTTGTGGACCCGCGGGTGTGCGGGTGCGAGGTTAGTTGTTCACCCCATGCGGGAAATTTTCCAAAATTCTATCCGCATCCCGAAAACCCACCCTTTGGGTAAATTTTTACCCCTAGGCCCGCAAGCCCACTCTTGGGGAAAATTTTCACCCCAAGGCCCATCGGCCCATAACTTGAAAAATATGAGGAGTTATGAGGACTTATTTATATCAATGGAAAGGTGAGGAAATTTCCTATCCAATGGAAATGATTTAGGGAATTTTGAATGCGTTAGGTGTGAGAAAAATCAAGTTGAATATTTAATCCTATTAGAGAGTGGGTATGGTGAGGAATTATTATCTGAACCTAGTTGAACCTTTTAACCCTAAATTTTAGACCTTATGACCTATAATAATTGTTCATAAAAGAAAATTATATTCTAGTGGATTAGAACTATTTTGGAACTTGTTAGTAACATTTTTTGCCTTATAACCTGGTTGTAGACTCTTTTAAACAAAAAAAATTAGTCGATAATTTTCCTAACTACTTGTAGGTTGTTTATTAGGTCGCAAGTGGGTTGTTTTTAGTGCGTTACAGAAGCCCTACTATAAATAATTCTTCTTGGTGTTTGTAATAAGGTAGTGTTGCCATTTAGATTAGGTTTTCAATTATGCATTTCCTTAATGTGTTTCCTTCTTTTTCACTATGCTTTGTCAATTTAGTTGGTGTGTTTGTGTAATATGTGTTTTTATGTGCCAGAAGCTAATTACTATTTGGAGAATTTCTATGCGCAGAGAACTACACATACCCTTAGTGTGGGGTAGGTTATTGATGTCTAGGTACAGGATCGATGAAAAATAAGTATATATGAAAGGAACTAACTACTACGGGTGTTAAAGTGGGAGAATTGAAAAAACAATTTTTTTGGAAATGGGGACCAAAGATGGAGGTAGATGAAGAAACAAGTATAATGCGAGGTAAGAAGAGGCTGTGAAGACTACTAGTGGAAGGTGTAGTGATGAGGTAATCAGGTGCATGGAAGTGTGTTGAAGAGAAGTTTGCAGCCAAAAGGTAGGAGGGTGCGCTAGAAGGTTATAGCTTGGGCACGAAGATGTACCATGCGAGAAAGAACGAAAATGGTCGATTAATGAGAGGATTGTTGGTAGGTGGAGGAGTAATAAATGCACTAACTTTTTAAAATTCTATATAAGGACGGGATGTGAGTTCATTTTTATTGTGGTAATTGAGAGAATTTGAAAAGTGTGAATGAGCCAAGCAATTGTGTTGAGGTGCAAATAGTGTGAAACCGATGTGGAGAGAAGGTTTGTGCAAAGGAAAATATTTTTTTCCCATAGATGAAGGGTTTGAGAAAAGAATACATGTTACAAACAAGCTAGGGCACCCAATTTCCACTAGGGCATGGATATTTGAACTAGTATTTTGCTTGCTCAATTATAGAGGGAAGAAAAGAGATATTTTTCAGATGGTACCAAAGAAAGCACCCACAACATGAGTAAAAGGGAAGAAGAAGGTTGAAGTGGAAGAAGAAATTTCTCCTAAGAATAATTTCTCATAAATGTAGTATTCATAGGGCATGATTATGGGACAAGAATGGGATTCCCACATCCATCAATGTAAAATAAGTGATTACAACCATTGAACATCAGATAATAAGAAGGAGCTCGATGCATTATTGAGCACAAAAATGAACAAGCACACAACAAATATATTGTAGTGTATGATGACATTGGTGAGAAGTTACTAAGGTAGAATGTAGTCTACCAGTTGTACGAGCTGTTATACTTTGGGAATTATGAACTATTATATCGATGGTTGATGAGAAGAGTCCATAAGGACTTAGTGCACTTTGTCGATGGAGTGTTAGAATCACAACTACCTTGATTTCAATAGTGACAAGATTAAGGGCCTCAGGACTGGATTTGGAGAGTGATTTAACTGATAAGGCCACAATCTTGGAGACAAGGAAGGAGTTCGGTATACCAAAGGTCCTGTGCGACATGGACATTGAAAAATTGAAGAAGTATCCAGTAGTGTAGGAAGTTACACATCTTGTAACAAATTTGAATGACCAAGAAAGATGGTCGCAAGTAAACACAATGTGGCTACATGTTGCAAAGAAGATGTCTCAAGGATTGGTCTACAATATCGCAGATCACATAGCAAAGACAATCATTGAAGAAGTGTGGATAGGTGACATAATAAGTTTTGGTGTTATTTTATTGTCTTTAGTGTTTATGGAGATTGGAGTGCCCGATGGGCCAAAGGAGAATATTTGGGAGTACCCCATAGAACACAAGTCACCTGTGGAAATATTTGGCAAGTACTTGTGTGATGGATCAATGAGAGTGGACCATTCAAGTAGAGGGCAGAGATGTGGTATGATAGACTCCATGTGGCATTCGAAGAAGAGTGGTGCATACCCAAGGAGCTGCCTTTGATGATTGGTAACGTAGTACAATTTGCATTCTACTAGCATTTTTACATTGTGTAATTTACAATGAAGGACAAAGCTTAGAACCCATGGTGAAAACTACCGTATGCCTTCATAGAAAGATATTTCCAGCATCACCTCATTGGTTTTCTCGATGTGTGCTGCCCAACCTTCAATGCAAACAAGGTAGATTGTAACTACCACACTCTAAGAAAGAAATATGTATATCCAGGGAAGAATTCCTACATTAAGAGGCTTATCTCAGATATTATAAGCATGAAGCCTGTAAGCTTGACAGTTGGGGACACTGGAGTAGTGCTTGTGTACCTTCAACTTAAGCCCAAGCTAGAGAACACTAATTATGTGGAGAATTAGTTCGCACTCCCAAGGCCTCCAAAAGGTAAGCATATAATGGAGAATTTTCTAGTGCATAATCCCACATAAACAATTCAAGTAGATGATGAAGAAGAAGAACATGAAGATAGTGGTGGTTTGGAGTATAGAGGTAGAATACAAGCTCTAAATCAGAAGAAGTTGTGTGTACGAATACTCCACGTTAGCCACAAGAGGTAGATGATGAGGACTTGGATGTAGTCCAAGGAGAGCACCATTTCAAAAGGGTATTTAGGAGAATAAGGACCCAAGGTGCTACTCCACAATCAATGTGCAGATCACCTCGAATTTCTCCATAGAAGGAGACAACTAAGAAAAGAAGAAGGAAATTGAAAATGAATGAGGAGGTGGAAGTGTCTAAGGAGAGGATTTCCAATTCCCCTACACCTCCAAAGAATGTGGAAGAACCAAAAGATGAAGATATGAAGGATGGAGAGGAAGGAGAAAAAGAGGCAGATGAGATAACACAAAAAGCTACTCAAGGTATAATATAACAAGCTCCAAATCTTGAAGCTCAAGTTCCTAAGGGGCCAAGATCAAAGAGAACAAGTAGAGAGTTCCACCATTCAAGGACTACGCCGACGACACAGTAAAATTTTTGCCCCCATTTTCAAATAATAATGAAACAAAAGGAGTTGTATGGATGGGAGCTAATGGATGAAGATATGACAACCGTACACACAAAGAATCAACTTTCATGGTTGATGCACACGAATATGGATGAACCATATTTTGATGTATATGAGGATTCATGTATCAAGGAGGTTGAAGAAGACACCTCGTGCCATACACATAACAATGAAGCCCACTTTTATGTCATATGAACAAGTGAGCAATGCTTTGGTGAAGGTATTGATAGAGGTGGCATGGAGAAATATGGATAAGGCTGCAATAATTAGGGCACTGAGGGAGGAGATCAAGACTAAGGATGTAGAAATAACATGCCTAAAGAAAAAAAAAAACTTGGTACAAAAGAAAATGTTGTTTTCATTAGCATGGCGAGATGAATTTTGGGATAATATCATGAAAGCAAAGACACACTTAGAGCCAAAGGTACCCAAAACATTTCCTTTGGAAATACATTATGTAAGTACCTTAGTGGACTTAGTTCTTGAAGATGAACCTTTGTGCATGCCAACGCCAAATAATTCTGAGTAGGAAGCAGAGTGAGAAAAGGATTTGGTGATGAGAAAGATTACATCATACGAGGAGTTACCTCGTAGAGCTTATAGGAGGACTTGAAGAAAGTAGATCAAGAATTGAATATTTGCACAATTCCAAAAGTAGTTATAAGAACCAGGACCATTTTAGAAGATAATGAAGTATTGAAAGCCATGAAAGATGAGACCTTGGTCCATACAAACAATTAGGAATTCTTAAGAAGAAGCGTGAGGCCTTACAACAACTCAAGAACCACATAAGGAAAGGCTATATGAGCTTGGGAAACTCATCGTGCAAAATATGGACTTATTAGAAGGAAGGATGACTGCAATGTCTAGCATTATGTTGGTCTTGTAGAATGAGAAAGGAGAGATTGCAAAGGATGAGTTAGAGTCAATTGTAGTGGATATTCCAGAAAAGGCGTAGCCCCACTTAATGATTGGTAGACTCTAGAGGTGGAAATAAAATAAGAATATCTAGATTTGATTCTTCAAGTTGAAGCGAACGTGTTTGCAAGGTAAAGACATTCTTTTATTCATAAAAATTCTTTTGATTATTCTATTCATATTCTTTGATTCATTTTGGGGAGATCACCATTACCGAGGCTACAATGCAACTAGTGTGGGGTAATGTTAGTCGATTAAAATCTAGAAATTAGTGAAGGACATATAAAAGGTTTGAAAAAAGAGCAGAGCACATTCAAAGGTGTAGAATTATAGGGAAGGAAATGCGTACGTAGGGCAGAGACATATTCGGACTTAGCCATTTTTACAATGATGAAATATTTTTGGAGATATAATGCCCTACACACAAACCGGTTAGAGACTTGTGTGACACGTATTGGCTATTTTTGGAGGATCTGCTATGAATTATTTTTCATGGATTTAGGATGACAAAGAGACCTACTATTGGCGCTTAACTAAAATAAATCTATTGTTAGTGCACTTTCATGTGTGGATATTTTTGTAACTTTGTGTGGCTAATAATATCATGCGGCCTATATTGGGATGGGATAAGAGGTGAAAGGAAAGACCCCACCCTTATAAATATGTAGTGAACTATGTAGCATATGAGGGGTGTGTGTGAACCGAGTTATTATGAGGTTATGCTACTAAATCTGATGTGTACATAGACTGTCATATTATCTATTGTAATAAGCTTATGTGTATTATGAATTTAATATAATGGAGGTTATTGAATGAATCAAGGTGTTGATCATGGTTATAGTTTATTACTTTATGAATGTTCTTGTTATGATTATTGTCTGCGTTCATGATAGTTTATTATCTAGATCTAAATATGTATGGTAGACTGATATATTATACATAGATCTAAATGTTCCAAGTCTTCATCATACTAACATCCTGCAATAGCAACCCTAAAGAGGGGCCTAGTACCTTTGCACACTTTAAGTGAGATCGGGTCTATGTTGAGTGATGTCTTGGTGAATTCTAGGCTACATCAATTAGCCTAATGGTAATCATCATAAAGAAAGATGGTTGGATGAGGATTTGTGTGGATTACAGGGAACCAATGCTACATGTATGATTGATCCTTTTCCTACACCTTCCATAGAGGAAATATTAGAATGCATTGCAGGGCATGAAGTTTACTCTTTTACGATGGATTTGCTTGGGTATCATCGTTAGAATTGCACAAGAAGATCAAGAGACTATGATTTTGAACATTGAATGGGGAAGTTTTTCATATACTCTTATGCCCTTTGGTTTGAAAAATGAACTGTTGTTTTTTTGTGCATAGTTGTTCAAGAATTATAGGATTTTATTCACAAATTCTTATAGGTTTACTTGGATGATTAGATGTTATATGGGCTTGTTAAGGATCATTGTGATAATTTTCACTTAATTTTTAAAATATGCAAACAATTAAACATCTCCTTATACATCAAGAATTGTGTGTTTGTTACACCTTTTGGAACTTGGTCAGGGCATATCATTTGCAAGGAAGGTTTGTTAGTAGATCCATCTAAGGTTGTAGTTATTGTAGCCTTGGAGGAGCCAACCAGCAGCAGTGAGGTGTGTGGATTATTGGGATACAAAAGGTATTATAGAAAATGTATAAAAGGGTATGCAAATATTTCCATGCCCCTAGAAGAATTATTAAAAGGAAAAGGGACATTCTATCAATGTGAACTGCAGCAACGCGTATTTGAGGTATTGAAGGAGAGACTTACTACAACACTTATTCTATGTTTTCCCTCATGGAACCAACCATTTCATGTACATGTGGATGCCTCTAGCATAACCATTGGCATGGTGTTAGCTCAGCCTAGAGAAGGTATTATAGATCATCCTATCTATTTTACTAGTAGAAATTTTACTCCTACAGAACATAATTACACAACTATAGAGTGCAAGGACTTGTCACTGATATATGCGCTACATAAATTCAGAAAATATTTTCTAGCAACACACTTTGTATTTTATATTGATCATATGGCATTAAAATACTTGGTAAATATACTCATTCTACAGGGGCACATATGTCGATGGCTGCTCTTGTTCTAATAATTTGACTTTACTGATCATGGTAAAACAAGGTAGAAGTAATTATGGCCCAGACCACTTATCAAGGATTCAATTATGGGAGGATGTGCAAATAATTAAAGATACAATTTTGGATGTGCGGTTATACTGGCTGCTACATCGTGCACCTTCGAATTGGAGGATATTGTTGTCATTTTATGCACACGTATGGCGCCGTAAGGAACAAAAGAATTTGAGAAGAAACAACTTGCAATTCACGTGAAACCATTCATGTTGATCAGTGGTGACTTATACAAACTAGGCTGAGATGAAGTATTGCACCAGTGTGTGATAGAACATAAGCACACAAATATCATGGAAGAGGATCATGGTTCTATTGTAGATGGGCACTATATAGGTGACTCCACTATGCACAAGATTCTATTTGCTTTGGATTATGGTGGGAGACCCTGTACAAGGATTGTAAAGAGTATTGTAAGGCATGTGATCATTTTCAGGACCTTGGAAAACCTAGGTAAAGAGATGAAATGGATTTGAGGCCTATTACTAGTGTAGAGTCATTTTGAGAAATGGCTATAGACTTTTTGGGTCCTATTTCCCCAGCCACACGTAGAACTGGATTGCATTATATCATCACTTGCACAAATTATCTTCAAGTGGGAAGAAACAACACCTACAAAGGATTGTACAACAACTACAACATCTAGGTTCTTATGGGAAAATATTCTTACTACGTATGGATGTTCGTTGAGGTTGACAATTTATAGGGTCACACACTTCTTGAATGAGACACTCAAGATATTGTTGGATGAATTTATGGTTACACACCACAAGAATACACCTTATCATGCTTAGGAAAATGGGAATGTGGAGGCCTTCAACAAGATATTGAGCCATACCTTGACAAAAATTTGTGATGTTGGAAGGAAATATTGGGATGATAAATTTTTGTTGTAATTTTGGCATATAGAACAACCTACGGAGGTTGAATAAGGCCACACCCTTTCAGCTGGTGTTTGGCACAAAATTAGTTTTTCCAATAGAATTCATGTTTCCATCATTATGTATTACACATGCTAGAGGTATAGCTGATTATAATGCATTAGAAGAAGTAATTGATGGGTTAATATAGTTAGATGAGAGGCACGTCATATCACATTGGATTTAGAAGTAGGAAAATGCCAGAAGAAGGCATTACATGAAAGACACATCAAGGAAAAGAAGCTTGAGGTTGGATAGATGGTACTACTTTATGATTCTAAGTTTATATGCCATCCAGGAAAGATTAAGGTGCATTGGTTGGGACCATATGGTATCACTTATATCTTTGAATCGACACTTTCTAGTTAGAGGTGTTTGATGGAATATAGTTACCTAATTACTTCAACGGGAGTAGGCTAAATCCCTACTATAAACAAGTATTCTTGGTGTTTGTAATAAGGAAGTGTTTCCATTTAATATAGGTTTCCATTTCTGTATTTATTTTAGTGTATTTCCTTCTTCGTCATTATTTTTTTCAATTTAGTTTGGTGTTTTGTGTAATAAGCGTGTTTGCGTGCTAGAAGCTAATTACAATCTAAAGTATTTTTATGTGTAGAGGATTGCACATACCATTGGTGTGGGGTGGTTTTTATTTGTTATTAACAAATGGGTACACATGAGAACAAACTGTTACAAGTGTTATTCAAGTATGGAAAGGATCTATTAGAAGGGAGATTTCTTCTAAAGAAGACCATAGATGGAAATGAATGAATGAATAGTATAACACAAGGTAAGCAACAGTCATATAAACTACCAAAAGAGGGCACAATACAAAGGTACTTAGAGCATGGAAGTGTGTGGAAGATAATCATATAGCCATAAGGTAGGAAGGCGTGCTAGAAGGTTATAGCTAGGGCTCAAAGGTGTCCTACATGGAAATTGGGAAAATAGTCAATTAATGAGAGGATTGGTGGTAGGTGAAGGAGAAATAAATGCACTAACTTTTTGAAAATATATATAAGGATGTGATGTGGGTTCATTTTTACCTTTTTGATCACAAGTATTCGAGCGAACTAAGTGTGACCGAGCTAAGTCAATCGTATTAAGTTACGGAGAGCTACGAAACTAGACATGGAGAGTATATTTTTGTGCAAAAGTGGCTTCCATACCCATTGGTGAAGGTTTTGAGTGTAGAAGAAGAATTGAGAAGGAGTTATGGCATGCGGTTTTGAGCTATGGCATGCAATTTTGAGCTAGGGTTTAAGTTTACTCGATATAGAAGACAAAAGGAAGGATTTTACGATGGCACCAAATAATGCACCTATAGCAGAACAAAGGGAAAGAAAAAGGTGGAGGTTGAGGTTGAAGTTACACCGAGATTAAAAAAATTTATATATACAAGTACCCATAGGGAGTGATAGGTGGTCGATTGGGATTCCCATGTTCACCAATGTAGATTAAGTTATTACAATCACTCCACCACCGACAACAAGGGATAAGTGGATGTGTTATTAAATAAAAAGACTAACAAAGCACATGGTGGATGATATACCAAGATATGATGATGCTAAGGAGAATATTCTTAAGAAGGTAGGGTTTTATCAATTATATGAACTCCCATATTTTGGAAAACTAGAAGCATTATACCAATGGCTGATGAGTAGAGTCCATGAGGAATTTTTCTATTTTTCTGGATGGAGGGTAAGGATCATAGCATCCTTGATTTCCACATTGACATGACTGAAAGGCACAAGGACATATATTATGAGTGATTTGTCTGATAAGACAACTGTTATAACCACCAACAAGGAGTTAGGATACTCCAAAGGTTCACGTAGAATGGAAATAGACAAACTAAAGAAGTATCCTATAGTACAAGAAGTCACACATCTTCTCACAAAGTTAAATGATCAAAATATATGGTCACAGGTAAACATAATGTGGCTACATATTGTAAAGAAAATGTTAGAGCGTGAAGTCTATAACTTGGCTAGCTACATTGTAGAAACTAATACTAAGGAGGCACACGTAGATGAGAAGATAAGTTTTGGAACTATCCTATTATCCCTTATTTTTTGATAAATTGGAGTGCCTGATGGGCCAAAGAACAAAATTTTGGAATGCCACACTCGAAAATATACTCACGGAAAGGTTTGAGAAATATTTTTGTGAAGGATCAATGAGTGGCCCATTCAAGAAGAGGGCGTAACTATGGTATGACCGAATTTACATAGTGTTTGAGGAGGAATATAAAATTCTAAAGGAACTACCTTCGATGATAGTGTTGGGTTTCAAAATGGAACATGAAGGTGAAACCACAGTCAAGGGACAACAAGTCCCTCCTCTTTAATGGGAGAGGTTGCCTTATTGAAAGCAAAGTAAGGACTTATATACATATACACAACTTTAATCATGTGGATTATTGATACTTTAAGAGATTTCATACCAAAATTTCATCAATACATAGGGCTCGAGAAGAATGGAGAAGATGGAAAGGGGGAAGAATGACAATACTTTCTAGATATATAGATTTCGAGTATAACCTTACTTGTATTGAAATAGAAAATGCGAGAATGGGATCATTCACCTTCACATTATGTATCAATCTTCGACACAAAGTTCTAGGGATCATATACACAAGAGCACAAAGTTTCTTTACATGCAAAGATGAATAATTCACTAATTAAGAGCCGTAAGTGAAAGAAAATAGTAGTGGAAGACAAGAAAACTTCTATATTGAGTAATTTCAGGTTTTTACAATCTTTTCAAAATGCCAGAACCCATATATAATGGAAAAGTATGTTTTTATAACAATCCTATTTCATATTTACTTTTCCTCCAAGGAAATAATATCCCAATGGGATCAATTTTTTTGGAGATCTATTTACAAAGAGACAAGAAACAAGAATGCATTCATGGAAAATGTAGATTCCTAGAAGGTCGAAATTCATCATTTCAAATGTGAATTCCTTAGCAGAAGTATATGGCGGTTTCCTCATCCATTTTCCCTCTTTTTACCTCAAAATTGGGACCCTACATGTGTCAGAATTAGAGAAATGATGAGCTAGGTGGAAAAAATATGTTTCCCAACATTTGAGAGAAAAGGCACGATTTCTCAATTTCCTCCGCCCCTCGCCAGCTCCACCAAAGGCTAGACATGTGGCACCATTTGATTGGATGAGGAAATGTGGTCCAAAACCAACCATTTAAGCCCTTTTGGGAGAAAAATACAAAATCTCAAATTCCTCCATAGGTCCGCGTTGACCTTTCAATGAGGACACGTGTCACCTTTTGATTGGCTACGGGGTCGTGATTCAATTTGCAACATTTTGATCCTTTGGTGCAAAATCTCATTTTCCCCACCATTCGATAGGTTTTCTAACATGTGGCATCCTCTGATTTGTTGTAGGCCCCAAGGTGGGGTGGAAAAACTTTAACCTTTAACCCTTTTTTGACAAAAAGTGTAAAAACAATATTGCTCCCGCCACCTGCTACTACCCCAGAGGACGCGTGGATGCTTTTGAGGGAATGTGGAACTTATCTCTCTATTTCTCAATGTGGGCTCATAGGTCACTTTTTCTAACTCACCCCTTGGGGTGAAAAATTGCAAAAATCACAAGGAACTTCGTAGGTCCGCCAACCCACCAGGGAAAATTTATCAACTTAGGTCCATGTCGAGCCATAACTTGCAAAATACAAGGAGTTAGGAGGACTTCTTCAAATTTTTAGAAAGGGGAAGAGATTTCCCATTTGATGAATGAGTTTTCAAAAGTCTTCAAGTCCTTGGTTAGTCCCAAATTCAAAAATACCTCTTTCAAGCATACTTTAAAGGCACCAACTCAAAATTTAACATTTTTAGACTTGGAAAATTGAGGGAAATTTGAGGGTGACAACAACTGGCTCCTTCTGGGGATGAATTGGCTTGGCATGAAATACAAGAAAATACCAAGAACCTTAGAAAACTTTGGGAAAATAATACCATTGCCCTATCCATTGGGCAATAGAGTAAAAACAAGCTCAAAATAGAAGGGGAGCACACACTAAGCAGGAAAAGAAATAAGACAAAAAACAAAGGAAAACAAACCAAAGGGAAAGTTGTAAAAATATACAAAGTACTCCCAAGTCACTATGATTTGAATAATTTCAAGTGTGTCCCACTATAAGGAAGTGGGAGAGGAGAACCATCCAAGTAATCCAAGTAGAAATAATTCTCACCGGCAAGATATCTGATTTTGAATGGGCCCAACCAAAGAGAATCAAACTTATCATAGTCCCTTGGTTCATGCTTTTTTTCCTAAAGGAGGACAATGTATCCCACTTGAAAAGTTCTGAGTTTAGCCTTTTTATCAAATAGGGCTTTGACCTTGAGTTGGTGAGCTGATATCCTATCTACCACCTACATTCTATCTTCATTCATCCTCTGAAGGTACATAATCCTTTTGTCCAATGAGTGTAAAAATTGGCATCTTCAATGGCCTTCATCAAGTGTAATCGTGGCCCAACATTATTGGTAGCTGATCTTCAACTCCATATACCACTTGAAAAGGAGACATTCCAATGGCTCTCTTAGGTGTAATTATATGAGCCCATAAAGCATCATACAGTTTCTTATGCCAATTCCTCTGAGATTCATTTACAAGCTTTTAGACAATTGTGACTAAGTTCTTGTTCATTGATTCAGCTTGCCCATTCCCTTAGGGATAATAATATGAAGAGTGTGCAAGGTAAATTCCATAGCCATAGAAAAACTCACTTATTTCAGTAGAGGAGAAGTTTAAAGCATTGTCATGACAATCTTGTTTGGTATCCCAAACCATATTAAGATATTCTCCTTGATGAAATTACAAACAACCTCTCGAAGTAGTACTTTTGATCGAATGGCTTCCACCCACTTGGTGAAATAGTCGGTGGTATTCAAAACATGAGTGTGTCCAATACTTGAGGGTGGATTGAGTGTGCCAATAAAGTCTAAACCCCATTGTTGAAAAGGCTCTTTAATCACTACTGGTTTGAGAGGTAGAGCAGCCAATTTGGGCCTCATAACAAAGGTTTGGCATGCTTCACATTTACTTACCCACTCGGATGCATCTCTCAATAATGTTGTCTAATAATACCCAAAGCACATAGGATTTTTGATCTATTACGGAAGAAGAGAGATGACCCCCATAGGCCTGATCATGGAAAGCCGAGAACAATCTCCTTTTTTGGTCCTTGTCAACACATTTCAAAAATATCCCGTCAATGCCATGTTTGAACAATGCGTTTTCCCACAATAAATATTGAGCAGATCTCAATTTGATGGTTCTTTTCTCCTTGGCAGTCAAATGGGATGGGAATTCCCCATAAGTGAGAAAGCATGCAATGTCATCATACCATTCATCATTCGAACTGAGGAAAAGAATAACAGGCATATCAACTTCTTCCTCTAGCAATTTAGCATCAGCTCCTTCGGCAATGAGCTCACATAAGCCCTTTCCCCTGACCAACTTGGTGGGTTTGATGTCAAGGTCATACTCCTAAACTTTGGCTACCCAATTACCCCTCTTGGTTCCAAATTCTTGTTGTGTTAGAATGGATTTAACAGTTGTATCAGGCACAAGAACAATAGCATGGGAGTTGAGGATATAAAAAAACTTTTTCACCACCTTAACCACTGCAAAAGCGTGTTTCTCCATCATGGTGTACTTTAGCTCATGGGATTTCAAAATATAACTCATGAATGCTATGGGGAGCTCATGACCTTCATTATTTTCTTGGGTTAACATATTAGGAAGAGTGTATTCAGTGGCATAGCAATAAATAATAAAGTCCTTACCAAAATTTGGGCATGCCAAGATTGGAGTCTTTGTTATAGCTCTCTTGATGCCTTTAAATGCAACTTTGCCTTCGAGAGGACCAGCCAAATGTCTTCTTCCCTTCATCATGTGAGCAATGCTCAAAGTAAGCTTTGTAAAATCAGTTATGAACCTCCTTAGGAAGTTGATTTTTCCAAAGAAAGAATGCACGTATTTCTTGCTAGTTAGAAGAGGGATTTTCTGAATATCATGAACTCTCTTTGGATCAATCTTGATCCCATCCTTAGAGACAATGTGTCCCAAAATTTTTCCTTCAAAGACACAAAATACTGATTTCTTTGGATTCAAGGAGATGAAATGCTCTCTACACCTTTGGAGGACTATTTCAAGGTGTTTGAAATGATCGATTCTAATTTTTAAAAACACAATCGATCATCAAGGTAAAAGACTATGCACTTTCCTTTAAGGCTGCCAAAGGCTAGGTCTATAGCCCTCTGAAAAGTAGCACCAGCATTGATGAGGCCAAATGGCATTCTCTTATAAGCGAAGGTGCCCCAAGGAGTGGTGAAGGTGGTCTTATGTTGATTAGTAGCATTTACTTTGACCTGATTATAACCCGAGAACCCATCAAGCATGGATAACATCTCTGAACCCATGACAACTTGCAATACTTGATCCATGACGGGAAGAGGATAATTATCCTTCAAAGAATCTTGGTTCAAGTTTCTAAAATCAACACAAATTTGGATCTCACCATTCTTCTTTCTAACCAACACAATATTAGCAATCCACGTTGAATGGTGAATAGGAAAAATGATCTTTTCTTTCAATAATTTTTGAATTTCTTGGAAGATTGTATCAGCAATCTTAGGATTATATTTCCTCTACTTCGCCTAAAGGGCTTGATCCCAGGTTTGAGAGGAATGAAATGTTGCATTTCTTTTGGTTGGAAATCCTTAAGATCATCATATGAGTAAGCAAGAACATCAACATACCTCTTCAAAAAAATTGTAGCCTTTTTCTTCTCTTCTTGTTTGCAACACTTCCCAATGTTCACTAGTTTGGGCTCATGATAGCTTCCAATATTTATCTTCTCATACTCAGTGGACTATTGGTTTCCTTTGGCAGATTTTGACTTAATATATCTATCATGTTTATCGAATAACTCCTCCAAGCTCACCAACCCCTTGGGTATTTTATTGCCTTTTAGTTTTAAACAGCCATCATGATCTATTTATTCTTCTTTGCAACCTTCTTTATTTGGAGGCACACACTCCCTAGGTGGATTTTCACTCCCTTCAAATTATAGATGATCGAAATTATCTCTAAGCTCCAAGAAGGACAAAAATGGTGATCATTATT
The DNA here is from genome assembly GCA_018340775.1 of Taxus wallichiana var. yunnanensis. Taxonomy (NCBI): domain Eukaryota; kingdom Viridiplantae; phylum Streptophyta; class Pinopsida; order Cupressales; family Taxaceae; genus Taxus; species Taxus wallichiana. The sequence goes on from CM031238.1 coordinate 484,136,001, forward strand.
GAATACTTGCCAAATATTTACATTGTCCTGCACACTAGGCCTATGAATCATCTCAATGGTTAACTTCTCTTGGGAGAAATCTGGATGAGGAATTAACAGATACCCCAAGACAACCAATGAATCAGCCCTTGTGTTTCTTTCTCTTGGCATGTATTCGATGGAGAAGGCATCAAGGAACTCAATTGAATCCCAAATTAGATTTCGTAATGTTTTATCCTTGTATTTTTTACTTGGAAAATATCTCTAACCTACTTTACAATCAGCTCTGCATCACCGCATGCAAGGAGATTCTTAATTCCCGTTTCCTTTTCCAAGTTAAGACTTAGAAAGAGAGCTTCATACTCTTCTCTGTTGTTTGTGTTTTCAAATTGGAGCTTGAAAGAGGAAGGATGAAGCTTCCCTTCAGGAGAAATGAGCACTACACCAGCTCCAGAACTAGTTGAGGAGTAGCTCCCATCAAACTCTAAAATCCAAATGCCATTGGGATAAAGAGGTACTTACTTGGGATGCTTTACCTCATCTTGTGACATGACCATTTAATTTCCATGACCTCTATCTTCATAAAGTATTTGTTCTTTTAGATCGTCCGTCTTTTGCACAATATATTCAGTTTAATTTTCAGGTAATAGCTTTTTCATCTTCTCATTCACTGGAATAAGATCATGTGACTAGTCCATCATGATCTCTCCTCCAACATCCTTGCAAAATTTTCTACTCAAGATCATGCCATAAGAAGGAGGTATATCAACTACCAAGATGGTTACTAAAACTCTTTTCTCTGGCATAGCAGCAAATGCAACTTGTGCGTCCTTGATTCTACCAACCAATGGTACTTCTCTACTTTCTATTGAATTGCATGAGCCAAAAGTGTGGGTTAGGGTCAGGCATAGAGAATAAGCTACCTTGGCAGCCATCACATTGTCTGAAGCACCAAAATCAATGACACAATTGTTGAGTTTATGACCAGCTATGAGAGGGTAACATAAAATGGTTTGATCTTCTCTTCAGATGAAGTAACCGCTACTACAAGGCTGGGTTGAGATGAAGGATAAGGAGTTGGAAAGAGGCCCTTAGATCCATGGGGTGAAGGTTTATATTTAGAATTGGAAAATTCTACCGTCTTAGCAAGTTCCTTGGGATGAGTTTGGTAGAATTCAGCCTCTGAGATCTGAATCTTAGTTGTCTTGAGATGGTCAATAATATCAAATGAGCCAGAGGCAGATACAACATTATCAACAACAGTAGATGGTACTTTTGATCTATCAAATCTATCACTAGGATGATAAGAAGTTTTAGGAGTAGGAGCAAGAAGAAGGAAAATCATAGCCTACCTTTTTGCATGGAATAAGTTGGAATAGGAGCTCCCCCTTGCAATCACTGGAATGGTTATAAAAGGATCCTTAGATCTTTTAGTAGGCTGCACTACCTTTTCTTTCTTTCTCACTTGCTCACGTGTCATGACAAAGATAAGATTCATTTCTCATCTTTACAATTCTTTCCTCATAATCACCTTCTTCATCTATACCTTCGGTAGTGAGAAAATGGACATGGGATCCACTCACTCTTCCAATTATTCATAGATTTCATTCTCCTCTTCATCATCAGTTCTAACACTTCACATGTGGCATTGACTGGAACTTTGATAGGTGGACCTTCAATTGCTAATCTAGTCGAGGAGGGGCTAACTAATTTTTGTGCTGAAAGTTCTTTCTATGCACATCTTGTTAAGGAGCATGTTGAGCTAATCATTTCTTGAGAGTAATTAGATCATTAGCAAGATTTTGGACTAATTCATATGCATTAACTCTAGGAGAATATGTGGAAGAAGAAGATTCTTTGGATTTAGAGGATTCTCTCATCAACTTGCCAAACATAATTTGATCATCTTCCACACTAATAACTAACCTCTGATCAGCATCCAAGGTGGCAAGATTAGCTCTCCTAAGTGCCTAGATAACTTTAGGTAATTGAGCATTAAGGAAGAAGCACTTCAATTTGATGTACAGGATGTGTAGCTAGTGGAATCTTGTTGATTAGCCTATTGAATTTAGCTACAAACTCCCTCATAGGCTCATGAGCTTCTTTCTTGATTTGGGAAATCTGAGCCAAGAGGGCATGCACATCTTTAGCTGGTCTAAAGAGCTTCTCAAATCTGGTTTTCATGGTGTTCCAATTGGTGATAGATTCAATAGACAAGTGATAAAACCAATCGAAACATTATCTTGCAATGTCTCCACAAAAATTCTAACAGAGATATCCTTATGTTCAATGCCAAGAACACCACAAGAAACAATGAAGCCTACTATATGTTCATTTGCATGAACTTTCCCATCACCTTTGAATTTGGGAAACTTATTTCTATTGCCTCTAGGAAATTCATGCAATGGTGGGAAGAGAAAGAGGCCCAACCATTTGGACCCAAGGTAGAGGAGCTGACATTCTTGGAAATATTATTTAGAGAGGAACAACAACACTAGCAAGGATTAGAGCATGCAGATTGGGGCTGATCTGATTTTCAGACTACCACTCCCGGAAGTTTTATCTCCATCAAGAGGAGTGCTTGTAGATCTTTCTCCTCTTCTTTTTCTTGTTGATGAAGGAAGAGAGAAATATTTGTTTTCCAATAGCTGGAAATGAGGATCTTCTTCCCCAAGGGTTAGTCTACCCCTAGTATATCTTGGAGTCACCAGCGATCGTAGATGATCAAGAAGTAATGCTTCAAAATTGGAAATCCTTCACAATGGATTCCCCAAAGTGAGTCGCTAAAATTTTTGGGTTTCAAAATGAAACATGAAGGTGAAACCATAGTCAGGGGACAACAAGTCCCTCCTCTTTAATGGGAGAGGTTCCCTTATTAAAAGCAAGAAAGACTTATATACATATACACAACATTCATCATATGGATTCCTGATACTTTAAGATATATCATACCAAAATGTCATCAATACAAAGGGCTCATAAGAATGGATAAGATGCAAAGGGGGAAGAACAACAATAATTTTTGGATATATAGATTTCAGAGTATAACCTTACTTATATTAAAATAGAAAAATGTAGAATGGGATTATTCACCTTCACAATACGTATCAATCTTCGAAACAAAGTTCCGTAGATCATATACACAAGAGAAAAAAATTTATTTGCATGTAAAGATGAAAAATTCACTAATTAAGAGCCGAAGTGAAAGAAAATAGCAGAGGAAGACAAGAAAAACTTTCGTATCAAGCAATTTCAGTTTTTACAATATTTTCAAAATTCCAGAACTCGTATACAATCGAAAAGCATGTTTTTATAACAAACCTATTTCATCTTTTCTTTTCCTCCAAGGAAATAATATCCCAATGGGATGAAATTTGTTGGAGATCCATTTGGAAAGAGACATGAAACAAGAATGCACTCATGGAAAATGCAAATGCCCTAGAAGGTCGAAATTCATCATTTCAAAAATGAATTACTTAACAGAAGTATATGGAGGTTTCATATTTTTACCTTGAAATCGAGACCCTACACATGTCATATTTAGAGAAACAATGAGCCAGTGGAAAAAATCCGTTTCCCAACATTTTGGAGAAAAGGTGTGATTTCTCAATTTCCTCTGCCCCTTCGTAGCTCTACCAAAGGCTAGACATGTGGCACCATTCGATTGGATGAGGAAACATGGTCCAAAAACAACCATTTGAGCCCTTTTGGGAGAAACACAAAAATCTCAAATTCCTCTCAAGTAGGGCGCTGACCTTTTAACGAGGACACATGTCACCTTCTGATTGGCTACGGGGTCATGATTCAATTTGCAACATTTTGACCCTTTGGTGAAAAATATAATTTCCCCCACCTTTCTATAGGTCTGCACGACACATGGCATCCTCTCGATTAGCTACGGGCCCCAAGTTAGGGTGGCAAAACTTGAACTTTTAACCCTTTGGCAAAAAGTGCAAAAACAATATTGCTCCTATCGCACGCTACCCCGAGGACACGTGGCTACTTCTAAGGGATTTTAGAACTTATATCTCTGTTTCTCCATGTGGGCTTGTGGGTCACTTTTTCTAACTTACCCCTTTTGGTGAAAAAGTGCAAAAATCACAAGGAACTTTGTAGGTCCGCCAACCCGCTAGGGAAAATTTATCAACTTAGGTCCGTTGAGCCATAACTTACAAAATACAAGGAGTTATGAGGACTTCTTCAACTTTTTGGAAGGGGGAAGAGATTTCCCATTTGATGACTAATTTTTCAAAATTCCTCAAGTCCTTGGTTAGTCCTAGATTTAAAAATACATCTTTTAAGCATACTTCGAAGGCACCAACTCAAAATTTAACATTTTTAGACTTGGAAAATGGAGGGAAATTTGAGGGTGACAACAGATAGTAAAGGAAGTATAGTTCATGGTGTATCAACATTTCTACATCATCTGGTTTTCCATGAAGGATGGGACATGGATTCCATGGTGAAAATTTCCCTATGCCTTCACAACACACTACTTCTAGGCTTCAGTTCACCGATTTATTGATGCGCACCGTCGAACTTCAACACAGGAAGCTAGATTGTGACTACCATGCTCTCGGGAAAATATATGTATATGCGAGTTGGTCTACCTACATTGAGAGGATAATTTCATACATCATAAATATAAATATAGTAAGTTTGGCTATTGGGGATAGTGGATCCACGCTCATATATCTTCAGCTCAAGCCTAGGCTAGAGAATAAAAAGTATGTGGAGAATGAATTTTTGTTACCAAGGCTGCCTAAGGGAAAACATACAGTTGAGAAGGTGGCGCATCCAAATCCTGCAGTTGACAATAAAGATAGATGATGAAGAAGAACATTAGGATAGTGGAGGCTTGGACCATAGAGGCCAAAGGTAGTCCACACACAGAGTGGAGAGTGAGCGCGTAGATACTTCACCATGGGTGCAAGAAGGAGAGGAGGACTTGGATGTGGATGTAGTCCCGACGAGCACAATTTTAAAAGGGTATTTCGAAGAAACATGACCCAAGGATCAAGAACATCATAGCCTGTAAGAATGTCACCTCAACTCTCCCTAAGAAAGAAGCATCGAGAAGAAAGGAAAATGAAAGATAAAGCTTAATGAGGAGTCTCAAGAGAGTGTTCCTAGAACTCCAAGTCAACCAGGGAGATTCGGAGGAGCCCAGGATAAAGAAATGAAATAAGAAGAAGAATGGATGAAATAATTAGAATAAATTGGGCATGAGAAAACTATCATGCCATTTATAACTCGAGATAGGAGAAGGGCCAACCCCAAACCTTAGCGTTCGGTTCCTAAGGGGCCAAGGATGAGGAGAAGTGAATAATATGTTGTGCAAAGTATGGGCTACACTTGAGGAAATAATTAAAATTGTCTGCACTTGATTGTAGAGTATAGTGGACCTTAAGGAGTTATATTGGTGGAGCTGATGGACCTAGATATGGCCACTACAGTGCAAGGTAATAATCTGTCCTATTCCATGTAGACTCACATGGATAAAACAAATTTTTATGTGTACGAGGAGTCTTGTTTGCTAAGGATATTAAAGAAGGCACCTCAAAGTAGGCACATGAGCATAAAATCCACACTTATGGCTAATGATCAGGTTAGAAATGCCTTAGTCAAGGTATTTATTGAGGTGGTGCAGAGAAATATTGATAAGGCCACCACCATTAGAGCGTTGATGGAAGGTAACAAGGATTAAATTATGGAGATAGAGCACTCAAAGGAAGAGAAGGATTGATAACCAAAAAATAATGAGGCCTTCGTTAGCATGGTGGAGGATATAGGTGATTATATTTTGAAAGAAAGGCCTCATATAGAACCAAAGGTACCTGAAAATTTTCCTTCCGCAATGCATTATGTGCACACTTTGGGTTGATTTGGTGCTAGAATATGGACCACTTAGAATTCCTGCACCAAAGGATGTTGAACAAGAATTAGAGAGATCAAGGGCCTCTATGATTAGAAAAATTTCAACGTATGAGGCACTACTCTAGACTTTGAAGGATGAGTTGAAGAAAGCAGACCAAGAACTCTAATAGAGGATAAAAAAGTTCTTGCAGCAATGAAGGAAGGATGAGACTTTAGGGCATGTAGAAATATTGGCACTAGTGAAACAAAAGTGTGAAGCCCTTGCAACGTAGCCTAAGATCCACATAAGGAGAGGATAGATGAGATTGGGAATCTCATAGTGCAAAAGAAGGATCTTCTGGAGGGAATGATGTATATTATGGCCAATTCTCTCCATGTTTTATATAATGATAAGTAAAATATTACTCAGATAAGTTAGATGTCATCACTATAGAAATTATAGAGAAGACAAGGACCATGCTAGATGATTGCTAGATATTGGAGGCTGAGATTAAAAGTGAATATCTAGAGTTGATCCTTCTAGATGAAGAAGAGGAGACTACAGTGAAGACCCATTCTTTTGTATAATGATTTTTACATTCATTCAATTCTTGTTCTTTATTATTTGGGAACATAAAAAAGAATCTCCATTTTTGGGATGGCAATGTACTTTAGTGTGGGGTAATGTTGAGAAGACATAGTAACATGAGAAGAAACACAAAGGATTTGCATACGAGAACAAGGTGCATTTGAAGGCGTAGAAATATGGGAAAGAAAACACAAACTAGAACAAGTTGACTCAGAACTTAGCCATTTTTATGGATACGGGCTATTTTTGGATATAGTGTGTGGAGAACACATCAGGATGGAGACTTGCACAACACACAAATGGTATTTTGGGAACAAGTGACTGATAAGTGTCATGCATGAGCTTGAGTTAGTAATAGAATTACTTTTATAATTAACTATAGGATGTTTTCTATTAGCGCACTTGTATGTGTGCATGTTATTATAAAGGTGCATGGCTATTATCAGCATGTGACCTATTTTGAGAAGTGTGTAGGTGGTGAAGGGAAAGTCCCCACCCCTATAAGTATGTATTGAACTATGTAGTTTAGCAGTAGTGAATTATTATAGAGTTATGCTATTGGATCTGATGCACACATGACTTATGGTGATACTTTATAATGTAAGAAGATTTTATGTTTTACAATGTTTAATGTAATGGAGTATGTTGGTTGGATAATGGTATTAACCATGACTATAATTGGTTCTTATATGGGTGATATTATTATAGTTATTGTTTAATTCATGATTCTTTAAGATATAGACCAGAATATGTTTTGTGGAATGTTTATGGTTATTTATGGTTTTGAATATGCTTTATCTTCATCACACTAACATCCTCCATAAGAAACTCTAAAGAGGGTTTTGGTACCTTTGCGTACTTTTGGTGAGTGCTAAGCTCAGGTTGGGTGATGTGTCAGCATGCCTAGGTTTTATACAAAGTGGATTCTACGTTGCATCATTTATTCCATCGCAAAGACCTTTTTTCAAATATTTTCTGGATGGTTTGAGATGAAGACGCATTAGTTGACATTAGCAAGTTTTCGGGAGTGGATACAAGATCCGGAAGAAGAGTACACGTAGAGGTTCAACATTGGATCTGAGTTTGATGCACGCACATGGGTGGAGAATAATTTGTATGACTATTTGTATGAGAGCTTATTTGTTATCTTTCCTATAAATTTGTATGAATGGCTAGTTGCTTATGTGTCTACAAGGAATTACAGGTATCACACACTTTTTTGGATGCAGAAAGAATTCTAGGAAATCTATGATGTTGATCTTATTTGGACGCACGTTTTGGGCACTTAGTTTCATGGTGTTCTAAATAGATGTTGTTTGGAGTACTCAATTTCCACTTATTCTTGCTCGAAGGTAGTTGAGTTCCAGTTTTTACATTATCCAAGGGGGGCTTATCTGTAAGGCATTCCCCTAGCAATAAAAATCATTATGGTAACCCTTAACTTGGAAGAGAAGTCAATGGCTAGCTAAACCCCACCACGCGTGGGGGATGTATCAGGTTTGGTGAAGGATAATGGACCTAGTGGTAGAGAGGCAATGAGAGGAAAAGTGGATTAAGTATGATGAGGCACTGGAGATGGAGATAGAGAAGCAATATGATATTGCAGAGTAGATGGCATTGAGGAGAGTAGATGACTTGTGAAGGATTTTGAGCTCACGTAGAAGGTGTGGGCCGAGCATCTGGAACTCCCCATTTGGGAAATCATAATAAGGAACCTTCCTTCATTTAGTTTCTTCTTCATAGTCACAGAAACCATTTAGGAAAGCATAATAGGGAACCCTCCTTCTCTCCCCAAATGAGATAAGATTTTGAATATACAATTGATTGAAGTAATATGAAAAAAAGTTTGAAACTCATATGGCATTCCCTGTATAAGCTCATAATGCACTCTAGTGTTCTTCAAATGAAGGGCTTAAGATGAATGGTGAATATTAAAGACTAATTTGAGGGAATAAAAGATGACTAAGGTGTCAAGTAACGTATTTTAAAGTTGTAAATGTTTATACTAGTCTGACAATAGTGGAAGACATAAGGTTTATTCGCCACACTAGGAGACAAGGCTTATGTAACGGTTGAAAAATAAGGTTATAGGTCCTAACTCAGATTATCTGAGTTGGTAACTTAAAGCAAGAAAATTGAAACATATTCCTTGATCTCTATAGGCTCATGAAGAGTCATGAAAATTGAGGAAACAAAGGAAAATGAATAAAATCTTGCAAAGGTAATATTTACTCACTTTTATTTATCTCCATAATTTGAATTGAGAAGTTGAAGAAAGATACATATGTGGGTTGGTTAAGTGTAGAAGTTAAGAATAAATATATTTGTGTATTGATATATGATATATGGTTGAGATGAACAATTGTAATATAGTTCTAAGGTGTGTGTATACAAAATAGGTGAAAAATTTACGAAAGAAAGAAATGAAGTAAGAATGAAAAGGGAAATAGAATTATTAAAAATACATATTTCATGAAGATTATGGTAAATGAAGACTTGATAAATAGATAAATTTGAATATGAAGTTATCCATCGCTGGTATTCCAACAACATGTGAATTAAAAGGTGAAGCTTGAAAGTAAGAGAGCATATTGAAGGAAAATATGACAGCCATAGGAGTCTGATTTTGTGAAGATGCATACAAAATTATATCATGATTGAAGTCTTGTGACCAAATAGGCAGGTTCAAATGCATACAAGAGATTGAAGATATAGACAATAGATCTTGTATGATAGAAATTTGAAGGATATTAATGAATGAGAAGAGAGATGAAACAAAAAAATGTAGAGAGAGAAGTGATCTAATTTAGAGGTCATTATCAGTTGTGTAAGACAACATACTACTAAGTGTGACAAAAAAATTGAAAAATTCTAAGTTGCAGCTTAACATGTGGGGAGTTATTTGCTTCCTGTAAGTTGAATCTTACAAAAGATCAATTGTTGTTGGAATAAAGTTAGGAGTTGAAGCTTCCAGAAAGTAGAATCTTGCCAAAGACTCGAGTGGAAACTTCGTCAAATATTTGTTTTTTAGCTCCAAGTTGAGTTAAAGCTCAACCATGAAATCAAAGTAAAAATTGCAAGACATTCTTGACCAAAGCTAGTTCTTGGTTTCAAGTGGGTTTTTCTCCCGGTCTGGGTTTCCCACATTAATTATTGTCTCTATGTACTTTCTCCCATGTTAGCTTTTTAGCTTTTTGTGTATGTTGACTTTTTTATTGTTATGAATTAAGTAGGTTGGAATTTATTATTAAACCTGTCCAAATTTCAAAGAAATTGGTATCGAGCCTAGTACTCTTTAAACAAGTCTAATAGCTTGGAGTAGGTCCTTCCTAAAAACAAGAATGATTATTAAGGTAATTCCTAGTAGTAGCACAAGAGATAGGTATTTCAAAGTGAGGATGAAGTATTAGATGAAGGGGAAGATGAGGTAAATATTGAAGTGGAAGTGATAACTTCTCTAGATGAATTGAATCATCTAAAGAAAAAGAACAAAAAATTAAAGGTAAAGATGAAAGAGTATAAAGAGAATATTAGGATTTTTGAGGAGAGGAAGAAATATAAAGATGAATATGGAATAAAATAAATTGAGGCATAATTAGAGCTGATTTCATCATCTCTTATATACAAAGAGAAAGAGCATCTCAAAATTAGTACAGAGCTGAAATCCCAGTTGAAACAATGTCAAAAGCACTACATGCCAAAGAAGACACCTGCATGAGACATGAAGAAGAAATAATATCCTTGAGAGATGAATTAGAGGAAGAAAAAGAGATACTAAAGATGTATAACAAGATGGAAAATATCTCTGAAGCCTTGAATGGAATGTTGGATAGAAAAAGGCAATAGGTGACAAAACAAGACTAGGCTTCACAGAAGAACCCATGAAGAAGTGTGAAGATAACAAAGATGGTTCAAGTAGACACTCAAACATGAAGAAAACTGAGGGAAAAATTATAGAAGGCCTAAAACAATTAGGAAACCTAATGCTTTCAAGTATGAGAGAACCTTTAATGGATATTATTTTCCATGTCACACTTTTCGACATAGATCTAGGGACTGCATGATTAAATTTGATAGAGAAAACACATGGAGAGTATCTAAAACTGAATATGAGAAGAATATAACATGTTTTATATTCTGAGAAGAAGGACATATTGTAAGATACTACTTTAAAGAGCCAATAAGTCAGTATTGGAAATAATAAGAATCAAGAGGTAGGAACCATGTGTGTTTTAATTGTCATAGAAATTGTCATTTTGTAAGACATTGTCTTAAGTCTCCTATATATAACAACAGGTTGCATGCATTAAAAATACAAGTTAAGAAGATTCTAAATATGAAGACAAATCCTATAGATGAGACAAAGATAACTATATCTAAAGTACCCTATGGAAATAAGGAGAAGAAATGGATATACAAGATCAAGGAAGTAAACTCAGGAGTTAAGGAAGTAAAGAATGATAAGAGAATAGTGTGGGTAGATGATGCAAGTTCAAGAAAGGAATCGAAATTTTATGATCAAGAAAATAAGAATGAGAGAAAATGAAGCACCAACCATGAAGGACCTTGACTCATAGTTAAGTGAAAATAAGAAAATGAAGCTTATAATGTATGTTTATCAAGCATACAATCAACAAGAGAAGACTTAGGAGATAATGTTTTCATACCACAAAGTGCAAACAAGAAGATTAAGAAGGCTTCAGATATAAAAAGAGAAAATAATAAGTCATCAAGTTCATTTTATGACTTTTTACTATGTTAGGTGATCCTTTAAGTAAAGTTTTCCTTCTCTAGGCTTCTATGAGGAATAAAATAGATGGAATAAGAATTTTTTTGTACCTGAGAAGATGATCATCAGTAGGTGCTCATAAAATATTTCTCCTTGTTGCAAATATACTTGGGGTAAAAGGCATGTTTTCTCTATTTTTCTCTTTAGACATTTTGTAGTCATTTTTACCCTTAACACAAAAGAAAGGGACCCCATGCACACCGGCCTATCACCCAACGAAAGTTTGGTGTTCACCTGAGGTATGCACAAGTATCGAGTCTCTCTTTTATGTGAGTTTAGTGGGAAACATCATCTATGATTTGTGTAAGATATTTCAGAAGGGAAGTTAGGACATACAAGAACCATAGGGCTCAGAACGGCCTCTAGATCCTTACAGTCATTTTAGATAGAGTACTTAATAGAATCCATAACATGTATCATGACAGAAAGAAACATACAAGCATCCTTACTTAGCATGAAAGGAAAGAGAACTCATGAGAGAGAAGTATGCATCAGAATCATTGATATTCATGTATATATATAACAGGTAACCTCATTACATCCATTGAGCCATTACAGAGTGTCACAGAGAAGCAGACCACAATCATGCATTACACTAGACTTATGTAACTAAGCTACCAAAAAGAAAAATTACAATCCCATGCCTAATACATCCTCTCCCAAATGTAATTATCCACTAATAGAGTCCTCGCAGTAATTCTGCAGAGCTCCACCCATACTCTCTATCTCCTTTATTTATGCTATAGGTCCTTATATTTATAGCTTTTACGGGTGCCATCTACCTCTCCAAAGTGCCCTCGGATCCTATGCCAATGTCCGAATGTGGTCCTCCATGTGAGCATGCTTCTCTAGGCCTAAGATTTCCACTTTATCCCATGATGTGCTTCTAGAAGCTTCTAGCATGCTCCTTCCTGGGCCAACCTGTCACCAGGATGGCACCTTATCCACATGTAATTAGGTCATGCTTTTCACATGTTCTGCTTTGGACATCCAAATTGACTAAGTCCCAAACCCTTGGCTATGTCCTCACACCTCGCGTGTGCTTCACGGGATTCCTTAAACCATCCTTTGTGCACTTTTTTCTTGCACGCTATTCCATAATTGGGACCTTATGCACCTATGCACTTTCATACTTAGTCAATATTCTAGGGTCCAACATCACCCCACATGATGTCTATTCTCCATCTGTAGGAACACTTCCCTTAGTGAGAGAAAGAATACAAATAGGATTATGCCTAGGAAAAGAATAAGAGGATGAAAGAATGGGAAAGAAGAAAGAATGGGAGAGTGAAAGAATCATTACAACAGATTGGGAAAATCCTTTTGCAAGTTAGCCTCCAGTTTATTCCAGGCATTGACTTTGCCTTGCACTCTTTGATAGAGGTCACCAACCAAAGTGCTTACCTCTTCAAAATTCAGTCCATCTCCTTGCGCGATCATAACATCCGTAATTTTCTCCAACTCTTTGCATATATCCTCCAACGCGTCCATTCTTCGTGTGATGTGCGGATATAGCTCCTTTAGCCGTTTTTGATTAAAACCCATAAGGTTTCAATGGCTTCTAAATTATTCTCAACCTCAGCAAGGATTTTGTCACGTTCTACCCTATTCCCCTTTTTTATAGTTTTTCCCTTTTTGAGAATTAAATGCTACTTCACCTACTACCATACTTTTTTCATTTAATGTGGCTTTTTCAAACAAATCCCGACTTCAGCGCTTTCCCTCACATGCCCCTCCTACATGAAAACTCCACCAACCTTCGACGCATAACCAATCCACCTCAACAGAGACTCTTGCACAGCATGCAAAACCCATCTTGAAGGCACTTCTTACATCCTGATTTTTGCTTTCACCTACCTTGTGTTGCTTAATGTGATTTCTCCTTCTTAGTATGTGGGATCTAAAATTAGCTTTCTCCTGGCACCAACCATCCTTTTGTCATCTTTCCTCTCTATAAACCTCTTTCAACCAGGCCATTTAACTAATATTTTTGACACAACTTCCTTGGTACTTTAACCATGAGCTCATCCACATTACTCCACCCCACACTTAAAATGATGCATGGTCTTCTGCACATTCACATATTCTCAACAAGTAGTAATAAGGTTACTGGTGCAAAAGGTGCACAAAAAAAAACAACGCGAAAGGGAAACACAAGGAAAGAAATGTATAAATGAAAATTATAAACTAACTGGAAAATTTGCCTTATTTACAAACACCAAGAAGACTTATTTATAGTAGGGCTTCAGCCTACTCCCATTGAAGTGTCTAGGAAACTTCATCCCATCTATCGCTTGTAACTGGCATGCACCTGAATCAAGGATGTATGAGATTGTGTAAGGACCCAACCAATGGACTTTTAACTTCCCAGGGTGGTGTAGAAACTTGGAATCATATATTAAAACCATCTACCCAACCTCAAACTTCTTGTTTCTAATGTGGCAATCATGTCAAGCCTTCTGCTTTGATTTTTCTATTGTTTGGCTCCACCTGGTGAGTGATCATCTCTCATCCAGCTTCATTAACTCATCAATCCTTTCTTCCAGTGCTTGTTCATTGGCTAACCCTCATGTACATGTTATTCACAGAGAAGGAAACATGAATTCAACTGGAAAAATAGCTTAGTGTACAAACACCAAATGAAATGATGTAGCTTTGTTCAACCTTTAATATGTTGTCTTGTAAGCCCACAATACTTCCGATACTTTGTCATCCTAATCTTGTCTTACGAAAATAAATTTTGGTCAAGGTATGACTCAGTATTTTGTTGAATGCTTCTACGGTTCCATTTACTTGCAGGTGATAAGGAGTAGTCTTGTGATGATCCACCATGAACTCTAATAACAGGATCCTCACGGTCTCATTCAATAAATGCGTACCCCTATTGCTAGTCAATTTCAATGGGCATCCATACCTCAAGATAATGTTCTCCCATGAGAAATTTTCTATTGTGGCTGCTATGCAATATTTATTCAGTAGGCTACCTCTTCCCACCTTGTTAGATAATCCATGCAAGTGATGACATAACATGACCTAGTCCTATGTGCCACTATTGCAATATGGCCTACAAAGTCTTTTGCCCACTTTTCAAAAGGATCCACGCTAGGGATAGGGCACAAAGGCATTTCATCCCTCCTTCAGGTTTGCCAATGTGTTGATAATGGTCACACGCTTTACAATAGTCTTTATAATCCTTGCATAAGGTTTCCCACAACAAACCAACCATTAATATTTTATGCATGGTGGTATCACTTGCATAATTCCACTGCAGCCCACCATGTGCTTCCTCCATGATGGCTAGGTGCTCATGCTCTAATACACACCTGCGTAAAACTTCATCACATCCCAACTTGTATAAGTCTCCACTGATTAACATAGGGAGCGACGCGTATGGCTAGCTATTTCTTCTCCAATGTCTTCATTCCTTCTGGTACCACACCTTTCTTTAAAAATACTGCAATCTCTTCCAAATCTGAGGGCATGCCCCACAACCTAAATAGTTGTGCATCTTGCATTGTCTCCTCAATACTCTACACATCCTCCCCTGAATCAATTCTTGATAGATGATCAGGCCCATAATTTCTTTTCCCAGGCTTCACTACTATGGTGAACTCAAACTCTTGAAATAACAACCACCGAAATATGCACCCTTGTAGAATGGGATTGTTCACCAAATACTTTAATTTCATGTGGCTAATGTAAAACACAAAGGGTGTTGCTAGCTGATACTGTCTAAACTTGAAAATCATGTAGATCATCGACAATGCCTTGCGCTCGGTTGTGGTATAGTTCTACTCTACTGGTGTCAAATTCCAACTTGCAAAACATAGAGGATGACCAAAAATCCCTTCACCTAGCTATTCAAGCACTAATCCAATGGTAATCCCTGAGGCATCTACATGGACATGAAAAGGATTGTCCCAAGAGGGAAAACATAATATGAGCATAGTTACAATCCTCTCTTGTAATGTATCAAACGCCCTCTACTAGGCCTCTCCCTAATAGAAGGCACTTTTATGTCCGAGAAGTTCCTCTAAAGACATGGTGATCTTGGCATACCCTTTGATGAATTTCTTGTAATATCTTGTATGCCCAAGGAATCCATGCACTTTGTGCTCTAGCTAGTAGGCTCCCTAACCCAACAATAACTACAACTTTAGCGGAATCTACCAGCAAGCCCTCCTTACATATTATATGCCCCAATAAATTCTTAAAGGGTGTAGAAAACACACACTTCTTAATTTTGAGGGATATCCTCAACTACCTACACCTCTCAAACATTAACCTTAAATAGTCACAATGGTCTTTAACCAGACCATACACTGTCCAATCATCCAAATAGACCTGTAGAAACTTATGGATAAAGTCTTGGAATGCT
The DNA here is from genome assembly GCA_018340775.1 of Taxus wallichiana var. yunnanensis. NCBI lineage: Eukaryota > Viridiplantae > Streptophyta > Pinopsida > Cupressales > Taxaceae > Taxus > Taxus wallichiana. The sequence goes on from CM031238.1 coordinate 484,151,592, forward strand.
TGCACCACTATGCGCAAAAATAAAGTAGGCGCATTCTTCAACCCAAAGGGCATGACCGTATATGAAAATATTCCACACTCGGTGGAAAAGGTCTTCTCTTGGTCCTCCTTCACAATTTGGACTTGGTGGTACCCTAAAAATCCATCTGTAAAGGAATAGATTTCACACCCAACGAATCCTTCCAAAATTTCTTTAGTGAAGGGGGTTGGAAAGGATCAATGACAAAAACTACGTTTAGCTCCCTATAATCCATGCAGATCCTAATCTACCCATCCTTCTTGATGCTGATTACCATTAGACTTATCCACTCGATTCCTCCACTACCTCAATGATATCGAAGCTATCATTTTGTCTATCTCATCAACCTTCATGTGCAAATTGGGATTCATCCAGTAGGGCCTTTTCCTAACTGGGCACGCACCATCCTTTAGTTTTATCTTCATCTCCCCCAAGGAATGGTGAGCACCTTTCAGTTCATGGTACCTTCATGGAAATAAATCCTCAAATTCACGTAATAGATCAATGATCTTACAAACTTCCTTCTCCGACTAGTAATCTCCAATAATAACTTCATAGGTTCTTCTCCTAAACCGATTTTAACCTTCTTTTTCTTTAAGGGTTCATGGTAGGTGTGCACACGAGTATCAATATCTCACGCATCTCTACTTGAGTGGCTAACATCCAAGCTTTATGATCCCTCTCCATCAATCACATACACCAACTTTCCCTTCTCCTTTTCTAAACACGCGTGCTCAAGTCAGAACTCTTATGTTTTCTCTACTTATTCAAAGTGTGCCTCTAATCCTAGTTCACCTAGTAATTCCAACAACCTATCTTCCATCATGGAACTATCCCCATGGTAAGGTGCTTGATGCCCCGTAAGGCCTTATCAACCGATAGCTTGGTACTGATACTTAAAGTTTTGAATAAGGTCACCGTGAGCTCTTGCTAATTCCTTGTCTAGTGGCGTGTCTCTCGAATTAATGTACCATGCGCGTGCATAACCCTACAGTGTAGAATACAACTTCGCACCTAGAGGGATGGTGGAAAAGTTTTCAAGCCTTCTCTCCGAGATCCTCTCACACTCCTAGGTGTGAAAAGAGGTGGGATCCTTCCCATGGTAGTCCTCGATGGTGGTGGGCACATTGCTCCTAGAGAATCGATAGAGAGAAATTCTTACCTCACACCTTTCCAAAAGGATATCCCGATGTGTAGCCCACCATTGTGCTACTATATACTTGAGAACGACATATAACACCCTTAAATTTTGTTATTTTCCTCCTTTGCATTCAAGTGTTGATATATGATTTTCCTTATATGGATATGTTCTTTTTATTATGGGAAATCATGCTTGATATGGTTAAAGTCTTTTTTGCTCTTAAAGAACTTAGATAGAACTGGAATGTTTCCTGGATTCATTTTTATCTCTCATAGATGAGTGCAATCTGATTTTAGAAAAATTGTAACTTATCTATTTTATGACTCATCCTTAGATCAATTACAGTGATCCAAGGAATGTTTTAAATCTATTCAAGATGAACAATCAATAAATTGGCATTCCATGAATTATTAAGTTTTGGACTGAACTTAGAAGATATAAGTTCTTTAATTCTCCTCAATGAAAATATTTCCATTATGTGGAAAGTTTCGTTGGATTTCTGGAATCGTCCCCGGCAGGTCATTACAGTCGTAATAGGGTTTTTAGCCATTTATGGCATTGGAGAGACCAGGACCCTAATCAAGGTAAGATATATAGGTATTCTTATCTAAGCTATGGTACTTGATACAATTTCTAAACCTAACCTAGCTTGGTACAAACAAAATATGGAAAGGTTGCTAGATAATAATCTAACCTAGAACCTAATACTACAAGGTTATGGGTGATCTAACCTAGTTCCTAAACTATGTATTTTTGATATACACCTAAGGGTTTATCTAACCTAATTGCTAAGGACATATACTAAGGTTAGAGGTTAGTGTTATATCCTAAGGTATAAATTTTAAATTACCTAAGATCTAACCTAAGCCATTAATCTACCCTAAGTTAGTGGTTATGAATTGGAACCTAAAGGGGGTCGCATACATATTGGATGGTTTCTATGGCATTAATGTTAAGTGATAAGGTTGTAAGGAATATAGACTGCCAGCTTTGGTAGGGATTAGTTGGTTGGCGGAAGCCTAGGTGGTAGCATCACTAAAGTTTGAAATGTTTGTTAAATTTGATTTGGCACTTGCCAAATTTGGTGGTCGGTGGCAAGGAGGAATGAGCGAAAACTTGGAGTTAATGGAATTAAATGCATTTGGGTTTTGAGCCCAACCCACCTTGGTAGGCATGCCAGTGGATTTTGGATGAGTTGTTTCATTTTGCATGTGCTCCGTTTTTCACTCTTCATGCGATCTAGTTTTTGAACCAACAATTTAAGCTTCATTGCATGGCTATTTTTGAGGTTTTGGATCTATTTTCATTTTTTGGAATGTATATAAAACAATGTGGAATAATTTTTTGGTTGTTTTACCTTTCATGGAGAAGGGGAGAAGAAAGGAGCTTGATCAGAGGTCTTCTTCGATTTCACAGTGGCACTATCAAGCATGATAGGCTCTAACTGTTAAAATCTCTTACATCCTCTAAATGTTTTCATTAAAACAACTTGCTCCATTGTGTTTGTGCATCCATGCTTTATCTGGTATATGGATTTATGGGTTTTGTATAAACTTGTGTTTCTGGGTTGAATCTGGATTTTACTTGATTCTGTTGGAAGCTTGTTTTGCATTGCTTTTTCTTTTACAACGGAATTGTGAATATGTGAGCAAAACTAGAAACTTCACAATACTTCTTCAGTGGTTGAAATTTTTGATTGGTTTTGAATTATTTAGTTGTCTTTATTGTTACATGAGATTTGTCTGTATTCATTGAGTTGGTGTTGTGAATTGTTGTGTTTATAAACCCAAGTGGGTAAGCAAATCTAGTAACTTTTAGAAACTCTTAAACTGGTTCGAGCTAATTGGTTGAAAACTAGTTTCGTGAATGAAACCATTTCTAAGATTATTTGCTTTAATATGTTAGCATTTTATCTCATGGTTAATTGGACTGTGAATAAATTCATGGGTGGGATGTTTTGTATCACCTTGTGGAAACTTTAACTATTGTAAAGTTTGCATGCACAGGAAAATATAGTATATGGTTTAGTTTGTATTTCTTCTTATGAAATGCATTGACTATTTTTGAAATTCGTAGGCACTATGTGTAGGCCAATATATGGTTTAGTTTGTATTTCTTCTTGTGAGGAACATTGATTGATAATGAAACTTGCATGCACAAGAAAAATAGTATATGGATTAGTGGTGTGTTTCTTCCTGCGAAAACTTGGTTAATTTTGGAACAGTACTAAAGTTTTGTTTGCTATTATGGGTAAACTTGACTGTAACTCGAAGTCTCTTAGCATGGTGCTTGTAAAATCTTATTCTTTGACCACATTAATGGTTTGTGGAAACTCTTTATGAACCCGATTTGAAAGTCCTTAAGTCTTAACATATCAATTTTACTACATTCTATTTGAAATTGGAAATAGGGTTTGAAAGGTGTTTGAATAAAATTAGAAGACCTATTCTTGATTCTAAACTGTTTATAAGTATTTCATTATAATCAGTTTAGTATTACGGTATTTGGGTAAGTATGAATTCGTGATTTGAATATGGTAAAGCAACATTGTATAGGAAATTTGTTCTTGATGTTTCAAATTTAATGGTAATCTACATGATGTATCGGTTCAACTATTATAGGCTTTGGTTACTTTATAACTAATAGGGAACCTGTTGTTACCCTGACATGGTTTTTCAACTTTGAATGATTCGAGCCTTTGAGGAAGTTGTGTCTAATTCATTGAGCTTGGGATTATAATCTGAGTCTTACTCAATATGAATTATATTTATATTATTATTGAACTTGTCGTTATTGGGATAGTTCTGCCTTACCTAGACTATCGGGAAGTCTAGAGGGTGAGTACCAAACTATATTTCTTACTTCTTGTTGAGCTCAATAAATGGATGTCAAGTCTGGAAAAGTAAATAGTGATTTTTAAATTGATTTTAAACTTTGTTTAAACATCATTGTTTTGTTGTTAAGTTTAAAAAGGGAAAAATTTAAGGTAAGATAGATGGAATTTTTCTGTAGATAGTGAATGGGTTCTAAGAAAGAAAATGGTTGCATGATTTCTTCTTATCTGAAGATTGTTTTGGTACAATGAAAGAATAATAAGTCTTCAGGATATACTAGTAATACCTTACCATTTGTGGGCTGTGTATGAATTGCATTATTAAAATGTTTCTATCGGAAAGTAGAAAACATGTATTATGTTGGGAAAGTTGAGAAAGATGTATCAGTTGGTTATCTCTTTATTGATGTTGTTCTAGCTCTCTTTTCTTGGAACTCTTGCTTAAACATGAACTGTATGTTTAAAAAGGAAGTAAAACTATTTAATTGAGTTGTAAGATTTGGTTATAGATTGGGATCATATTATGATAGGTAAACTTTGCTAATATAGATTGGGTAAGTTCAATGGTTGGAACTTCCATATTTTGTTTAGATTAAAAAGGATTTCGAGTACTTAATTTAGTCTTTCTGCACTTTTTGAATTGATTGAAAGTAAGTAGGAAAAGTTGGTTGATTGGCTTGCTAAGAGAATTGTAAACTTATAGTTGACTGATAATCTATCATGTTTTCTAGGATTACCTTTATATGAATCTGTTGATGAATACTTTAAAATGTTGAATTTTAAAGTAGTAAACCCTTAAGAGGATTAGTTAAATTATGATATGCATATGTTTCTACCCTATTGGATGTCAAGTGCTTAGGCATATCGAGATGTTTTCTCCTCTACTTTACTTGACAAATTGGATGAAACATCTTAATGTGAATATGCAGAAAACATTTCCTGTATCTTTTAGAGAGGATAAGTGTTGTAATATAATCTGGCAAGATTAGAAATAATGATATGTTATGATTGTTGTTTTATAAAGATAATTGATAAGGTAAATTATACTTTGATTTGAAGGACTAAATTTATGGAGTATATTTTCTTCTTCTATTTTGTTAAATCTGCCTTAGTATTACTCTTCTTTTATTAATATCACATATGCTTAGGTGCATGAACTATTAGTGGTTCATTTAAGCAGGGTTGTTCTTATTGGGACATTTAGTGGATTGCACTTCATTTTAAGGCTTAGTGCTTATCATGCTCAGTTCATTGAACTGACCCGTGCTAGCAATTTTTGTAGATGGACTTTGTAAGTGATAAAAGAAGGAAAAAACTTATTTGATGCATTGGCTGATCTAAGTTGATTCTTGTGAATGAAATTCTGATTTGTTCTCAAAGTTGTATTGTAAAAAGAAAATTTTATCTCATTCTGAATATAGGTTGTTGTCACACAATATGCCTAAAATGTATAAGTTTTAAATGAATTGAAAGATGGAGATTTACTAGGCATAGATTGTGTAAATTATCTTGTTTTGAGGATAAAATTCTTATTATCTATATGGTTGGATGTATATTCATGATGGTATTATAAAAAGGAATTTTGATGAACTTCCTAAGTAAGTTGAAGTTAAATGAGTGGCTGAATACAACAATCTTATTTAAGTATTTCATTATATCCTATGATGTGAAATAAAACTATAATTAAAACCATTGTAATTATAAAGGACATTATGGGTGTGTTAAGCCCTAGAATGTAACTATGAAGAGGAAGACCCTTCCTCTCTAGTAATGAACTAAATAAAAGAGAAAGTTATGATTTTTAATCATTAAGACTTAATTATAAAATTCTCGATATGTTAAAGCCTAGTAGGTTGTTACACTTCCTTAATTGGTTAAGTTATTTAAAATAAAGGAACATGAGATGTTGTTGTCTTGTTTAGGATAACGGGGGTTGTTAGGTCAAAACTAAAAATCTAGAAGCAATCTTAAGTTATTTAAGTTCTTTGGATTATATGAATCGAGATATAAAAAGAACTTAAAGAGTGTTAGACTTGGGGTTTGTTGGGCTGCCGAAATATGTCGTCTTATAACCCAAACTTATCTTAACGTAATTAAATTTGGAGAGTATGTACATCTTCACGAGGTTGTTTTGTAGGATGTTGACACATGTCAATTGCATGGTTGTACCTTCGAGAAGATTAGGATCTTCTCGAGGATACAACAATGTAGTTAACATGTGGCAACACCCTTCTGCATTGATCGTCAAGATCTACACACCTTTGAACTTGATCAAGATTTTCCTCTAGGACTGGTTAGTATCATAGCTAGGATATGAAGTAGCCCTTTAGGACTCAGGGTACCTTGGCACATGGGGTTAACCTAGGTTGACCTAGTATGCCAATTTACCCTAAGTCTTTATGAGCCTCTTCATATCATGACCTAAGTTGTTAACCTGTAATAGAGTTAAACCTTGGGCAAGGGGGACTACAGAAGTTAGTGTAAGACATTCTAGATAACAATGGAGTGGGGTGAAGGATGTATTCTAGGATTGATGAGTATGTCATCAAGGAATAAGTTATACGAATAGTATGTTAGAAATATTTGGCCAAAGTATCGCAAGCTATTGATTGCATTGTCCTATGTCACCTAGTCTAAGGATCATGATGCCGATGAATATTGGTAAAAATATTCAGTTAGGTTCCTTGGATAGATCACTCAGAACCTAGAATAGGGTAAGAGAACCAAGAATATGGAGTATTTAGTAGAATACTCAAAACTCAATGTTACACATGAATGGATCGGTAGTTCACCGAGTCATGGAATGAATAGATCGGTTGCTCACCGAGTCATTATAGCTGCATATGGTTATCTATTATAAGAATGATTGTTATGAAATGTGTGTTCTAAATTATGTATTTAGAATAGAGAACATTAATCATGCAAAAAAAAAAAAATTCCTTGTTTCTAAAGTCTTAAAATGGGAATGTTACATCTTGGTATCAGAGCTAAAGGTTACAACTCTTAGACCTATTGTGTCCATAATCTGATAAAAAATTAGATTTTATTGTAATAAAAATGGTTAGAATAAGGGGGAATGTTGCAAATAATGCTCCACCTAATGAAGGAGCAGAAACAACCCAAAAACTTGTCGAGATCCTTGCTACCATGTTGGACACAAGAGATCATTTGGCTGTACTTGAACAACAAGTGATGGGTAATGAGGAGGAAGAAGAAGGCTGGTAATAACAATCAGCCACCTCCTGAACAACCCCAATTTGGGTGTTGATAATAACAATGTTAATGTACTTGTCCAACTAGAAAACAAAAAGGCAAGATTGGTAGTTGAACTCACTAATGATATAAAAATGATAAGTCCACCTAAGTTTGATGGCACCACATTAGGTGATGGAGCTGAGAACTAGCTCAGTGAGATGGAGAAGTAATTTACAATAAGGAACTTCTCCGAAGAGACCAAAGCTATTTGGGGAGCATATCCGCTTTCCCATGAAGCATCTTCATGGTGGGACAACCAGAAGGCTGAGCTGAACATTGATGAAACTAACATCACTTGGGATCAATTTAAAGGTTATTTTAAGAAAAATGGCTGCCACAACTTTATTATGATCAGAAAATGACTGAATTTTAGAACTTAGCACAAGGAAAGCTAATCTACTGAATCGAGTATTGGGAGATGCAGTTTATGAAACTACTCAAGTATGTACCTCAAGATATCAAACGATGAGAAGTTCGAATATAAAATTCATCATGGGGATGAATCCCATCATTGGGGAGAGGTTTATGTTCACATCCCAACCACTATGGAAGGGGTTGTTGAAAAAGCCATAAGGTAGGAAAAAAATTTAAACGCTATGTCTCTCATAAAGAGGAAGTGTGGAAGAAAATTCCAAACTCTTCTTCAGCTTCTCTTGCACCTAAGAAAGGACCATGGAAAAATCTTGGTAACAAAAGTAAGTTTTCAGCTAAAAATAATAAGAAAACAACAATGAATAAGCTCTGCATGGTAATACACGAACAATTTTTCCAGAAATAATAATAACAAAAAACCCTATGGAGGTCAAAATGATAACTTTAAGGATGGAAATAATTCTGAGCCTAAAAAGGGACCGGTAGGAGGCTGTTATAACTATGGAAAATATCATTATGCAAATCAATGTCCTTTGAAGAAGGATGATCATAATCAGCAGCACAAGATACATGATGCAATAGCTGACAAGTAAGTTTGAAAAGCAAGTTACACCTATCGAGGTTCTAGTAAGTTATTTGGCATACCTATAACTATTCTATTTGATACGGGAGATCTATCGAATGTTTTATTTCTAGTAAATTTGCTTCAAAACTTAAAAGAAAAGTTAGAAAAATGGATAAATCATGGACTATACATTATGGTAATAATTCTGTTCATACAGTTAGTATGTGTCTTTTCATAGCAGTCCTTGACTTACCTAGCTTTTCCATAGAAGTTGATCTCTATGTAGCACCTTTGGGCTCTTATGATATAGTCATAGGTGTAAATTGGTTAGAATATCATAAAGAAAAGGTAGACTTTTTTGAAAAACATATTAGTTTTTAGATGATCTATAGAAAATAGCAGAGATTCAAGGTGTAAAACGAGAAATTTCAGTTAGGAAATTACTAGCTATGCAACTTAAAAAGGCCAAAAATAAAGGTTATACCATATATGCAGAAATATTTCTAAATCTACGGAAGAAAATAGTGATTTCATGGAACGTTATCCACTGTTACAGAACTTCAGTGACATGTTTCCAAAAGAATTACTAGGACTACCACCCAAAAGGGACTTTGACTTCATGATTGAAATCAAACCAGGTACTGAACCTATTTCTAAAGCACCTTATCGAATGAATACACATAAATTAGTTGAGCTTAATGCTCAGTTTCAAGAAATTTTGTCTAAGGGTTTGATTAGACCAAGTGTTTCACCTTGGGAGCACCATTGATATTTGTGAAAAAGAAGGATGGAACACTCATATTGTGCATTGATTACCGGATGTTAAACAAAGAAACAATCAAGAATAGATACCCACTTCCTAGAATTGATGATCTATTTGATCAGATGCGTGGAGCATCGGTATATTCTAAGATAGACCTTTGTCTGGATATCACCAACTACGAATTAAGGAAGAGGACATTCATAAAATAGATTTTAGGACAAGGTATGGACATTATGAATTCATAGTTTTATCCTTTGGATTAACGAATGCACCTACAACTTTCATGAACTTAATGAATAATATATTTCAAGAATACTTGGACAAGTTTTTGCTTGTATTCTTGAACGACATTATCATATATTCTAAAAGTGTGGAGGAGCAACATGAACACTTGAAAATAGTTTTGGAAATTTTAAGAAAAAGACGGTTATATGGTAAGTTGTCCAAATGTTCTTTCTATGACACCGAAGTTCACTATTTGGGTCATATTATAACTAAAGATGGGATTGTTGTGGATCCTTCTAAAATTATAGCTATAGTCGAGTGGCCTACACCCAAGAATGTACATGAAGTTAGAAGCTTCATGGGCCTGACAAGTTATTATAGAAAATTTGTTAAGGATTTTTCTAAGGTGGCTGCACCAATAACTTCATTGCAAAAGAAGAATAAGAAATTTGTCTGGGATGATAAATGTGAATCTGCATTTAAAATTTTGAAAATTCATTTGACTTTAGCACCTATTTTAGCTGTACCTGATCCAAATGGAGACTTCACGGTTGTAATGAGATGCATCTGGGGAGGGTCTTGGAGGTATTTTGTTACAAAATGATCATGTCATAGCTTATGAAAGTAGAAAACTTAAGTTACATGAGTTGAATTATGCTCCACATGATTTAGAGCTTGCTACCATAGTTCATGCACTTCAAGTTTGGAGGCATTATCTACTTGGTAAACCATTTGAGTTGAAAACTGATCATCTTGGACTGAAGTACATTTTCACTTAGCCAAATCTGAATGCAAGACAACAAAGGTGGTTAGAGTTTTTGTCTCAATATGATTTTGATATAAGCTACATTAAAGGAAAAGAGAATAGAGTAGCTGATGCTCTAAGTCGTAGGAAGCACATTTCTACTCTTATAACATTAAGAACATAGTTTAAGGATGAAGTAAAAAGTGCTATGGAATCTGATTCATACTTTCAACAAATAAAAGTAGCACTTGCTAGCAGATCCAAAAGATGAAAGGTATAAAGGTTTTCACTTTGATAATGAAGGAATCTTACGTTATGAAAACAAAGTATACATACCTTTACTTAATGATTTGAGAAAGAAATTGTTGACAGATTTTCATAACTCACCTTTTATGGACACCCTGGCATTACGAAAATGCTTATTTATATAAAACAACAATATTTCTAGAAGGGAATGAAAAAGGATGTTATTGATTTCATGACTCATTATCTAGAATGTCAACGAGTAAAAGTAGAACATATACATCTAGTTGGTTTGCTATATCCTCATAGCATACCATAGACAAATGAATGTAGTAATAAGAATGGATTTTATGCAAGGGTTGCCTATGTCAAGAAACAAACATGATGTTATTTTGGTAGTAGTTGATAAACTAACGAAAGTAGCTCATTTTATTGCTGGAAATCTAAAGGATGATTCTCCTGTTTTAGCTAAAATATTTGTACATGAAATTTTCAGATTACATGGAGTACCTAAATTAATTATATCTGATAGAGACCCTAGAATGACATCAAGGTTTTGGCAAATGCTTAATGTAGCTCTTGGAACTAAATTGAACTTCAGTTTTGTGTATCATCCGAAAACAAATGGACAGACTAAAAGAGTAAATCAAGTTTTAGAAGATATGTTATGGATGTATTGTATGGATCAGCAGTATAAGTGGGAGGAGTATCTCCCATTAGTTGAATTTGCATACAATAATACATATCATGCTTCTCTTAAGATGACACCTTTCAAGGCACTTCATGGAATAAAATGCGAACCCCATTAGTTGGGATAACATTGAGGATAGAGAAGTAATTGGACTTGAAATCCTTACGGAAATGGAACAATAAGTTAAAATGATTCATGAACACTTGAAAGAAGCAGCAGATAGGCAAAAGAGTTATGCTGATTTAAAGCGGGTTGACAGGAAATTCAAACTTGGTGAGAAGGTTTTTCTTCATGTTAAACCAAAAAAGAGTTCTATAACTTTTGGCAAGGCTACAAGTTATCACCTCATTATGTGGGACCATTTGAAATAGTTGAAGTAATCAACCCTTTAGCTTATCGATTAGCACTACCACCTACTTTGTCATGAATGCATGATGTTTTCCATATTTCTTTGCTTAAGAAATACGTTTCAGATTTATCACATGTGTTAAATTGGAATTCCTTGCAGGTCCAAGACCCAAGAATAATTGTGGTTAAACCCACTCGAGTGCTGAAACTTGCCATTGCATTTAATGAATCATGAAATAAGACAATGGAAGGTCCAAGGGACCATTTGATGAAGAAAGTGCAACTTGGGAAAATCGGAAGATATGAAAACTACTTTTCCCTTTCTTTTTGAACAGAACTAAATCTATTGACTGATAAAAAAAAAATTTTATGATTTTATCTTTCCATGACATTAAGTAAGCCAGTTTTGGGCAAACGTTTATTCAATTTGAGAAAACAGTTATATAATACTGATTTCTAGAACTAAAAAGTTTAAAATAGTTGATTTTGAATAAGAGAAGTGAATGAATTGACTATCCTTAATGTAATTAAAGGATGTAATCATTAGGATGATGATTCTTTTAGGAGGGAAGCATGTAACACCCTTAACTATTGTTATTTTCCTCCTTTGCATTCAAGTGTTGATATGTGATTTTCCTTATATGGATATGTTCTTTTTGATTATGGGAAATCATGCTTGATATGGTTAAAGTCCTTTTTGCTCTTAAAGAACTTAGATAGAACTGGAATGTTTCCTGGATTTTTTTTTATCTCTCATAGATGAGTGCAATCTGATTTCAGAAAAATTGTAACTTATCTATTTTATGACTCATCCTTGGATCAATTATAGTGATCCAAGGAATGTTTTAAATCTATTCACAATGAACAATTGATAAATTGGCATTCCATGAATTATTAAGTTTTGGACTGAACTTAGAAGATATAAGTTCTTTAATTCACCTCAATGAAAATATTTCCATATGTGGAAATTTTTGTTGATTTATGGGAATCGACCCTTTAAACAGTCATTATAGTCGTAATTGGGTTTTCAGCCAATTATATGATATTAGAGAGAACCGGGACCCTAAGCCAAGTAAGATATATAGGTATTCCTATCTAAGCTATGGTACTTGATACAATTTCTGAACCTAACCTAGCTTGGTGCAAACAAAATCTGGAAAGGTTGCTAGATAATAATCTAACCTAGAACCTAATACTACAAGGTTATGGGTGATCTAACCTAGTTCCTAAACTATGTATTTTTATATACACCTAAGGGTTTATCTAACCTAATTTATAAGGACATATACTAAGGTTAGAGGTTAGTGTTATATCCTAAGGTATAAATTTTAAATAACCTAAGATCTAACCTAAGCCATTAATCTACCCTAAGTTAGTGGTTATGAATTGGAACCTAAAGGGGGTTGCATATATATTGGCGATGGTTTCTATGGCATTAATGTTAAGTGATAAGGTTGTAAGGCATATAAACTGCCAGCTTTGGTAGGGATTAGTTGGTTGGTGGAAGCCTAGGTGGCAGCATCACTAAAGTTTGAAATGTTTGTTAAATTTGATTTGGCACTCGCCAAATTTGGTGGTCGGTGGCAAGGAGGACTGAGCGGGAAACTTGGAGTTAATGGAATTAAATGCATTTGGATTTCGAGCCCAAACTGCCTTGGTAGGAATGCTGTGTGGATTTTGGATGAGTTGTTTCATTTTGCATGTGCTCTGTTTTTCACTCTTCATGCGATCTAGTTTTTCGAACCAGTAGTTTAAGCTTCATTGCATGGCTATTTTTGAGGTTTCAGATCTATTTTCATTTTGTGGAATGTATATAAAACACTATGGAAGAAGTTTTTGGTTGTTTGACCTTTCGTGGAGAAGGGAGAAGAAAGGAGCTCGATCAGAGGTCTTCTTCGATTTCATAATGGCACTATCAGGCATGATAGGCTCTAACTATTAAAATCTCTTGCATCCTCTAAATGTTTTCATTAAAACAACTTGCTCTATTGTGTTTGTGAATCCATGCTTTATCTAGTATATGGATTTATGGGTTTTTATAAACTTGTGTTCTGGGTTGAATCTAGATTTTACTTGATTCTGTTGGAAGCTTGTTTTGCATTGCTTTTTCTTTTACAACGGAATTGTGAATATGTGAGCAAAACCAGAAACTTCACAGTACTTCTTCAGTGGTTGAAATTGTTGATTGGTTTCGACTTCTTTAGCTGTCTTTATTGTTACATGAGATCTTTCTGTATTCATTGAGTTGGTGTTGTGAACTATTGTGTTTATAAACCCAAGTAGGTAAGCAACTCTAGTAACTTTTGGAAACTCTTAAACTAGTTTGAGCTAATTGGTTGAAAACTTGTTTCAGTGAATGAAACCATTTCTAAGATTATTTTCTTTAAGATGTTAGCATTTTATCTCATGGTTAATTGTACTATGAATAAATTTGTGGGTGGGATGTTTTGTATCACCTTGTGGAAACTTTAACTATTGTAAAGTTTGCATGCACATGAAATATAGTATATGGTTTAGTTTGTATTCTTCTTGTGAAAGGCATTGACTATTTTTGAAATTCACAGAACTATGTGTAAGCCAATATATGGTTTATTTTATTTCTTCTTGCGAGGAACATTGACTGATAATGAAACTTGCATGCACAGGAAAAATAGTATATGGATTAGTGTTGTGTTTCTTCCTGCGAAAACTTGGTTGATTTTGGAACAATACTAAAATTGTGTTTGCTATTATGGGTAAACTAGACTGTAACTCAAGTCTCTTAGCATGGTGCTTGTGAAATCTTATTCTTTGACCACATTAATGGTTTGTGGAGACTCTTTACGAACCCAACTTGAAAGTCATTAAGTCTTAACGATGTCAAGTTTATTACATTCTATTTGAAATTGGAAATAGGGTTTGAAAGGTGTTTGAATGAAATTAGAAGACCTATTCTTGATTCTAAACTGTTTATAAGTATTTCATTATAATCAGTTTAGTATTACGGTATTTGGGTAAGTATGAATTCGTGATTTGAATACGGTAAAGCAATACTATATAGGCAATTTGTTCTTGATGTTTCAAATTAAATGGTAATCTAAACAATGTATCGGTTCAACTATTATAGGATTTGGTTACTTTATAACTAATAGGGAACCTGTTGTTACCCTAACTTTTTTCAACTTTAAATGATTCGAGCCTTTGAGGAAGTTGTGTCTATTTCATTGAGCTCGGGATTATAATCTGAGTCTTACTCAGTATGAATTATATTTAAATTATTATTGAACTTGTTGTTATCGGGATACTATGCCTTACTCGGACTATCAATAAGTCTAGAGGGTGAGTACCAAACCATATTTCTTACTTCTTGTTGAGCTCAATAAATGGATGTCAAGTCTAGAAAAGTAAATAGTGATTTCAAAATTGATTTCGGACTGTGTTTGAACATCACTATTTTGTTGTCAAGTTTAAAAAGGGAAAAATTTAAGGTAAGATAGATGGAATTTTTCTATAGATAATGAATGGGTTCTAAGAAATATTATGGTTGCATGATTTCTTCTTATCTGAAGACTGTTTTGGTACAATGAAATAATAATAAGTCTTTAGGGATATACTGTAATACCTTACCATTTGTGGGCTGCGTATGAATTGCATTATTAAAATGTTTCTATTGGAAAGTAGAAAACATGTATTATGTTGGGAAAGTTGAGAAAAATGTATCAGTTGGTTATCTCTTTACTGATGTTGTTCTAGCTCTCTTTTCTTAGAACTCTTGCTTAAACATGAACTGTATGTTTAAAAAGGAAGTAAAATTGTTTAATTGAGTTGTAAGATTTGGTTATAGATAGGGATCATATTATGATAGGTAAACTTAGCTAATACAGATTGGGTAAGTTCAATGGTTAGAACTTCCATATTTTGTTTAGATTAAAAAGGATATTCAATACTTAATTTAGTCTTTCTACACTTTTAAATTTAACTTTGAAAGTAAGTAGGAAAAGTTGGTTGATTGGATGGCTAAGAGAATTGTAAACTTATAGTTGACTGATAATCTATCATGTTTTCTAGGATTACCTTTATATGAATCTGTTGATGAATACTTTAAAATGTTGAATTTAAAAGTAGTAAACCCTCAAGAGGATTAGTTAAATTATGATATGCATATATTTCTACCCTATTGGATGTTAAGTTCTTAGGCATATCGAAATGTTTTCTCCTCTGATTTACTTGAAAAATTGGATGAAATATCTTAATGTGAATATGCCGAAAACATTTCCTGTATCTTTTAGAAAGGATAAGTGTTGTAATATAATCTAGCAAGATTAGAAATAATGATATGTTATGATTGTTGTTATATAAAGATAATTGATAAGGTCAATTATACTTTGATTTGAAGGACTGAATTTATGGAGTATATTTTGTTCTTCTATTTTGTTAAATTTTCCTTAGTATTACTCTTCTTTTATTAATATTACATATGCTCATTAAAGCAGTGCATGAACTATTAGTGGTTCATTTTTAAGGCCTTAGTGTTGTTGCTTATTGGGACATTTAGTGGATTGCAAAACTTACGATGCATTTAAGGCTTAGTCAAAGTATTGTATGCTAAGTTTTAAATGAATTGAAAGATGGAAATTTAAATTTTAAATGATAAAGATGTGTAATTATCTTGTTTTGAGGATAAAACTTCTTATTATCTATATGGTTGGATGTATATTCATGATGATATTATAAAAGGAATTTTGATGAACTTCTAAGTAAGTTGAAGTTAAATTACTAGATGAATTCAAAAATCTTATTTAAGTATTTCATTATATCTGTGATGTGAAATAAAACTATAATTAAAACCATTGTAATTATAAAGGATATTATGGGTGTGTTAAGCCCTAGAATGATGTAACTATGAAGAGGAACAACCTTCCTCTCTAGTAATGAACTAAATAAAAGAGGAAGTTATGATTGTTAATCATTAAGACTTAATTATAAAAATTCTAATATGTTACACCTAGTAGGTTGTTACACTTACTTAATTGGTTAAGTTATTTAAAATAAAGGAACAGAGATGTTGCTGTCTGTTTAGGATAACGGGTTGTTAGGTGAAAACTAACAAATTTGGAATCAATATTAAGTTAATTAGAGTTCTTTGGATTATATGAATCTGAGATAGAAAAACAACTTAAAGAGTGTTGGACTTGGGGTTTGTTGGGCTGCTGAAATATGTTGTCTTATAACCCAAACTTATCATAACGTAAGTAAATTCGTGGAGGTATGTACATCTTCACAAGGTTGTTCCATAGGATGCTAAAACATGTCAAATGAATAGTTTTACCTTCAAGAATATTAAGATCTTCTCAAGGATACAACAATGTAATTAACATGTGGCAACATCCTTCTACATTAATCATCAATATCTACATACCTTTGAACTTGATCAATATTTTACTCCGGACTTGTTGGTATCATAGCTAGGATATGAAGTAGCCCTTTTGGACTCGGGGTACCTTGGAACATGGGGTTAACCTAGGTTGACCCAAAGATGCCAATTTACCCTAAGTCTTTATGAGCCTCTTCATATCATGACCTAAGTTGTTAACCTATAATAGATTTAAACCTTGGGCAAGGGGGATGATGAAGTTAGTGTAAGACATTCTAGATAACAATGGAGTGGGGTAAAGGATGTATTCAGATTGATGAGTATGCCATCAAGGAATAAGTTATATGAGCATAGTATGTTAGAAATATTTGGCCAAAGTATCACAAGCTACTGATTGCGTAGTCCTATGTCACCTAGTCTTAGGATCATGATGCTGATGAATATTGGTAACAAATATTCAGTTAGGTTCCTTGGACAGATCACTTAGATTCCAGAATAGGGTAAGAGAACCAAGAATTTGGAGTATTCAGTAAAATACTCAAAACTCAATGTTACACATGAATGGATCGGTAGTTCACCGAGTCATGGAATGAATAGATCTATTGCTCACCGAGTCATTATACCATGCATATGATTATCTCTTATAAGAATGATTGTTATGAAATGTGTGTTCTAAATTATGTATTTAGAACAGAGAACATTAATCATGCAAAACAAAAAAAAATTCCTTTTTCTAAAGTCTTAAAATGAGAATGTTATAGGACATAACTTAACATCCCCCTTCGTTCCTTCTCATTCTTCCACTTAGCTTCCACCTCCTGCAAAAATCTCTCGGGAAGGCTCCTCCTGAATACTTTGGCAATTATTTTCCTCTAAGGCATTGAACCATGCATGTCTTTGTTACCTTGGTCACCGACCCTCTCAACTTCAGTCAATCGAGTTCCATAAGTCCCATGCACCCAATTGTCACATGCCGATTGGTGGTATCACTTACTGACTGAGCATCCTCAAACTAGATAACTCTAGTTAGTAGGATGTATTATCTCTAGGTCCCTAATTGAGCGCACGTATATCCTATCTAGAACTTCTTCCCCAATGATTCAATATAGGGTGTCGACTTCCCATCACCATGGGTATAATGAACCGCTCTTCCTTGTTCTCGAAGCTGATGTACCCTTTTTTAAACTGAAGGTCCGCATTATTCTTATAACACCAATGGCACCCAAGTAGTGCTATAAAATTGTCCACCTTTGCGTGTACCAAGAATTTGAAGTCCACAATAAACTTAGCTCCTTGGATAGTGATATATGCATCCTTTAAGACATTGATGGGCATTTCTAAGTCTTTTTACCATATACAAAACATTCAAAGATGGTTGTAATGCAGGTCTTCCCATCTGATGTCATGCATCCAAAGTTAGAACATTAACCTCCACACTGTGTCAATGAGGATATTACTAAGGAGCCATCCATCTATAACTGCATTCAACATGATCTCCTTGTCATAGTCGAGGTTGTAAGGGGAAGGTTTATGCGTAAGACCTAACTCTCACACTCTCCTCCAGCGTGTGGTACCTTCTCTCTTAACCATGATCCTAGCAAGGGAATGATATTCTCTTTCCTTAGCATTTTACACACCTCCTTGACCTCATCTAGGTCATCCTTTGCACCTCAACTCTCCTTCCTTGTTCCTTCCTCCTAGATTGCTCCTTTAGACACTATATTTCCCCTTGTAAGCTCCGAATGACATCCATGGTGTCCTGATATACCTCCTTCTGATGCGTAGGGTCTAGATACTTTCCATGAACTACTTCCTCCATTGAAACCAGGTTCCTCTATCTTGGTATCTCTCTTGTGTGTGTAGCTTCTACCCTTGTTGTTACCAAGATAGGCTCTAAACCCTGAATCCCATGTTGCCCGAGGAATCCATTGTATGTCTACCTTCTTAATACTGACCATTACAATTGCCCTTATCCTTCCGTTATTGTTGTTTCATGTGCTCAAACAATTGTGGACACTCCTCATACTTATGCTTCTTTCTGCAGCACAAGCACCGCAATAGGTCCAAGAATTCTTGTTTGTAATGCTCCGTAGATCCACAATTGAAACAGGTTCCGTGCTAGAACTCACTCCTTCCTCCCCCATGGTTACCATGACCATGGAATCCTCCTCAAAAATATTTTCGCATGTGCCTCCATCTGACGCGCTCCTCATAACGGTGATCATCACCCTTAGAACTACTGGTAACACTGGTTTAGCACACCCCATGATCAATGGCCTCATGGATCTGATCAATGAGCCTACATTCCTTAGTATCATGGGTTGTAGAGGTGAAAATTTTGTAATAAAAAGATACATTCTTCCGAATTGTGTGTTGTAGCAAGGGGCACCTACTCACATCATGGTCCCCATGAAAAATTTCACAATCTACTGCCATAGCGCGTACTATCCTCTAGGGAAATTATCCTTAATGTGCCCCTCTACTTCACAATCTATGCACCATAAACCACTGTGAGTCTCATGGGCTGAGTTCACAGACAATTTTTCAAATTGTTTGGCCATAGTAGCAATTTGAGCCTCCAGGAATGGGCTAACGCCAGTATCAACACTACCAACAGCCTCGGCATGCAGAGTAGCTTCCAATGCCTCACGTGGAGTCCAGTAAAAGTTTTATGAGATAAATCCCTTCTAAAAGGAGTGATCAACCCCCCAAAAAACTATTGATCATGTTGCGAAGGGTGAATATCATATGATAATTTAGACGAGAGAGTTTTAAATCATGCATTATACTCCCGTACACTCTCTATCATTCCTTATTGAATCTCCTTCAAAGTGTTGATGCTCTTCTGCTCAAACTTAGGAATGTGGAATTCTACCAAGAATGCATTCTTTAAAGTAGTATAGTCCACCATTGTTTGATGAGGGTCATATTTCCTATACCAGCTATGCGCACACCCTTGCAACATGGTTATAAACTGACTAGCCTTTCGTTTTAGGGCTGTGATACCCTTCGTGCACCATAGTATTTCACAATTGTGAACATGTTCCATAGCATCCTCAATACCTTTGTAATCGGGAAAATGTAGAGACATTTCAAAGAAAACTTGTGGGGGTGGTTGGGGCCTAAATCCTCCTGAGCCAGAGCCTTAGTTTCTACTGTGTTTCCTCCATCACTTGATCCACCAGGTCCACCAGGTCTTGTAAAACCAGATCCACCAAGCCCACGAGGTCCTAAACCACTAGATCCATTAAATCCGCCATCTCCTACTCCTCCCGAACCATCGGACCCACCAAACCCACCTGCTCCTACTCCTCCTAAACCACCAGACCCACCAGGTCCTAAAGTGGTCGTGCTAAGGGTCCCCATAGTTCCACTAAGCTGCATGCCTATGATCTGTGACAATGCCCCACTACCAATAGTATACCATGTGCCACTCCCAAATGTGAGACCAAAAGCTTGTGTGTTTGTACCTTGTCTGAATAGTCCTAACACTGGGCTAGTGTTTGTAGCCATAGAAGTCCCAAATGAGAAATTATACCTCCTGGGCATAGACCGATCACCTCTAATGTAACAAACTAGAATGAAAATATTTTCCCCCTAATCTGGAAAACCAAGTACTATGGTCTAGTCACTAGGGAGCTCGATACGCGGCAACAGCTTTTTCTTTCTCTTCATGAAAAACTCATATTAGAAGCCAAAGGGGTCTCTCTCACATGCTTTCCAAGATGGGGTCGCATAGATCGCTCAAGTTCCACGTCCTCAACGTGAAGCTCAAATCCTTCATGTAACATTTTTACCATACATCCATCACACCTCTAACCTCACGTTGTCTAGCAATATCCCTTTCATGCATTTCACCATACTTAAGTTATCTCTCCTCCCTTTCTTTTCCACCTAACATCTACCATCTTCCTCCACCCTAGCTTCCTCGCTCAACACTCATAATGGTTTATCCGACCATTGGGAATGCATCTAAAATCATGGTAACCATTAAGATTTTTAGAGCCGAGGGACGAAACGTAGAAATGTTCCTCTGGCTCACACGAAACTCAAACTAAGTAACCTCCAGACAAGAATATGTGGAAATTACGTACTCCAAAGTATAGCTAGCCAATACTCTTTTCCACTAATGATCCACAACATAGGTCCACATCAGATCTACATCTTGTAGCCTTTGGTATTCTTCTTGGGTCCACACATGTGATCCATAACGAAAACCTGATCTAGATGAGTAGGCTTAGAGCCATTCATATAGTTCCACAGGGAAGCAAAAGGAAAAAATTTCATATAGATCATGGTAGAGATTCTCTTCTACCCATCCACGTGTATCAAACTTAGTTCCAGTGCTGAATCTCTAAGAAAATTCATCCTCTATGCTCTTGAACCATGATTCAACACTTTCTAATGTTAACCACTCTGTCATTACTCATTACACAGATCATGATGTATATTAAATCCCACTACAACTTTAAAAAGAGTCTTGGCAATGGAACCAAGATGTAGTCATTTTTACCCTTAACACAAAATAAAGGAACCCCATGTGTGCCGGCCTATCACCCAACAAAATTTGGGCACTCACCCGAGGCACGTGTGGGTACCGAGTCTCTCTTTTATGTGAGTTTAGTGGGAAACATCATCTATGATTTGTGTAAGATATTTCAAAAGGGAAGTTAGGACATACAAGAACCATAGGGCTCAGAATGACCTCTAGATCCTTGCAGTCATTTTAGATAGAGTACTTAACAAAATCTATAATGTGTATCATGATAGAAAGAAACATACAAGCATCCTTACTTAGCATGAAAGGAAAGAGAACTCATGAGAGAGAAGTATGCATCAGAATCATTGATATTCATGTATATATATAATAGGTAACCTCATTACATCCATTGAGCCATTACAGAGTGTCACAAAGAAGTAGACCACAGTCATGCATTGAAACTGGACTTATGTAACTAAGCTACCAAAAAGAAAAATTACAATCCCATGCCTAATACATCCTCTCCCAAATGCAATTATCCACTAGTAGAGTCCTCACAGTAATTTTGTAGAGCTCCGCCCATACTCTATATCTCCTTTTTCATGCTGCAAGTGATTATATTTATAGCTTTTACGGATCGCCAACTCACCCTCTAGCACCCTCAGATCCAGTGCCAAGTGTTTGAATGTGGTCCTCCATGCGAGCATGCTTCTCTAGGCTTGAGCTTTCCACTTTATCCCATGATGTGCTTCTAGAATCTTCTAGCATGCTCCTTCCTAGGCCAACTTAGTCACCAAGCTGGCACCTTATCCATGCACAATCGGGTCATGCTTTTCACGTGTTCTACTCTGGATGTCCAAATTGACTAAGTCCCAACCCTTGGATTTGTCCTTGCTTTTCGCACACACTATGGGCTTCCTTAAACCCTTCTCTTAAACCCTCCTTTGCGCACTTTTGCCTTGTGCACCATTCCATAACTGGGACCTTGTGTGCCTACGCACCTTCATACTTGGTCAATATTCTAGGGGTCCAACACGTTTTTACATAGTATGTTTAAAATAAGATGTTTTATATTCTCAATTGATCTCAATAAAGGAAAGGGTGTACATCAAACCCCAAGGTTTGTATTATCACCATATATGGGTGTTTCCAAAGTATCATCTTGAGTTGTGTATATAGGTTTCCTTAAGAAAAATTAAAATTGTGAAAAGTATCTCTTGATGGTTAAGAGATCTCAAAGTTTGTAGTGCCTTCTTGTATGTTGACATGACTTAGTCATGTTTGAGTCCTCCTTCCAAATTTTTTTCATACAAGGAATATTTTGAAGACGTTCTAAAACTATTAGAGAATATATTGGATCTTCGTCTAGAAAAATGATCTCGCTTAGCTCTTAAAATTTTGTCATTTTAGAAGTTATCATTCTAAAATAGGTCTAATAAGAGTTGAAAAAACGTCCTTAATTGAAAAATGAGTATTTGTTATGAGAAGTCATAATGTTGAGGTTTTTTTATCACCTTATTTTGTAATTTTATAAGTACCTAATATCTTCCAAAGTATGTCAACCAATCAATAAAGGATTGGAGTTGATTAAAGTGTTATTGTTTGATCTAGAAAATACTAAAGAATTATAGTAACCTCTAAGGAGTAAGTCATGGGGAAAGGACATGTGATGTGCCATGGTGATAAAAGAACATGTTTTACAAGGTCAAAAAGGTGGTTAGAATAATATAAATTTATCTTAGGTTTTCTTTTTGCTAACCAAGCTTCAAGTCGAGGGTCCGAGTTCTAAATATAAGTATGATGTTATTAACTTTATGTATAGTCTCACACAATCAAATATTAACTCATAGATGGAAATATGAGTTTTGAAGGTATGGAACAATGTCCTCTTCAAATGAAAATAAATTTTTGTATCCCTTAATTTTTTAAATGAAGGAAGATTATTAAAACAACTAGGTATAGGTTTTGTTGTGTATACTATGTCGAAATGGCTACACTTAAATTATGAGTGTGTATAAGGTATACTATAGGATCAGTAGGGTACAATAAGTTGCATTGGCTTATAAAATGGATCATAGAGAATATAAAGATGTCAAGGAAGAGTGGAGTAGTATAGACAAGGGAAAATTATTTTGAAAATATGAATTAGGTTTGAAATAAAGAAGATTGAGTCATTCTTATGGTGTGAGTGCAAGGTAAGTGATGATGTCATGTAGCCTCAGAAAAAGGAGGATAAATTTATCCCAGGGGGAGTTGTATGAGCTTATTTTTAAGCATGGTGAAGTGAGGTACCTGAATATGGAGAGATTGGAATCATGGGGAGATTTATATCTAATTTTTGAAGAAAGTTATGCAAATGATTGAGTTTTATCGAAAAAAGAAACATCATCCAAGGAGGAGTTCCTTGAGTTAATTTTTTGTTTTGTAAATGCTTATTTGCATGTTGATAATTTTTTAGATGTCTAACCCTTTGTAATAGATGTTAAAGGGGGATATTACCATTAGACACTAGTTATGAATTATTTACGTATGGCGGTGAAGGTATTTTCCATCAAATTTTACAATTTTTTTCATCAATGACAACGTGGGAAATGTTTGAACCCTGGTCATTGGTGTTTCCATAGATGTCAAGTGACATTGATGGGAAAGGTGTGAGTAGTGAAGTGAGGCTCAATTCAATTATGGAGGTATGGATATGTTTGGTAATATTGGCACATGTGTTCTACAGTTCCTACATGATGATTCAAGCGTGTACAAGAGATTTTAAAATGAACAACAGTCAAATTTTTGGAGTCAAAGGAGTAACTAGCTAATTTAGGCCTAGTTCTAGAGCCTTATGAGGTGTATGGGAATAAATAAGGTTAATAAAATACTATGTAAGAATAGGAGGAGCCTAGGAAGATTTCACATGGCATGTATGATCAATCACAAGGCTTATTTTAGCTCCTGGAGGCTAAATTCAAAAGTTCACCAAAATTTCCTTTGAGGACTAACAATGAATGCTGAGGTAAATGAGATAGGTATTATTTTTACATGAAAATTTCTGGTAAATAAACCTATGGAGTGTGTATAAGGATGTATTTTATTTCTTCATGTAAATTTTCATCAAGTTTTGAATAGTTTTGTGGAAGTTATGCTAGATCTTATAAAACTAGATTCTTAAGGAATGAAAATTGAGCACCATGTCTTCTTAGCATCTAAGAAAACCATGGATCCTTATTAGGATAAATCATATAAGGAATTTTTTAAGATAACTCCAAGAGTAAAATTTTACAAAATTTTTGAGGGAAATTGGTTAAGAAACAAAGAAGTTATGATATTTTTTCTAATAGGGTTTCTCTCTCCTCAAGCCTCCTTGAAGTTGTAGGCAAAAATCAATTGTTTTGACTTAAAATGAATTGTGCAAGTTGGAAAACTCTTTATAAGTTAAAAATTCTCTCCTTAGGAAAAAATGGTCGTATATGTGCTTTCCAATCATGGTTTTGTTGTACTTGAAATGCTCTATTGTTGTAAGTCATACATTCTCAATTTGGTTTTGAAGATTCCAAGGTGAGATATCATATGTGAAGTCTTATGGTTTAGGTATATTAATTTCTCTAAAATTTTCTCAGACATATACCTTAGTATTCTAGTGTAAATTCAGTATTTTATCTTCCTAACCCCAAGGTGCAGTCATGCAAAGAGGTTATGAAGGATTGGAAGGTTCTTGAAGGTTATCTCAATGATATGACATGAGAATTAAAGTAATAAATGGTGATAATTATTTTCATGGGTCCAAGATGAGTTGATGGAAGATCAAACTTTCATTAGTATGGTAGTATGTGGAATTAGTTTACCTTACACCTAAAACTAATTTGTTTGTTCTTGTTAAAAACACTAAAGTTTCCTTTGACTTGTGGAAGTCTACTTTATATATCTGATCTGAAATAGAGATGGCATAGAAGATTACATGTGTGTGAAGTTTTTCAAGTTTATCATGGTTGATTAGGAATGCCCCTAGATCAAATAATGATATAAATGTCTCTCAAAGTCTTTTCAGTGTGTTACAAAATATTTTTTTCAGTCATGTTGTGTGATGATTCATTCTTGAGGGTTGTGATTACATCCATTACCGAGGTTGGAAAATAATTTAAATTCTTATACAAGTCCATGGTGGATGACAAAATATCAAAATGGAATTAGTAAAATTAGAGTGATTCCAAATATCTTCATTGAATTTAAACAACCTCTAAGGCCAATTCATGAAGCATGTTTTTGAGTTGACATTAATAATCCATGACTTTATCCTTCAAAAGGATATCTGAGTTGATTGTGTGACTAATAATGGGATTTTCTTGTTCTCTATTCCAAGTTGACATGGAAGATTCAATCCCTATTCTAATGAATGGAATAAGTATTTGTTTGAAAAGATTGTAACAAGACTATGAGCTCTAATGTCTATTGTTCTTATTTAAAATTGAATAAAGAGACTTTTGGACATCAAAACTTATGTTAGAGGTGAGTGAAAGTTGTTTCATACTATAGAAGTAATTTCTTTGGAGATACCCCTGTAACAAATTGATAAAATAACTAATCTATTTTGTGGATCGTGTTTTCGTATTAAGCAAGACCTTACTTATTGTGTCATGAAAAAAGGTTGTGGTATGTTGGAAGAACCTAAGAGTGATTATAGGAGGTGAATGTTAAATAAGGAAGAGGGATAATTTTTTATAGTGAACATTTGAATCCAATGTTACGAAGTGGAAGAAGTAGACCTCTGGAAAAGGCATACATGTCGACTAGATTTTGAGGTTATTACAAGAAATCCTTAGTTTTTGAGAAATACTAATGTAACCAACTCTCATAGGAAGTGATGATAATTTTTTTAGCTAAATATTAGGCCTAGAAATAATTTATAATCTTCTTTATAAACATTTTAATGTTCTCGTGTCTATAAAATGGCATAACTAGGGTTTTAAAAGGAAGTGCAAGTTAAAAAACCCTTAACCTAGGAGGTTTTCTCTAGAAATCAAAAGGAATGACTGTAGGGGTATAATTTAACTAATAGAAATATAAATTGGGATTTTTATGGGTGGAAAACAAAGTTATTCTTACCACCAATTTGTGGACATTTTTGCATAGTTAAAGGCCTAGTTTGAAGGGCTAGTTAAAAATGAGTTCTATTTTTCAATTCAGTTCAAGCTCAATATTTCAAGGATAAGATAAATGACTTAATGGATGATCATAAATCATGAATAAGTTGTCACATATTTAAGTTAATTATATTTTAGGAGATTCAATCTATAATTCAAGGCTACAAGTGTATTATTCTTACATGTTGAGTGCTCTGACTATGAATAAGAAATTGAGTGAAAGATTTAGATGTTGTGTAAAGTATTTCTATCCTTGAGAGAAAATATTTAAGCTACAATTGATTGAGGTAATATGCAAAAAAAATTGAAAATCATATGACATTCACTATATAAGATCATAATGTACTCGAGTGTGTTTCAAATGAAGGGCTTAAGAGGAACGAGCGAATATTAGAGACTAATTGGATGTTATACAAGATGAATAAGGTGTTAAGTATTTATATATGGTATAGGTTTGAGATGAACAAGTGCAATAGAGTTATAAGGTGTGTGTATACAAAATAGGTGAAAAAGTGAAGAAAACAAGAAATGAAGTAAGTATCAAAAGAGCAATAAAGGTTTAACAATACATACTTCATGAAGATTAAGGTAAATGAAGACTTGACAAATAGAGACATTTGAAAATGAAGTTCTCCATAACTAGTACTATAACAACATGTACA
This sequence comes from Taxus wallichiana var. yunnanensis, assembly GCA_018340775.1. Taxonomy (NCBI): domain Eukaryota; kingdom Viridiplantae; phylum Streptophyta; class Pinopsida; order Cupressales; family Taxaceae; genus Taxus; species Taxus wallichiana. Next base: position 484,178,418 of record CM031238.1, read on the forward strand.
ATAAAAAGGTGAAGTTTTAAAGTAAGAGAGATTATTGAAGGAAGAATTGGAATCCATAGGATTATGAGTTTATGAATATACATAAATGATTAGATCATGTTTGAATTCATGTGACAAAATATATGAGTAAATGTAGATAAGAGATTGAAGATGTAGTTGATAGGCCTTCTATGATAGAAATTTTAAGTAGATTAATGAATAAGAAGAGAGATGAAATAGAGGATATAGAGCAAGAAAAGTGAGCTGATTAATATTTCATTATCAGTTGTGTAAGACAAAAACTAAGTGTGACCAAAACTCTAAAAAATTCTAAGTTGTAGCTTAACATGTGGGGAGTTGTTGCTTCCCTGTAAGTTGAAGCTTACAAAAGGTGAGTTGTTGCTGGAATAAATTTTGGAGTTGAATATTCCATGCAAGTTAAATCTTGTCAAACTCGAGTGGAAACTTGGTCAAATATTTAGAGTTTCATATCTAGGTTAAGTTTAATCTCAAACATGAAATCAATGTAACATATATAGGAAATTCTTGTCTAAAGCTATTTCTTGGTTTCAATGGGGTTTTCTCCCAGTTTGGGTTTCCCACATTAAATCTTTTCTTTTTGTACTTTATCCCATGTTAGATACTTGTTTATGTTAATTTAGTTCTATTATTACAAATTAAGTAGGATGGAATTAATTTTTAAAGTTTGAGAAGACACTAATTCACCCCCTTCTCGGTCAAATTTTCCAACAATATAAGTAATCAATTAATATCCATAATGATATGATAGCTAAAATGACATACATTCATAATATGCCAAAATCAAATCCATCTAAATATCATCTCAATAACATGCATAACAACATCACCAAAATAAGTAATAATGGTAATAATACTAAATTGATACCATGTACATCATACATAACCCGTCAAATCAGTTAACATATTCAAGATTTAAAGATGAAAAAATTATATATATATATATATATATATATCTATGTAATTCAATTTAATTATCGATTACGATAACTATATAAAATATAATTCATGTAAATATTAGATAAAACTTATCAATAAAATTATATTTAACCTAAGAGGTAATGATAAGGTATTAAATTAGCATCGTATACCTCATATATCATCCTACAATAAAAATTTAAAAACAAGTGCTAATTATTGGACATGGTGTCATTGGTTTTATCATTGATGTTAAATAACATTGACGTCAAAAGGATTCTAGATAGAAAGGATTCGATATGAGGTTTCATTCATCAAGAAGAGTGAAGGTTGATTAGTAGTCCGGTGAAGAAGAATGGTGTCTAAGTGTGTAGGCATGGTGTTAGTGCATAGATCAAGCGGTGGTGTTGTGTATGAGATTCATAGGTTGCATGAAGGTTGTTAAGGTGTCTTACATGTTTAAAAGGATGTGTCGGAAGTTTTAATGAGTCTGTAAATATAAAGTAGGTCAATTTCAGTATGGCATGTATTGAGGTAAGCCATTCTAGGCCTAGTCCTAGACCTAATATAAGAAAATAGTGTGGTAGCTAGAAGTATGAGGAATAACATGTCAAGTATAAGCATGTGAGGAGAATTATGATAATACATAACATGTGTAGATGATGTACAAGGTAAATTTTTAAATGTATGATGCATGTTCAAGGTTCTATTGAACCAAGACTATGAAGAAAAGGATAGAAGGCATGGGAAACATGTGGTTCTTAGAGTATTTAAGAGGTGATAAGGCATGGATGAGAATTGTAAAACATCAAGGAGGTTACTACAGAGGTGTGTGAAAATTTTTAGGTTAAGGTTTTAAGGACAAAACATGAAAAACTACTTTGAGCTCTACTAAGCTCTCTAACTACATTTCCCAACTTGAAGGTAAATTTTGGAGTGCTCACTTGCACATGAAATATTTTCATGGGGTTATGATCCATTAATCATAGTTGAGGCAAAAATCTAAGAATATTTTGTGGTTAGAATGAGGTGAAATGATGCCCTATATTTTATGAATGATTACTAAGAATCCAAGTAGGTAAAAGCCCTCCTAAAACCCTAGTCCTATAGGGATGGAGAAAAAAATTAGTATGGGTATAAAATGGCTTGAGAAATAAAATCTGAAGATTTAGGGTTACAGATGACTCCTCGAGGTAATTTTGGTGGTGGTTTCATGCTCTAGGTGTTTTAGTAAGATACGAGAAAAACCTCTATCTTAAGAAACTTGTCTAGTACATGTGTGTGTTGTATGAGTCATGATGTAAAACCAATAATTCCCTATAACTTGGAATGTTTTATTGGTTCCCATGAAAATATTTGGGAAATTTCAATGTAATAAAGTGGTGTAACTAGTCTTTAAAGTGTGCCTACCACTAATGGTCTTATTTGGTAAAAACTAGTCATTACGGTATGAGAGTGTTTTAGTTGAAATTCATGATGGAGTATTATTTTATAGGCATCTAAAGTTGGTAGTAGTCCCTTATAATGTGTTAGAATTTTTGATTTATCAATTAAAGTGTTTCTTTGTTAGAGACCTAATGGCCTGGACTACCCTATTAGGCATGTCAAGAAAGCTTGTAGAAACATGTATGCAAGTATGAAAATATGAGTATGAGGTATGATTGTTATTACTTGGAGATGTTGGTGGAGTCCCTGGTGAAGTTTTCCAAGTGATGGTAGTGTGTGGAAGTGAATTTTTAGCTCTTAAAGGTTGATGAGATTAAGAATGGTGCTTGATACTATTCAAAGATATTCCTAATCATTCAGACTTGAATTAACTAAGTAAAGAAATAGAAATATACGGACCTCAGAAGACATGGGGTTTAACAATACCCGTAGATGTTGATTGATGATGCTCGATGTTGCGCTCCATGAAAGATGTGTACAAGATCCTTTCCTGTAAGTAAACTTGCAATCAAAGACACTACACAAGATATGATTAGAAAGATGGATAAGCGAGTTGCTTGGAAAATGCTGATTATAGGAATCCAAAGAGTTTCCTTGAAGGTTATCATCTCACTATTTAAACAATTAAGTCGATTGAAATAGATAAATGATACACTGATATAAGATAGATAATTGACAAATTATAAAATGCTACAAAACAGATAGAAGATAGATAAGAGAGGGATAAGAGACAGATTAGAGATGGATTATGGCTCAAACTCAAGCTTGAAATGGAGGTCTTGTTTAGCCTTGTATGCATCCCAAGAAAGTTCAGATTGGATGAGTATGTATTCAAAGTTTGCAAACCAATAGTCTTCTACCACTTGATGGATTTCTTGAGTGAACTCAAATAATTTCTCCAATCCATCTAAAGGAGTGTGATGGATGGTGCACAAAGTGAGATCATGTAATATATCATATTGTTCCTAGTAGAAAGAGTGTCGAACTATTGGCAAGGAATAGATGCTAGTGATTTCATCATAAGTTACACCAATTGCCATCTAACATTGATCCATGTTTAGTAAAATGTTAGTAACAATATGCTTGATATGATAGATAAACTGGATTTAATGAAAAACTAATAAAAACTACATAAAGGTAAAAATGAAAGAAATCATTAGTGATTAGGCCAATCACTGGTGATTCTGATGATTTGTGATAGATTGATAAATTCAAATGTTTTATGGTTTAATATTAATATTACAGACTAACAAAGCATATAAATGACATATAATAGATGAATAAACAAAAAAAAAACGTGGAAATTTGATGTGGGTCTAAAATAATATTTTTACCTTGATGAAGGATGATACATGTAAATGGTGTAATATGTAGGTTGAGTGATGATCCATAGGGGCTCTAAAAACATCTTGAAAATTTTTGATCATTGTTGATAATGCTACTAAGTGACAACTCAAATGCTCTAGTACTCGGTGATGATATACGAATGTTGTGAAACCAAATGGAAAATAAGAAATCGTAGATTGAAGTTGAGGATCCCTATGAGAAACTACAAAACTAGGTTAAATAATCATTGACGATTACCTAAATTTTTGGCTATTTCGGTTTGTTTACATTTTGTTCCAAAAATAGTTGAATATATTCTGAAATAAGGGTTTTGGGTTTTGGGGTGCTAATTTGTTAGGTTATCGAAGACGTGTTGATTTTGTTGAGGGGATCATAAAATATGATATATTTTGACTTGATTTTGTTTATGTTTGGATTTTAGGAAGATTTTGAATAGGTTGATTAAGATTTAGAAATTGTAATAAAAGAAGTAACATGAGATAAATGTGATTCTAAGTGTATGGCTTAGGATTATGGAGTGGGTTTAATGTTTTTAATTAATTAATTGAATAAGGTTAGGAGGGATGCTTCATGTATTTAATTAATGGGAAAATGATGAGGGATATAGTATATGACTTAGGATATGAAATATTGATGTATTTAATTAATTGATTGAATAAAGATGAGGGTTGTAGATTTTGGTGTCTACATTTGCCCCTTTTTGTCTAGCGGTTTAATGAAAAGCGTTAGACAAAAATGATGATGAGTTGTTTATATGGGTGATCCCCCTTCAAAATGGGTTGATCAGTAACCCAAGACAAGGAACACCAATTTGATTGTTGTGATTAGATAGGTTTTCATGTGTTTTGTTCAAAAATATTCCCTAGTTCAAGGGGTACCAAAACAAGACGTGATACCAAGGAATCAAATGATAAGGGAACAAAATGTCCAAGTGATCAAGGCCAAATGGCACATGTCCCATAGATGTATGAAGAATCCAAAATTATATTTTGTTTGTTTGATTTTTAATGTTTCAAGGACTAGAATCCTTCAAAGAGACAGATTTATGAAAAAAGTGATAATTGATATGATTTTTGATGGAAAAGGGGCATATATGCCAAAAATGGGGCGAATAGCTAGCAATTTGGCTAATCATTAGCGAATAGGAAGAAATCATCAGTTATTATATCAAACTCGATTTGGGAATATAAATAGCCAATATAAATGTGTTAAGATCATTTTAACTGAGTGAAATACACATTTGGAGAGGAAAATACACATTTGGAAAGTGAATTTGAGTGAAAAATCAAGATTTGATCACGATGGCTTTGTTGAGTAGGCACCACAAACCAACTATGGTAGAGGTGAGTGGTTTTTGATTAGTTTTTGTTGATTTTTTCTATTTTTAGAAAAAAATTCATTTTGGGAGTGTACGGATGCGCTAATTTGGAAACACATGAATCACCGGTGATTCATTCAATCACTAGCGATTGATGTGAATCGCCAATGATTCAACTGTTATGTGGTAGTTTGAATTTTTAATAGATAAAGTATGACTTTTTAGGGAATATTTTCAATGTTTTGTAACGTTGTTAATGTTGATGTGTTACATATTAATGGTATTTCGATATTTTTTATGATGTTAATGATATTTTAGATATTTTTGATGATAATACTAATGTGTTCTTTTGTTTTCAAGTGGATGTGAAGGAGAAAATTTGGGATCATATTCTTCTCATTTTGGATGAGGTGAGGGGTGATATGTCGATGAAAATTGGGAACACATTGAGGCTATGGGTTTTGGTGGTATGAGGGATTATAGATAGATTTAATGATGTAGGGGTTTGATGTTAGAATTTTTAGAGTGGTGGAATCCTTCCACCTGCACTTTATGGCTATCCACTGGAGAGATGAATCTCACTTTAGAGGATATGCATCATATTATGTGATTGTCTATCCGCAAAGAGGGTATATACACCAGCAGTGAGGCGGAGAGATTGGATGTGATGAGGAGGATCTATGGTGAAAAGGTAGAGAGCATGTGAAATGAGTCAAGGGCATTTACATATTAGTTATTGTATGAGCTTGGGAGGGATGATCGTTGCGGGATTACCATGGTGATTATAACCATCTCATGTTTTGTGGAGAAGATGGATAGCAGGATGCTATTTGAGTATGGATTAACCTTGCTTGCATATACATTCGAGGATTTTGGGCATGGAAGGCCCACAAGTAGTTTCATGTCGATGTTGGATTCCTATTATAGGTTTGGGCATACAAGGATATTATTATTGCTCATCCATTGGGGATATCGTGTGGTATTAGTGAGAGGCATGTTGGTTTTATGATGTGGTAGAATGACAAGGGGGGGAAGAAGAAGAAGAGGACTACATTTTACAAGGATTTATTATCCTCTACAAGCAGTGATGTTGTTTGGAGGCCCTACTTATATTTTCATGATTATATTATTTGTGAGTATTAGTTAGTGGGAACACAACTAAATACATGGGTCCATGCTCGTAAATCAAAGGAGTATGAGTTATTTAATATTAACTATGTGAGGAGGAAGTTTTGGTTGATTTAGGATGTTCCCAAGGAGCCCGTGCAAGTATAGATGGGAGGATAGAGATACATAGACCCTGAGGGAAGTTATGGTGAGGGATATGATCATTTTTTAGGAGTATGGGGCTATGGGCCCTAATGAAAATGGTGATATTGTGCCGATTAATGATGCAGGAGATACTATAGAGTATAGAGCATGGTGGACCAAGAAATTGAGAGCTTTTGATAGGTTCTGAGTTGTATAGCGGGTGAGATGGGTTTGTGCTTGAGTGGAGGGAAGATAATAGGAACAGGAGGGTATCTAGGTGTCTAATGATGATGACAAGGAGGAGAAGGGTGATGATTATTTTGTAACATATATTGTAGAGGTGAAGAATGAGAAGGTCATAGTAGAGGGAGAGAGGGACACATCTTGGAAAGAGAGAGATGACCTCATGGGTGTCAAAGATGCTTTGATTGTGAAGAGGGATGAGATGAGAGAAAATTTTGCATAAGTTATAGCAGAGATAGATAAAAATATCACCGAGAAGAGGGTTGTATTGAAGAATATATTAGGGATTACATGGTCTTATATTTTTGGTGTAGAGTTAGTAGTAATGACATAGGCTAGTGGGTAGACAGAATCACCTACAACATTTGGGATGATTTATATGGCCCATTATCACCACTTTGGGCGAGTTTTAGTACTATATTGACATGGTGATTCTTGATTGACCAAATATTGTATTATAAGATGATAAGTTATCCATGAAGGAAGCATGACCTAGTGCGAGTTCGGGAGTGTGGCTCACCCACCATAGAGATGAAAGAGTGGAGGAAATGGTTATGGAGGATCCGATGGTGATGTTGGAGCTGTTGGTGGTACAGTGCCCAAGGAGGAGATAAAAAAAAATTATGTGCTAGAGATTTCCTTGGATACTTCTAGTTTACTACATGATTATATGTATTGATGATATATTTTATGTACGAGATCTTGAAAGCCTTGGATGTAGAGAACATTTTTATTTTGATATATTTATGTTGTGATATGACATCGGTGATGATGTATGACTTTTTATATGAGTTAGATCATGATGTATTTTGGAATTTATTTATATATATGATGGTGATGTGGTTTATGGCCTATATCTATTTTAATTTTCATGTGTTGATGATTTTTAGTATATGTTTTAATTTAAATGAGTTAGAGTATGATGGATTTTGATATGTGTAAGTAGATAAATGTGATGATAGAAAATATGGTGTGTTTGTAGAATGTTGTTAAATGTCTAAATGATCATGTATGGCATGACTTAAAATGTGATCTTTAAATGAGTTATTATCAAAATGTGACTAATAAGATAAGGTAAAAATGGAATTATTACCTCATTGTAGATTTGAGACATATGTAATGGGTTTTGACAATTTTAAAGAACTTCACTTGTAGCTTTAATAATGAAAGTTAAATGAGAATATCAATAGTTAGTTACACAAGATATTTAATAAAAATTGGAATGAGAGAAATGTAACTTCCTAGGACATGAAAGGGGTTTTGTATGTACATGTCGGTGTAGGAAGATGGTTCTCCTTTTAACCGGATTCATAGATAAATGCACCAGCTTGAATTTGGATGCAGATCGATCAATGTGGGAGTTTGCTATAATGGGAAAGATGATTAATTTAGGAAGCATTCCTCGGATGCTTTTTACTTTTTAGAATTTTTGTGGGAATCCTTTTATATGGGTAGCCATACATTGAGGGTATGGTATACATATTTTATTATTAATCTTGATCTTTTACGAGATAGCCATCCTTCAAGGGACTAGTCTATGATTTTAACTAGTAGTTGTCCTTCAAGGAGCAATCTACTTTTTAATTTTTATAATGATTTTATATTTTGAATAATTTTCCTTCGAGGGATCAGTCTATTATATTTTTGATATTTTTGATAAGAAGCATCCAATGAATTTTACATACATTTTTGAGCTGAGGGAAATACCCTAAAGACCATTTAGAGGAGGGGAGAAGATACGTATATGACCTACATATATGTGTCCCATGTCATTTTTTTAGTTGGTACATGGTAGGTGGGTGTAATGATTAAGGGGTTCCTATAAAGGAGGAACTTGTCCATAGTGAAAGATGTGATGAACAAAGCCGTGGTGCTCATCTTTAAGGTATATTTAGGATAATGACAAATAACCACATGTTTTCAAATCATTATTGTGATAAGATGGATGGTTTGAAGGAGTGATAAGATCTTACATATAACTATTATCATTATGATCAATCATTTAACAGTAGAAATTTCACAAGTATAAGGAATTTCGAGGTTCCTTTTCATGTTCACCATCAATGAAATTAAGACAGTATGCTCTTGACCCATACTTTTGAATGATGATGTATGGATTAATCCAGTTAGGGGAAAATTTTCCACATTTACTCCATTCTAATGTAGTGACTTTTTTATTTTATTTAAGTAAAAGATAACCAATTTCAAATTCATGTTATTTGATATGTTTTTTATAATCTATTTTGATGCATTCTTGATAAAATTGATGATGTTCGAGGGCCATTAGACATTTTTCATCTAATAATTCAATTTGTGTTAAGTGGTCAAGGTGATATTCTTCATCAAGGAAGAAGTCTTTAAGGGATACATGAAGTGATGGAATTTAGACTTCAAGAGGTAGGAAAACCTCAGAGTCATAGATGAGTGAATAGGGCGTAGGCCCTGTAGGGGTAAAGATGCTAGTTTAATAAGCCTAGAGAGTAAACAAGATTTGGAGATGCCAATTCCTACATGTATCATCTACTATTTTCATAAGGATTTTGAAAAATGTTTTGTTAGAGGCTTCAACCTATCCATTTGGTTGGGGATAATATAGTGACAAAATTTGAGTTTCATGTTGAAGGTTTCACATAGCTTTTTAAGTTCTTTATTCTCAAAATATTTTCCATTTTTTCTGACAAGTTTATGGAGAATTGCAAAATGACATATGATGTATTGATATATGAAGTTGGTGATAGCTCCTAATTTAGTCGAGTTTAAAGGAATAGCTTCAACCCATTTAGTGAAGTACTCGTAAGTTTGTGATAATAGAGTGATGTTGTTGAGATGATTTAGGATTGATAGCACCAATGAGGTCTAACCCTTATTGAGAGAAAGGCCATAAGTCTTGAGTGGGTTGTAATTCTTGACTAGGGACATGGATGAAATCTGAATTTAGTTTGCATTTGTAATATTTTTTAACATATGCACAACATTCTTTAGTGATAGTATGCTAGTAGTACCATAGCTGTATGACACATTTAGTGATGGAATTTCCACTAAAGTGACCTAAAAAATACCATCATGGAATTCTTCAATTTATTTGATTGATTCATGAGATTTAAGGAACCTTACAAAGATACCATCAATACTACATTTGTAGAGGATATCACCTATGATGAAAAAGTGGGCAGCACATTGAATGATCTTTTAGCATTGTGTGATAAGTCAAATGTGATTTTAGATTTGGAAAGGTAGTTGTAGATTTGAGTGTACCATAAATTAATTGGATCATTGTCAACAACATTGATAGGAGGGATTTCATTTTTATATGAGGGGTAATCCAATCATTGAATGACCACGATACTTTAGTGTTATCTTTTGATTCTTTAGTTTCTAATGGGATGAGGGCTCCTAAAGAGGCCACTGTGTCTAAAAATTTATTAGAAGATAACATAATGGTTTGAATGATATAATTGTTGAAGTAATCAAGGATAAAGTAAACAATAGCTTTGTATTTCCATAGAATATCATTTTCACATTGATATTCTCCTTTGATTTGGTTAATGAAAAGTTGTGAGTCTTCGTAAATTTCTAAGATGTGAACACCTAGGAGAATGGTAGTTGTAAGACCCATGATTAAAGCTTCATATTTTTCCATGTTATTGGTGCATTCAAAGTTGATTTTGAATGATAAAGGAATGGGGATGCCCTAGGGAGGTATGATAATGACACCGACTACCTACTCCTTGCTGACATTTAGAACCATCAAAGAATAGAATCATTTTGATAGGGATCAATTCAAACTCATTGACATTGTTGATGTATACTTCAAGAAGTTGATTGTCGAGAAGGGGTGCATCAGTAAGCTAGTTTGTGATAGATTGGCCCTTAATGGATTTATTTCATAACATCCCGAGGTCAAATTCAATCATAAGAATTAGCCATCATTTATACGGATGTTGTGATCAAGTTTAGAGTACATGGTGTTAAGTGGATTAAATCTAGTGATGGCATAGGTCTTGTAATTAAGAAGATAATGATGAAGCTTAGAAGTGGAAAAGTATAAGGCACAACATAGTTTTTCAACTTAAGTGTAACATGTTTCATAGTCTTGGAGTGTGAAGATGATATAGTATATGGCATGTTCATGACCTTGGATATCACAATGAGAGAGCATGGATCATAGAGCATGTTCTCGAGGTGGATATATATAGATAAAATACATCCCCTTTTGAGGTTGAGTAAGCACGGTGGTTACAGGACATAGTGTTTGATTTCGTTGAAGGATTTCGATAATCGGAATCCCAGTGAAATTCTACTTCCATGTAGAGAAGATGATGAAATGGTTGAAAACTATCATAAATTTGTGATATAAAATGTCAAATGGACTTAAATTTACCTTGAAGGCTGTGTAATTGTTGAGATTAGATGGAAGAATTTAAATGATTTATGTAAACTTTGTTGGTTCAATCTCAATACCTTAGATAGATGTGATGAATCCTAAAAATTTTCCAGTGAGAACACCAAAAACACACTTTGCAATATTGAGACAAGGCGAATACTTGAATAAGACAAGTAAATATGGATTCAAGGATGTCGAGGTGATCTTTGCATGCTTTTGATTTTCCTAAAGGATTATCCACATAGTCTTTGACTGCTTTTGTGGATAAGGTCATGAAAATGTAGGTCACAACATATTGGTAAGTAGTCTGTTGCATTTTAAAGACCAAATGGAATGACATGGTAGCAGAAGGTTCCCCAAGGAGTGATAAAGGAAGTTTTATGTTGATTGTCGGTGGCGATAAGAATTTGATTATGACCAAAAATCCATCTATAAGGGAGGGATTTTCAAGGCTATTTTTTAGGTCAATGAGATGATCTATATTTGGAAGGGGGAAATAATCTTTGGGACAAGAAAGATTGAGATCCTTAAAGTCTGTGCAGATGTGTAACTTTCCCGAGGATTTAGTTATGGGGACAATGTTAGAGACCCATTGCATATATTCAATGGGTATGATGAAGTTAGTGGATAAAATGCATTGTAACTCTTCTTTAACAAGGAGAGCTATACGAGGATGCATTTTATGGATTTTTTACTTAATGGGTTTAACATTAGGATATGTGATGATGTTGTGTACAAAAATTTTAGGATCAATTTCGGGCATATAATTATATGAACAAGTAAAGTATTGATAATATTTTGCTAAAAATGAGGTGAATTCATCTAGTTCTTGTGAATAAAGTGATTGACCAACCTTAACTATGTGAGGATCCTGAGGGGTTCCTAAGTTAATGTTGATGGTGGATTCATTAAGGAGAGTTGGTGTATCAGACGGTATGGATTTTAGAAGGAATTGATCGTCAGCTCCCTTATGGGAAAGGATGTCCTATTCATTATGACATTGAATGATATATATGTTATGTGACGCCTCTAACATGACTGGTACCTATGATGACTTCTACTTTCAAACATTGACATGTGATTTTGTCTTAAGATGGTGTACTCTTATGACTTAGGAAATCATGTTTGCAGAAGATAAGAAGTTATCTGTTGGGAATAGGTACATTCTGTTGTGTTTTGCTTAATTGAAAATGAAGCAATCCATCTCTTTTATGCAAAATAAATTCACTACTTGGGATTATGAATTTGAGTTTTAGTTTTCATAATTTAAGAGGAATCAAACAACATTACCTTGGATCAATTCCATTGATCCAAGGTATGCTTCTAATTTACATGTCTTGTTGTCATGATGTCCAATTTGGACAAATGGAAGAGTTCTAGATATGGAGTGTGGGAAGGTTATGAATGACCCTCTTCATGGATCTCTGCTTCATATTTAATCTAGTAACAATCTGGTTCTTATTTTCTATTATTGTATGATGAGTTGTCATTGGGGACTTTGGACCTAATATAACTATGTTTTAAAACTAGTGACTCTATCCTAAGGGTTAAACCTAACCTAAGTTAATATGTTCTTATGTTAATTTGGATGAAAAATAATTAAGAGGGACTAAAGACCGACCTATGGACATATGTTGATTTCCTAACTTAGTGTCTAACCTAACTAAGGGAATGGCTAACCTAAGGGGGCAATGAAATGACATGGGGAAAGAGGAAAGTGGGAGGTAGTGAGTTCAAGGAAATTAAGGCAATTTATTAGGCCTTATCTCTACCTACAACCAAATTTAGCAAAGGCAGTTAAAAATTTATGATGTTGAGTTGGAATTTCTCACCAAAGTTTTAGGATGCATGTTTTGTTTGAATTAAGTCACTCCAAATTTAGAGATGGCAAAGGTGGCAGGGAAAAGAGGAAAGGAATGATAGTCCTACTATGCATTTAATTTTTAGAACTTGGTGAAACCACCTAGGAAAAGGAAAGAAGATTGGTTTTTATCAATTCATTTGGTTACGGATCTCTCGTATGAGGTTGTTTTTGTTTTTCAAACCTCCAGTTTGATTTTTGCATGCAATGTGTCAATGCATGAGTTTTTATCCCTTGCATGGCATGGAAGAAGGGGTTGACACTGTTAGACTATAAGGAGGATATTGCGGGAATTTTTGGGTGATTTTGCATTTTTAAAAGAAGATTGATGTTCTTCTTGGAAACTTTTACGAATCGATGAAGGCAAAGAGCTATCAGGAATGATAGGCTCTACCCATTAAGATTCTTTCTTTTTTTCAATGTTTCATAAGAATAAATCTACTCTTTTTAATTGAATGGCTTTTCTTTTTCTTAGATTACTCTGCTTGAAGTTTTGTGTAATTTATTGGGATATGCTTTTGATTCAGTTTGAATGAGGAAAGGTGTGATCTGGGTTTTCGTTTTCTTGGTTTGGTAGCTAGATTATGCTATAATCCTTTGAATGGGCTTTAGACCAAGTCAAAAAATGTGTGAGATATTATTTGAATTGTTTCAACCTATAGGTAATTTTTTTTTCTTTAATCTTGGGATCTTGTTCTAGAGTGATCTTGTTCCTCTCCATTGGGAAAATGCAATTCTATAAAATGTTTGAAATACTTGATTGGTAATTGAATCTTCCCGATTATTTAGGGAAGATAAAATTTATGTACCCCTACTTAATCATGTTCCTTTGAGTGTTGAAGGAATGTTAAAAAAATAGATGAGCATGTCTTTTTCTATCACTTTCTATATTTGTGAATATGGGTTTTATTGTATTACTTTGGTTGCAAACTTCGACTGGGGATTATTTAGTAAATATAGTTGTAGGGTTTTTCTTGGTAAGATATACAATGGAAAAGTGACATGTGAGCATGAGAATCAACAAGTAACTCTTCCTTGCACCCAACCTCTTGAGGTCGGGTCGAGAGATCCGGTGGGGATGGAATACATGCAGATATAGATAAACTAGTTAGGTAATCTTATGTCTTCAACACGCAATAGTGGGATCTATGAATCTAAGGCAAAGAAGGCCCTCCTAACCTAAACCGGTGTGATAGATCATTTGGCAAGGATAGCTGCTCGAAGGCTCCAATCAATATTGAGCTCTGTCATGATCCGATCTATGGGTTATGGAATACGTGGAAGATAACCTGTGGGTGCTTCGTATATGTCTCCCGATAAGGTCATGAAAATGGAATGGATAAATATGTAGTGGATCTTTTGGTGTTTTATGGATGATTCTCTAGTCTAGTCCAGAAATCTTTAGCTTGATTAGCTACTATGTTTAATAATGATAGTTGTGTGATAATGTCTGGTGGGAGTGGAGAGGACCTAAATACTAATGTTCGCAAACTAGCGTCAATGTTGGGTTGATTTGTAGGCCCGTTGGGTTGTGGGACCTGTGGATCACAACCATAAGTTTGTGGTTGTTGTGGACCTCCTATGGTCATGTGAAGAATCAATCCCTTCTTCTGATCCCGTATCCAATAATCATATGCCTTTTCGGCCTCTATGTTTAGAACTAAAAGTTGTAAGATTTTCTTAGAGTACCTAACAGGGTGTTCTAGCAACTTGATACGTAAGCTAGTGTCTATATCAACAAGGAGGTCTCCTACGTCTGGCTATGGGACTAGTGGATCACAACCGAATGTTTTTTCTCTTTCAGGTCCTTCTACAGTCATACGGATGTCTATCAAGGCAATCTATAATTTGGCTGATTTGACCAGAATGTGTGTGCTTTGTCGTCTTCTATATTTAATCCTCTTAACTGTGTGCTGATTTCTTGTAGGTCTATGGTTGTTCGGAAGACCTGAATTCTGATATTTTGGTCTATGTTAGTTATTGCTGCAACAGTATTTGGTTGAGGCACGATTGGCTCAAAATGTATTCCCTAGGCTCCCTAGGTCCCGTGATTGTCATACAAGATCAATATAAGCCTAACTAAAATGAAATAAACTAACTATGCGAGATATATCTACAACATATATATATATATATATTCTTCTATTTTGTATTTTTGATAAGATTTTAATGGAATTTTTGATAAGAAACTTCTAATGGATTTATTGAAAATGAAACTAATCTAATAAAAAATTAAAACAAACAAGGTAGCCCGGTGTAGCTACTTGCCTGTGCAGTTGTGAGTTTTATCCTAAATAACTAGATAGCTGATTAACTTAATTGAAAGATTCTTGATCCTACCTCAGAAGTGAGGAATGAATCATAGTTTCTTAGAAACTATCAATCCCCACAACTTCCTTGGTAATATCGAGAATGAAATTTAACTAAAATGAAATATTTCACTACTCTATTTGATATGTTTTAACTAGAACTTTGATAAATAAAACCTAGAATTTTCAGAACAGTGGCGAATCCAGTAGTGTATGAATTTGTCCCCTCAGAATGATCTCCTCATTCTTTCGTGTTCACGTGAATCCAGAAGAGCGTGTATATGCTAGCATCAACAAAAGAAGGTATTTGAACAATGATAGCTTTGGATATAGACCGAATACAATGCGAGTAGGAGAGGGATAGCGCAAGTGATAGAGCTTGGCGTATGTAATTCCTAGCATGATTTATTGCAATAATAATACAACACAAGGGTACCAAGAGATTCTAGAATCTACCTTCTGTGAAGAACACAACCTACAACTCTAATGAATTCAATCTAAAACTAACACTACTCTGCTCTAGACTAATTTGTATGGACAACAATGAACAAGACTGAAGCAAGAAGATCAATGGCTTCCAACAGCAAGGAAAACTAGCATGGATGCAAACATGAAAACAAAATGAGCTTCTAAACAAGAAATTAATAGACTTAAACAATGAAAAATGAGAAGTTGAGGGGCCATTTGTTTAAAAACAAACCAGATATTTATAGAATTCCCATTCACCAAAGGGTAACTTTGAATGGAACTCTTTTACCATTAAACAATGAAGAAACACTATTCCAGGGACACAAAACATTAATATGAGCCAAGGCAATTGAGAAAAGCTGGTAAAAGTTGAAAATTACACAAGTGATGATCAAATAATGTGTCGAAAAACACATGAAGGACCACCGCCCCCGAGAAGAGCGGCGGTTATAGGACCGCCACCTTGAGCAGGCGGCGATTCTGAGACAGGACCACCACCCGCCAGGGGGTAATTTCATCACTAAAGGTCAAAACGCTAAGAAAAGAAAGGCAGAGGAATAAAACAAAGCACAAGGAACATGGATAAAGCATTTGGGATGCTAACATATACTTTGTGAGCTTCTCTAGATCCAAACACCTTACGAGGTGACCTATATCATCATTGGGGCATGTGTAACATTGTTCCAGCTGGTACAGTACCCTAAAATTTTGGGTACATACATATTTCCCCCTCGAGAAGCATTTTAACCATGAAGAGGCATAAAATGGTGGGTCCGAGTTATGGTGGTCCCAAAATGGGAAGTTAGAAATTATACCTGACATGCCCATGTGTCGAAATGTCACCATCCAAGTTCCCACTACCTGTAAAATGGAAAGAAGACTCAAGTGCAGATAGATAAAACAAATCGAAAAATAAATACTAAATTAGTATGAAATGAGGACTTACCATTTGTGCGGGGATGAGAACTTACCTCCGTTGGCACTCTAAACCTGCGAGAGGGGCATTCAAAATGAGTCAAAACACTATATATATATATATATATATATATATATATATAATGGGACCATTTTCCTATTCATTTGTGCATGTCGATTTGATAGTTTTTGAGCTCTGGGACCCACGGTGATGGTTTCCGATGACGAGAGTATAGTCAAAACGTTCGTAGTGAGATAGCGATCATGCCTCCGTGAGTGGAACATCGACCTACGAGATCTCAGGTTAGTTCTTCTTGTTTTAACATTTTTGCACTAAAAATGTTAAAATGTCGAAATCTTTGTCTTGGGGGGTCATTTTTAGAAATGTCAATTTTAAATGTGTCTCTTAGGGGGTGCCTAATGGGTAGGCTTTTGTTTTAGCTAAAACGGTCAATTTTTGTATTTTTAAGCATTTTAGGGCACGCGACCCATTTTGAAACACGGGACAGGACCACCACCCTGAGCAAGGTGGCAGTTATAGGACCGCCACCTTTTAAGGTGGCGGTTACGGAACCGCCGCCCTACTCAGGGTGGCGGTTCTCTTCAGAATGTTAAAACAACATTGATTTGAGTTTATTTTTGCATTTTTAGTATTCTTATTTGCTTTAATGATTTTTTTATTGCAATCTTGATACTAACTTGCTCCTTTTGCATGTGTTTTTGTGTGTTTTGCAGAAGAAGGAAGAGTACATCAGATGGAGCCGAGAGAGAGAGAGAGAGTGATTGGCTTCCAGCAGTGCTAGATGCACTCTCTCAGGATGAGCAGGATACCCTTCAGAGGGCAAGTATATTGAGGATCACACGGGTTCCCCACGTTACACCTGCCAGTCACATACTATGTGACTTATTCTCTTATTGGGACATAGATCAGAACACCTTCCAATTTCCAAGTGTTAGGGGTGAGTGGACTATCACCTTAGAGGATGTCTACCATATTTTGGGAGTCCCAAGTATTGGGAGGAGACTTTCATTTAATATAACAGTATCCAGAGCTCAGGTGACTTAGTGGGCCACCTATATGGGAGACATAGTTGTCTCCACTGGTTCGAAGAAGGGGGTGAAGGTTTGTTCTATTCTTGGCTTGCCCATCCATCCATCCATCAGGCCATTATGGGCATCCTTGCTTTGAGATTGATCGGGACAAGGGAGGGGATACTTTACTCTACTGACTGGGCCCCCATCATCACACAGATTGAGGCACATGGTCGAATTTATGCCTGGGGAGCCAATATACTTGGGACCACCTATCATAACTTATACAGGGTGGTTCAATTATAGGGATAGTCACTGAGCCATCCGACCTTAGTTATGAGTTGGGTCTATGAGCACATCATCCCTTATGGGAGAGGCATAGAGGTGGCGGATCCCGGGGCCATGAGGGCAGCTAGATGGACAGAGATGATGGTGCTTAGAGCACCCCACCAGCCAGTTGCTTCCCTAACTACTGAGGATATGGAGGCCACACCTTATCAGGCCATGGCAGGGTTGTGGGGTGAGGAGACCTTCACTTTGATTTCCTGCTCTACTATAGGGCAGCTTGTGGATAGGACGGGGAAGGTAGAGACACACCCCTTTGATCGAGTGCCTCAACAGTTTGGCCTTGCTTATATTGACATGCTTCCCCCAGTGGTGCCAATGTTCAGATCAGTTCGGGAGGCTAGGGGAGGTCCTAGAGGCCGGGGTTGGACTGTTACTCCTAGTATCCCTATTACAGCCAGGAGGGTGGTACATGCCCGAGTGAGAGTCGGTGCTCCTCAGGCACCTTTACTTTGGATTGTCACTAGTCCTACCATAGCAGTGATGACCCCATTGATATAGACTCTGAGTCTAAGGAGTTCACAGGGGGAGAGATGGAGGAGGAGACCGAGGACATGGAGGTTAGCGAGTCGGGTGGGGGAGAGGATAGCGATCTCGAGTGGCATGACACTCAAGAGATTTTATAGGCCGAGAGGGCAGAGTAGAGCACAGAGAGGGTGACTCTAGTCTTAGAGGAGTTACTTTCTCAGGACTTAGGTAGAGAGGACAAGTCCATGGTAGATGCCACCATGTTTTCCTAGACATGGGAGGAGGACATCAGTCAGCAAGCAGTGTCCATGGAAGGTGCAGATCCCAGAGATCCTTCTTGGAGGCCCGAGATCCGAGTGAGTTATCACTCTTCTTTTGATATTTATTTTAGCTAGAATTGCCTTAGTTACTACCTCTCTTTTTGTTCATCCTTGGTTTTACCTTTTGATTATTTTCTAATTTGTTTTCTCCTTTTCTTGTAGAGACTGTTGATGAGTGGTGAGACTTGATTCACTGGGTATGTACTGACACCCTGATGCTCCCCATGGAGAAGACTCATGCCGAGCTATCCATGGATGTAGGGAGCCTTCAGCAGCTGGTAGGCATATCGATGTTTTTTCCCCATCTGGCATGTGGCCAAGATGGTGACTTCCCTCCATGTCGAGGTAGCCGGGTATAGGGCTGCAGAGCACTTGATGAGGAGGAGCTCTCATAGTGAGGCTACAACTACTGTTCAGGATCACGAGCCCTCAGTGCACTTAGAGCACCGGCGTAGCCGAGTCCTAGACGTGATATGCGCCTTCTGAGGGATCCCATAGGGATTGAGAGGCCACTTGGCTCTTTTTGTAGTGACTCTTGCTAGATTGTTTATATGACCATTCTATATTTTCTGGGCTCATTGAGCATTTTGACCATGCCTAGTGCATGATGGCATTGTACATAAAACCTGATTATATATATATATACATCTCTTTTTGGATCTAGATTTCTTTGTACCTAGAGTTTTGTGATTCATTTTCACATGTATATTAGATGTTTGTAAAAAAATTGTTTTTATATGCTTTTTAAAATGTATGCAATGGAGAACAAAATCACAAATCTTTTTTTTTTTTGTATTTCGTGATGCTGATGTATGATGATGTGGACACTATGTGATCTTGAACTTTAGTTTCTATAAGCAATTTTCTGGTACTTCATATTGTTTTGACAAAATGTGATGATGAGTTGGTATGATGAGCAGATGAACTTGCCCCACTCCTAACTCCACGCAACCAGTAAGATGCGAGGGCTCACCACCGAGAGCTAGAAAGGGCACAAGCTATGAGGTGTGTTGAAATGGTAATGATGGGAGATAGACAAAGAGTTGGTGGAACCAAATTAGGATGCTACAAACCTATCTTACTCAAGTGACTCCATAGTTTAGAATGTAACTTGCTTTGCAGTTTATCTAGACTTAGATCCGTAGATGGCCACTTGGTTGACAAAATCTGGTTTTCAAGGTTTTGAACTCTCTTGGAATTTTGGACATCTGATTCATTTGTTTTGACTCAAGATTTCAAAAGTTTGTTTGAACTATTTGCTTATGACTTTTAACATTTTCTGTCAAGTGGACCCCCTACACCTTGCCCCATGCTACTAGTAGGAAGCATGGGCTTATCACCATGGACAAGGCACAGGTGAGTAAAGGCATTCCCATCCTTTCCCAACCCTACGTCACTAGTAAGAGATGCAAGCTCATCACCGAAGGTTGGTAGGGCAAAGGAAATGTGTAAAAGTAAAATTTTTGTTTGATCTATATTTGACTTACTTACTTGAGAAAAATGTCAGTATGTTCTTATTTCCAAAGAGATATATACGTGGGATAGATGTGACACCATGAAGCTTCTAGAATAGACCATAGGCAAGACACCTACCCTAGGAAGAAACCAAAAGTGAGAACAAGCATGCAGGCCTTGGTATGGCTACCATTAAGACTTTGTCATATCTAGCTTTAATTGATGAAATGATTCTGAAACAGTTGATGATGTTATGAAAATGAAGAAGTATGATTTGAAAGCTCCTGCCAATACTATCAAAAGTTTGTAATGAATTGCTTAAGGATAAGTCCCTTGATCACCAAATTTTACTGAAACGAGTGAACAAAATGAACCTATCTAAATGAATATGTAATGTAGATATAATTATATAAATAGTGCGATGCTTCATGCGTAAAACCATTTAAGATGCAAGGAATTGATTGATTCACTGAATTCCTCACCCTCCAGTGTGCACAAGAGATACACCATTACCGTAGTCCTTCATGACTTGATATGGGCCCAACCATTTGGGCGGAACTTTCTTCCTTCACCGGTTTTCTTATCGATCCGGCTGTCTAGTCTTAAAACTAGATCTCCTTCATATATTTCTCACTCATAGACCTTTTTGTTATACTGTCGGCACATCCAGTCAGCATAGGCTCTATGCCATTGTTTGGCATTTAACCTGGCCTCGTCTAGGCTTTCTAGTTGGGAGAGGCATGCCTCTCTATAAGCTTCTTCATCTAGAATCCCTTGTAGTGAGATGCGGAGACTGGGTATTTCAACCTCAAGTGGGAGAACTACTTCTGCCCCAAATACCAATGAGAAAGGAGTTGCTCCTGTTGGTGTTCTTATTGAGGTTCAGTGGGCCCACAAGGCCGGATATAATTTTAAATGCCAATCTTGTTTGTTTTCTTTTACCATTTTGAGGAGAATAGCTTTCAACATTTTGTTTGTCGCTTCAGCCTACCCATTGGCTTGAGGGTAGTAAAGAGAGGCCGTGTGATGGTTTATTTTGAACTTGCTACATAGCTCACAAACTTTTTCATTCTTAAAGGACATGCCATTATCTGAGATAATGACTTGTGGGACACCATACCTGTAGATAATTTGGTTCAAAATGAATTTGGCAATCACCGAACTTGGTACAGGTGGTGAGAGGCATGGCCTCCACCCATTTGGTAAAATATTCCATGGTTATGTGATTATAAAATTATGGCCATTAGTTGATGAGGGAGAGAATTTCCCTATTAAGTCTAAACCCCAAGTGGAGAAGGGCCACGGAGTCACTATTGGTTGTAGGGATTGTGCTGGCATGTGAATCTCGTGAGAGAATTCTTGACATTTGTGGCACTTACGTATAAATTCCACTGCATCATGTTCAAGAGTGGGCCAAAAATATCCCATCCGATGTATTTTGTGAGTGGTGGCATGACCACCAAAGTGGCCCCTACATATCCCACTGTGGGATTCATGAAGGATCCTCTTGGATTCTTCTATGTCGACGCATCTTAGAAGCATGCCATCAAAGGCTCTACGATAGAGCACTTGGTCTAAAACAACATATTTAGTGGCAATAATGCATAACCACCTTCTTTGTTGTGACGTGGCACTTTCCGGTATGTATGGTCCATGATAAAATTGATGATATCAGTATACCAGGGACATGTAGAGATGGGGGGTCTAGTTTCAAAAGAATACACATTCATCGAGAAAGTCTAGATCTACCACCACCCTCCA
Organism: Taxus wallichiana var. yunnanensis; assembly: GCA_018340775.1. Lineage (NCBI taxonomy): Eukaryota > Viridiplantae > Streptophyta > Pinopsida > Cupressales > Taxaceae > Taxus > Taxus wallichiana. Next base: position 484,200,277 of record CM031238.1, read on the forward strand.
TCTAGTGGATTGTTAGCTAACCAGTCTGCAATGATTTTCCTTTGATGGATTTTTGGTTTACGAATGTTAACTCAAATTCTCCCATTAGGGTTATGAAACATCCAACCTTCTTAGACAAGGACCCTTGCATGAGGAATGTCTGTAAATGGTCTATCTTCACAATGACCCTTGTTTCTTGATTTAACATGTAATGTCTTAAACATTTTGTGGTGAAGACTATGGCAAGGCATTCTCTTTCTACTTGTGTATAACGCATTTTCATAATCGAGTAATGTTCAACTAATGAAATAGATCACACATTCTCATTTATCATCATCTTCTTGAGCCAGCATGCAGGCCAACGAGACATGAGTAGCTCGAGAGTATAGATTAAAGGGTGGTCTGGCTTGGGAGGCATTAGCGTGGGTGGTGAAAACAAGAAGCACTTAACTACTATGAAAGCCTCATTGCAGTCTTCAGTCCAATCGATACTATAATAATTCTTTAGTAGATTATTGATTGATGAATGAAAAAGCTTAAATCTAGGATGAACCTTCGATTGCACCGATTTTCCCAAGAAATGACCTGATTCCATACTCATGTTCAAGGTGGGATCATTTCAAGAACAGCCCGTATTTTGGCCGGATCAACATCAATCCCTCATGAAGATATAATGTATCCTAGAATTTTGCCTCCTGTTACACCGAAAACACACTTCTCTGGGTTTAATGTGACACCATACTCAATTAGTCATGAGAGGATGATACGGAGCACCTCCGGTGATCACAACACTTCTTGGCCTTGGCCAACAAGTCATCCACATATGATTCCACAATTTTATGGATAAGATCATGGAATATGTACGTCATTTCCCACTGATATGTAGCACCGACATTCTTAAGACCAAATGGCATGACAACATAACAATAAGTTCCCCAGGGAGTTATAAACATGGTTTTGGCTTGGTCTTGTTTAGATATTTTGATTTGATTATATCCCAGAACCCATCCATGAGAGACAAAAGCTCAAATCCAGCTGTTGTGTCAACGATGATGTCAATGGATGGTAATGGGAAATCATCCTTGGGACAAGCTTTGTTAATATCCCAAAATCTATGCAAATGCATATCTTCCCATTCTTTTTGAGAACGGGGATGATATTAGATACCCATTGTGAATAATCGACTGGTTTGATGAATCCTACTTGGAGAAGTTTTATTACTTCCTCTTTTACCATGAGAGCCACTTTTGGCTTCATTGGTCTTGACTTTTGTTTAATTGGCTTCGCATCTGGTTTAGTGACAAGATTATGTACCGCAACTTGTGGTGTGATACCTGTCATTTCTTTATAATTAAATGCAAAATCCTTTTGATGTTCTTTGAGGATTTGGGTGTGTGTTTCTATTTCTTCTAGAGTTAGCGAGGATCCCAACTTCAAAATTCTTGGTTCTTCCTCCATTCCAATGTTTATGTCAATGGTTTCTTCTATCAAAGAAGTGTTACCTTCTTCAAATTTAGGTGGGGCTGAGGTAGTTCCAAGATTTCTCCATTTTCTATCTCATAGATATCAAGATCCTTCTATGGAGGAGACTCTACCATGGGATTTCCAAAGTAGGAAGAGGAGTGTGGTATTAGGAAAGATCAACTATAGGGTGAGCAAGGTGTAGCTCCACATAGGTGTTTAGATATTCGAGAGTGACTTTATCACTATCAACATGATGTAAGATAGGAGATTCATTCTCAACTTGTATGTGCTAGAAGAGGGTTCGTTGATATTTTCTTCACCAATGGTTCAGTACAAAGTGATACTTTGAAACTTGTATCTTCCAACTCATTACTTGGGGTAAAATGTGAAGCTGAGGTTGCTATTGAATCTGCGAGAAGGTTCTGTTCTCATGGGATTGCCTCAATGGATATGAAGTCAAATCTTTTTCTTAGATCTAATACCGCTGTTTTATAGAGTCTGTAAGTGCTCAGCTTTAGTCTCATATACTTCAGAGACTTGGTTTGCAACTAACTGCGAGTCTCCTAATACTCTGATGTTATTGACACCGATCCTTTTGGCTATGATGAGGCCAAGGAGGAGGGCTTCATACTCAGTGCCATTGTTTGTACATTCAAAGTTCAACTTAAAAGCAAAAGGTAGGATCTTTCCCTCAGGAGAAGTAAAGATCACACCTACCCCGGCTCCATAGCGACATCTAGCTCCATCAAAATGGAGAGTCCAATACTTACTAGGAAAGATGGATGCTGGGACATTCTTCGCGTCTGTTTCTTTTGTTTCGGTTACTTCTACCATGCAAAGTTCCTCTGTTGGAAGAGAACCAACTCCTAGGGTACGTCCCATACCTGTGGAATCAAATGGTAGGAAAATTGGTAGATCTTGTTCCAGTAATTCAACAATTTTTGTAGTAGTTCCTAATGACATTGTTTCTATAATGTTAGCTTCATCCTTGAGGGCTGGGATGCCCTTGACTAGGTTCATAATTTCTAGTTCTGTTGTAGGTATTAATTTTTCTTCTGGTTTTGAGTCAATTGGTTTGTTAAGTTGGTTTGTTGGGAGTTCAAACTCAGAGTGAATGCCTAGTCTTTTCTTCAGGTCTACTAGGTGTATGTCAAATGGTTTTGGGTCACCTTTTGCTACGAATATCTTTCCTAGGTGTAAGAATCTTATTTCCTGGAATAACGTAGAGGGATTGCTTTCATGTGATGTATCCATGGTCGACCGAGGATCATATTATAGTTGGTTTCTTGATCTATGATATAAAACTCGGTGAGGATTGTCTTGGGTCCTAAGGTGACTGGTAATATTATAGTCCCAATTGAAGTAGCTTTAAGGCTATCATAACCTCTTAGTGTATTTCTTGTTGTGGAACAGTTTGTTTCTCCATATCCTAGCTTTTGAAGGAAAGAGAAGGGGACAATGTTAACACTGCCCCATCATCCACCATTGCACGTTTAACGTAATTATTGTAAACCCACACCTATAAATGCAAGGCCGGATCACCTCTACGTGTAATTTCAACATCTATTGGCATTTTGTTTATGTCAAATATAAACTCGGTATCCCTATCTGCTGCCCTAGAGGGTGGATATCAAATTCTATATGGTTTACTTGTGTTTTGGGAGGTGGAGTGATGTTAATTAAATGACCTAGACCTAGTGCTTCTAAAAGAGCAGCCCTATGGGTAGGAGAATTTTTCAATAAGTCCAAAAAGGAGATGTGAGAGAAGGTCTTTGTTAAGTCATTAATTAAATCATAAGCACCCACGGGTTTTACCAATGTTTGTTGAATGTTATCTGGTTCTAGTGGATAGATTGGATTTGGTTGAGAAGAATATTCTCATGTTCTTGTTATGGCTTCTACGTGCAGCTCAGTATCTAACTCCACTAGACCAACTATCTTGGTTCATGGCTGATTTCCTAATTGTGGTGCGACAGGTGGATTTAGTGAAGTTGAGGCTTCATGATCGTTATTTCCTATCATTACACCTTTTTTCATCCCATTTGGATTTAATTTATTATTGTTATTGTGATTTGGAAGTGGATCATTGAAGATCTTAAGAGGTGCATTTTGAGGGGAAACTGCCCCTGTGAAAGTATTTGGCATCGGTGTCACAAAATCTATTAAGAACATATCTATGAAGAGTTGTCTTTGTTCTTCTGGAAAATGTTGCATGAACTTATTGTAATCGCGACAAGTCCTAGTGTCATGGCCTCAATTTTGTGGAAACCACAATATGAGTTAGGATTATAACTCCTAGGTTGTTGGTTTGGCACGTGTTGTGGTCCAAAATTTTGATTGAACTGTTGACTATTAGGATTAAATTTTTACGTTTGTTGTCTTTGGTTTTGATATCCAGTTGAGTTTTGACTTGACCCTATGTCCGATCTGCCATTACTTTATTGTTGTTGTTGTTGTTGTCATTTGTCATCGATGATTAAAATCCACCACGTTGATTATTGGGGTGAAATTTTTGTTTCGTTGGTTTATGACTGGTGGTGGAACATTTACAATGTTTACTTTTTTAGTTTGGTCAGTCACTCCATCTGTTGTCACTATGTGGTTTTTGTTAAGGATTTTAGGTCCTTGATTAGCGTTTGTGGTAGTAGGATAAGTCGTAGTGTTTTGGTTGGGGATGATTAACCTCCCATTTGTTCCATATGTCTTGTGACCGCTATCTATTGCAGCTTGATCTATTCGGAGAGCGCTCTCGAGTACTTCATCATAAGTTCTTAGTGGGAACTTCTGGACTTCTTCCTTTATCTCTTTGCTGAGAGAATGAAGGAATAAATCACATAGTTCCATCTGATCCATGTTTAGAGCACTTGCTGAAGAATAGAGGACTGTACACCATCTTTGGATGAAATGAGAAATAGATTCATTGTGTTCTTGTTTAATATGCAAGAATTCCCTGATTCATGTTCTCAACAATTTGTTCATGTCAAATGCCTTGATGAACTCTGAAACGAGTTGTTTAAATGAATGTATTGAGGCTTTAGGTATTTTGTAATACCAATCAAGGGTGATACCCTCTAAATTTTTGGGGAATATTTTAGCAACAACTCCATCCCAAGGGAGCAGTTCTCGAATGGCATGGCATAGGCCTTAATATGTGCATTTGGGTCTCCCTCTCCTTTATACTTGGGTAGATCAGGGAGAGGTCTTGGAAGCATGATGCTTCATATAGTGAAGTCCAAAGGTTCTTTCAAATATTCTGAATAAGTTCCTATTGCATAGGTTTCGACCATTGATGGTGTTTGCTGAGGGGGTGGAGGTGGAATGGGTTGTTGATATGGCATAGCATATGTATTTGTAGGGGCATAAGGGAATCCTTGTGGTTGAGTGAATATGCTAGGAGAAGAGAACATATCTCCCTGTGGTGATTTGGAATACATGTTTAAGTATGGAGGAGCATTGCTCAGGAATGGATTGTTTTGTACTAAACCGGGAGGTATCATATTTTCCACTGGAGCAACGTTAGAAAACATGGTTCTAGTTGGCATTTGTTGTGAATACTGAGGAGGCATGCCCAATGTGCCTATTCCTGTGAGGAGGTCTACTTGGCTAGGATGATGTGGAGGATTGGAAGTTCCTGCCTACATGAATTGTGAATTTTGACTTGCTTGAGCAAGTTCCAACCCTCTAACTTTCTCAACTAAGGCTGAGATGACCTCGTTTGGTGAAGACATGGTATTTTTCCTTAGTGGTGTTTGTTGTATACCTTGAGGTTGTATAGGCATATGGTACCCAGCTATGAATTGATCGGTGCCCTACCAAGTTTCACCGAGGGATTTCCTCCTATAGGTGGAGGGATGGGGGTGTTTTCTTAGAACAAGACCTCGGGTTGTGTTTGCAAACCTCCTATAGATGGGTACATATTTTGAGAGTGTTGTTCACTCCTAGCATAACGTGCTAAGTATTCGTCATCTAACAATAGATATGGATCTGACTATCTACTAATTTTTGGTCTAAGCAACACCTGAGGAGATGAACCAGATTCTCCAGTGAGCGTCATATTGTTTGAGCTTGAAGGCTCTATTTGTTGCATTTGAGTGAGCTGATCCAACTCCTCTATTTGGAAAGAAGAACTATATCTAGTCCTTTGAGGTGGAGTTTGTGTTGAAAATTGTTAGTTGAATAGTTGTCACCCCATGCTGAGAGCAAGGGTGATGGTTGTCTATTTAGTTGATCGTAGTATGCTTCAAGACCTAGGAGAGGTCTGCCATATGCATCGTATCCTAACATATTCGGGGGTATATGAATACCCGCAGAATAATGGGAAAGAGCGAAGGTGGATAAAATTAAAAGAAGAGTGTGAAAGTGAAACAATTGTTCCTTTTACGTAAGTTTCACCAATTTTGTTGGTAAAGCTGATGTGAAGGCTAAATAGGTAGAGAAGATGAAGTAGTTGTTTGTTTCATACTAATTTTGTTGGTGAAGCTGATGTGAAGGCTAAAGAGGTAGAGAAGATGAAGTAGTTGTTTGTTTCACGTCGGGTTCACCAATTTTGTATGATGGAAAAGTGACATGTGAGCATGAGAATCTACAAGTAACTCTTCCTCACACCCGACCTCCCGAGGTCATGCCGAGACAGCCGGTGGGGATGGAATACACGTAGGATGCAGATAAAATAGTTAGGTAATCTTATGTCTTCAACATGCAATAGCGGGATCTATGAATCTAAGGTAAAGAAGGCCCTCCTAACCTGAACCAATGTGATAGATCGTTCAGCGAGGATAGCTTGCTTGAAGGCTCCAATCAATATCAAGCTCTGCCGTGATCCGATCTATGGGTTGTGGAATACATGGAAGATAACCTGTGGGTGCTTTGTATATGTCTCCCGACAAGGTCATGAAAATGGAATGGCTAAATATGTAGTGGATCTTTTAGTGTTTTATGGATGATTCTTTGGTCTAGTCCAGAAATATTTAGCTTGATTAGATGCTACATTTAATAATGATAGTTGTGTGATAATGTCTTGTGGGAGTGGAGAAGACCTAAATACTAATGTTCGCAAACTAGCATCAATGTTGGGTTGATTTGTAGGCCCACTGGGTTGTGGGACCTGTGGATCACAACCGTAAGTTCATGGTTGTTGTGGACCTCCTATGGTCATGTGAAGAATCAATCCCTTCTTCTGATCCCGAGTATCCAATAATCGTATGCCTTTTCAGCCTCTATGTTTAGAACTAAAAGTTACATGATTTTCTCAGAGTACCTAACAGGTGTTCTGACAACTTGGATACGTAAGCTAGTGTCTATATCAATGAGGAGGTCTCCTACATTTGGCTATGGGACTAGTGGATCACAACCGAATGTTTTTTCTCTTTCAGGTCCTTCTACAGTCATACGGATGTCTATCAAGGCAATCTATAATTTGGTTGATTTGACCAAAACATGTGCACTTTGTCGTCTTCTATATTTAATCCTCTTAACTATGTGCTGATTTCTTGTAGGTCTATGGTTGTTCGGAAGACTTGAATTATGATATTTTGGTCTATGTCAGTTATTGCTGCAACAATATTTGGTTGAGGCATGATTGGCTCAAAAACGTATTCCCTGGGCTCCCTAGGTCCCGTGATTGTCATACAAGATCAATATAAGCCTAACTGAAATGAAATAAACTAACTATGTGAGATATATCTACAACATATATATATATCTCTATTTTTGTATTTTGATAAGATTTTGAATGGAATTGAAAGAGAAACTAATCTAATATATTTAGAAAATGACAACTAATCTAATAACAAAATTAAAACAAACAAGGTAGCCCGATGTAGCTACTTGCCTGTGTGCAAATTGTGAGTTTTATCCTAAATAACTAGATAGCTGATTAACTTAATTGAAAGATTCTCGATCCTACCTCAAAAGTGAGGAATGAATCATAGTTTCTCATAAACTATCAATCCCCACAGCTTCCCTGGCAATATCAAGAATGAAATTTAACTAAAATGAAATATTTCACTACTCTATTTGATATGTTTTAACTAGAAATTTGATAGATAAAACCTGGAATTTGTAGAATAGTGGTGAATCCAGTAGTGTATGACTTTGTCCCTCAGAATGATCTCCTCATTCTTTCATGTTCACGTGAATCCAGAAGAGTGTGTATATGCTAGCATCAATAAAAGAAGGTATTTGAATAATGATAGCTTTGGATATAGACCGAATATAATGCGAGTAGGAGAGGGATAGTGCAAGTGACAGAGCTTGGCATATGTAATTCCTAGCATGATTTATTGCGGAATACAACACAAGGGTATCCGAGAGATTCTATAATCTACCTTCTATGAAGAACACAACCTACAACTCTAATGAATTCAATCTAAAACTGACACTACTCTGCTCTAGACTAATTTGTATGGACAACAATGAACAAGACTGAAGCAAGAAGATCGAATGGCTTCCAACAACAAGGAAAACTAGCATGGATGCAAACATGAAAACAAAATGAGCTTCTAAACAAGAAATTGATAGACTTAAACAATGAAAAATGAGAAGTTGAGGGGCCATTTGTTTGAAAACAAACCAGCTATTTATAGAATTCCCATTCACCAAAGGGTAACTTGGAATGGAACTCTTTTACCATTAAACAATGGAGAAACACTATTCCAGGGACACAAAACATTAATACGAGCCAAGGCGGTGGAGAAAAGCTGGTAAAAGTTGAAAATTACACAAGTCATGATCAAAGAACATGCTAGAAAATGCATGAAGGACCACCGCCTTGAGCAGGGTGGTGGTTACAAGACTGCCACCCTAAGCAAGGCGGTGGTTATAGGACCGATGCCCTACCAAGGTGGTGGTTTCATCACTAAAGGTCAAAACGCTAAGAAAAGAAAGGCAGAGGAATAAAACAAAGCACAAGGAACATGGATAAAGCATTTGGGATGCTAACATATACTTCGAGCTCCTGCGGATGCGAACACCTTGGGATGCTAACATATGTGTAACATCGTCGGTGATTTGATCATACAAAGGTGGGGGGGGGGGGGGGTATAGTGATCTCTCTTCCTCTCCTTCATTAAAATTTTCTTTCATCTTTAACTTGGTGAAGATGTTGTACTTCTTTGGTTTGTTTCATAAGGCAACTTCTTGACTGCCTAATAAGAATGTTTGTAGAAAGCTATTAGGATAGTATAGCTGAAGTTGAATTTATTTGGTTGAAATGTTAAGTTTGGTTGGAAGTATTAGGTATAGTTTAATGTGTTTTTCTAGTGTGAATGCAATGGTGCATATTTTTGAGAATGGAGTGTAACTCTTTTTCTTGTTGGAAGTAATCCTACATCTTTAAGTGGTCTGATTTATCTTGTTTGGTTGTTAACTTGATTTGGATCCTAGTTTTGAGTTTGAGTATTAGGATACTCTAAACCGAGACATTTAAATGTTATGATGATTTAGTTATTTTAACTTATTTTTATGATATTTATGTTCAATTGTTGGCAGCTCAGATTTTAGGATGAATATAGGTTAAGGAAATATTGAGATGGAAGTATTGTTGTAAATGATCTACTACTGAACTATGCCTAAAATCTAGTTAGGATAGTTACCTTTTTCTATTAAATGGTTTTAACTGAATGAGTAATCATAAAAATAAATGCAAGAAAGTAGTAGTGAATTATGATGAAATGTTTCTTATCTGAATTCTATTTTAATTCTTTTGATATAAAGTCAATAGCATGGAAGGTTGAAGTTGATATATCTTATGACCTATCTTTAATTTTGATTTGTTGTAAATCTCTCTTTTATGGATTATTGTAACTCCTTTTGGTATGTCTTTCTGAATTTCTTCAGGACTGTTTCATAACAATAGAGTTATTTTTATGAAATAGTTAGTTAAAAGCACATTGTTTTAATGTTTAGTGCTTATCATGCTCAGTTTAATGAACTGACCCATGCTAGCAAATTTTGCAGATGGACTTCGTAAGTGATGAAAGGAGAAATATTTTAGGAAGTTACATTTGTTTATCAAGAGACTAGATCTTTTATGATGAAAAATGGTTCATTACTGAAATGTACTTGATGGAAAAGAAGCTGTATCTAAAATGGATTTAATGTTATTGTTTGATATTAGAAATTTCTGAAGTGTTTGGACTTGTAGATGTATGAATCCTCCTTACTGAATAAAATATGTGTGTTATTTGTTTGCACTTGATAAAAATATTTTTGGTATGAATTGAATGGAATTGTTAAGTGATACTTTGTTTTTCACACTATAATTTACCTTATGGTTTGGAATAGAATAAACATGGAATTGAATTTATGTAGTACTATCTTATCTAAGTGAAGAGGAAACTTGTAAAGTTAACATTCTTGCACTAATTTTCAACCAGCCATTCATTCATTCGATATAAATTTAAAAAACAATTATTGATAATTAGACTTTGGATGTAAGTTAAAAAAGTGTAAGGGATTATAAATTAACTTTAATCCTCAATAAGGGAAAGGAAAGACAAATCCCTTGAAATGAATCATAGTACTAATTTAAGTCTTTATTCATATGAATCCTGATTGTTATCTATAATTGAGAAGGTGTTCTTATCATGCAAACTTCCTTAATTTAAATAGAAATGTAGGAAAAGATAATTAAAAGGGAATTATACTTCATTTCAATGAAGTCTAATATGGAAAAAGGATCCACTCAAATCTTATATAAGCTAGGGATGAATTAAGTGAGTAATTAAATAACACTTCCATGTGTGTAGAGCCCTTATATGTAAAACTTTAATCGGGATGTTAATAGTTTAAAACATGGCATATGAATTAAATAGAAAGAATATTTATCTGCATAACTTCATTTATTACAATCTTAAATCTAAATCTTAATGAGTAAGGGACCTAGTTGCTCAAAGTAGGGTTGATGTAATTAATCTATAAAGAGGAAACTAATAAGATATAAATTTCTATCTAAGGTATGTTTGTCTAGATGAGGAAAACTCAGATGGATTTTGACACATGCCAACTAAAATGGCATACCTTCATGATGACTTGGGTCTTCACAAGGATATTATGTTGAAGTTGACATGTTTCAACACCCTTGAGTTTATTCAACTAGACTAATAAATTTCAACTTGTTCACGGTTCTACCCAGGAAGAGATAGGGGCATGACCTAGTGTCAAGGTTAATTCACATTGACTTAGGATAAATAGACATGCCCAATCAACATAAGTTGATTGAGTACGTCTAAGTACCCTCAGCCAGCTTAAGAAGTCATCCACACTAGGCCATATTGCTAACCTTGGCTAGAGTTAAACCTTGAACAGGTGGACTAATAGAAGTTAGTAAGGACCATTCTAGATAGCATATCAAGTAGGGTGAAGGACATATTATGTTTGACAAGTATTATTTATAGGAATATAAACATAAACAATATGTTTAAAATCTCTGGCCAAAGTATTGATAGTTTTTTTGTTGTGTTGTCTTATGTCACTCAGTTTAAGAAGTGGGATTTCATATGAATATCGGTAACATATATTAAGATAGGCCTCTTAAACATATCACTTGATACCTCTAAAATGGTAATAGAAAAATTATACATAGTATACTCATTATAAAGTTAACACGAGAGATTGATATGATACCGATTCATGAAATGAGAGATTTGTGTTTCAACGAGTCATTTATAATTATATATGGTTTTATGTTATGAGATTGATTGGATTTGTATTGTGTGTTATAAATTATTTTAGTTTAGAATAGAGAACATTATGCAAAATAATTTTAAAAAAAAAAATCCCCTATTTCCAATGTCTTAAAATGGGAATGTTACATGGTAGGTAAGTCTTCTTCAACCATTTCTTGCCAAATAAGAGGTAATGAGTTAACGAAGTACTCAATTAGCTTGAGAATAAAAAGGTGAAATTGGTGGTTGAACTCACAAATGATATAAAAAGGATAAGTCCACCCAATTTTGGTAGCACTACACTGGGAGATGGAGCTGATAACTGGCTTAGTGAAATGGAGAAGTACTTTTCTATAAGGAACTTTTTAGAGGAAACAAAATCAATATGGGGAGCTTATCAAATTTTCCATGAGGCATCTTCTTGGTGGGACAACGTAAGGCTGAGTTAAAAATTGATGAAACAAACATCACTTGGGATCAATTTAAAAATTATTTTAGGCAATGATGGCTGCCACAACTTTACTATGATTAGAAAATGACTAAATTTCATAACTTAGCTCAAGGAAAGTTAATCTGTAATGGAGTACTGGGAGAATTTTACTAAGCTTCTCAAGTACGTGCCTCAGTATCAAACTGATGAGAAGTTCAAGATACTATAGAAATTAATTATGGGATTAAATCCTATTATAGGTGGAGAAGTAGATGTTCATAGCCCAACCACCATGGAAGGGGTTGTTGAAAAATCCATAAGGCAGGAGCAGAAATTGAAAGAAATCTCTACCCATAAGGAGGAAATCAGAAAGAAAATTCCTAATTCTTCTTCATCCCTTACACCCAAAAAGGGACCATGGAAAAATTTTGTGTGAAAAAAAAATGTATTGTTGATAATAATAAGAAAACTGCAGCAAATAAACATACAACTAATGTACGAAACAATTTTGTCAAGAACAATAATAATGAGATAGAAATCCTATGGAGGATAGAATGATAAATTTAAGGTGGGAAATAAATTTTAGCCTAAGAAAGGACCTATAGGAGGATACTACAATTGTGGCAAGGATCATTATGTAAATTAGTGTCCTCTAAGGAAGGATGACCACAATCAGCAACATAAGATACATGTTGCAGTAGTTGATAAATAAGATGAAAAGAAAGTTACACCTATAGAAGTGCTAGGTAAGTTATTTGGTATACATGTTACTATAATTTTTGATACTAGAGCTACTAAATGCTTTATTTATACTAAATTAGCTTCAAAATTAAAAATAAAAGCTAGAAAAATGGATAAATCATGAGCAAAGACATTATGGAAATAAATTTGTCCACACAATTAGTATTTGTCTTTTTAGAGCAGTCCTTGAATTGCCTCGTTATTCCACTGAAGTTGATCTTTACGTTTATCCTTTGGGGTCTTATGATGCAATCATAAGTGTTAATTGATTGCTAAACATAAAGCAAAAGTTGACTGCTTTTGAAAAACATATTAGCTATCTTGATGATCTACTGAAAAACAACAAACATCCAAGGAGTAAAACGTGATATTTTAGCTATACAATTATCAGCCATGTAACTTAAAAAGGCAAAAAATAAAGATTGCACCTTGTATACAGTAAAAAATTGTGAAACAATTGGAGGGGATATTATTTCTTGGAAATATACTTGGTGTTAAAAAAATTCGAGATGTGTTTCAAATAACTACTCCTGTCTTCCTCCCAAATGGGAGTTTTATTTTTATAATTGAGATAAATCTAGGAACTAAACCTATTTCCAAGGCACCATGTTGAATGAATACCATTGAATTGGTAGAGCTTAAGGAACAATTATAAGAACTGTTGTCTAAAGTTTTGATAAGACCAAGTGTCTCACCTTTGGGAGCACTGATAATTTTTGTGAAAAAGAAAGATGGAACACTTAGATTGTGCATTGATTATAGGATGTTAAACAAAGAAACAATCAAAAATAGATATCCACTTCCTAGAATTGATGATTTGTTTGATCAGATGTGTGGTGCATTAGTATATTATAAGATAGATCTTTTATATAGGTATCATCAGATAAGAATCAAGGACTAAGATATTCATAAAACAACTTTTAGGACAAGGTATGGGCATTTTGAATTCACGGTTTTACCTTTTGGTTTGAAAAATGCACCTACATCTTTTAAAACTTAATGAATAATATCTTTCAAGAATTCTTGGAAAAATTTGTGCTTGTATTCTTAGAAAATATTCACATATATTCTAAAATCATTGATGAACATCATGAGCATTTGAAGATAGTTATAGAAATCTTAAGAAAAATAAGATTGTATGGTAAGTTATCCAAATGTTTGTTCTATGAAACTAAAGTACACTATCTAGGGCATGTCATAAGTAAAGATGGAATAGTAGTAGACCCATCAGAAATTATTGCAATAATTAAGTGACCTGCACCTAATAATGTACATGAAGTCAGAAGCTTCACGGGTCTCACTGGTTACTATCGAAAGTTTGTAAAGGAGATTTCAAAGGTCGTTGCACCAATAAATTCATTATAAAAGAAAGATAAGAAGTTTGTGTGGAGTGAAAAATGTGAATTTACGTTTAAGACTCTAAAGAATCAACTAACATCTGCACCTATTTTGGCTATACCTCGATCTAAATAGAGACTTTACTTGTAGTAATAGATTATTCCAAGGAAGGGTTTGGAGGCATTTTGTTGTAAAATGAGCATGTTATAGAATATGAAAGTAAAAAAATCAAGTTACATGAGCTGAATTATGCTCCCCATGACCTAGAGCTTGTTTTCATTTTTCATTCACTTCAAGTATGGAGGCATTATATTTTAGGAAGATATTTTTAATTAAAAACTTACCATATTGGGCTAAAGTATATTTTCACTTGACCAAATATGAATGCAAGATAGCAAAGGTGGTTAGAATTTCTATCTCAAAGTATGATTTTGGCATAATTTTTATGAAAGTAAAGTAAAACAAATTTATGCACTTATAACGTTGAGAACTCGCTTTAAGGATGAAGTAAAAGTATTATGGAATCTGATTCTTATTTTCAACAAGTGAAAACAACACTTGTTGTAGATCCAAATGATATGAGATATAGAGGTTTTCCCTTTTGTGATGAAGTAATCTTGAGACAAGATAATCAAGTATATATACCTTCAGAAAATGAATTAAGGAGGAATTCACTAACCAAAATTCATAACTCACCATATTCAGGGCATCCCGAATTACGAAAATGCTTGCTGATATAAAACAACAATATTTTTGGAAAGGGATAAAAAAAGATGTAATTGACTTTTTGACACACTGCTTAGAATTTCAACATGCTAAGGATGAACATATGTATCTAGAATGTTTACTATGCCCTCATAGCATGTTGCAAAGTATAAATGGAAAGTAATTAGCATAGATTTTTTGAAAGGCTCCTATGTCAAGAAATAAGCATGATGTTATTCTAGTTATTGTAGATAAACTAACAAAGGTAGCACATTTTATTGTTGGTAATCTTAAGGATGATTCACCTGTTTTAGCAAAAATATTTGTGCATGAAATTTTTAGATTACACGGTGTACCTGAATTGATCATATCAGATAGAGATCCAAGAATGACATCTAGATTCTGGCAAACACTTAATGCATCCTTAGGAAATAAACTGAACTTTAGTTCAACATACCATCCTAAAACGGATGGGAAAACTAAAAGAGTTAATCAAGTTTTTGAAGATATTTTACGAATGTAGTAAATGGATCAACAATACAAATGGGAAGAGTGACTTCCATTAGTTGAATTTTCTTATAATAACACGTATCACGCCTCTCTAAAAATGGAACCTTTTGAAGAATTATACGAAATGAGATGCAGAACTCCAGTTAGTTGGGATAGCATAGAGGACAGAGAGGTAATTGGACCTAAGATCATTACTAAATTAGAACAACAAGTTAAAATGATTCGTGAATGTTTGAAGGAAGCAACAGATAGGTAGAAATGTTGTGTAGACTTAAAAAGGGTTGACAAGAAATTTGAGCTTGGTGAAAAGGTATTTTTATGGGTTAAACCAAAAAGAGTTCTATAACCTTTAGTAAGGCTACCAAGTTATCACCTCATTATGTGGGACCCTTTGAAATAATTTAAATAATCAACCCTATAGCTTATCATTTAGCTTTACCACCTGCTTTATCACGAATGCATGATGTTTTCCATATTTCTATACTTAAGAAATATGTTTTAAATTTATCACATGTGTTAAATTGGAATTCCTTGCAGGTCCAAGACCCAGGAATAATCATGGTTAAACCCATTTGAGTGTTGGAAACTTGCTAGTTGCACTTAAGAAATCATGAAATAATTCAATGCAAGGTTCAATGGGACCAATTTAATGAAGAAAGTGCAACATGAAAAAACCTCGAAGATATGAAAACTACTTTTTCACATTTATTTGGACAAAGTTGATTCTATTTATTGTTAAAAATTGAAGATTTTATTCTTATTATATCAATAAATCTGCCAATTTTGGGCAGATACTAAATTCATTAGTATTGAAATAACTATTATATTGCTGAATAATTATGAAATTTTGAATTACTCAATTTGGTTCTATTATGAACTTAAGAATGAAAGATTTATTGTATGGTTATATTCTTGATTAAAGTTATTTGAGTAATTTAATCATCGGGATGATGATGCTTTTAAGGAGGGAGCTAAGTAATGCCTCTATCATGAATGGTACCTATGATGACTTCTACTATAGAAGGTTCAAACATTGACAGTGATTTTTTCTTAAGACGGTGTACTCTTATGACTTAGGAAATCATGTTTGCAGAAGATAAGAAGTTATCTGTTGGGAATAGGTACATTTTGTTATGTTTTTACTTAATTGAAAATGAAGCAATCCATCTCTTTTATGCAAAATAAATTCACTACTCGAGATTATGAATTTGAGTTTTAGTTTTCATAATTTAAGAGGAATCAAACAACATTACCTTGGATCAATTCCATTGATCCAAGGTATACTTATAATTTACATTTCTTGTTTTCATGATGTCTAATTTGGATAGATGGAAGAGTTCTAGATCTAGAGTGTGGGAAGGTTATGAATGACCCTCTTCATGGATCTCTGCTTTGTATTTAATCCAGTAACAAATCTGGTTCTTATTTTCTATTATTTTATGATGAGTTGTCATTAGGGGCTTTGGACCTAATATAACTATGTTTTAAAACTAGTGACTCTATCATAAGGGTGAAACCTAACCTAATTTAATATGTTCTTATGTTAATCTGGATGAAAAATAATTAAGAGGGACTAGAGACTGACCTATGGACATATGTTGATTTCCTAACTTAGTGTCTAACCTAACTAAGGGAATGGCTAACCTAAGGGGGCCAATGAAATGACATGGGGAAAGAGGAAAGTGGGAGGCAGTGAGTTCAAGGAAATTAAGGAAATTTATTAGGCCTTATCTCTTCCTATAGCCAAATTTGGAAAAGGCAGTTAAAAATTTATGATGTTGAGTTGGAATTTCTTGCCAAAGTTTTAGGATGCATGTTTTGTTTGAATTAAGTCACTCTAAATTTGGAGATGGAAGTAGCAGAAAAGAGGAAAGGAATGACAATCCTACTCTACATTTAATTTTTGGAACTTTGCGAAACCACCTAAGAAAAGGAAAGAGGATTGTTTTTGTCGATTCATTTGGTTTTGGAGCTCTGCATGAGGTTGTTTTTATTTTTGAACCTCCAGTTCAATTTTTGCATGTAATGTGTCAATGCATGAGTTTTTATCCCTTGCATGGTATGGAAGAAGGGGTTGGCACTGTGAGACTATAAGGAGGAGATTGTGGAAGTTTATGGTGTTTTTGCATTTTGAAAAGAAGATTAAGGCTCTACTTGGAAAATTCATGAATCGATGAAGGCAAAGCGCTATTAGGCATGATAGGCTCTACCCATTAAGATTATTTCTTTTGTTTAAATGTTTCATAAGAACAACATTTCTCTTTGTAATAGACTAGTTTTTCTTGTTATTAGATTACTCTTCTTGAGGTTTTTTTATTTATTGGGATATGCTTTTGATTTAGTTTGAATGAGGAAAGGTGTGATCTGGGTTTTCATTTTTCTTGGTTTGGTAGCTAGGTTATGTTGTAATCCTTTGAATGGGCTTGAGACCAAGTTGAAAAATGTGTGAGATCTTATTTGAACTATTTTAACCTGTAGGTAACTAATTTTTCGTTAATCTTCGGATCTTATTCTACAGTGATCTTGTTCCTCTTTGTTGGGAAACTACAAATTTATAAACTATCGGAAATACTTGACTATTGATTGAATCTTCTTGATTCTTTAGGGAAGATAAAATTTTTGTACCCCTACTTAATCATATTCCTTTGAGTTCTAAAGGAATGTTAAAAAAATAGACGAGCGTGACTATTTTTCTATCATTGTCTATATTTGTGAATCTGGGTTTTTTCATATTACTTTGGTTGCAAACTTATGAATCTAGGATTATTTAGGAAATATAGTTATAGGGTTTTATCTTGGCAAGATATATAAAGTTTCATGGACTTATTTAAGTCTTTCAGCTATATTATTTCAATTCTGCTAATGTATACTTTAGCTTTTCTTTTAAATTGTTGTTGGTGTGAATCACACTGAGAGCCTCAACCTATAGAGTTACGGACATTCTGGGGTGTTGTGATTCACACCAAAAGTTCTCGCACGCCTTCGGGGGACCAAGAGGTCATTCCACAAGATTTGAAGGAATTTTCAAGAAATTTGTACTAAAAAATTGCAGGTTTTACAATTTCAGATTTTTCATCTTCTAGGCTGAACTTTGAAATCAATTTTCAAGGGCTTAACTTACTCAAAACAAGTCAAAATTTCACCGATGATACATCGAGGATAATATTCAAAAGGGTATTCTTAGATTTTTGGGATTTTGAATTTCAAAATTTCATGGTTTTTTGTGTTTCAGGTTTTCCCAGTTGCATTGCATGACCTGAGTTCTGCCTGTACCTTTCGGGGATTCGCAGCTGCACAACAAGACCTGAATTTCGAATTGAAGACTGTATCTTCTGGGTCCTTCAAATTTTTGAATTCCATTTTAAATATTGTCAAGTTTGGTGTGTAACTTGGTAGGATCCAGCCTTTTAGAGGCATATTCAAAAGCACATCTGGCGACTCCCTCTGGTAAATAACTCATTCTCTAAGTTGCAGACCACTTTTTCATTCATTTCCATCCATCTTTCTTTGCATCTCTTTCATTCTTTTCCATTCCATGAAGTTGTGCAATCATGACTTCATTTCCATCATGGAATTCACATTTTCAACAACAACAACATATCACACCTCCAACATGTTTTACAAATCCTCCAAATCAGCATTTTGGTCAAATTCAAAATCAACATGTCTACCCATATGAGTGGCAGTACCAAAGTCAGTTTGGTTGTGAAGCACATCAAGAGCAAGGGTATGCATGCAATGAAGACAATCAAATGGAAGATGTAGATTTTGTGGAAAAAATCCAAAAGATGGAGGCAAAAATGGTGCAATCAAGAGCAACAGCTCAAATGAGGGCTTTCAAAATTGGTTGCAGGACTCCTTGTCCATGGGGAGGCCCTTTTCCAAGACACTTCAGCCCTCAGGAGAAGCTAGACTTCATGATGGAGATACTGCCCCAACTTGCACAATGGACAGCAGAAATAGAGGCCTATACACTTGGTGTTGAACAACCTTGTCAATGGGTAAGTTCTACACCATCATCTAGTTTTTCTCTTCCCATTACTCAAGCAACATCATCTCATTTGGAATTTCAAATTCTAAATCCAGTCAATGCTGCCCCAGGAGTTAATTCCATTTCGCCATCCCCTAGTCTTCCACCACATCTCGATTCTTCTTTCCCCTTTCCTTCCAAACAGTCATCCCCTCCACAAGAGCTAACAGAAATACCCTCTCCTCCAAATAAACAAGAGTTTCTACCTCCTCCACCACCACGAAAAATTGCCAAATCAATTGAGTTACAATCCACTTCTCCTCTTGCATTCCCAAATCCATGTTGGGAGGATAAAAATCAGAATGCCAGTCAAGGAAAATAGCAACAAAAAGAAAATCCAAACAAAGATAAAGAAATTCAAAGTTTGAAGAGTTGGGCTCTTAAATTTGGGATGAAAAATATCCCCTTGATGGTTAAGCCTTCAAAAGAGGTTGGAGTTGGAGAACAGGTGGTGGTTAAGACTGATTTTGTGGTAGCAGAAGAAGAGCAAAAAGAAGAAGCGGATCAGCAGTCAGTTTTCTCAGAAAGTAGTGTCCATGTTGGCACTCTATTTGAAGGGAATGTTGATTCAATTCAAGTTACACAATCAGCCATAGAGGAAGAAAGCTTAGAAGAAGATCTTGCAGTCCCAACTTGTCCTCTAGAGCAGTAGATTGAAGAGTTTGACTTGAAAAACTTCATGCTAGAAGAAGAGTTCTATCAAGAGCAAGATTTCCTTCAAGTAGTAGAGGAGGGAGAAGCCACTCCAAATGCAAAAGAAGAGGAGCACATTCTAGCTGTGAAGAAGAAAAGTGTAGATCCAAGGGCTTTGAACACAAGGCAGGCTACAAGAGAACCTTCAGTTCTTCTTTCTACTTCATCCCTCTCGTGTTCTAGTGCTGAAGAAGAGTTTGATCTCTCAAACTCAATGTTGGAGGATGAAAGAAACCATGATGATCAAGTTACAGATCAAGAGGAGACCATGGAGGAAGTTGAGCATTTGCAGCAGGACAACAATGAGGTAGTTTATCTGTCAGATTTGGAGGACTATTTTGATGAAGAAGAACCGGTTGAGTTCCCACCATTCTCTCTTTCATCATCCACGTTCCAAACACCTGAGCCTGTTGTCATGAAGGAGAGCATTCATTTGCAGCAGCCTGCATCTTATACCAGCTCTTTGGAACCAAGATTGGAAGATTTTAATCTTTCATGTCCTTCATTGGAGGAAGAGAAAGGGCAAAAAGGTTCTACCATCGCTTCCACATCATCCATTCAAGAGGGTCTACAAGAGAACTCCATTCTTGGAGTTGAAAATCAGGGAAATGGGCATACTCAAAGGACCATACCTTGCCCAATCAGGTATTTGGATTTATTGGAGCCAAAGGAGAAGTCACAACCAGTCATGCTTGCTTCTAAGCATGAGGATGAGTTACAAAGAACCAAGGATCAGCTGTCATACCTCTCCAATCCAGATGCAGAACAACTAAAAGAGGTATTGAATTTGCCTTCAGCTAATACCTTGATGATTTGGGTAGAAGACCAGCTTCTTGTTGTCTTTCCACTCATCCAATCAGCCATGTTCAATGCCAAATTAGTTGCATGGTTGCCAATTTTGAAGAAAGGAAGCTATTTTGCACAACCAGTTGCAGGGTTTGTTTAGCTCACCTTTGTTTCCATTAGAGTAGAGTAGGTAGGTTTGCTTTCAGTAAAAGAAGTGCTTGTGCACACTCTACATGTTCCATTTGGAGCATGTATGAATTTCAGTTTTGTACATAGTTTTGGTGCTGCTGGTTTTGCTCTTGCACAGTTCATTTTAAGTGGCATTTTGGTGAGAACAACTCTAAGTTCAATGGAATTCAAGTGGCTCAGAGGGAAGTTTTCAAAGTTCATATCAGTTTTCAGGATTTCTTATGACTCCATGCCCAATGGATTGCTAAAAGGCCACTGATCTTCTACCTAGCAGGTAGGTGATCCCGTTGAGTCACCAAATTTTTGTAAATATCTCCCCCCCGGGTAGATATAGACAAGCAGAAGAATATGGAAATCAAAGAAACTCGATCTTGATATTTATTACGTCACCAACAGCCTATGGCACAGGTAAGAGGATGTCGACACAAAAATGGATACCTAAGATGTAGGTAAAGGGCACACATCAGAGGATGTCGACACAAAAATGGATGTGCCAAGGCACAGGTAAAGGGTGCACATCAGAGGATGTCGACACAAAAATGGATGCGCCAAGGCGCAGGTAAAGGGCGCACAACAAAGAGTGTCGACATGAAAATGGATGCGCCAAGGCACAGGTAAAAGGTGCACAACAAGGGATGTCGACACGAAGAAATTCATGCCTTGGCACACGTAAAGGTATGTCGACATAAGGATGGATGCGCCAAGGCGCACCTTTAGGAGGCGCAACATTTTGAGTGCTGATAGGAAGCAGACCCTGACCTAGATATTTAGACGGCCATAACTTTTGACAGGGAGCTCGGATTTGCACAAGGTTGGACTTTTCGGAAAGATTATGAAGTCCTCTATCCAACTACAACTAGATATCTTCAATTTGGTGAGAAAATATTCTTTAAAATTCAAAATACAGTTCGCCACTTTTTGGGTTTGCTAGGGTTCTCACCTACCACCATAATGAGATGAATTAAATGCAACCTAGAGGTGGTTGGGGTAGATGTGGAATTCCTCTCTCTTTTCTCTCTCATTCTTCCTATAAATTGTAAGGAGGGGCTTCTTTCTAAAGGTTGGACATTATTTTTTTGCCCCTCCCTTCTTCTCTTTGGCAGGTGAATTTGTGGAGTTCAAACCTCCCATCTAAAACTGTAATGCAAATTTTCCTCTTGGCATTTTGTAGTGTATTGTATCAATCTTTGAAGCAAATAATACATGCTTGTGGATGATTCTCAACCCTCTCTGTATTCATTTGCATCCTCCTGATCTTTCACTACAAATTTGGTTATCTGTGCATGATCTTGCATTACATTTTAATGGTTTGTGTTTATTGGCAAGACATGTGTTCTTCATTCCTCGGTGCATCACCTTTTTAGTTTAGGTTTATTTTTATGCATCTTCTTACCCCTGTCTCCTTAGCAAGTTAGATTAGGTTTTGATTAAACCCTCTACATTTTTATGTGTGCATCTGAACATAGGAATAGGAACCGGCCTTCATCTGGAGAGCTTTTTTGATTTCACAAGGTCCCACACTTAGGAAAAGCTCCATGTTATGCAATCACACTTAGAGCCTCAACCTAAAGAGTTGCAGACATTCAGGGGTACTGTGATTCACACCAACAATTGCTCAGTTGTTTTTTTCAAATCCTGGTGTTGGAGTCCCGTAAGGGAAATTATATTCATTTTTCTACTCTATTGGGTAATATGGGTAACCTATGAAATTATGGCATTGTGTGTTATTGTTGTTGACTTAAATTTTTTTATAATTCTATCGACATTGTTTTGATGTCCTGTGTTATCTTGTTCTTCAATATTTGGCCATTAAACCCAATTTCTACTGTTTGTATCTTAGGAAATGTTCTTCCTAAAAAGGGGAATCAATTAATCATTTTTTGTTTAATCGTATTGTTCACTTATTTACCTATTTGGGTTTGAGTTGGGAGGTTGGTTCAGACTTACCCTTATATTAAATTCTTCTTTACATATATGTATCTTTTGGGAGATGGTTTGATTTTTATCTTATGGTAATCATGGCTATCTTTACCATCTCCTTGAATGATGGGTGGTAATAGATTATGTTCTTCTTCATTCTTTCCGTTCTCCTAGTTTTTGATCATTCAATTCAAACCCGATTTTACCTTTGTTTTGGATTTTGGTTGATACATTATATGTATGACCGTGTCAATATATGTTGTTGATTCTTATGGTTCTCTTTTGATCATACAAAGGTGGGGGTAGTGATCTCTCTTCCTCTCCTTCATTTAAATTTTCTTTCAGCTTTAACTTGGTGAAGATGTTGTACTTCTTTGGTCTATTTCATTATGCAACTTCTTGACTGCTTGGTAAGAATGTTTGCAAAAATTTGTTAGGACAATATAGTTGAAGTTGAATTTAATTGGTTGAAATGTTAAGTTTTGTTAGAAGTATCGGGTATGGTTTAATGTGTTTTTCTAGAGTATAAACTTAACTATTCTAATTACTTAAGGTAGTGAATGCAATGGTGCATATTTTTGAGAATGGAGTGTAACTCTTTTTCTTGTTGGAAGTAATCCTACATCTTTAAGTGGTCTGATTTATCTTGTTTGGTTGTTAAATTGATTTGGATCCTAGTTTTGAGTTTGGGTATTAGGATACTCTAAACCTAGACATTTAAATGTTATGATGATATGGTTATTTTAAATTATTCTTATGATATTTATGTTCAATTGTTGGCAGCTCAGATTTTAGGATGAATATAGGTTAAGGAAATATTGTTGAAATGATCTACTGCTGAAATATGCCTAAAAGCTAGTTAGGATAGTTACCTTTTTTGTTAAATGGTTTTAACTAAATGAGTAATCATTAAAAAGAAATGCAAGAAAGTAGTAGTGAATTATGATGAAATGTTTCTTATCTGAATTTTGTTTTAATTTTATTAATATAAAGTCAATAGCATATAAGGTTGAAGTTGATATATCTTATGACCTATCTTCAATTTTGATTTGTTGTGAATCTCTATCTCTCTCTCTCTCTCTCTCTCTCTCTCTCTTTTTATGGATTATTGTAACTCCTTTTGGTATGTATTTCCAAATTGCTTCTAGACTGTTTCATAACAATAGAGTTTTTTTATGAAACAATTTGTTAAAAGCACATCATTTTAATATTTAGTTCTTATCATGCTCAATTTAATGAACTGACCCGTGCTAGAAAATTTGCAGATGGAATTCGTAAGTGATGAAAGGAGAAATAATTTAGGAAGTTACATTTGTTTATCAAGAGACTTGATCTTTTTATGATGAAAAATGGTTCATTACTGAAATGTACTTGATGGAAAAGAAGTTGTATCTGAAATGGATTTAATGTTATTGTTTGATATTAGCAATGTCTGAAGTGTTTGGAATTGTAAATGTATGAATCCTCCTTGCTGAATAAAAGATGTGTGATATTTGTTTGCACTTGATGTAATTCTTTTGGTATGAATTGAATGGAAATGTTAAGTAATAATTTGTTTTTCACACTATAATTTACCTTATGGTTTGGAATAGAATAAACATAGATTTGAATCAATGTAGTATTATCTTCTCTAAGTGAAGAGGAAACTTGTAATGTTGACATTATTGCACTAATTTTCAACTAGTTCATTAGGATATAAATTAAACAAATGATTGTTGAGAATTAGACTTTGGATGTAAGTTAAAAGTGCAAGGGATTATAAATTAACATTAATCCTGAATAAGTGGAAGGAAAGACAAATCCCTTGAAATGAATCATAATATTAATTTAAGACCTTATTCATATGAATCCTGATTGTTATCTGTAATTGAGAAGGTGTTATTCTCATGTAGACTTCCTTAATTTAAATAGAAATGTAGGAAAAGATAATTAAAAGGGAATTAGACTTCATTTCAATGAAGTCTAATATGGAAAAGGACCTACTCAAATCTTATATAAGCTAGGGATGAATTAAGTGAGTAATTAAATGAAACTTCCATGTGTGTTGAGCCCTTTTATGTAAAACATGAATCAAGATGTTAATAGTTTAAATCATGGCATATGAATTAGATAGAAAGAAGATTTATCTACATAACTTCATTTATTGCAGTCTTAAATTTGAATCATAATTATTAAGGAACCTAGTTGCTCAGTAGGGTTATGTAATTAATCTATAAAGAGAAAACTAATACGATATAAATTTTTATCTATGGTATGTTTGTCCAGATGAGGAAAAATCAAATGGATTTTGACACATGCCAACCTAAATGTCATACCTTCGTGATGAATTGGGTCTTCACAAGGATACTATGTTACAGTTGACATGTTTCAACACCCTTTAGAGTTTATTCAAATAGACTAATATAAATTCCAGCTTGTTCATGGTTCTATCCAGAAGAGATTGAAAGAGTTGGTAAGAATCGTATCAAAAATCTGTGCACCACGATAAATTTTCACTCAAGGAAACATAGTATCTCCAATGTAATCACAAGGAGGAATCGATCAATCAATGGAAGATCTTGCATAATAGAACAAAGTTTACACATAGAGAAAATATAACGGAGTGTCTTTGCATACTCATAAATGTAAAATGAAGGGATACATATAGGGTGATGAGTAACCCTAGTGCATGACACATAAGAAACCCTAAACCTAAATCATGTGATATGACCCTCCATATGTGTGTGGAGGAAATATAGATCCCACACACCAACACCATCCTTCATCAAAGTGGGGTAGTGGTTATGATGAGTTAGACAAATCAAGAAGACACTCCTAAACAACTAAGAAAGATGTGCAATGGGTCCCGACAACTAAAGGCCTGATAAGGTGCCCATGTACAAACAACATCTTCCTAGAAGAAGAAGAAGAGAAGGACTATATAGCCCAAAGAAGATGAGTAGTTGCATAAGACCTCACCCCAAGAAGAGACCACAAGTGAAGAAACTTCACCTCATTGAAGGGCTTGGTGAATATATCTCATAATCCGATCAGCTTTTGAATAACCTGAATGTCGATGATACCATCATGAATAAGATCTCGTACGAAGTGCATATGGATCTCAATGTGCTTCATCCGCTGATGTTGAACTAGATTTCTACAAATTGAGATAGTGCTCGTGTTACCATATTAGATAATGGTAGGCCACCAAAAGTGTATGCCAAACTCTATTAGAATACCCTATAGTGAAACAACCTCTGTGGTAGCGTTAATTGTTCCTCTATATTCTGCCTCTATTAAAGATATTGCAATTACGTTTTGCTTCTTACTAGACTAAATTATAGAACCCGAACCAAGAGAGAAAGTGTAGCGAGAGGTAGATTTCTATTGATCTAAGTCACTGGCCCAATCAGAATCTATGAACCCAATCAAATCAATATTCACCCCTCTAAAATAGTGAATACCATCGGTATAGGTGCCACAAACATAATGAAGGATCTACTTAGCTGCTTTCCAATGTAACTCATGTGGCTCCTACATGAATATTGACATGATCCCAACAACGTGAGATAAATCCAAATGAGTCCGAGTCAAGTAAATCAAGCTCCCCACCAAATTTTGATAAAGGGTACCATCAACCAAGGATTAGAACAATCAGAAACCAACTTAACCGCAGTAAATAAAAGGAGTGGAGAATAACTAAAATAGGAAATCTGAAAACAAGAAAGCAAGTCAAGAGCATACTTAGGTTACGAAATCAAAATTCTTGAGTCAAATTGTGAAATATAGATCCCAAGAAAATAATGAAGCAGATCTAAGTCAGTCATGGAAAACCTATTGGTAAAGGTAGTATTTATAGAATCAATGATAGAGGAAGAGTTTCCAGTGATTAACAAGTCATCAAAATAGAGAACAAGAATGAGTATGGAGTCATCTTTCCATAAAATATAAACATTTGGATCGAGTGGTATCTAGTAAACCCTAATGTAAGTAGAAAGGATTCCATCTTGGCATACCAATCCTAAGGGGATTATTTAAGGCCATAAAGAGACTTCTTTAACTTACAAATGAGGGAGGGATCATGGGCATAACCCGGAGGTTGTTCCATGTAGATATCTTCCTCTAGGTCACCATGAAGGAAGCCACTCTTAACCTCCATTTGATGGACTTTCCATCTATTTTCTGTAGAATGGCTAGGTCGATAGAATAGAAGTCATCTTCACAACCTGGAGTAAAGGTTTCAATATAATCAACCCCAACTATCTAGGAGAAACCCTTCACTACTAATCACACTTTAAAATTTTTGACATCTTCATCTACTCCATACTTCTTTCGAATGCCCACTTACACCAAACGATTTTTCTTCCTTGTGGAAGAGGGGTAAGATCCCAAGTATCGTTCTTCATGAGAGAGGAATACTCCTCATCCATGGTAGAATCCCACTTGGGAATACCATAAGCCTCCTAAAAAGATTGTGGATTAGAGGTAGAGGTGAAGAAAGAGTGGGGTCTAACAAAATTTGAGCAAGCACTTCTCATATCTGAAGTATCTCCAACTAAATCTCTAGCACTTTGCAGAGTTTTCCTAGCCCAAAGAGGACTAGGAGGATCAGGCTCTGAGTCAGAAGATTCGTCACTTGAGTGATAAGGGACATATTCCTTGTCATCACTACTATCGAATCAAGACTCAAGGATCTAATGGTTGGGAGGATCAGGAATAGGATCATGCTCAAAAACATCATCAACCGATGATTCGAGAATCTGAATCAAGCAAGCTAAAGAACCTCAATAGGTAAATAAGTAGAATTTGAACAAGACTCGTCAAACTTAGCACTTCTCTCAATACAAATCTCATGAGAAGTAGGATTCAAAAATTGATATCCCTTGAAGCCATCGGGATACCCTACAAAGATACAAGGTTTGGATTATGGTTCCAATGCCTTGCATTTCTTATTGGGAATCAGAGCCATAGCCTTGGATCGAAGACTCAAAAGTTATCAACATCAGGCTTGTATCCAAACCAGGCTTCAAAGGGTTTCATCCCTCTTACTACCTTGTGTGGAACAAGGTTCTGAATGTAATTAGCACAATTCTTTGCTTCAGCCCAATACTACGAGAGGAAGAGACTTGAATGAATCATACAAGTGGTCATCTCCTTAAGAGTACATTTGTTTCTTTCTCTACTCCATTCTACGAAGGGTTTTAAGAAACTATATGCTACAAGGATATCCCTTCAAAAGTATAGAAATCCATGAAACTATTATTTACATATTCACCTCCATTGTCGGTTCAAAGAACCTTAATAGACCATTCCACCTATTTCTCAGCAAGAGCCTTAAATTCCTGAAAATGTTCAAAGACTTCAGACTTAAGCTTAAGAAAATATACCCAAGTGTATCATGAATAGTCATCAATGAAGGTCAACACATAAAGAGCTCTAGTAAATGAAGGAGATGGAAATGGACTAGAAATATCGTTGTGAACAAGATCCAAAGGATGAGTAGCTCTCCAAAATTTTCCTTTATCAAAGTTCTTTTCAGGATGCTTTCCAAGGGTACAACCCTCACAAAGACCCTTAGAAAAATTGACGTGGGGTAACCTATTTACCATTTCATTTTGGCTCAATTGTTCAAGGTAACAATATTTTATATGTCTAAAACACTCATGCCATAGCTTACTAACCTCATTTGCATGAGTAAGGAAATGGGCGTAGAACTGAGTAAAGCGGAAAATGTATACAACCATGAACGGTTATCTACCTTTCCCTTAGCCACTTTAACGTCATCATTAAGCTCATGAATAATCATTGAGTTAGGACCAAATTCCACTCGCATTCCTTCACCAAGGTGAGTAATTTCGTAAACCGATAGGATATTGGTAGAGAGATCAGGAACACTCAACACTTGGTTGAATGTTCCGCCATCCATCACTACCGATCCACTACCAGAAACTGACACTTTCGTGTCATTACCCATCATGATTTGGGACATACCACAAGGCTCAATGTTGGAGAACTCAACATGCAAAGAAGCCATGTGGTGCGAGGCACCGAGAATCTATAATCTACGTCGATGAAGGAGAAACTTTGGCTATGAGGGCCTTTCCTTTCTTCTTATTAGATTTAGAACCTTTTGTAGTAGAAGACTTGACCTTGAAGCATTTTGTTTGATAGACTTAGGAACACCTATTTGATTTTTCTCAAGTAAATGAGTAAGGTGATCAATTTGTTTTCTCATACATATATGCTCTTTTTGACCAAGCTTCTTGCAATAGGAACAAAAATACTTTTCTTTTTGTGCTCTAGGCTAAGAAGTTGAAGTGTTCGTGTTAATTTTAGTTTTGGTCTTGGTTTCCATCTTAGGTTGATCCTTTTTTATTTCTTCTTTTCAGTCTTCTTTTCCTTATTAGTACTTGCTACAAGGGCATGTGACCTGGACTTAAGAGACACCATTTGAATGATTTTTTCCTATTCTTGAATGATTTGGGATGAAAAACATTCAAAGGAGGGCATATTCCAATCCTTTCCCAAGGTAAATTTTGTAGCATAAAAAGTTGACACAAAGACAAAATATTCAGGACCTAACTTAGAGAGAATTGACAAGATCGGTTGAGAATCTTTCTTTTCATCTTGACATTCCTTTAACACCAATCTAGTGTGGAAATACTTATAGAATAATGATTGTAGGTTTTTAAAATCACTAGGATTTAACCCTAGTTTTTGTTTTCAAACTCATGCGCTCTCATGTCATCTTGTTTTCCTAACATTACATCTAACATTTTCCATCCAAAATTAGGTGTTTTGGACAACTCAATGTGAAAGATCCAGTCAAGAGAAGAGGACATGCAAAGAAGACCTAAATATTCATCACTACAGCTTTAACCTCTTAGATTTTTTAGGTCTTCATCTGTTCAGTCTCAATTCCCATGGTGATGCAAAATAACCCTTTACCCCTTAGTTTCATAATTATTTTTGATCTCCATTCGAATAAGTTGAATGGCATAAGCAAAGGAATTGAAATTACATCCATAGTGAAGAGAGAGAAAGAATGCAGAAAAGAAACAAAAGAATCACAACCACCCAGGACAATATAATAACCCCCTACTTTCGGTACTTTATAGTTTAGTGCATTGAATACAATTGGGTCCGAGTGTGTCTATTGAAACACTTGGTAACTTGCCTTACAATCAGCATAAAAATGTGCAAGATAGAAGACCAAAATAATGTTTTGTGGAGCGCAGCAAAGTGACACCACACATAAGCATAATTGCAAAAAACTAGGAAGGAGGCAAAATCAAATCCTGGTAGTGAGAAAAATCATCTCACGTCACAAAGGAACCCCCTTACTACAAACTGTGACGGATGCACTCACTATTCGCAAGCAATAATAAGGATAAAATACAATGTTTTGAACTCAAGAGGAGTCCTGAAAGATCTTTATAATGTCAAAAATAACGCTGAAGAAGACAAAGAGGTGCTTAGAGTGTTATTGCACACTTGAGCACACAATTAGTAAAAAAATTTGATAATAGCGCTTTTGAAAAAAATTACGGTTTTGAAACATCTGATTTAGCTAATTTTAAAGCAATTAGGACTATAAAGAAAATGATAAAAAGACGTTAGTAAAAAGATGATTTTAAATATACTTAATTGTAAATGAAGGTTAGATATGAAATTAATAAAACTAGATTTAATTTAATTAAATATAATTAATTTCAAATAATTTGGATCTAAAAAATCCTAATTAAATCTTTTAAATATACTCCCCTTTTAAAAGAAAATCCCACCTAAAAGTTTTTAAAAAAACTTACCATAAAGAAATGTAACAAACTTACGGTTAGTTGAAATGAATAAATTTTAAAACTTAGCAAATAAAACACTAAATTTTAGAAACTTACCAATAAAACTTATGGTTGAAGAAATAAAAATCAGACTTACCATTGGAAAAAAGCACACTACCAAAAAATCATGAGTTTTTTTACGAGTTGGCAAGTTTGTGTGCGATCAATTTGGAGGAGAATCCACATGCCATTGGGAGAGTTGGATACTTCGTGGAGAAGATAAGAGCCATAGGTGCAAGGACTATTGGAGAGTGATCCGAGGTTGATGGGCTTAGCAAAGTGGTAGAAACTCATGCGGGGAGGGTAGAGCAGGAAAAATGGGAACAAAGGGTAAAAATGGTGTGGACAAAAACAAACAACTAAAAACCATGAAAGAGCGGGACTCACAACTCACGGGGTTGAGGGGTAGGTGAGGTAGGTAGGTGAATTCAACTAGAACCCACACAACAAAATGTGAGAGAAATATCGGTTTAGATCCGAACAAGGAATAATGGAGCTACGAGTTTAGGAGCTCGGTTGGCTTGGTTTGGTGGAGAGAGCTTGGGACAGAGCACAAACACCAAAACTTCAAACTGAAACCTGTAATTTTGAAACTGTGCCTGCAAAACACCATGAAAACATAGAGATCCAAGAAAAAATAGAGATCTACAAAAAATTCCAATTTAATAAAAAATTAAAAAACTAGAAAAAATAACCTCTATTTTTAACTAATCTCCAAATGTAGCTGCAACTAACTAAATTTATCTGCAAAACCCCTAAAAACTCGAGGATATCTGCACATACACGAAGAACACAACAAAACTAAAAATTTCCAAGAACAACTTGTTAAGAACAATAGCACTAAATTTCCATTAATATAATGATTGAAAAAACTTGCAAGAGGAGTAAATAAATGAAACCAAGATTAATCACAACTCGATGAAAAATGCACATTTACTCGATCTTAGCTCTAATACCATCAGTTTGAGATTTTGGTGTGATGGTAATTAAATGCAGCTACGATACAGCGATTAAGCACGCCATCCCTAGAGTATCCAAGAAATTCCTGGTGTCACTACCTTTTAATGTTGTTGGGCCTGATTGGGTGTATACCTAGCTTCATCATGTGGGAGGATCTTAGTGTAACAGCTAATTAACATGATGAGATCCCTCTCCACCATTAGTTTGAGCTTTTGGTGTGACAGCAATTCATGCAGCTCTGACACCATGAAAGAGTTGGTGAGAATCGTATCAAAAACTATGCACCACAATAAAGTTTCACTCTGAAGGAAATGTAGTAGCTCTAGCATAATCACAAGGAGGAATTTATCAATCAATGAAATAGCTTGCATAACAGACAAATCTTACACATAAAGAAAAGACAAGAGAGTGTCTTGGCATACACATAAATGTCAAATAAAAGGATACATATAGGGTGCTTGAGTAACCCTAATGCATGACACACAAGAAACCCTAAACCTAACCCTAAACCTATCCCATGTGAGATGACCCTCCATATGTGTGTGGAGGACATATAAGATCCCACACACCAATAGATATAGAGGCATGACCTAGTGTCGGGTCAATTCACATTGACATAGGATAAATAGACACGCCCAATCGACATAATTCAATTGAGTATGTCTAAGTACCCTCAACAAGATTAAGAATTCCTCCACACTTGGCCATGTTACTAACCTTGGCTAGAGTTAAACCTTGAACAAGTGGACTGATAGAAGTTAGTAAGGACCATTCAAGATAACATATCAAGTAGGGTGAAGGACGTATTCTATTTGACAATTATTATGTATAGGAATATAAACATAAATAGTATGTTTAAAATCTTTGGCCAAAGTATTGCTAGTTACTAGTTGTGTTGTCCTATATCACTCATTCTAAGGAGTGGGATTTCATATGAATATTGGTAACAGATATTCAGATAGGCCTCTTAAACATATCACTTGATACCTCTAAAAGGGTAACAAAACCAAGTATACATAGTATACACATTATAAAGTTAACATGAGAGATTGATATGATACTGAGTCATGAAATGAGAGATCGGTGTTTCACCGAGTCATTTACAGCTTATATATGGTTTTCTGTTATGAGATTTATTGGATTTGGAATGTGTGTTCTAAATTATGTTAATTTAGAACAGAGAACATTATGCAAAAAAAAATCCCTTTTTCTAAAGTCTTAAAATGGGAATGTTACATGATAGGTAAGTCTTCTTCAACCATTTCTTGTCAAATAAGAGATAATGATTTGATGAAGTGACCAGACTGATAAGTAAGTGGTCCTAAGGATATAATATTGAATAAAAAAATTTATGCGTGATAGATATGGTGTCTTCTATCTCCATAGGATCTTCAAGGATCATAGATGATGGTTCAAGTTTAGTGATATGGATGGATGTGGTAGGCTTGGATGGGTCGAGCCAAGTTTCTCATAACCTAAGCCATATTTTTCATAATTTTTAAGGGAATGTTGGACAATTAATTCATGTATTCCCTATTCATAATGACCAAAACAAAACCTTTCCATGCACAATGGTGAAGGTACATATGAGTGAAATCTAGATTATCTAGGGATTTGAAGTCCAATGTGAAGGGATTAGCATGGTGTTGGTCAATGGATTGAGATGAAGGGTGGTCAAGCCACCCATAGACAAGATTTTTTTAAATATGTAGGATGATAATAGATAACATCCCCTACATTAGGCTCATACATGGGTTTCTTATCAGGGTGATCATAAGTCTTAGGTGAGGGGATGGATTTGATCATGAGGAGGTGGTACTCCCCATATTAAGACATTGTACAATGTCACTAAGGGATGAATCATCTTGTAGTCTAGATGAAGGAATGGACATGCTGGTAGATGTTTTTTAGATGATTATAATGTGGATTTAGGCTTAAGGATGTTGTTTGGATCATATGTCATAAAACATTCAAGAAAGGGATTTGGATCAACGGTAATGCTGTGAATGTTTTACCCTCATATTCATATTTAAGACACTGATGGAGTATAGAAGGAATGTACCGCATAGTGCATATCCAAGGGTTTCCTAACAACATGTTGGATTGGAACTCTCCTTCTATAATGTAGAAGAGTTCATGCAAGGTCTTAACACCAAGTGTATGTGGTAAGAAAATGATACCTAATGTGGGTGAAATAGTGTCATTGAAAGATCATAGTTAAACTATAATTTAACCAATGATAAAAGGAGATAATTTGAGTTGATTGAAAGTAATGGATGATATAATGTTGATGTCTGAACCCCCATCAATCACAACCATTTTTATGAGGACATCATTGATTTGGGCAGTGATAAAGAGTGGAAAGTCGCAATCTTTTGTCATAAGTGAGGGGATCCTAGATGGCTCAAATGATATGTATATGGATAATTTAATGAATCATACAAGGTTTTGAAAGATGAATGGTCATTTGAATGCATGTATATCAACTAAAGGGATTCAATCATGACTTATATATGGGAAGATGATGTTTGCACTAGCTCATAAAGTGACATTTTGATGTGATCTTGGTGTAACTTCTTAATAAAAACCTTTTATACTATAGTGGATAAGGGTGGTGTGGTGAGTATTGAAACCTTAGTTTTGGGTGAAATTATTTGGTTATATGATTCAAGAGCTATGGAGATAGATACTTTAGGATTATCTAACGAAGCAGCTAACTCTAGAGGTGGAGGTATGGCTACGAAAGTTTTGGCTTTCTTAGGCTCGGATGGATCTATGTTGTAGTTATGTGAGCAAGTGGTTATGTGCATGAAGTCATCCTAAGGGGGAGTGAATTTAGACATGGGTTCTTTATATATAGACAAAGATGATGATGTTGTATGTGGTTCAGAAGGAAGGTCGGATTTTCGAGTTTTTGATTGATTAGGTGAAAGGCCTTATAGTCCTCTATGGAATGACCTCGTGTCCTATGATAATTACAAGAGACATTGAAGTCATACCAAGAAGGTTTCCATCCTCGATGGTTAGATAGTTTTAAAGGTGGTAACATTAAAAGTGATTATTGGAGGAGGTCATCTAGGATAGTCACATAATACCCCCTAGGTGCAGATGTGGATGGTAATGAAGTTTTTGTATCTTATCCTCTAGAGGAAGTAAGACTTTGATTGTGGGTTTTTTGGTTGTTTTTTGCTGAGGATTATTAGATGGTGTGACAGATGAAGGAAGAGGGCCCAACATGGAGGCTTGGTATGCATACTTTGTACCTAAAATGCTAGGGCGATTACTAGGTGTGGTAATTATATTTCTAGAAGGAGGTGGAAGAAAAGGTTGAGGGCCACGAAAATGGTATTTTTTAGGGAAGGTATAGTAAGGGATTTTTAAAAATTGAACACCTTGTTTATGAGGTCCTTTTGTGGTTTTGGATAAGCTAGGTGTGGATCTGTAAGTACTAGATATGGAGGGTTGATTTTCAATAATGATCTTAGAAAGAGTTTTGGATCATTTATTGGATGAAGATTTGGAAGTATCTTTAGGAGGTATAGAAGATGTGGACGTCAATTCAGTAGTGACATGGGATGAGGATTGGAGAATTGTTTCAATACATTTCTTAGTGGATGAGGTCTTGGTAGATGTTGATATTGGTTCTGTAGATGTGAATTTAGATTCAATAGGTGTTGATGTGGACTGAAGAATTGGTAATGTTTTATCATGGTTTCAATAGTATGGTGAGTGTGAACGATGTTTTTTTATGGTTGATTAGTGGATGGGGAGTGATTTGGAAAGGGTTGTTTGAATATATCAAGATTTTGATTTGGGGGTGTGTTTGGATTGTCTAAGTTGAGTTCACCCTTGTCAATAAAATCTTGAAGGATGTTGCGGAACATTTGACACCTTTCAATGTCATGTCCCTTAACCCTATGGTATTTACAATAATCATCATCTCGATACTAAGAGGGTTTAGATTCAGATGTATCGATAGGTCAGATGGGTGGGAGAGATATCATGTTTGTAATAACTTGTTTAATACCACACTATAAGTATATCTTATGGGTGTGTAACTATGTTGTTAACGAGAACACTTGGAAGTGGGATTTTCTTTAGGAGTAAATTCAACTACTACAACATTGGTAGATGATTTGGATTTTATTGGAAGATGAATTAGATGGGAATTCAGTTCATGGTTTCTTAGGATGAATTTTAACGTGACCTTCTTCTAGGGCTCGTAGTTCTAACTTATGGGCCATAGTGAAATATTCATCAAATGTTTGGAAATATTGGATTTGTAGTGTTGATGAGATGTGTTTGGCACATGAGCGACAGAAAATTTCAATCAATTTAGTTTTTGGTAATGAGAACAGTTGATTGATTATACCCCTCTAGTAGGAAACAAAATCAGCAATGGACTCATCCTAAAAAAAATTGATGGCATAGAGGTTGGTGATAGTGATTGTATGGGAAATTTCTATGGAGAAGTGTTCTAGGAAAAGTTGTGTGAGTTGTGCGAGTGAGAAAAGGGTGTACTAAGGGATAGTATTATACTAATCCAGGACATGACCAACAAGGGACATGGGGAAATTCTTCAACATGAGATCTTGGTCATGGTCTATTAGATAGCATGTGTGGTGAAAAGCATGGATGTGTTATTGAGGATCTTCCTTGCTATAAAATTTGATAAAATTTAGAAGTTCCCAAAGGGGTAGATATTCTTTATATGGCACTAAGGGGTGAATGGGATGATTACAAGTTTGGTAGTGAGAAAGCACAGTCTTAGGTCCTAATGAGGTGGCTTTAACATTGGATATGTGGTTCATGAGGGCTTGAAGAGGATCAAGTTATGCTTTGTTACATGCGAGGATGAGATAGGTTAAAATGAGAATTGGCTAGGTTGTGGGTATGTCAAATATTGCTAAGGGATGTTCTACTAGTAAGGAATGTTGGTATGGATGTTTTGCTTTGAGGAATATTTTGTTGACATGGGACATTTTTAGAAAGGAATATTTTATCAAGATGGAAAGATTTGTTAAGGAATATTTTTTTGATACAACATGTTTTGTTAAGGAATGTTTCTAGGGATTTTATAAGTAGGTCGGGACACTAATGATTATGATGATTTAATATATTGATAAGGACATGGGATGGATATGGTGGTGAGAGGTTGTGAATAAGTGGGTGGTTATTGGAAGAGTATTACGAGGTAACCGATGATGGTTCTTGTTGTGGGATTATCTAAATAGGAATAGATTGTGGTATGGAGGTTAATGGCTATGATGTTTATGGTATATATGTTGAGAGGAAATGGGTACAAAAATTAAACTGAAACATGAAGAGTGCTGGTAATGGAACTAGTATTAATTAAGGGAATGGATACATGAATGAACATAGTGATGTTTTAGATGGGATTGTTGATCAGTTGAGAATATGGTGGCTAAGATAAGGTAGTAGAAAAGACAAAAAAACTTACTAGAAGTGTGTGGAAAACTCGAAGATGATGGAGGGGTAGACGAGGAAGCATTTTTATTATTTACGGGTGGTGTGGAACCAATAGAAGGCTCGAGTGAAGATGTGGGTTGTTGGGTAGATGTGTTTTGAGAAGAGATCATATGGAGACTAAAAATGGGAATAGAAGACATAACACTAGGTGTTTCGAGTTAGGTGATAGGAATTGAGGACACAAAATTTGATTTTTAGATTGACTTCTAGGTGAATATGAATATTTTTTTTGGATAATGGGTTGTTGGATTTGATCGATAAGATGTGTAAAATTAGATGAAGTATTAGGGATGTATGGAGGTGGTTTAGGTATAAATGGTTGGAATTGGACACCCCTAGGTACAAGATAAGCATAACATGGTTTAAATCTAACATCTATTCAAAAGTAGGGTCTCCGTGATCAAAGAAAGGAGGTTCAGAATATTTTTATTGAGAGCTAGGAGAATATGGTTGTTCAATTTCTTCTAGCTCAGGTTTACGAGGGGTTTACAAATGAAATTAGAGTCTGAAATTTAAGATATGTTGTCACATTTATTCATTATATTTTTCTTCTATTTTATCCCATGCCTATTGATGTTCATATAGAGGAGTAGATATGACTAGTTGAGAAAATGGGATATGATGTTGTAATGGTATAGAGAATGTTGTAGATAATGGTGTAGACATGTTTTTGAAGTTTGATTATGGGCTTGTTGTCTAGTAAGTACCATAGTAAACAAACACACAATCACCTAAAAATGAAAAATAACTAAGTGGGTTGATTAAAAACAACAGACAAAACAAGAAAAATAATTTTTTAGATTATCTTGATTTAATTAAGAAAAATGAAATGTGAAAAATGGTTGATGGGTCCTACGAAGTGATAGTCTATGGCTAGTTTTAAGCATGTTTATGGTTGGCATCCTCAATATACCCAAAGGTAAATGATGCTCAAATATGTTTTGCTTCTAGTATAGGGCTTGGTATTGGGCGTACCCCCTCACTTCATGGTCCCACAATGATAAGGGACTCATGTGCTTAGCCAATATACCGAAAGATAATTGTTTATACTCCATCAAAATACCCAGTCAACTTCCCTATTGGGTGATGAAATCCTAATAATTATCACCTGGGAAGAATTTGTTTAAATGCGTGTTTAATTTATGACGTGATTTGGT
This sequence comes from Taxus wallichiana var. yunnanensis, assembly GCA_018340775.1. NCBI lineage: Eukaryota > Viridiplantae > Streptophyta > Pinopsida > Cupressales > Taxaceae > Taxus > Taxus wallichiana. The sequence goes on from CM031238.1 coordinate 484,238,151, forward strand.
TGTGTGTGGGGGAAAGATAAAGTGAATGCAATCACTTAACTTTCCTGATTAAAACTACAAGATCAACAAGAATGCAATTGTTTGTTTTAAGCCCAAAATGATAGATTGATTTTGATGAGAGAAAACAAGAAAAAATGTAGTACAAAAAACAAAAAGAAGGATTAGAAATCACCTCTAATAAATATTCCTTTTTATTTTTTTATTTTACAATTTTTATTTTAGCGATAAGCGATCTAGAAAGCAAAGCCTCCAAAGACAATAATGTGAAAAACTAGGTTAGCAGAAATAGAAAACACAACAGAAAACAATGATTAGAAGGCCAATTGTAAAGTAATCAAAAGTATTCAAAAAACATCAACGATTGACTAAATCACTAGCAATTAATCCAATTGTTGGAAATTACTAAACAGAAAACCAAAAAATGAAAATAAAATAATGAAATAAGGGACTTAGGGTCCCACCAAGCGTGCCAAAATGTTCATAGATATTCTTACTCCTTCAAATTTAATTAACTAAGTAAAAATATAAATAAACCAACCTCGAAGACACGAGGTTTAACAATACCCGTAGATGTTGATTCTCGATGTTGCACTCCATGAAATATGCGTACAAAATCCTTTCCTACAAGTAAACTTGCGATCAAAGACACTACAGAAGATATGATTAGAAATATGGATAAGTGATTTACATGATAAAGGCTAATTCCATGAATCAAAAGGATTCATCAAAGGATATCAACTCATTATTTAAACAATTAATTGGATTAAAATAGATAAATAATACAATCGATATAAGATAGATAATTGAAAAATGATAAAATGATACAAAGCAAAAAAAGATATATAAGAGAGGGATAAGAAACGAATTATGGATCAAACTCAATCTCAAAAGGGAGGTCATGTTCATCCTCGTATGCAGCCCAAGCAAGTTTGGATTGGATGAGTATGTATTCAAAGTATGCGACTAGTAGTCTTCTACTACTTGACGGATTTCTTGAGTGAACTCAAAAATGTTCTCCAATTCATCTAAAGGAGCATGATGGATGGCACACAAAGTCAGATCATGCAAGATATCATATTGTTCCTAGTAAAAAGGGTGTTGAACTATTGACAAAGAATGGATGTTGGTGATTTCATGAGAAGGGCCACTAATTTCCATCTAACATTGATCCATACTTACCAAAATGTTAGTAACAATAGGCTTGATATGACATATAAAGCATAGTTTATTAAAAATTGCATAAAGGTAAAAATGAAAGGAATCGTTAGTGATTGGGCCAATCACTAGTGATTCTAATGGTTTGTGACAGATTTATAAATTCAAATGATTGATGGTTTAAAATTAATATTACAAACTGAAAAAATCATAGAAACGACGTATAATAGATGAATAAACAGACAAAATACTTAGAAAGTTGATGTGGGGATAAAAGAAGCTTTTTTTACCTTAATGAAAGATGATACATGAAGTTGGTGTAATCAGTAGATTGATTGATGGAGTGCTGATCCACATGGGCTTTAAAAATGGATTGAAAATTATTGATAATTGTTGAAAATTCTCTAAGTGATAACTCAAATTATCTTATACTCACTGATGATATATATGATCCAAAGAAACCAAATGGAAAACAATAACTCTTGAATTGAATTTGAGGATCCCTCTGAGAAGCTGCAAAAATGGGTTAAATAATCATTGGTGATTACCTGAATGGTTGGTGATTTTCTATTTTTTGAGTTTTGTTTGGAAAATAGTTGAAATGACTTCTAAAACAAGGATTTGTATTTTAGGTTTCGGGTGCTAATTTGTTAGGTTGTTAGAGATGTGTTGAGTTTTTGAGGGGGTGAAAAAATAAAGTAGATTTCAACTTGATTTTGTTTATCTTTGGATTTTAGGAAGATTCTGAATAGGTTGAGTAAGTTTTAACAATTGTAAGAAAAAGAGTTACACGAGATAAATGTGATTCTAAGTATATGGATTAGGATTATGGAGTGGGTTTAATGTTTTTAATTAATTAATTAATTAAGGTTAGGAAGTATGTTTGATGTATTTAATTAATGGGACAAATATAAGGGACATATTATATGAATTATGATATGAAATATCAATGTATTTAATTAATTGATTGAATAAAGATGAGGGTGTAAATTTTTATGTCTACATATACCTTGAAAAGTGTTTGGGAATTTTGAGATATGGAGTTGTTTTAGTTCCTTGTACCCCAATTTGGAGGTTGATGTGAGATGTTTCAGTTTCCTGATGATAAGATGTTTTAATTGATTTTTACTTGTTCCTTGGTGAAGATATTTTATGTGTGAAGTATCTCACTTTTGGAGACATTATTTTTGTGCTTAATACCTAATGTGAGTTGTTTGCATATTGGAGTGTGTCATGGTGAAGATGGATGGTGTAGAGTTGTTTAATCATATAGATGAGTGTGAGAGGGTATTGTTGATGTTTATGGAGCTTGTGGAATCTTTTTATACCTGCATTATGAATTGAAATTTAAATTTGTGACCATTTTACAAGAATAATTGTTTTAGGCCCAATTGAGGAGAATAATATTGTTTTAAGTCTATTATGCCTATTCTGACCTAAAGGTTCATATTATATCATTTTAATATGTTTATAAGATTCATATTATGTTTTTTTATGATAAAAAAAATAATGGTCTTGTCTGACCTATGGTTATTTATGGGATGAAATTGTGTCTATAGGTGAAGGTGAAAATCTTATTTATTGTAAGAGTTGATGATGGAAGTTTGAGTGAGCTAAATGAGAGCATGAGAGAGGTATTAGGGCTCAAGGAAAAATATAAAAAGAGGCATGGGAGTTGACAAGAGTAGAGAAGAAGGATTGTAATGTCAATAGACATAATCAACACATATTGGTGCAAGTTTGAGATATGAAGGAGAATACATGGTTTGAGAGAGTTTTGAGTGGAAGAGATGTTACAAAGTGATTACAACCAATTTTGGAGAAACAAGCACTCAATTAATCTTGATATTTAGGTGGTTGAGTTAGTGTCTGATCATCTTAGGGGTTGTACCCTCCTTGTAGAGTTTAGGGGTTGGTCCTCCTTATAGGTTTAGTGTCCTACTAAACTAGGGGTTGGTGCCTCGCTAAAATTGAAACATGGATATATAATATTTTTTTAAGTGGGTTTTATTCCCCTTGAGGGTTTCCAACTTAAATATGATGTTCTTGTTAAATCTCTTATTTCATGCTTATGTGGATGGTTCATGTGTTGGTTAATGATTTGCTAAGTTACTCGATATATCTCACATAATGAATAATAAATGTTTAATGGTTAAAAAATTGAAGTAAATGTTTTAAAGGATTGATTCACCCCCTCTCATTGACTGTGCTTTGAATAATTGGTATTAAATATAGGTCCTTGTGAAGAAATTTTGACAACTTGGAGGAGGTCGTTGAGGCACAACAATGGGAAAATCATTTGATGTTGAACCAACATTAAAGAGTCTAAGAAAGAAGAATTAAAATTTGGAGTCCTTGGCCATGGGATTGGATGAACATATCAATTGTATAGATTTTGAGCATAGCCATCAAAGAGTTGGAATATCAAGTTAGGTTGGTGAAAAAATATCTAAAAGCAAAAGAAGAAGAATGTTTCCATCTCAAGTTTGAAGTAGAAGCTTTAAAATCCAAAGAAGTGGATTACATTAAGTATGAAGATGATATGAGGTTCTTAAAGAAAAAGTTAGAGCAAACATTTAGTAGATTGAAGACCTGCGAGAGGTTAGAGAATACTTATTTATTTAAGAATAAATTACCAAGCACCTATGAATACATGAAGGAGAACAAGGATAATTCCAATTCAAAAGCTCTAACCATATTAGATAACCAAATAAAATGAGGTATGGTTACTTTTTAAATGATTATTATCATACATTAAATGAATTATTTCATAGAGCTAGAGATTGAAAAAGAAGGCCCTCAAAGAATGAGTATCCATGGGATTACGAAAGTTCTTTCAAAGGTCGTTGTTATTCATGCTATGAATATGGAAATAAGGCCATGAGTTATAGAAGGAAACTCAGCTCATATCATTAAAATAATAAGATAAATTTTATGTGTTACAACTGTCAAAATAATATTCAAATAGAATTATTTAGTCATTATATGAATCCCGCAAAACAAAGAAAAAAGTTTTATGCATATAGAAAGGGCAAAAGTGTTTAAGACAGAATGTGTTTGTCGATAAATATTACAAAGAGAAATCATGTATAACTAAGGTAATAAAGAATTATGATCCTATAAATATAGTCAAAGAATACTCAAGGATATTCAGAATTGTCAAGAAGAGAGATCATGTAGATAAGGAGAAAGAGATAATCGTGGATTTTTGAATATGATCAATCAACAAGTAAAAAAGGTATTTTTTAGCAATTGAGAATGAGCTACTGATTGAGGATTATAATTAGTGTTTGAAAGGATTCCAATCAAAAGAGGAAAATAAGGAGGATGTTATCATGAATTCTAAAAATCCAACTAAGAAGTCAAGAAGGATCTTAAATTCTGACTGCAAGCTAAATAATAAGGACATGAAGATGTGGGACTCTCTTGAGGACTTCATATTGTGTTACTAACCTAGGAATCTTAGGTTTTATTCATTAGGATTCATGAATACATTCATTAGTTAGTGAAGTATATTTATGTTTTTCCAAGAATTATATAAGGTATGTTTGTCATTTCGAGATTCATGTTGGACTCATTGATGTTGTGTATGGACTATGATGAAGAATTGGTGGATCCTTAAACTTGGAAATGTTGTTGGTTGATTTTTTTCTATGATTTTAATTCATGTTGGTGTTTATCAAGACATGAAAAGTATTGAATGTGAAGTTCAAATGTCTATGAATGTCTACTTGAGGATATCATTACATTTAAGAAGATATGTAGCAAGTGATTTGACCTAAATAGGTGTGTTCATAATAGTGTCCTAAATAAGATATTTTAAGGCATGTCTAGTGACCTAATTTGATTTAATTCATATTTTTATGTATCTATGTTGAGTTATGGAGGTGCTTTAAGAAATGTGATCAATATCACAAGTTTATTAAATATATGTTGTAGCAAGATGGCATGGAATTTTAAAGATATCAAGGTGTGGTCTTGGGAGAAGTATTGCAGGTAATTATGAAGAATGAAGGAAAAACTTACTGAATCTATCTCAAGAGGTCTATATTTTTGAGGTCTAACATGGCTATAAGGATTGTAGGTTCTAATGGTGAATAATGTTTTTATTTTAAGTTTGTATTTGAAGATGCCTAGGTTTAATGTGGAGTTTAGAGGATCAAGTGGTGATTATATTGTGAAAGGAGGATTGAAGGGTATTCTAAGATGTATGGTTGTATTTTATGCTCTGTGAATGCATGCAAACAAAAAATAAAAGGTATGTCTTGAATTGTTTTAGTCATGATAATATTCTAAAGGAATGTGTGTAGTGTCTAGGTATGTAAAGGCCTTAAAAGTATGCTAGTGTTATGAAGAACATCAAAAGGGAACTGGGTCATGTCAAGTAGCATATGAAGATCATGATTCAAGTTAAATAAGTAAGTGAAAATTTTACAAAACATGAATTATGCTATCTGTCATCTAAAGGAAGAGTATTATCGAGAGATGGGGTTTTGAGTCGAGTTATATCATGCTTGTGAAGGACAATGTTGGTATATAATCATGCTAAATCTTTGACACTCTTAATTAAAATTGAATCATGATAGGATATGCTTGGTCTGATGTGTTTGTTCAAGGTATGTTTTTAGGTATGGATTAGGATACTAGTCTATATCTGTTAGAGTATGAGATTGAAGGTGAAATTTGAGTATGTGCCTTGTGAAATAAGAAAGGACTTAGGTAATAATAATTGGGACAATAATATCACTATCATTTGAAGACTTTTTCAAGAAAATAAGGTTGAGTAGAGGTAAAATCATGAGGAATATGATCAAATAAGGAATGATGACAATCACAAAGTCTTAAGATAATGTTCTTCAATAAGATCTAGTGATAGCATGAGAATGAATATTCTTAAGGTGTGTGTTCTCATCTTATGACTTGAAGAAGATGTACTCGAGTCTAAAGCCTAATTCTCGGTAGATGGTTTTCAATAACTATGGAGACATGAGATAGATATGAAGACCTAAAATATCTTTTTACTGATGAGTTTAATCCATCTAAAATCATGAAAATTTTATTGCATCAAGAGAATGCTTTGGAAACTTGCTCATTATCGGGTAGTATGTCAAGTGATCGTAGTCTATTTTGAGAAGCATGATCCAAGGGGGAGAAGTGATGATTTGAAAGTATATGAAGATGATTAAATGACATGAAGAGGCTCCAAGTAGATGTGAACAATGCATCATCTTAGAGGGGGATAGTTTCTATCATGAATGCTAAACAAGTCCGAGGTGAAGAAAACAATGACATGATTTTTAGAGATACATATTCAAGAGGACGCCTAAAACTTGTATGAGACCAAAATGATGAGTGTATCGGTTTAGGGGAATAATTTGCATGATCATACCAATTCCATGGATTATTTTCATCAGTTTTAGTCAAGAAAGTGAGTACAAACCAAAAGTTAGCTTGCAAGTAAGTACATGTGTATTGTTTTTGTTGTTTTTCTTTTCAAGATTTCATAATAGCCTTTGTCATAGATTTCAAAGGGGGAGATTTCTCTTAGAAAAACTAAAATATTTATAAATTTGGTATGGATTTACTTGCGTGCTTAGTTGCCATCAATTTTTTGATGGTGGTTTCAATCAATAACAAATGGGGAGATATTTGGACATGGTTTCATTGGTGTTTTCATTGATTTTAGGTAATATACGATTGATATAAAATGGATTATAGGTGGCATATAAGTTAGTATTAGGTGTTATTAATAAAGAAGAGTTAAGGTTTATTTATAGTGCGGTGAAGAGGCATGGTATTTAGGTGTGTATGCATGGTTTTGGTTCATGGTAAAAAAATTAGGTGTGGTGCATGAGCTTCGAGAGGTTACATGAAGGTTGTTAAGGTGTATTAAATATTCAAATGGATGAGTCTCAGTAAGATGTATAACATGTTATTTTCAATATGACATGTGTTGGAGGAATCCATTCTAGTCCTAATCTTAGACCTACTCATGTAGCCATATAATGTCGTAGCTTTACGTATGAGGAAGATAAGGTCAATAAAATCATGTGATGAATATTGTGATAGTATATAATAAGTGTAGATGATGTACAAAGTAAATTTTAAGATGTATGGTACATGTTCAAGGTCCTATTAAAGCAATACTATGAAGACAAGGATAAAAAGGCATGGGAAAACCATGGTTCTTGGAGTGTTTCAAAGGTGAGAAGACATGGATGAACATTTGAGATTATCAAAGAGGTTGTTATAGAGGTATGTGTAAAGTTTCAAGTCAAGGTTTTAAGGAAGAAGGATGAAAAACTACTTTGAGATCTATTGAGCTCTCATAACTACATTTCCTAGCTTGAAGGTCAAGTTTGGAGTTCTGAATTACATGTGAAATATTTCCATGGGGTTATATTCCACACATCATAAATGAGGAATGGAGCTAATATTATTTTTCAGTTAGAATGAGGTGATATGAGACCCTATCATTCATGAGTGATTTATAAGAAGTCAAGTTTGTCAAACATCCTTATAACCTAGTCCTATAGTGATGGAGAAAAAATTATTGGTATGGGCATGAAATTTCTTGAATAAAATAATGTGAAGGTTGAACATTTTAAAGGAATTCTTACATGTCATTTTGGTGATGGTTTCATGCTCTAGGTGTTTTTGTAAGGTATAAAAACTTGATGGTACATTTTTGTTGCAGAAGTCATGATGTAAAAACAATTATCACCTATAGTTTTGTATGTTTTCTTAGTGCTCATGAAAATATTTGGGTAGGTTTAGTGAAATAAAGTGGTGTAACAAGTCTTCAAAGTGTTCTTACCACTAATGGTCTTATGTGGTAAAAACCAGTCATAATGGTATGCGAGTGTTTTATTTAAAATACATAATGGAAAAGTATGTTATGGGCATGGAAAATTGGTACTGATCCATTATGATGTGTTAATAGCATTGATTTGATAATTTGAATTGTTTCTTTTGTATATACCTAATGAATTAGACCGCCCTATTAGGCCTACCAAGAAATCTTGTAGAAACAAGTATGCAAGTATGAAAATATGAGTATGAGGTATGATTGTGAGTTCTTAGAGATTTTTTTGGGGTCCTTGGTGAAGTTTTATAAGTAATGATAGTTCTTGGAAGTGATGTTTGATGTCTTAGAGGTTGATAAGCTCAAGACTCGTTCTCGATACCTTGAAGCAAGTTGGAGTAGTTTGAGAAATGGAGTTGTTTTAGTGTGTTGTGTCCTTATTTGGAGGTTGATGTGAGTTATTTGATTTTTCTTATGATTATATATTTCTATTTATGTGCTACTTGTGCCTTGGTGAAGATATTTTATGTGTGAAGTAGCTCACTTTTGGAGACAAAATTTTAGGTGCTTAAGACTTAATGGGAGTTTCTTTCATATTAGATTGTTTCATGGCAAATATGGATGGTGAAATTTTTTTGAGAATGTAGATGAGTGTGATAGGGTGTTTTTGATGTGTATGGATCTTTTTGAGTATTAGTGTTTCTGCATTATGACTTAAAATTCAAATTTTTGACCATTGGAAAAGAATACTTGGGCCCAATTGAGATCATAGTATGGTTTTGAGAATATTAGGCCTATACAAAAATAAATGGTCATGTTACATCATTTGTATATGTTTGTAAGAGTCTTATAATTTTTTAATGACCAACCTTAATGGTTTTAGATGACATGTGGTTGTTTATGAGATGAATCATGTATAAAGGTGAATGTGAAAAGCTTATTTAGGATAAGATTTTATGATGGAAGTTTGAGTGAGATAAATGAGAGTGTGAGAGAGGTATGAGGGCTCAAGGATAGAGATAAAAAAATTCATGAAAAATTATAAAATTATAACATAATCAACACATATTAGTGAAAGTTTGAATGAAGAAGAAGAAGACATGGTTTGAGAGAGTTTTGAGTGGAAGAGAGATGAAAAATTGATTACAATAAATTTTTGGAGAAACAAGCAATTGAATGATATTCATATTTAGGTGGTTAAGCTAGTACTTGATCATCTTAGGGGTTGTAACCTCCTTGTAGATTATGTGCTCTACTAAATCATGGGTTGGTGCTCATTGTAGGGTTGGTTCCCTACTAAACTAGGGGTTGGTTCTCCTTGTTGGGTTGGTGACTCACTAAAATTGGAACATGGCTATATAAAGTTTTTTCAAGTGGTTATTCCTCCCTTTTAAGGTTTCCCACTTAAATATGGTATTCTTGTGTACTCTCTTATTTCATGCTTATGTGGATGGTTCATGTGTTGCTTAATGATTTGCTAATTTAATTGATATTGCTCATATAATAAATAATGAATGTTAAATTGTTAAACACAATTGAAGTAAATTTTTTGAAGGACTAATTCACACCCCTCTAAGTCACTACACTTTTAACATTAATATAACAATAAAATCATAATTATTCAAATTAAATAGTCATGATAATATTAATTCAAATATCCCAATCATGAATAAAGCATGAACTCAATGTCATCAAAGGGTGTGAAAATGGTGGGAACTACAAACCCTATCATTTATTGTTAATAGTGAAATGATAGGAAATATCCATGGTGGAGTGTGGATATATCATGGTTGAGTGCAATGATTACAGTTGTCACAGAAGAGGTTTACAAAGAGTAGGGTTGGAATTTTTGGTGTACCATACAAATGCATAGGATATAATTGGACCTAGATTTACTATATATGTTCTTGGATGCATGGCAGACTAGATCCAACACCTTTCCATGGTGGACATGATAGGAGATAATGGAGATGGATTTTTTGGCTGTGAATATTAGATAAGTAAAAGAAGGTGTGTGAGCGTGCAGAACCTATATGAAGAAGGGTGTGCGGGGTGAAGGTGCGTAGCACAAGGGTTTTAGGAGGGTTTAGTAAAATCCACAACGCACATGCTAGGAAAAGTAAAGGGTTTAGGACTTAGCCACATTAAGAATTATTAGCAGTACACAAGAAAATCCAAACCTGAATGAGCATGCAGAGTAGCAAAGGTGTTAGCCTTACAACTCAATGGTCAAAGAAGGAATATTACATGTGATGCGATGAAAGGATCCAGAAATACATAATTGAAAAAAGTGGAGAGCTCAGATGGGAATAAGCATGTTCCATTGAAGGACCACATGGACACTTGGAAACTAATCTATTACTTCAAGAAGGCATGGCGGTGGATGCCAAACCTATATATAGAGATGCTCGAGTAGAAGGAAAAGAGGACGACTTATTTTGGAGGAAAACTTATTTTGAAGGATGACTCTTTGAAAAAAGTGTGTGGTCACTGACATCACATAGAGATTGAAGAGGTGAAGCTCTATAGAAATAGTAATGGGTTCTATGGATTCTCATTAGGAGGGCTATAGGAGAGATGACATATCTAGAGGGATGGGTCTGTGATCATTTTTGTAATATGGGAAGCATGGTTAAGATTTTTGATGCATGAGTCTTATTTGCATTGATACATTGGTCTATTATGGCCTTAAGGAATGTAATGTGGTTACTGAACTAAGATTAATGAGGAGTATATGGTTTTGTTCTAATTATATAGTGTTGATGGGTGTAAACCCTAATGCATCTTCTTTATATTATGAATCAAATTTGTTATCTATTTGATATTTCTCTTGTTTTCTGAATGGATGCATTAATATAATTCCTCATCTTAAGTTCTCATAATGAATGCATGTTTCTTTAATCTCTTTCTAATTTTTTTCTTTGATCAATGTATTCTCACAAGACTCGCATAAAAGAGGGACTCGGCACCCACACGTACCTTGGGTGAGCGCCAATACCCACTAGGTGATAGGTTTTTGTGCATGGGATTAGAATGTTGCTCTAAGGGCATAAAAATGACTACATCTTGGTTTTGTTATCAGGACCTCTTTTCAAAGTTAGTGTGAGAAATGGATACATCCACATCTTAGTTCCATTGATGTGTGATTACTGAGCACTTGACCTTGAAGAGTGTTGAAGCACAATTTAGGATCACGGAGGATGTTTTTCTTAAAGATTCAGTGTGGGGCCTATGTTTGATGCACATAGATGGATAGAAGAGAACATGTACCATGATTTGTATGAAATGTTCTCCTGCTTCTTTCCAATAGAATTGTATGAATGGCTTTCAACATATGCATCCAAATCAAGCGAGTACTATAGATTGTGTGTATGGACCCAAGATGTAACATCCACTTTATTACTTCATAGCCACTATGTATATATTTTTTTAATCTTACTTTATGCTTCTCAATTTAAATACCCATATATTTAAATCCAACATAAACCTTAATGCAATCCATTTTTGATAACTTTCATGAACCATGTGTAGTTGTATGAGAGATTACCAAACCTATTCATTCTCTCTCATCATTCTTTATGATCCCATACATCAAATTTATCCTTTGGTTCTCCTTTATAGGACATGATATATAAGTGAATACTACTAAGTGTCTACCTAGGTTCCACCTATGAATTCCATAGGCATCTAACAACTTAGATCATAGGGAAATCTTGATAGTGTAAGCTCCATTCCATGACGACAGAGACTCATCATTAGGAGATTTTTTCATTTCACCTTAATCACTTATTCAGTTATATGGATTCACAAATGTAGATGTTGTAAACAACTACAAGTCTTAAACAAGGTACAAATCTAGTTTAACCTACACAAAGATGTACCTCTATGTCATCCTATGATGCCTATGGGAAAGTAAGTGTCTACGTAACAATTCACCTTATTACTAGACCACTTCCCTTCCCGTAGCCATCATAAGTTGATATCAAGGTGCATACTTAGGAGGTCAAATATGTGTTTGTAACTCTATCAAGGTTTGTACTTATTGCAATACCTTGCTGTAATCTAGACTCTTGATGAGGCAACTCCACACAAGTACTAAGCAAAAATATCCAAATAATGACAACTATCTTTATAGGGATACAACTATGTAGTGGATATAGTGAGTTAGCTCACTAAGCGTTCTGTATTGGAGCATGGTATCTTTCTTTTATTTTTAATGTAAATTTATTTCAAGACAAGATAGCCTATGTATCATGAATATTCCTCCTCGAATGAGTCACCTCCAACGTCTTATGACTATTCCTCCTTGAATGAGTCACCACCAAGGTCTTATTACTATTTCCTTTGATCCTTAACTGATCCATATTATTATATGACACTTAAGATTTTTAGTACATAACAATGTCCTTTGATCATTAAGATTTTTAGTACATAACAATATCCTTTGATTATTTCCAAGGTCTTATGACTATTCATCATCATACTTACATTATAATTAAATTTCCTTTGATCGAATTGATCCATATTATTATAGCTCTGTTAGGACCCTATTGTAGCTTCCAAATCTTAAAGGCACATAGAAGTGCGCACCCGGAGGAAGTGTGAAAGTTAAGGCTTGTAATACAGATTCAAAAAGGGTTCTTGGAGAACCAAGGACGTGCGCCCACAAAGCAAAATTCAGGACTTAGCCATTTTCAGCCTTTTGGATAGAACACATGAAGAACATGTTCCATTTGGATAAGGTTCCAGCCTGGCAACAAGGTGTCCTAGAAGGAATATACCTTGCGATAAGAAGATCCAAAAATCTAATCATGACATGGAGAGGCATGCGGTGATCCACACCTTGACACTTGGGGCCAGATCTGAGGTTACAGAGGAGTTTGTTGGAGCTCATATGCCTATTTATATGCGCGCCCTTAGCAAAGAAAAAGAGAACTTGAGGAAGGAAGCAGAGCTCTATAGAATTACTGTGAGAACTATGGGATAAAAAGGGTAGATGATTATAGGAAGGATGTAATGAGGGAATGGGAAATGTAAATTTTGTTTTGAAAGTCTTCATGTATGGATCCAGATATGGCGCATGACTACGGTCTCCCCTTTTGTGATATTCTATAGTAATGTTATGAATGAAGATGATAAGGTTACCATGAAAATTATATTAAGATCTTCCTCTCGTATTATCTACATATTTCTATTATGCTTTTGTTCTCGTATAATCATGAACCTTATTTGAATGTTAAGTCTATTTGTGGATTTACAACTTCTTAGTTCTGTTATTTTGGTTAAGTGCCTTTACTTTTGATATGACTGAAAGGGTATAGAAGCCGTTCTGAGCTCTATAGCTTTTCATGTCCTTTAAATCACTAATGCAAGATCATGAATGATGCCTTCCACTAAACTCACAAAAAGAGAGAATCAACTCCCTCTCGAGCACCTCGGTGTGAGCACCCAGCGCCCGCTAGGTGACAGCCGATGCGCATGAGGCTCCCTTGTTCTTGGTGGGTGCAAAAATGACTACATCTTGGTTCCATTGATGGGACCTCTTTTCACGATTTTAGTGGAACATGGCATACATCGTGGTTTGTGTAAAAGTGATGACATAGCGCTTAACACTTGAAGGTTTTGAAAATTGGTTTAAACGCATGGAGGAAAAGTTCACTCGAGAGATTCAAGATTACTAGACCTGAGTTTGATACGTGAAGATGGGTGGAAGACACTCTCTATCATGAGTTTTACGAAACATTCTTTTGTTGTTTCCCTATAGATTTATTTGAGTGGCTCTCGGCATATGCATCTAGGTAGGGGTGGTATTATAAATCACACCCTTGGACCTAAGAAACATACCAAAACTTACAAGATGCTGATCTAACATGGACCCATGCTATAGATCATTGGTGGAAGGGAGTATTGGCTAGCTACACTCTAGAATACACAATTTCCATGTATTCTTGTCTAGAAGTTGCTGAGTTTGAATATTTACAGGAGCCCAAAGGATCATTTTTGTGGGCTATCCCCCTGGAAATAAAAATATTGATGGTAAACATGAGTTTAGAGGCATTCCCAATGGATGGATAAACCACTCTGAGCACTTGGCGAGGAAGACAGGTTGGGGAAAGATGGCTGATATAATGACTGAAAAGGAAAGGGAGGAAAGATGACTCAAGTATGGTGAAGCACGTGAGAGGGAGATTGTGAAATGACACGAGGTTGCATTTATGATGGGTCCATGGAGGCAGATGTTTTTGGGAGAAGAGGTTCACATGGAGGATGTGGAGCCTAAACAATGATCTGTCTTTACCCCATCTTGGCAAGCACGAAAGAGAGAACCCCTCGGCTTCTGATGAGAGCTGTCGTGTGGAGAAGGAAGAGTCATTGGCATGCATCTGACCCCACCTAGTGACCAAACCTTGGCGTTTGGTTTGTTCGAATGAGGGAAAATTATAGTTGATCTATTTGATATCATTAGAAGTAATCGATTGGTGCCCGAAGATAAAACTTCTCGTTTGGGACTTCTATGGGTTCACACACTATTCCAGTATTTGGTGGAATGTTTGGAAAAGTCATATATACGAGTGGTTTTGGGAGTGTGTTAGGAATTTGTGGATAAAATACGACCGGGAGTGGCACTAGTTCACAAACCGTCGGCACATAATTCAAGGGGGATGATGGGATCATTCAACACGACAAACACAGTGCATACCTAACATAGGAGGATCTAGAGGTGGAAGTGGTGGAGCTAGTGGCTTAGGATCTAGTGGGTCTGGTGGAGGAGGAAACACCAAAGGAAATCAAGGGACTGGGTCAGGAGGACAAGGGCCTTAGCCACCTCCTCAAGTCTTTTTGAGATGTCTCTGCACTTACCAGATTACAGTGGGATAGAAGATGTTGCAGAGCATGTTCATAAGTGTGAGTTACTATGGTGCGTGAAGGGGATCATGACCTAGGATCGAAAGGCTAGTAAATTTTTGAAAACCTTGCAAGGACATGCACATAGTTGGTATAGAAAGTATGACCATCATCAAATTGTTGTGGATTATACCGCACTAAAAAATGTGTTCTTGGTGGAATTCCACATACCTGAGTTTGAACAAAAGAGCATCAACTCTCTTAAAGAAATCTAGTAGGGAATGGAAGAGAGCATGTGGGAATATGATGCACGCTTTAAAATTCTATTGTCTAAACTGTCTTATGATATCCACCCTTCATAACATGTTCAGTGGTTTATCATAGGGTTGATCACACCCTTTAGGATGGATTTATCTCATAAAACATTCATGGACTCGCGTGCGGCGTTAGAAGCTGATTTGCGCCGAGTTAGTTTGTAGTGTTGACACCGATGTTAGCCCATTTTTGGAGGCTCGATCACTTCTATGGCTAAGCGATTGGAGAAATTATTTGCCAACATAGTTCTAGAGACTCGTAATGGAATGTGGTGCATAGATTGTAATGTAGAAGGGCACACAAGGATAATGGTGGGATTTGTATTTGGAAGGTGGTACATATCATAGTGGTAAATTGTAAAATATGTCACGGGGACCATGATGCAAGTAGGTGCCCCCTTTTATAATGCGTGATCTATAAAAATGTATCTTATTATTGTAAGATATATACCTCAACCATACATGACACCAACGATTGTAGATTGATTGACCAGATTCATGAGGCAATTGATCTTGGTGTGCACCAGACTAGCATTGCTAGCGATTTCAAAGGAGATGAGTGTCATTATGAAGAACATGGAGATAGAGGTGCATGTGAGAGGGTATTTTGTGGAGGATTTCATGGTCGTCATAACCGCGGGGAAGAAGTGAGTTCCCATATGGAATATGCTTTAATTGTGGAGCCACAGACCATTATAAGTGTGAATGTCCAGATCTTCTACAATAATCTTGGTGTGGAGAAAAGCATAAGTACGAAGAGTGCTTGGAGTTATATGAACATATGAGTTAGTAACATCGGAAGGATAAGGGCACTACCATGGTGAGTATTAAGAAGGCTAACATGTAATGGCTCCCGCGAGTAATACGTGAATCAGAACTAGAGCCTATTATGGTAACAACAAGGGTAGAGTCCATGTGCACAAGGGAAGCACCTAGGCAGAGACCTCTGGTTTCAAGGGAAGAAGTAGTACATGGGAAGTATCTAAAGTTGGCTCACCAGAAAGAAGTCTACCAAGAAAATATGGATGTAATTCAAAGTTTACAAGGGGAGATCCAATGCTTAAAAGAGAAAACTAGAAAGATGAGAAAAGAAGACTAGTAGAAGCACCAAAGGATGACTTGGATGAGGTTAAGGAGGTGTGTAAACTGCTGAGGCAAGAGAATGTTATTCCCCTACTAGGATCATGGTTGAGAGAAAAGGTACCACACGCTGGGGAAGAACATGAAAGGTAGATCCTACATGCAAACCTCCCACCTCATAGCCTTGATTATGAAAAAGAGATCACCTTAAACACAGTAGTGGATGGATGGCTACTTAGCAACATCCTCATTGACACATGCGTAGAGGTTAATGTTATCACTCTAGATGCCTGGCATCAAATGGGAAGACCTACATTACAACCATCTTCAAATGTGGTGTATATGGAAAATAAGACAAAGGCAATGCCCATAGGTGTCTTGAAGGATGCAATCATTACCATTCATGAAACTAAGTTCACTAGGGATTTTGAAGTCTTGGCACTTGTTGAGGTAGATAATTTCCCAGTGTTACTTGGGCACCCATGGTGCTATAAGAATAATGCAGATCTCTGGTTTAACAAGGGGTATATAAGCTTTGAAAACAAGGAAGAGAGGGTGATTATACCGCTTGCTGATGGAAATTCCACACCCTATACTAAACCCCTTGGAGAGGAAGTCCTGAAATAATATATGTGCACTCCATAAGAGATCCAAAGACCATCTACCCTATAGAAGGAGTCATCCAATTTGATGATGCTCAATCTGTCAGTGATACTACCAGTATAACATGTGATAATTGGGTGCATGGGACTTATGAAATGATTGGGTGACATCTGAAAGGATTAGTGACCAGGGTAACCATGGTGCATACAATTTGGTGCCTAGGAGGAAAGGCAATAACCAAGTATTCTAGGGATATATACCCTGAGGTCTTTTTGAGAGAAATGGAAGCTCAATGGAGGGAGGACGAGTGACGAGGTATGCTGGGTTATGTTTTGATAGGCACAGCAGTGAGGTGGTGGGCCACACATAGCAAAAACTTGTTGGAGTGGTGTGAAGTTAGAATTATGCTCACTGTCTGATTCTTGAAGAGTAATATACCCACCGCTATCAAGGATTACAATGGCAATGAACCCGCCTCTTCCCACATCTAGGCATGTGAGAGGGTCTAGGGAGAAGGCGTGGAAGCTTTACCACCCTCCCTTTGGGTGCACAAGTTGTATTCGACACTACAAGGTTGTGTGCATGCTTGGTACATCCATTCTGAAACTCGCCGCCAGACAGGAAATTGGCAAGAATTAGCAGCTGACCTAGTTCACACATTCGAGTACCAAAGTACCAAGCAACCGGTTGATGAGGCATTGCAGGCTATCAAGTGCTTCACTCTGGGGATTGTGCCATGACAGAAGATAGATTGGTAGAATTACTTGGTGGACCTAGCTTAGAAGCGCGGTTCAAGAGGAGGAATCAGAAGAAATACAATTTGAGCACGTGTGTGCTGAAAAGGAGAAAGGAAAGATGGTATACGTTATTGATATTGAGGAGATGGAGAGCCTGATTATCGACCATTCAGTTGGGATGCACGAGGTAGTTGACGTTGTGGATGCATGTGTGCACGCGTATCATGAACCACTCAAAACCAAAAAATTTAACATCGTCTCGGAGAAGGAACCCAAGGAAGCTATCATTAAGGACTACTGGTAAGACACGGAAGTATCAAATATCATCAATCTCTTATGCGAATTCAAGGATTTATTCCTGCACAGATACCATGAGTTGAAAGGTGTCCACCATTCATTGGGGAAATGAGGATAAATTTGAGATATGGTGCACACCCGGGAAGAGGCCTTACAGATGAATCCCAACATGCACATAAGGGTTAAAGAAGAGCTAGACAAAATGATAGCATCTAGTATCATTGAGTCTCATGGAGGAATCGAGAATGGATAAGTCTAATGGTGATCAACATAAAGAAGGATGGACAGATTAGGATATGTGTGGATTATAGGGAGTTGAACTTTGTTTGTATCATAGATCCTTTTCCCACCCCCTTCATCAAGAGATTTTGGAAGGATTTGTTAGGTGCGAGGTCTATTCCTTTACGAGATGGATTCTCGAGATATCACCGAGTAAGGATTACCAAGGAAGACCAAGAAAAGAATTTTTTTCCACCGAGTGGGTAAGCTTTACATACATGGTCATGCCCTTTGAATTGAGGAATGTGCTCACTATATTTTCACGCATAGTGGTACAAGCATTTAAGGACTTCATCCACAAGTTCCTTCAAGTATATTTGGATGATTGGATAGTGTATGGATTTTTCAGGACCATTGTGATAACTTGAGATTGATGTTTGAAAGATGTCGACGCTTGAGGATTTCCCTCAACATCAAGAAATGTGTCTTTGCAACTCCTTTTAGAACATTTTTAGGACATATCATATGCAAAGAGGGCTTCTTGGTGGATCCCGTGAAAGTTACTGATTATTGTGGGATTAAGGAGCCCACCAACCAAAGTACCATACGCAGATTTCTTGGACACACTTTACTACGAAAGTTCATTAAGGAATATGCCAAGATCGTCGTGCCTTTGGAAATATTGCTCAGACATAAGAGTCTCTTTCAGTGGGGAGAGGCACAACTAAGGGCATTTTACACTCTAAAAGAAAGGCTTATCACCACACCTATTCTATGATTCCCATTATGGGATAAAACTTTCCATGTCCACTTGGATGCCTCTGGTATAGAAATGGGAGCCATTCTTGCTCAACCAGGAGAGGAGATTGTTGATCATCCCTTGTGTTTTGTAAGTAGAAAGTTGACACCAATAGAATAGAATTATACAACAACTGAGCGCAAGACATTTTCAATGATCTATGCACTCCACAAATTTAGACAATATCTATTGGTGACTTCCTTCGTATTCTACACTGACCATATGGCCTTGAAGTATCTAGTAAACAAAGCAATGTTACAAGGGTGCATATGTCATTGGGTACTTTTATTTCAGGAATTTGAATTCAAAGTGGTGATAAAACCTGGAAAGAATAATTATGGGCTAGATCATTTATCAAGGATTGATTTGATAGAGGATGTAAAAGTATTGAGGAAACCATGCTAGATGCGTAACTATTCAGTTATGGCACACACCCTTAGAGTTAGAAGACATTTCTATTTTTCTCAAGGAAGGTGTGGCACCTAAAGGAATGAATGCATTTGGAAAGGAAAAGGTTAGCCATACGTGTCATGCCCTTTGTGTTGATTAATGGGGATTTGTATAAAATGGGTCGTAGTGAGGTTTTACGTTGGTGTGTATTAGAACATGAACACATGGCCATAATAGAAGAATCCCATGGTGGGATTGTTGGAGGACACTATGCAGGGAATGTAACCATGCATAAGATCCTAGTCGTTGGACTATGGTGGGAGATGATTCACCAAGATTGCATTGAGTTTTGCAAGGCCTATGACCACTACCAGTGCCTTGGCAAACCTGGAAGAAGGGATGAGATGCCCTTGTGCCCCATCGCCAATGCGGAACCTTTTGAAAAATGGGCAATAGATTTTGTTAGACCAATCTCACCAGCTGCGCGAAGGACTAACTCATGGTATATCATTACCTGTACTAATTATCTGACAAGGTGGGCAGAGGCCACGCCCACTAAGGATTGCACCATAGCCATGGCTGCTAGATTTTTATGGGAGAACATTATCAACAGGTATGGGTGCCCATTAAGTTTAACAAGTGATAGGGGCACTCACTTCTTAAATGAAACCATCAAGATTCTATTGGCAAAATTCATGGTAGCCCATCACAAGACTACCCCTTATCACCCTCAAGAAAATGGGACTGTAGAGGCATTCAACAAAATCCTTAGTCACACATTGACTAAGATATGTGATGTGGGTAGGAAGGATTGGGATGAAAAAGTGTCAACAGTTCTTTGGGCATACAGAACAATTTATAAAAGATTAAACAAGGCCACACCATTTCAATTGGTGTTCGGTATGGAAGCGATTTTGTCGATCGATTTCATGTTACCATCTCTATGTATAGCACGTGTAGGAGGGTTGGACGATGAGCAAGTGCTGGAAGAAAGAATAGATTAATTGATAAAGTTGGATGAAAGGATATCACTAGCAAGATGGATCCAAGTAACTAAGAAGGCAAAGCAAAAGGCATGGCATGACCTCCATATTAAGAACAAACAAGCTTGAGAGGTTGGCAGAGATGGTATTGCTATATAATTCAAAATTTCTACGCCATCCTGGAAAGTTGAAGGTGCATTATTTGGGTCCTTATGTAATTTCATACATCCTTGATTCGGTGTGTGCTAGTTACAAGTCTTTGGATGGAAAAAGATTACCTAGACACTTCATGGGAATAGGCTAAAGCCCTACTATTAATAATGCTTTTTGGTGTTTGTAAATAAGGTAGTTTTTCTAGCTAGTTTAGAATTTCCTTTTATGCTTTTCCTTTCTTGTATTTCCCTTTCATGTTGTTTTTTTGTTTTACGCCTTGGGTGCCGGTAACCTTATTACTTTTTGACTTATGAATGCATAGAGGACTATGCATCGTTTTAGTGTGGGGTGAGATGATGAAGAGAAAATTGGAGTTATTCTGCTAGGAGGATTTGGGTCGGTGGAAAAATAAGGTTACATTGGAAATCCACGTACAAAGGAGAAAAAGTGCAAAAACATGAGGTAGGTGAAAGCAAGAATCATGAGGATGGAAGAAGTGCCTTTGGCACTAGTAACATGCATGCAAGAGTCTTCTGTCAAGATGGATTGTTTACACGCCAGAAGGTTGGAAAATTTTTTGTGCAAGGATTGGGCACGTAAGGAGAAGCGCTGAAGTTAGGTTTTGTTTGAAAACACCACATTAAATATTGTCGTATGGTGGTAGGTAGCCTAGCCTTAAATGCGTAAAAGTGGGAAAAGCTATAAATACAAGAGTGGGCATTTCATTATTTCACTTTGTGAACACAAGAAGAGTGATTTTCTTTCAAGAGCTAGGGTTTCGAGAACTAACTCGTGCAAAGGAAAATCCCAAGAACTTAAGCACAATCGGTCTGTTGGATCTACAAACTAGAGCATAAGTGATTCACGGGTGTGAGGAACATTGTGAAGAAGCATTGTGATTAAAGGAGAAAATTTGTATATTATAGTTTGTGTTTTAGGGTAAGGGGTGCATGAGGAAAACTTTCAAACAAATCACAAGTTAACCTAGGAATGAAAGAAAAGGGTGCAATGATGGCCACGAAACCAGTCAATAAACCTGTAGAACAATCCAAGAAGGGAAAGGGTAAAGGAAAAGGAAAGAAGAAACAAGAAGAAATACCCTTGGATACAAATGAGGAATGGTACTCAGAGATGTAATACCCGGATGGGGTTTTTCTAGGGCAAGAGTGGGAGTCCCACATAAGACAGATGATTGTGATCGACTACAATCACTGGTCAAGTACAATCATGAAGGAAATGGTGCTAGAGCTAGTGTGCCCTACAAAATTAAATGAACACTGACGAGTTGTTGATCTACAATGACATGTTTAAAGTGAAAATGGAGAAGGTAGGGCTTCTCCAACTTTTCAAGTTTCCATATTTTGAGAAGCCCAAGTGCTTGTACCAATGGTTAATGAAGCACATACACGAAGACTTCTTCTGCTTCACAGGGTGCAAAATGCACATAACTCCCTAACTAATTTCACACTTCACAGGCCTAAATTGTGTAGGGGACGTGCTCAAAGATGACCTCCTGGACGAGGAGGTAATCAAAGAAACCATAGCATCCTAGGGATTAAAGAAGGGATCAAGTTACTACGACATCTCGGATATCGGTGATCTTGTGATGAAGATGGCCACACACCTAGTGTTCAAGATGAATGGAAAAGAAAGGTGGACCTACGTGAGCAAGCCACTGGATGAATGTCTACAGGAAAGTCACTGAGGGCACCATATACAACATCTCCCAATATATTGCAGATGGAATCATAAGCAGCGTGGAGAAGGGAGGAAAGATCTTATTTGGAAACATTTTGTTGACAATTGTGTTCTCAGAAATCGAGGTGTCGGATGCATCTGACAAGTTCATGTGGGAGTACCTGCTAAAGATCCCTCACCTACGGAGAGGTTTCAGAAATACACATGTGAATCAATGACAGGGGTACACAAGGCACGCTTAGACAAATGGTATAAACACCTTAGGAATGCATTTGGGGCTAAATGGTAGATCCCTAAACAACTCCCCATGGTGACCGAAGGAGAAGCAGAGTTCGTAGTCTACTAGCATACGTATCGGCGGAGTTCATTTTGGTCAATGGAAGCTAGAGTCCATGGTGTAAACTTTCATTCTCATTTAATTCCCAATTTTTCCAAGCGGAGTAAATAGATACAAGGAGTCGAAGAAATTATACCTTGACTTGTCCACCCTAGATAGAGAGTATAGGGAAATGAGGAAGAAGTTGGTCTACCCAGAGAAGCGTGTGTACATTGAAAGGTACATGTCGTAAGATGTGCATATTTTAAGGAATTGACCTTACCTATTCTTTGGGAGCAATGTTGTAAGGATTTACCTACGCATAAGGCCAAAATTTGAAAAGGGCGCGTACATGGAGAATGAGATATCCATCCCAGACACTCTTACTGGAAGGAAGAATCTCGCACCAAAGCATAAGGAGAGGGAAGAGAAAGAGGAAGAGAGGGTGGTGGAGAAGCAGGATGTAGGTACTATAGGGACAAGTACCTATGTCTGGAAGAAGAAGAGGATGGTGGTAGAGGAGAAGACCCCAAAACCTATGAAGCCACCATCCCCTAAGGAGCCCTCAGATGAAGAAGACCACATCCCCAACTCTGGATTTTTAGCAAAGGAAGAAGAAAAGGGGATGGAAGAACCAGAGTCCAAGGATATAGATGACACAAAATCCTATATAGGCAAAAAGGATGATGATGAAGAGGAAGAGTTGGAGGTAGATCAGGAGTTGAATGATGTCCATGATTCAGAGGAAGAGGAAACAAAAGATGTAAATGAGGCCTTCATCTTTGTAAGGAGAAAGGGTGCCCAAGGGGAGGAAGGCATGCAGAGTGAAGAAAGGAGTGAGGGGAAAGTACCAAGTAGCCAGATATGCCCAAGCTCACTCAGGAGGAGGTGAATGAGAAAGCAACAAGGGAGGTGGAGAAGATGATTAATACCTTGGTCGATAAGGAATTGGAGTGCAACACGGAGCTTGTGCTTGGTGAATTCAAGGAAGAGCAAAGGGAGAAGAGTGTGGGTTGCACAAAAGGCCCAACTCTTTCAGTAACTATTCCCAAGGGTGTGCGCATAGGAAGTAAACACACAGAAGGAGGAAGAATAATGATCGGATATGTTGATGACCCCAACAAAGTTTTACACACGTGTTTCCAGTATTGTGCCCACCAAGGAGCTAACCACCATGGAATCCTTTGATCCTAAGGGTGAATACCAATGCATAAGAAAAATGCTATCATGGGTGTTTGACTCCCACCTTGATGAGCCTAAGTTTGAGGTTAACCAAGGAGTGGTACTAGTGTTGTCTGAAGGAAAGGTGGACAACCCCATTATAAACATGCAACAACTATCGAATGAGTAAGTGTGTAACATGCTCAAAAAAGTCTCCTTAGAAGTTGAGGCTAGGCTCTTCTATAGAAATGACAGGGTTAAAGTCTTGGAGGGCCTAATGGAGAAGAGGAAGAAAGAAATAGTTAAGCTAACAAAGGAACTTAGCCTTGAAAAGTTGATCAACGCTCAACTATAACAAGAATTACAAGAGGAGAAAGCTAAAGTGAGTGAATTTTCCAAGAAGGTGGAGCTCATCTCCCAGGCTATTATCATGAAGCACCCAGACCTTAGCCCTCCCGTACAAAATTATGGATCCTCCTGGAGTTTTTAGAGGACTTGACTTGGATCCTTACCATGGAAAGGCAGCCGTTGGCCTTGGAGTCGACAAAGGATGTAGCTGCGCACTTGGAGTAAGAGGACAAGTTGAAGGTCATTGCACTCATAGCTGAATACAATAAAGTGCTTACCGATGTAAAAATAGATGCACAAACCACCGGGGTCACATACAACCATTACGCGGGCTAAGACAAGGTGACAAGCATGCTACTTGCTAGTGACAAGAGGCCAAGTGAAGGACTTCGGGGAAAGAATAAAGGCAATAGAGCCGAGTGAGAAAAGATCCTAGCCGAAGTGGAGAAAAATTTTGAACCTATTGAGATCCTGCGAGTCTCAATCAAAACACAGCTAAAATATATCTAAAAGGTCATTACGAGGAAGATGGTTGCCTTGGAAGATCAAACGAAGGAACTAGAGATGATGATAGAGACCATAAACATAAAAGGGGAAGGGTTAACCATCGACAAGGTGAGCACATTAGTTGGTGACCTTTGCACAAGAGCACAGGATGAAGTCAGCACATGGAATATCTTTGGAGGCCCGCTGCGGTAGAATTTCCCCCTTCTTCTTCTTTAGGCAGTTCTCCTTCTATTCTTTCTCTCCCCCATTCTTTATTCTTTCCCTCCATTATTTTCCAAGGCAGGGCCTTGCCTTTTTGTACTGCATTCTTTGAAGAGGTTCCTAAGGGTGGAGAATAGGAGAAGTGTGGGGTAATTTTGGGACCCTATTATAGATTTAAAATATTAAAGGCGCATAGGTGCACATTACCGAGGGAAGAACAAAAGTTAAGGCACGCAAGGCAGGATTCAAAAAGGGTTCTTGGAGAACCAAGGATGCGCACCCACAAAGCACAATTCGAGGACTTAGCCATTTTCGACCTTTTGGACATAACACATGAAGAACGTGTTTCGTTTGGATAAGGTTCCAGCCTAGCAACAGGGTGTCCTAGAAAGAATATACCTTGTGATAAGAAGATCGAAAAAGCTAATCATGACATGGAGAGGCATGCGCCTGAGGCAATCCACACCTTGACACTTGGGGCTAGATCTGAGGTTGCAAAGGAGTTTGTTGGAGCTCAGATGCCTATTTATACACGCACCCTTAGCAAAGAAAAAGAGAACCCGAGGAAGGAAGTGGAGCTCTACAGAATTACTACGAGAACTATGGGATAAAAAGGGTAGATGATTATAGGAAGGATGTAATGAGGGAATGGGGAATGTAAATTTTGTTTTGAAAGTCTTCATGTATGGATCCAGATATGGTGCATGACTATGGTCTCCCCTTATGTGATATTCTATAGTAATGTTATGAATGAAGATGATAAGGTTACCATGACAATTGTATTAAGATCTTCCCTCTGTATTATCTGCATATTTCTATTATGCTTTTGTTCTTGTATAATCATGAACCTTATTTGAATGTTAAGTCTATTTATGGATTTAAAACTTCCTAGTTCTATTAATTTGGTTAATTTCCTTTAATTTTGATATGACTGAAAGGGTATAGAAGCCATTCTGAGCTCTATAGCTTTTCATGTCCTTTAAATCACTAATTCAAGATCATGAATGATGCCTTCCACTAAACTCACATAAAAGAGAGACTCGAATCCCTCTCGCGGGCCTTGGGTGAATGCCCAGTGCCCGCTGGGTGATAGGCCGACACGCATGAGGTTCCCTTGTTCTTGGTGGGTGCAAAAATGACTACAAGCTCTACTAACAATTAGTTAGTAATCATACCAATGAAGTAACTTCATCACACATAGCACATTAATTAATGAATGTTTAATCACAACATGTCTTGTATTAAACCTTTAATATGATATAATTTCTATCTCAACAATATAAAACTTCCTCATTAAAATTTATATTATTACATTTGTCAATTCCATAAAGGTCAATTTAGTACTTAAAATGGTAATACATAACTTGTATTACGAATATCCTTAAGTTATGTCCTTAATTATGACTTCATACTATTTTATAGACAGACATATAATCATGAAGTAGTCTAATTAGTACTACCACACTGGCATACTAATTTGTTTACCAAAACCTCAACATGTTGATGGTTAAGAAAGGAAATTCAATACACATTCCTTTGAATTCCTTTCATTAACTGCAACCTTTTTATTTCATTCATTTACATAGCTTAACAACAAGACTATGTAGAGATCAAATACTCATCTTTCATTTATTCATTTTTGAACAAATACAACTAAGTATATAATTTATGCCCTTTACAATGATAGGAAAAAATAGTGATAATTCAATGGTGTATAATTCAAGATGCAGTATAGTCAATCATAATGATAAATTTTCAACTTTGATCTTCTTTCCATCTTATGGAGCTTCATCTACAAAACATGTTAGCACCTATCAGTTCATACAAACTGAGCATGAAAAACCTTTATCCCATGCCTAATGGTTTATGTCATTGATCATTTAAGTAAATGAAATGTTACTGATGCATTAATTCATATAATTCACATAAGAAGACAAGTCAGTGATAGAAAAATAACCATTTACTTATATCTTCATCAAACAACTATTAACTCATTTTGAAACATAGCTATTAGAGGATAAACAAAAATCCATTTAGCTTACCTTTTCCATACATTATTAGCTTCGGTCTTTGAAATTTCTATGTTTACCTTTCTATATTTCTCGAGTAACTCATACAGTACAAATTTATTTAATTCATACCTTACTCTACAGTCCAAGTAATCTATACAAGTAAATACATATTTACTTATTTCATATCACTAGCCACAATGGTGTTTATTGCCACTTTACAAACCATTAACCATTAGCAAACAATCACAAAATACTTATCAATTTCAGGAAGCTTTTGTGAACTAAGTGATATAGTTTTAGGAAAAGTGCTTATACACTTAGTCAGCTGAAAGTATCTCTCTACTTATAGTCTCAAAACTCAATACAACTAGTTCGACAACTACTAATAATAGTTTTAAGGTTATGGTAAGTATATTACAGAATTATATAAAGATAGATATTGTATCAGGGACTAGTTTCCCCATAGCGATAATACACATTCATATAGCTCAGAATGATACTTGATCAAACAAGGGTTTATACATTTTCTCATTAATCCACGAAGTCCATAAACTTTCTCTACCAAGGCACCATAACCGTTATTCCCTACTTATGTCTTATTTTTAAAGAAAATTAGAATTACGAGAGCACCTTTCTAAAACACGATTCCAGTCTATCTTGACATTTTAGAAATAACTTAAAGCTACTATCCTATTTTCCACCTACATAGAGAATTATCTCTGTGATCTATTATCTACATAAAGATCTCAAAATTTGTGATACAAAGCTTGGGACGAAAAGCTCCTAATCAATCTATAACCGAATCATGGGTTCAGTTCCTTAAAAATTTATCTTCATCTTTTTAAACACTTGAACACCATACAACCATTTCCATGATCCATATGGTAAATCATTTTAGGTGTTCCTTTCCCCTCCAAACACTTATCAAACAATTATTGATAAAAACCCGGATCGATCATTAAGAATATTCCCTTATCAAGGATTATTTTAACGATAAAAATGTATATTACTTTCACACCCATGTACTAGTTATAAAATTATTTACAAAAATGGTATCAAATCAATAACTCACATAATCAAGGTGTATTCACTTTGGAGGAAAATGGTATGGCTACAACTCTCGTATTAATATAATGTAACTCTATTTCATATCCCTAACACTAAAAGACCATAAATCAATAACCGAGGTTCCAAAGATGTTTGATTTATGGGGTTTCATTCTCCATCATACATTTATCGACTATTAACGATAATACATAGATTTAGGTATTCATGACATTTCCCAACGGGTTCTGTTGACCATCAAAACATACATTCCCTACACACTCAATTACTAAATTTTAAATTATTAACAACTATTGAAGAATTCAAGATATCTTATAACCGCTACAATAGTTGTGGAAATAAATCTATTTAGCTATAACTAGTCATAACAAATCAAGAATTTACATGACCAAGGGTGAATTTGTAGGGGAAGTTCTATATAACTACAACACGTTGAATATTATCAAGAAACTCTATTTCATACCCTAACATAACTATTTGTAAGAGACAAACCAAAAACCCAAATCATTATAACTTTCAAATCTCTTGTAAGGAATTTCATTTATATAAATTTGTAATGGAATAAACTACTAGAAAAGGGATTAAGGTTTATCATGCCTGGAAAACATTAATGATATCCTTTTCAAATCAATTTAGGAACAAGAATAACTTCCAGTGAATCCTTCCCAAGTTCATCCCAAAAATGGTGATTGAAATCTTTTCACTGCACCCCCAAAAAGTCCCAAAATGTGAATTTAACCGAACTCAAATATTCCTCAACTGATTCTATACTTGCATGTAAAATACTGGAGTTGGAGCTCAAGTTTCTTGTCAAAAATCATAGATTTCAACTACATTTTCCTCATATTCTTCTTAACTCCTCAAGCCAAAACTAGAATGACCAAATGGAATGCATGCAGTTAGCTTCTCTAAGAAGCTTCATCGCTCCCAAGGAACTAAATGCATTTAATAATATAGTTCATGGTTGGTAGTTTTGAAACTATCCTACCACCACTAATGCTATCTTGCAAAGTTGGCGGGATTTTAAATATAAAATAATTCCTCTATTTGCATGGTGAAATCCAATAATACCCAATGCTTAGTCAACATTCAACATGGAGCAAAAATTCTAAGTCAAGTATACTTGCATGATGACTATGTCTCCACTTAACACTTTCCACCAATTATGGCATGTATGGAGTCTCCGTTGGGTCAAGATTTATTTGAAACATGATTCTTCATAGTGCATGGGTCTATAATGACCAATTTTACCATTTACATTAATTGATCAAACTTATCCAAAATTGCAAGTCTTATACCCCAAAGATTGAAATAATCCAAGAATAGAAATTCACTTAGCAGTCTTGGTTGATCGATAGTTTAAATAAGAATAAATTTTTCCATTTTAGGCTTAGCAATGTTTAAGCTAACACTATTGATTGCCAACCCAACTTTTACACAATAGTTAAATACCGAAGTCTTCATTTACAAGTTCATATTTTCTCAACTTAACGATAGTTGAATGGGTTAAACATCATTCAAACCACTAGAAAATAATGGTGATCAAAGAACAACTAAACCATACATAATATTTTTATACATGATGAACCAGATCAATCATATAGTATTTACATACAAGGTTTACAACTTTCATCCCAAGAGAGGGTCATTCATTTTGCATAAAACCTTATTTCTTGTTGACATAAAACTTTGTAGCAATGAGTACTCATCCTTAACAAGTCACTTAATCAATACAAAATTTAATTTATCACTTTCGATCATCACGAACAACAATCAAGACAGGTGTTAGTTTACATCCAATTGTAATTTTCGATAGGGAAAGTGGCCATTAGCAATTGATGTAAAATAATTTTTACACAAATCAATTAATTTCAGCAAAGAGATAACAACAATGCACTACCAACTTCATATATTCATCAACGTAAGTATTCATTACGTTCATACTATAAATAAAGGTAAGATGAGAATGTAAAGTTAATTATGGGTGTTACAATAAGTGATGTCTTGTAGTTGCATGTGTGATTGCATGTATGTGTGTATATCCTTCTCAGGACATACATCCATGCATGAAACTATACACATAGCTACACAACAAGACTTATTGTCTCACCCTCAAAATTCATTCAATAATCACGACATAATTTCCAAATATGATAGATGGAAATCAAGGGGTATGACACAAGATGATTACAAGAATTTGTAGGATGTGGATCTGACTTAGACATATGTTGTCGATCACCGTTGGAAAGGAGTGTTGACCAGTTATACTTTAGAATATGTCATTTCTACATATTCTTGTCTAGAGGTTGTTGAATTCAAATTCCTAAGGGAACCCAGAGGATCATTTTTATGTGTTGTCCCTTTGGCTATGAAGATCTTGATCATTACCCTAAGTTTAGAGGCATTTCCTATGGCCGGCTAAGTATTCTCTGAGCATTGGGCAAGGAAGCTAGGGTGGAGGAATATGGTGGAAATTGTGGCTGAAAAGGAAAGGGAAGAGAGACAACTCAAGTATAGTGAAGATAGTAAAAGGGAGATGGCTAGACAATGCAAGGTTCTAGGTGTGATGGATCTATAGAGGTAGACATTGTAGGAAGGAGTTGAGGTTCACATAAAGGAAGTGGAACCTGAGAAATTTGTGTTACCCCATCTTGGAAAGTGTAGGAAAGAAGCCCCTTCAGCTTTTGATGATAATTCATTGCATGGAGAAAGGAGAGTCATCGACCTGCATCTGAACCCACCTGGTGACCAACCCCTGGTGCTTGGTTTTCCATATCAAGGAGAAGTATTTTTAATTTGGTTAGTATCGGTGGAAGTAACTGATCTATGCCTAGGAGATATAATTTCTCATTTGGGACATTCATGGTTGCACAAACCATTCCCATATTTAGAGGAATTTTTGGACAAGGTGCAAATACACAAGTTTTGGGTATCGTATCTATAAGTGGCATGGGACACACAACTAGAAGTGGGAAAATATCACAAACCATTGGCACGTAGTTCAATGGGACATTAGGGACACTAGGCATTAATACTTCAAGCTATTTTTCAGCTATATGAGGTGAATCTTTTGGTGTAGGGGTTGGAGCACTGGTGGACCTAGTGGATCACGGAGGATCATGTGGGTCAAGAGGACAAGTCCTAGTGGGTCTAGTGGAACCCCGGTGGCGAGTAATCATAAGAGGAAATCAAGGTTTTAGTTCAGGTGGAAAAGGGCTTCAACTACCCCCTCAAGTATTTTTTAGATGAATTTAAACCTATCAGACTATATAGGTATTGAGGATGCTGCAAATCATGTGCAAAAGTGTGAATTACTATGGCACGTGAAGGGGATCACTACCCTAGAAGAAAGGAAATTCAGTTTGCAACAATGTTGCATGGACACTCACATAGTTGGTACCGTAAGTATGACCCCCATTAGACAGTGGTGGTGGATTACACTACGATGAATAATGCCTTCGTAGCGAGTTCCATATCCCTGAATTTGAGAAAAAAGCATCAAAACCCTATAGGAGATCCAACAATGAATGGAAGAGAGAGTGCGAGAGTACAACGCATAGTTCAAAACCCTCTTAACAAAAATATCCTATGACATACACCCCTCTCAACATGCTCAATGGTTTTGGGGATTTATAACACTATTTAGATGGGTAGTGTCAAACAAGACTTTCAAAGACCTATAGAAGGCCTTAGAAGGCTCCCTATGCGCTAAGGTTGTTAGAAGCATTAATACTGGTGTTAGCCCTTTTCTAGAGGCTCAAATGGTTGCAGTGACCAAGAATTTGGAGAATCTATCTACAAATTCAGTGCATGAGGTTCGTAGTGGTCTTTGGTGCACAGACTATGAAGTGGAAGGGAATACAAAGGATATTTTCCCTTAGAAGTTAGTACGTGCCATGACACTAGACTATGAGATTTCCATGGGGATCATGATGCAAATATATTTCCTCTACTACAACACATAATCTGTAAGAATGTTTCTTGCTATTGTAAGATTTGTACCTCTACAACCTATGATACCAAGGATTGCATGTTGATTGATTAGATTCGTGATGCTATTGATCTTGGTGTGTGCCAGACTAGCCTTGCGAGAAATTCCAAGGGCGATGATCACTGCTATGAAGGGTATGGAGAAGGGGGGGCATGTGGAAAAGGTTTTTATAGAGGATTTCATGGTCACAGTAATCACAATGGAGGAAGAAGTGAGTTCTCGTTTGGAGCCTGTTATAATTGTGGATCAACAGAGCATTATAAATGTCATTGTCCTGGCCTATTGTAATGCTCGTGGTGTGGAAAAAAACATAAGTATGAGGAGTGTCCTAATTTGTTTGAACACATGAGAAATAGCACTGAAAGTATAAAGGTGCTAGGATGGTAAGTATAAATAATTCCAACCCATAGTGGATGCCGGGAGAGGTGTGTGAGTTAGGATTAGAACCTTTACTAGTGAAAATGTGAGAAAAGTTTGCACACACAAGGGAGATGCCAAGATAGAAAATAGTTATTAGGTAAGAAGTGGTACATGGGAAGTATCTGGACCCTTCTCATCAGAAGGAAGTGTACCAAGATACTATGGATGTGATTTGGGAATTACAAGGAGGAGAGATCCGATGTAATGAAGGAGAAGTCAAGGAAGTTGGAGTAAAGGAAGAATGATGAGAATCCACAAAAGGATCTAGATGAGGTCAAGGAAGTGTAAAAAATGTTAAGAAAAGAGAATATCATTCCATTTCTAGGAGAATGGTTACGAGAGAAGGTACCATGAACGGGGAGAGATTGTGAAAGGAAAGTTCTATATGCCAACCTTCCTCCAAACAACCTTGACTATGATCAAGAGATCACATTGAATGCAATTATTGACAGGTGGCTTCGAAAATATCCTCATCGACACGGGAGCGAGAGATCAATGTTCTCACCTTAGATGCATGGCATCAAATAGGAAGGCCTGCATTACAGCCATCTTCTAATGTATTCTATGTGGAAAAAAAGACAAAGGTAATTCCCATTGGAGTCTTGAAGGATACGGTTAATATTCAAGGATCCAAGTTCACTAGGGACTTTGAAGTCTTGGTGCTTTCCAAGGTGGATAATTTCTTAGAATTACTTGGGTGCCCTTGGTGTTATAAGAACAATGTTAACCTACAGTTTAACAAGGGGTATATATGTTTCAAGAAAAATTAAGAAAGGGTGATCATCCCTTTAACAGATGGGAAGTCAACACCCTATACTGAGCCCTTAGGAGAGAAATTATTCAATAGAATCTATGTGCACTCCATCGAGAGATCCCGAGGTAATTCATCCTACGAAGGAGTCATCCATTTGAAAATGCTCATTTGATGAGTGATACAACTAGAATAACATGTGACTATTGGGTGCATGAGACTTATGAGTTTATTGGATGATAATTGAGAGGATTTTTAACAAGGGTGATGAAGGAACGCTCGGTCAAGTTCCAGGAAGAAAAAATCTACCAAGTTACTCTATAGGTTCAAGCCCTGATGATTTCTTACAAGAAATAGAGGCTCTATGAAAAATAAAGGATGAAATAAGAAGTATGCTCGGTTATAGCTTACTCGAGAGGCGTAACACGTTGGTGGGAAACACATTGCGAGAGTCTCTTATAATGACATGAGGTAAGAGTTACATTTTCTATAAGGTTATGCAAAAGTAACATACCAAATGCTATCCAAGACTACCATGGAAAGGAACTTGCATCTTCCCATATCCAAGCATGTGAGAAGGCTTGGATTGAGGGCACAAAAGCATTACCACCTTCATTATGGGTGCATAATTTATACTCCACCTTAAAGGGTTATGCGCATTCATGGTATATTCACTCTAAGACATGCCATCGAGACGAGGAGTTGGCATGAATTAATGGTTGATCTCATTCAAGCATTTGAGTATTGAAGTACCAAGCCATCAATGGATAAGGCATTGCAAGTTGTCAAGTGCCTTACAATGGGAGATAGTGCTATGGTAGAAGATAGGCTACTAGAGTTTCAGGTGAACCTAGTTTGGAGACGTGTCTCAATGAAGAAGAATAAGAAGAAATATAGCTTAAGAAAGAGTGCATCAAAAAGGAAAAATGAAATATGGTCTATGTAGTAGATGGTGAAGAAATGGAAGGTTTGAATGTTAACTATTCTAAAGGTACATGAAAATTCATAGATAGAACTGATGAGTGAGTGCATGCCTACCATGAGCCCTTGTAAATAAATAAGGTTTACATTGGGAAAAAGATAGAACCTAAGGAAGATATCATTGGGGATTATTGGTTGGGGAAAAAGGTTTCAAATATCATTTCCCTATTGTGTGATTTTCAAGATCTATTCTGTGAGGGTACCATGATCTCAAAAGCATTCACCATTCCTTAGAGGAGATGAGGATCAAGATGAAGGAAGGTGCATGCCGATTCGAAGAGACCTGTTGAATGAATCCAAACTTACGAGTAACATTCAAGGAGGATACATACAATATGATAACATCTGGTATCATTGAGGTTGTGGAAGAATTAGAATGGGTAATCCCAATGGTGATAAGAATTAAGAAGGATGGAAGGATAAGGATTTGTGTTGACTACAGGGAATTGAATGCAGTATGTGTCATTGACCCTTTTCCAACCCCATTCACTAAAGAGATTATAGAAGGAGTAGTCGGGTGCGAGGTCTATTCTTTCATAGATGGGTTCTCAAGGTATCACTAGGTTAGGATTGCAAAGGAATACCAGAGAAAGACAACTTTCACCACTAAGTGGGGAAGATTTTCCTACACTGTAATGCCTTTTGGATTTAATAATGCACTGTTGTGTTCTCACACATTGTGGTACAAGCATTCCAGGACTTTATCCACAAATTTCTTCAAGTTTGCCTAGATGATTGGATGGTGTATGGGCTAGTGAAATACCATTATGACAATTTGAGGTTGATGTTCGAGAGATTTCGGCACTTGAGGATATCCATAAACATTAAGAAATGTGTCTTTACTACTCCATTTGAAACCCTTGTTGGGACATATTAAATGTAAGGAGGGATTGTTAGTGGATCCCACAAAATTTTTGTTATTGCGGGATTAGGAGAGCCTAATAGTCAAAGTGCAATGTGCATATTTCTTTGGCACATGGGGTACTACAAGAAATTCATCAAAGGACATGCCAAGATATCTGCACCCTTAGAATAATTGGTAAAGCAAAAGAGTGCCTTTCATTGGGGAGATCGACAACAAGGTATTTGACACTTTAAAGGATAGAATTGTCACACGTGCCCAGACTACATTTCCCTTCTTGGGATAATCCTTTCCATGTGCATGTTGATGCCTCAAGAAAAACCATTAGAGTAGTACTAGCACAACTTGGTGAGGGATTTTGATCACCCCTTATGTTTTACAAGTAGGAAGTTGACACTAGCATAACATAATTACACATCTACTGAGCGTGAGGAATTATTAATGATCTAAACGCTACATAAGTTCAGGTAGTATCTATTGGCAACACCTTTTATATTCTACATAGATCACATGACATTTAAGTACTTGGTAAATAAGCATGTTTTGTAAGGGAGCATATGTCGTTTGTTCTTGTTATTTCAATATTTTGAGTTCACGATGGTTTTAAAATGGGGAAAAAGTAATTTAGGCTCGACCACTTATCAAGGATTGACTCAGGAGAGGACGCGTAGAGTATTGAGGATACAATGCCAGACACGAAACTATTTAGGTTACGGCGCATGCCCTCTGACTTGGAATATATTGCGGTATTTCTTAAAATAGGTGTGGTACTAGATGGGATGAAGGCTTTGGAGAGAAAATAGTTAGCAATATGTGTTGTGCCCTACATGTTGATTAGTGGAGATCTATATAAGTTAGGTCGTGATGAGGTTCTGCGACGATGCGTATTAGAACATGAGTGCATAGTGGTTATGGAGGAAGTGCATGGTGGGATTGCAGGAGGGAACTATGTAGGAAATGTAACTATGTGAAAGATTCTACTCATAGGGCTTTAGTGGGAAACCATCTACCAGGATTGTATTGAATTTTGCAAGGCCTACGACCATTGTTAGCACTTGGGAAAACCTAGAAAGAGGGATGAGATGTCATTAAGGCCAATAGCTAGTGTAGAGCCATTTGAAAAGTGGGAAATCAACTTTGTAGGACCAATTTCACCAACTACGCAAAGGATTGGTTCACAGTATATCATTACTTGCACTGATTACTTGATAAGATGGGCAGAGGCAACACCTACAAAGGATTACACTATGCAGTGAAAACTGCTAGGTTCTTATGGGAAAACATAATCAACATGTATGGATGTCCTTTGAGCTTGACAAGTGATAGGGGTACACATTTCTTGAATGAAATGGTCAAGATTCTGTTAGTAGAATTTATGGTGGCCCATCACAAGACCACCCCTTATCACCCTCAAGCGAATGGAACTAATGAAGCATTTAACAAGATATTGAGTCACATGTTGACTAAGATTTTTGATGTTGGAAGAAAAGACTGGGATGACAAAATATCATTATGGGCATATAGGACAACCTACAAGAGGTTGAATAAGGCCACACCATTTCAATTGGTATTTGGAATGGAGGCTATTTTTCTAGTTGAGTTCATGTTACTATCACTATGTATAGCGTGTGCGGGAGGATTTTCTAATGAACAAGCACTCAAAGAAAGGATCGATAATTTGATGCGTTAGAAAAGACATGATCATTTTCTAAATGGAGTTAGAAGACTAAAAAGGATAGACAAAAGGCATGGCATTATCATCATATCAAGAACAAGTAGTTTGAGGTTGGGAAGATTGTTTTGTTCTATAATTCCAAGTATCTGCACCATCTGGGAAGTTGAAAGTCCATTGGTTGGGCCCTTACATCATCTCGTACATCCTTTTTTTAGGCGTATGTCAGTTATAAATGTTGGATGGGATGAAGTTACCTAGTCATTTCAATGGGAGTAGATGAAGCCCTACTATAAATAATCCTTCCTTGTGTTTGTAAATAAGGCAATATTTCTAGTTAGCTTAGGATTTCCCTTTATGCATTTTTTTCTTGTGTTTCCCTTTATTCTTTCTTGCTCCTTTATTTTTGTTCTGTTTTGCATCTTGTGCACCATTAACTAGTTATTACTTCCAAAATATTATGTACGTGTAGAGAATGCGCATCGATTTAGTGTGGGGTGGAGTAATGCAGAGTAGTGCAAAGTATGATACAAGATGGTAGTGAAAGTTGTAAGGCCCGGATGAAAGGATTAAAGGAACAAAAATAGAAGAATGCACGTGGAAATGGTGGATAAGAATTTTGGTGTCGAATAAGGCTTTACAAAAACCACATATAGAGAAGAAAAAGTGCAAGAACAACATGAGGTAGGCAAGGGAAAAAATTAGGTCAAGGACAAAAGAAGCGCCTCCGATGCTTGAGCCACGTGTGTAAGGTTATTCACTCGGTTAGGATTGTTTGCACACCAGAAGGTTGTAAAATATTTTCACGCAGGTTTGGGTGCATGGGTAAGGGCACTTAAGGTTGGATTTAGTGGAAAAATCCACATTTAATGCTAAGTACATTGGTAGGTGGTGTAGCATTTATTTTTGGAAAGGAGGAAAAACCTACAAGTATGAAGTTGAGCACGTTATTACTTACCTTTTGATTACAAAATTAAAGAGCTCTTGTGAAATAGGGTATCCACAATGAGAGATCTATGTGAAGAAGGAATCATAGAGATCTAATTACGTGACTAGGGTTGATCTATAAACCAGAGTGGAAGGAGTACACAAGCGTAGGGAGGAAGTTTCAGTGGAAAATGATGTCTTGTGGAAGATATTTTCCAAGTTAGGGCTCTATAGCTAGGGCACGAAGATTAAA
The DNA here is from genome assembly GCA_018340775.1 of Taxus wallichiana var. yunnanensis. Classification (NCBI taxonomy): domain Eukaryota; kingdom Viridiplantae; phylum Streptophyta; class Pinopsida; order Cupressales; family Taxaceae; genus Taxus; species Taxus wallichiana. The sequence continues at coordinate 484,275,697 of CM031238.1, forward strand.
GGATAAAAGGATGTAGCTAGGGCCATTTAATTAGTTACAAATATTAATGGTCAAGAAATATGGACCCAATTAAACAAGGCATGGCTGAACATATACCAAAAGATCTCATCAAGAACCATTTATAACTTATCGGCCTTCATTGCGGTGAAATCATTAGCGGTGTGCAAGAGTGAGAAAACATAATGTTCAAAAACATTATCGTCACCATCATCTTCTCAGAGATTGGATTTCTCGATGGGTTAGAGAATTTTGTATGGGAATACCTAGAATAGGATCCCTCACCCATGAAGATATTTGATAAATATATAAGTGACACCATGACGGCCACTCACTAGGCATGCTTGGATAATGGTACAAGTGAATGCATGACGCATTCGAGGTAGAGTGGAGGATACATGAGCAACTACATGTACTTGTAGATAAAGAGGCTACATTTTCTATATATCAACACTTTTGCATCGAAAGATTCACTTTGACAGATGGGACTAAGATTCCATGGTGCAAGTTGCCATTTTCCTTCACCGCGCAATACTTCCAATTGGGGTTCAACCATTTTAAGGAAGCCAAAATACTAAGGTTTGACCTTAACAAGGTACACCAAGACCACCACAAGCTGTGTTAAAAGCTCGTATATCTAAAGAATCATGCATATGTGGAGAAGTATGTCTCCCACAAAGTACATATGATGAAGCCTTTGACACTACCAATCACCAGGAGGACTATAAAAGGGTATACTTGCACATCAGGCCAAAGTTTGAAAAGGGATCCTACCTAGAAAATGATTCCTCCATTCCTGAGGACCCTATAGGAAGGAAAAATGTTATGCTGGAGAAAAGGGTGAGAGAAGTGCAAGAGAAGAAGGAACCAAGTGTGTAGAAGACACAATCTATGGGTGTCTTTGGAAGGGAGCACTAAGCCAAGAACTTATGCATGCAGGAAGAAGTCCCCAGTTAAGGAGAAGACCCTAGAAGAAGAGGCGCCAGAGAAAGAGGAGCCTCCCACACAAGAAGAGTCACCAAGGAAGGATTCACCTGCTAGAGAGAGAGAGAGGGAAGAGTCTCCTATACTGGAATCACCAGTTAGGAAGAAACAAAAGGTCATGGAGAGGGAAGACTCAGAGGAAATGGAGGGCTTGGAGGCCTACGGGGCAAGAAGGATGACGATGAGGATGAAGAATTTTATAATCATCCCATGTATGATATACATAATTCAGAAGAAGAAGGAAGTGAAGGGAAGGATGATGAGGAAGAAGTAGATTCTCAAGGAAAAGAGGTGAGTGAAGAAGTAAACACAAGAGATCAGAGGACCCCAAGCCTCACTAAGGAACAAATAGAAGAGGCCATGGAGAGAGAAGTGGCAAGCATCATCAAAAATTTAGTGGAATAGGAGGTAGAGTGTAATGTGGATGAAGTGCTCAAGGAGATAGAAGAGGAGAGCATTGGAAAAGAGTATGACAGCATGGGCGGAGACCCCAGCCTAGTAGTAAGCTTTCCAAAGGTTGCGCGAATAGGTGGGAAGAGCATGGTGGCAGCCCAAGGGCAAGGAATGGGTTACATCAATGATCCAAGAAAGGTGTTACATACATGCTTCCAGAGCACCATGCCAACATAACAACTCTTGGCCATGCCCTCATTTGACGTAGAAGGCACATACCCATGAACTAGGAAAATGCTATCTTGGGCATTTGAATCCCATGTCAATGAACCTGAGTTCAAGGTAAGCCAAGGGACACTAATGAATATTATAGAGATAAAAGAGATAAACCCCCTGGTTAATGCTCAATGGTTTTCATATGAGAAAGCCTGTAATACACTCAATAAGGTTTCAGTTGAGGTTGAGGCAAGAATTTTTGGAAGGATTGATAGGGTGAGATTCCTATAGGTGGAATTGGAGATGGAGGAGGAGGAAATTCTCAAGAAAATAAAGAACTGAAGAAAGAAGAGATAATCGATTGCATCACTAACGTAAGATATGAAAGAGGAGAAGGCAAGCGCACGTGAATTACACAAGAAAATTGAAATGATTAGAGATGTTATTGTTTTAAAGCATTCGACCTAGTGCCACTCAAACAGAAATATGAATCAAACTTGTAGTGGCTAGAGGATTTGAATCACATCCTCACAATGGAGAGGTGGCCACTCGCCTTAGAATATGCAAAAGAGGTGCTAGGGTGCCAAGAAAGGGAGGAGAATCTTAAGGTGGTAGATATCATTGCTCATTATATCAAACTCCTCTCGATGTAAATTACTCTGCGCAAGTTGTTGAGGCCTTATGAAAATTGTCTTTGATAGGGATAGGGTAACAAGAATTTTAGTTGCTACACATGAAGCGGAGCTCAAGGAATTTCAAGAAAAGAATAAGGGAAACAAATTAGAGAGGGATAAGATCTAAGAAAAAGTAAAAAAGAAATCAGAAGCTATTGATACCTTGTGGGGCTTGATAAAAAACTAGATGAAGGAGTTATATCCCCATATCACCCGAAAAATGGAGGCACTCAATGACCATGGAAAAAAACTGGAAGGTATCATTGATATAATAAGTTCCAAGGGGGAGGATCTAAGTTTTGAGGAGGTGAGCGCCCTAGTAGGTGACCTCTATTAGCAAGCGTAGAGTGAGGTAGATTCTGGGAGAATCTCAAGGAAGATATTGGAAAGGATTTCCCACTCCTCCTTCAGCAATAAAAAAATTCTTCTGCATCCCCCATTCTTTAATTTATTCTTTCCTCATTATTCATTCCTTCATTATTTATTCCAAATTTTTAGAGTCCACCATTCTTTATTCATTAGAGGAAGGATTTCCCATGAATGGAGAACACACTTAGTGTGGGGTGATGTTGGGCCTTAGAATATTGGCTAAGTATAAGAAGACATGTGGGAGTGCGGGACCTATATGAAGAAGGGCGTGCATGGTGAAGGTGTGTAAGATAAGGGTTTTAGCATGGTTTAGTAAAACCCACGGTGCGTGCTAGGAAAATCAAATGGTTCGGGACTTAGCCACATTCGGCATTCCTAGTAGCACACGAGAAAAGCGTGACCCGAATGAGCATGTGGAGTGGATAAGGTGTCAGCCTGGTAACTCGATGGTCAAGGAAGGAATATTCCATGCAATGGAAGGATCTAGAAAGACATCATTGCAGAAAGTGGAGAGCTCGGATGGGAAGAAGAATGCTCTATTGAAGGACCATATAGACACTTGGAAACTGATTTATTACTTCAGGATGACATGGCAGTGGATTCCAAAGCTATATATAGATATGCTCATGTAGAAGGAAAGGAGGATGACTTATTTTGGAGGATGGATTATTCTAAAGGAAGACTCTTTGAAAAAATTATGTGGTCACCAAGCATCATATAGAAATTGAAGAGGCAAAGCTCTATAGAAATAGTAATGGGTTCTATGAATTCTCATTAGGATGGATATAAGAGAGATGGCATATCTAGAGGGATGGGTCTGTAATCATTTTTGTAATATGGGGAGCATGGTTAAGATTTCTAATGCGGGAGTCTTATCTACATTGATACATTGGTCGATAAGGCCTTAAGGAATGTAATTTGGTTACTAAACTAAGATTAATGAGTATATGGTTATGTTCTAACTATACATTATTCATGGTTGTAAACCCTAGTGCATATTCTTTATAGTATGAATCAAATCATTATCTATTTGATATTTCTCTTGTTTTCTAAATGGATGCATTAATATAATGCCTCATCTTAAGTTCTTAGAATGAATGCATGTTTCTTTACCCTTTTTCTAAGTTTATGTCATTGATCAATGTATTCTCACAAGACTCACATAAAATAGGGTTTTGGCACCGTGCGTGCCTCAAGTGAGTGCCTAGCACCCACTAGGTGATAGGTTGGCACACATGGGATTATAATTTTGGTCTAAGGGCATAAAAATGACTACATTGTTGTTTTTGGAGGATGCACACGGGATTTTAGAGTTACCAATTGGAGGAACTTATATGTATTATGAGTTGAGACCTGATGTTATGGAGTAGATAACATTGGCCACATGGGATATAAGTAGTAATACATATGATGACTATATCTTGTGCATTTCACTCAAAGCATAGTAAATATAACAAGGGTTGTAGATATCCCTAATATACTAATGGGGAACATAGTTGCATGCATAATGTTCCATAAGGTAGATGGAGACATCCCATTTTCTTGGTTGTGTGTAGAGACCTAGTTGATCATGGGTTATGATTTAACTAGGGCACCACTATATGGGTACATCTAGTGATTTATATAGAGTGATTCACGAGAGGCTACATGGTCATGGAACCCATCATTTTATTGACAACATATATTTATGAGAGGTTCCATATGTACATGATGATAAGGATACCACAAGTAGTAACAGTAGATGCCCCGAGAGTACTTCAATTGTCATAGGGGAAAATAGTGAGAGAAATTTGAACAAATGACCACTACCACAGGTGGGTCCTAATGATGTGGTATGGCATCCATACATAAGAAATGTTGATTAGTGGCCCAAATGGACCATAGTAGAGTTCTTGGAGGCCATAACATAGGTGATGAGACACTATGTTTATTGGGTGGAGACTCATGTAATGAGCCAATTCGAGAAAGTTTAGGATACCATCACCAACAACAATACCACCATTTCCACCCTTCTGACATTGTCATGGCAAAGAGGCTATTGGACCAGAGATGATGGTATCAACACTTCGATACCGTAGGATATGGGGAACGACCATACATGGTTGGAGGAAATGGAGGCATGATAAGGATGCTCGGGGCCCATCATAGGTCATAATAGTTAGTATTTCAAAGAAGGGATCCAATATGGGATCTATAAATACAGAGTCCGCATGATAGATAAGGTCCTATTACCATAAGAGGAAGCCGAAAATCCAACACAAATGATCGGAGAGCATAAAACACAATGAGAAAGAGGAGGATGTTTGACATCATTCGAGTTTAGATGGTCATCTATATGGTACAGAGGTCTAGACCATATCAATGAGGAGATATGATTTTAGTGACATGAGGCTGGTGGGAATAGTATATAGGAGCTAGACCTCGGCGTGATGAAGAGACAGAGGGATGTGTTAGGTGGCCGAGGAGATGACAAGACCATCATGGAGAGATCCGGGAGCAGAGTCGACTCCGATAATATGTTATTTAAATTATTTTTCATACGTTTATGTGATATTTTTAGTGACATATGGTGGTTTTTTAGTTCTACAGAGTGAATGGAGGAGTGGTACTCACTAATCGAGAGAGACCACCATGAGATTCTAGACTTCATGTTATATGTATAGAGTATAATAGTGATGGTGGATATAACAACACTATTGGATAGGGGTTCAATGATGTAATTTTATGTAGTTGGAGAGGCATCCTTGACACTAAAGAGATATCAAGATGCGAGAAAAGGAGGTGGCTACCAAGAACATATATGTGATACTAAAAAGTATATTGTAGGCACATAAAGACCTAGTACAGAGTATTAAGCTTTCCTAGCATATACCTAGAGATATTTGGCATGAGATACTTCATTAGAGGCCTAGCTGGTGAGAGCATATGTAGAAGCCTTCAAAGCCCAATCTAGGGCAGCCCCTAGCTCACAAAGTGAGGGAAGATAACACGACCCCATTGACCAAAAACATCCAGAGAGGGTATCGTAGGATAAAAAAGGGAGAGTGGGAGTATCTATTGAGATCACCTATGTGATGGGTGAAGATGGTGTTGATAGAGCGAGTGTGTCACCCAATCATCAAGGAAAAATAAATAGGATCATCACTCATGAGATCATTAGTTTCGTGGTAAAAGTTGGCAACTAGATATTTTGTTAAGGACAATGGATCAACTAAGTTTATGTTGGTGTATAAGAGTGTTACCATTGGAGAAATCTTAGGCTTAGGAACCATTTTGGAAGAAGTGTTAATGTTGTCCAAAATGTACCCCTTGCTCATTTGTGGCTAACTCCTTTCATTCTTCCTTCTCTTGTGCCTCGGTCATAATTTTTTCATTTCACTCACTCAAAACTTTTTGGAAATGGCACCATTGGATAGAGTTCTTTCTCAGATTTTCAGAAAGGTAAAGTTTTCCTCCTAACTCCATGTATTTTTGAAGTTATGGCCCGATCGAGTTTTTGTGGGAAATTTTCCCCTGAACGGCCCGTAGCCAATGAAATGGTGCCACGTGTCTAAGGAATTGGTGGGGGTCAGAGAAAAACTTGGTTTTTTTACCAAGTGTTTGGAAAAGTTTTCAAAAGGGATATTTTTCCCTGCAGGCCCACCAGCAAATCAAATTATGCCACGTGTCTAGGGAAAAAACTTAAAAATCGACTAAATGTTAGCGCCATGGAAAATTTTAGAGAAAAGGCCCATGCCCAATCATGTTTCACCATGTTTCCTATGGCATCAGACTGGCAGATCATGGAGGAGAAGTTAAAATTTTGGCAAAGAGTTTTTGCCAAATTTCAAAATGAAAATTATTGGCCCGCAGGCCCGCCAACCATTCGAGCGAGTCACGTGTCCCCGGGCACCCGGAATGGCGGAGCACGGGGGGAGATTGGGATTTTTCCCAAAGGGATTGCACAAAAGGAAAAATGTTTGTAGAGGGTCCACAGAAAATGAAATTGTGCCACGTGTCCCGGGCACCCGAAATGGCGGAGCCCAGGGGAGATTGGGATTTTTCCCAAATGGATTACGCAAAGGAAAAATGTTTGTAGAGGGCCCACGGAAAATGAAATTGTGCCATCTGTCCTAGGCGGTGGAAGCGGGGAAAATTTGGGAAAATTTTCCCAAAGGAAAAAGAAGGAAATTTCAAAGGAAAAATCACCCCCGAGCGTGAACCAATGGAATCTCGCCATGTGTTAGGTGGTGCCAAAAAACTCAAGACAAGCCCGCATGGAAAATTTGAAGGGAAAGGCCCACAACAAATGAGGTTTTTCCATGTGTCCGAGTCAAGAAATAGGATCAAACAATGACAAAAATTTAGGAGGATAGGCCCGCGCCCAATCAACATGTGCCACGTGTCCTCAAATCATCGGCCCAGTGGGGAATTTTTGGAAAATTTTCCAAAGGGAAAAACAATGGAAAATGAAGCATTAAAGGCCCGCACCCAATCAAAACATGCCATGTGGCACCCAGAATGGTGGAGCATGGGGAATTTTGGAAAATTTTCCAAATGACCAAAAAGTGGAAAATTTAAAAAAATTGCCCACCAATCCGATTTGGCCCTGTTTTGCCCTAAAATTTCAAACAGCCATATCTTTCGATCTAGAGCTCAGTTTTTCATGTTCTTTATATCAATGGAAAGCTGGTGAAATTCTCTACAAGATTCTAGGGTAATTTTTGTATTTTTATGGATTTTGTAGAGAGAAAATTTAAAAACACCTCTAGCATGTGGTCATGGACAGAAATGATGTTTCAACCACCATTTTTAATGAAGAATGGCTCGCATTCTCTCCCAGCATGGAAAAAAATGTCAGGGGATGGGCTTGTAAGGATGCCCATGCTGTTTTAATGTGTTTTGGGTTGGTGGTTGAAGCTCTCCCATGTTTTCCTACATTTCTCTCTCCTGGGGTCATGGTTTGCACTGTAAAAGCTAGAATGGGTTCATTTTTGAAAAGGAGACACTTTTTCAGCTCTGCAACTTCCCTTTTCTTCCTTTTTGGCAAAATTTGTGGAAATTTTTACCTTTCCATGTAATACAGCACCCCTTTTTCCTCTTGATCACTGTAATGCATTGTATTGGATCTGGAATGTTAATATATGCTCTATGATTAAAATCTCTCAATCCTTTCATATATCTACCATTGTTTTCCTGATCTTTCATTACATTTTGAGCAATTTCTATATGCTTTGTGATGTGTTTTCTTGTGGATTGTGTATGTATTGCAGTATTAGGTGTCTGCAACTCCTTTGGTGCATCACCTCATTAGCATTAGCTTCATTTTCTTTCATTCCCTATCCTTGTCCCCTTGGAATTTAGGGTAGGAACTAGGAATTCAAACCTCTCAGTAACTTGTAAGTGATATATCTGATCGAGGATTTGATGAACCAGCCTCTAATATACTGATTCCTCTCCCATTTTTACAAGTCCCACACCTAGGGAGAGGATTCAATGTTGTGAAATCACACTGGATGTCCAAGATGTCAAACTAGAAGCTTGATCAACATCTAGGGGTGCTTTGCTGATTCTACGACAATAGTTTTGGCATGCCCGGTGGGACCTTAGAGGTCTTCATCTTCATTACAAAAAAATTATGTGCATTTGTTGCAAGTTTCTTACTTCAAAGAGCCCTAAATTACACATCTGGTGACTCCAAGGAAGAAGAATCATCTGGTTTTAGCAGTGCAGACCTGAAAAATCATGAGAAGAATCACCACAAGGTCAAGATTTGGAGAAGAAGAGGTGTTGTTTGAGTATCTATAGTTATCTCCAAGAAGAAGGCAAAGAGGGAGGAGAATTCAAAGGTCTCCATCTCCACCAAACAGAAACCTATCAACTCCTCCACCTGATAGGCCTTTCATTCAATCAACAAGGGTTCTAAGGCCAATCAGAATGGCACAAAACAACCCCTATGTCAACTTCACTGGAAACAACCCACTTTCTCTCAATGCACAAAATCTAATCCCAGTTGCAGCATTGAAGAACATTCCATACTTTACTTGGAGAGATCGGAGACCACTCTGGTGATCATGTCAAGGATATTGCTAAAATTTGTGCAATCCATGATATCAATGAGATGCGAGTTGCTATCAAATTGCTTTGGCATATTCATTTAAAGGGAAAGCTTTGCAATGGTTCAGGAGTCTTGCCTCAAGTTCTATTCAAAATTGGAACTAGCTATGTATATCCCTCCATGAGTAGTTTGGAGAAAAGGGAGATAACTTGTACCTTTTGGAATAGTTGACAACCATCAAGAGAGCTCCTAATGAGCAAGCTGACCAACTTCATTTCAGATTTCAAATGACTTGGGAGAGGATTCCAGTGGTAGTAAGGCCAACAACAGAAGGTGCTTTTATATATTACCTTAAAGCTTTAAATTCTGATATTTCTATGTTGATTCAATCCATGGGAGGCACAATATAGCATTTCCATTAGAGCTGAAAATTGTTTGAATCAAGATGGCAAGCTAGCTCCTAGGCCTCCAATGCCATTGTTTCCAAGTTTAGAGAGCCCAAATACTAGTCAAGTGCCTATTTTAGCTCCTATTCCCACTCCTAGAAATTAGAATTCAAGTGAAGCTTTTACTTCATCTTCTAGTGCCTCAAATGAACTTGAAGAAGTCATGAAGCAATTGCAAAATCTAGGCAATGATCTGGTCACACTCAAGAGGTAGCAAGCCCAAAGCTTTAGACCTTCTTTCTAGCCTCAAGCTTAGCCTAACAGGCAGCCATACCAACCTCAAAGACCACCCAATCCAGCTGTAAATTTAAATCAAGCAAAACCTCCTTAGCAATGAGACCATTTTAGCCCTATAATCCCAATCTTTGCATCTGCCTCTAAGGCATTAGTGCCATTACAAAACAACATAGCTGAAGAGTATGATTGGTGTTTCCCATCAATGAACCTCACAACCAGTCTATGTGTTTCAATAGTGCCTTAAATTAGGCATTAATGGTGACAACTACTAGTGTGGAGGGTGAAGGTAGTCAAGGAAATAACCAACAACAAGAAACATTCTAGCAGAAATCAGCTCCAAATGATACCACACTTGTAAATTGGAAGCAGAAGATTTTTGTGGCATGAATCAAATAGTTTCCCAAAGTGTTGCAGCCAACACAAGGTCAAAAAGGAGAAATTTGGGTGAAGAAAAGCCATTGGCTCCAAGTAATCCACAACCTCCTACTACTCCACAAGTTATTGGCAAGCAAAGTGTAGTCCCAAACACGTAAGGACTTCCTAAGACAGCTCCTAGGCCCACTCAAATTCTAGTTGTTGTTACCCATGTGCAAGGAATGAATGTGCAGGCCAAGGGACAACAGAGAGATGCTTCATCTCCATTCAACATCATTGATCAGATGAAGAAGACAAATGTAAACATATCAATGTGGGAATCACTATCTATCCCAGGCCAAAGAGATTTTCTACAAGCTACCATGAAGGACTAGTCAACTTCAAATCAGCAAGTCCAAATGCAAGAGAAGGTGCTCACAAATTCTACCTAGCCTAAGGGAATCATGGAGGATAGCAAGGTAAAATGTTGAAGCCCCCTCCATTTTATGTTTCATTGATCATTGGAAACCAATTAGTACACAATTGCATGATTGATTCTGGGGCAAGTAGTTCAGTAATGCCCAAGAAAATAGGCGATCGATTGGGAATTCGATGTATGAAGTCATATATAAGGGGTAGTGCGGTTGGATGGGATAGTAGTAACAATAATTGGAGTGATAAAAACTTGAGTCTTACCTTGCATGCCTGCCCCAACATTGTTGTTTTATAAGATGTCTCGATAATAGATCTTCCACCACTCTTTGCCCTATGTCCATCAAGGGATTTCACAGCCAAGATTGGAGGCTACTTATCTAGTGATTGGCCACACATGTTGTTTAGAACAAGATATAGAACTAAAGCCATAATCAGATCTAAACCTATTGCAAACTTTCACATTGAGCCTTACACTCCAAGCCAAATCAATACCAATTGTTCAGCGTTTGATTAAGAGGACTATCCAAGCACTGATGAAACCCGACACCAAGGTAGGAAGCATCCCAGATCTAACTCTTGATGAATGGGCAAATAAGGTGCATTCTTTTGATCCTTATCAAAAAATAGAAGAATTTGAGCTAGGAATCTATTGCATGCATGAAGAAAATCAGCCTATTCATAGCATCACCAAGCCAAACCACAAGGATGACAATGAGGTATGGCAGTTGTTTTTTGATGGATCAAGGAGTAGACAAGGTGTAGGAGGGGGAGCTATATTGGTTTCCCCTCAAGGAGTTAAGTATTATTCAGCTTTTAGATTTCGGTTTGCATGCTCTAATAACACTACTAAATACAAAGCTTTGATACAAGGATTGCATTGGTCAATCAAGAGAGGGATAAAGAACTTGAAAGTCTTCAACGATAGTGAGTTGATTGTCAACCAAGTTAAGGGGCAGCATCTTTGTCAAGAATTATCTACTCAAATGCTAAAAAAATAGGGTGTGGGACTTGATTGAAGATTTTGAGGGCTTTGGCATAAAATCCATTCCTAGAAAAGAAAACCAAGCTCTTTGGCGGGATTACAGATGATTGGAGCAGCCTTTGGCGTTGTTGAAAGCATCCAAAAAGACAAGGTACAACCAAACATCCATGTGATTGTAAGGCCTTCAGTGCCAAACAACAATGTAAGTTGGCAGGTGTTTGAAAATGATCAGCAAATCATCCATTTCTTGCAAGAAGAAGCTGAGTTCTCAGCTAAAAATTAGAAAAAGATGGAGCAGCAGTATGGTGACCAAGTGGTACAACTGAGAACCAACAAACTACCAAAGGGACTTATTACTTTGGAGTCCATTTTCAATCCTAATGATCAGTTTAGGAAGGAGAAGGCAAACATTCAAGTCAAGGGAGAAGATTCAATGTCCATCTTGGTGGAAGAAGGAAAATCACTCCGAGTTGGTAAAGTGACAACTGAGCAAGAAAGGTATGAGTTCATACAACTTTGTCAAGAATTCCTTGATGTGTTTGCTTGGAGCTATGAAGATTTGAAAGGTTTCAATCCCAAGTTAGCTCAACACACCATTGAATTGGATCCAAATACTAAACCCATCAGATAAAAAAAAAGGCCAGTCAATCCACACATGGAGCCTCTTATGAGAAAGGAATTGAATAAGTTAATAGAATCAAGAATCATATTCCCTATCAAGCATTCTAGTTGGGTAGCCAACTTGGTTCCAGTTAGAAAGAAGAGTGGAGAAATCATATTGTGTATTGACTTCAGATATTTGAATAGAGCATCTCTCAAGGATCATTATCCACTTCCTTCTATGGAGTAGATTTTACAGGTTGTTGCTGGCTCTGAGAGGTTTTCATTACTTGATGGCTATTCAGGGTATAATCAGATTATGGTGAAAGAAGAGGATCAGTTCAAGATAGCCTTTACAACCAAATGGGGAACTTATGCATACAGAAAAATGTCATTTTGGTTGTCCAACGCTAGAGCTACCTTCCAAAGAGCAATGGACATGGCGTTCAAGGGTTTGATTAACAACATTGTGTTGATATACCTTGATGATATCACTATTTTTTCAAAAAATGCAACAGACCACCTCTTTCATTTGAGACAAGTGTTCCAAAGTTGTAAAATATTTGGAGTATCCTTGAATCCTAAAAAGTGTATTTTTCTAGCCCATGAAGGAAAAATCCTTGGCCACATTGTCTCCAAAGAAGGATTATCAATTGATCCAAAAAGAGTTGAAGCCATAAGAGCACTACAATTTTTAAGCCACAAGAAGGCCCTTCAAAGTTTCTTGGGGAGAATAAATTTTGTTCGGAGGTTTGTCCCAAATTTTGTAGCCCTAGTCAAGCCTATCACCAAAATGTTAAATAAAAGCATGGATTTCAAATGGACAGAAGAAGGCAAGGAAAGTTTTGAAGCGATCAAAGAAGCCATCTCCCAAGCCCCAACTCTCATCAACCCGGATTTCTCCAAGGATTTCATCCTCTATGCATTTGAGGGTGATGATACTATTTCTACAATTTTGGTGTAGCAGAATAAATACAATAAGGAGCAGCCAATTGCTTTCTTCACCAAAGCCTAGAGGATTATGAGGTGAGATATTATTTCATCAAAAGCATGTTCTTGCAGTAATCAAATCCTTGAAGAAATTCAAGCATCTAGTTTCAAACAAAAAGGTTCAGATTGTTGGTTTCTCATATGGGAGTTAAAGACTTCCTCCTCAACAAAGACTTGAATGAAAAGAGAGCAGTAGTTTGGATTACTCGTATCATGGAGTATGACATTGAGATCAAATTCACCAAGTTGGTCGTGGGAAAGGATTGTGTGAGCAGCTGATTTTGAGCAAACAAAAGGAAGCATGCAATGAGAAGGAGACTGCTTTGGCATTACAAGACAACCATGAGCAAGGAAGCACTCAAGAGGAAAATAATGGTGTTCTCACTCCTTGCTGGACCCAAGACATAATGCACTTCCTAAACACAGGTCTATGCCCTCCAGAGATGAACAAGACAAAAAGAAGACACTTCAGATTGCAGGATGTCCCATATGCCCTTGTTGATGGTGTTTTGTTCAAAAAGGACATGAATGGAGTGTTGTTGAGATGCATTGGTACAAATCAGATTCATAGGGTGTTGGAAGAGTTCCATGGTGGACCAGCTGGTGGTCATTTTGCACCAAGAGTGACAGCTCTAAAGATCATGAGGGTTGGCTATTATTGGCCCAAAATTTTCAGTGATTGTTATGCATGGGTCGAGAGGTGCAGGAATTTTGCATTCTTCACAGGTAAAGAGAGGCTGGCTGCCCTTCTGTTGCATCCAATTTTAGTTGACCAACCATTCATGAAATGGGGTTTGGACTTCATTGGAGTCATTAATCCCAATTCAAGCCAGGGGCACAAATGGATTTTGACAGCCACAGATTACTTCACCAAGTGGACTGAAGTAGTAGCACTCAAGGAAGCAAATGAATCTAGCATCCTAGACTTCTATGAGGGAATAAAAACCATATTTAGCATACCTGCTACATAATATCAGTTAATGCATTGGCATTCATTGGGTCCAAGGTGACTGAATGGGCTGTCAAGAATGGGATCTACCTAAGCACTTCATTAAACTATTACCCTCGGGGTAATGGCCAGTGAATCTACCAATAAGAACTTGTTAAGAATCATTAGGAGGGCCCTTGATGAAAATCAGAGATCTTGGCATACTAAGTAGAAATCAGCCTTATGGGCTGATAGAATAACTCCTAAAATATCTATAAGTAACTCCCCATTCAAGCTTGTTTATGGGAGAGAGGCAATTTTTCCCATGTCACTTGAGTTGCCAACATTGGAACTCATGAAACAGTTGGATTTTTGGAGTTTGAGCCCATGGAAGTCAGATATGCAGAATTGATGGAGCTCCAAGAAATCAGAAATCAAGCATCCCAAGCAATGGAGAAGGATCAAGCTTTGATAAAGAGGAACTTTGATAGAAAAGTAAAGAACAGATCTTTCCAAGTTGGAGATCTAGTGTTAAAATGGGATGCAGACAGAGCAAAACCAGGAAGGCATTCAAAATTTGATGCCATTTGGAGTGGCCCATACATGGTCACAAAGTGTAAGGACAACAATGCTTTCCAATTGTCTTCATTGGATAACAAAGAACTGTAGATTCCAGTCAATGAAATCCATCTAAAGCATTGCTACTGAAGGGAATTCTCCACTTTGTATGTATTCATTCCTCCAAGTGCTTGTGCACATTGTTTTGTTATAGATTAGTTTTCTTTCCCTAAGTGCTTTGGCACAAGCTTTCTATTCCTAGAGATGTGTTTGTAGGCCTTGCTCCATCAGATGATGTTCCACCCTCCACCTTCCTCCTTGTAGTGTTCTAGTCAGTTGGGGTACCAAGTAGAGATTTTAATGACTCCATGCCCAATGGATTACTTCAGAACTGGTAACTTCATCCAGCAGGCAGATGCCCCCTCTGAGTCACCAAAATTGTTATCCAAAATGTACCCCTTGCTCATTTTGTGGCTAACTCCTTTCATTCTTCCCTCTCTTGTGCCTCAGTCATAATTTTTTTGCTTTTTAGGCACTCAAAACTTTCTAGAAATGGCACCATTGGATAGAGCTCTTTCTCATCTTTCTAGAAAGGTAAATTTTTCTCCTAACTCCATGTATTTTTGAAGTTATGGCTGTGGAGTTTTTGTGGGAAATTTTCCCTGAAAGGCCATGACCAATGAAATGGTGCCATGTGTCCAAGGAAGTGGCGGGGGTCGGAAGAAAACTTGGTTTTTTTACCAAGTGTTTGAAAAAAATTTTTCAAAAGGGATATTTTACCACCTGTAGGCCCGCCAACGAATCGATTATGCCACATGTCTAGGGGAAAAAATTGAAAAATTGATTAAGTGTTAGTGCCATGGAAAATTTTAGAGGAAAAGCCCATGCCCAATCACATTTCACTAGGTTTCCTATGGCATTGGACTGGTGGAATGCGGAGGAGAAGTTAGAATTTTGGTGAAGAGTTTTCGCCAAATTTTAAAAGGAAAATTATTGGCCCACAGGCCCGCCAACCATTCAGAGCCGGCCACGTGTCTCGGGCACTGGAATGGCAAAATGCGGAGGGAGATTGGGTTTTTTTCCCAAAGGGATTGCGTAAAAGGAAAAAAAAATTACGAGGGTCTGCGGTGAATGAAATTGTGCCACATGTCACCGGGCACCCGGAATGGTGGAGCGCGGGGGGAGATTGGGATTTTTTCCCAAAGGGATTGCACAAAAGGAAAAATGTTTGCAGAGGGTCCGTAGCAAATGAAATTGTGCCATGTGTCCCAAACCGGTGGAAGGCGAGAATTTGGGAAAAATTTCCCAAAGGAAAAAGAAGGAAATTTCAAAGGAAAAATCACCCCCCGAGTGCGAACCAATGGAATCTCGCCACGTGTCAGGTGGTGCCAAAAAACTCAAGACAAGCCCGCATGGAAAATTTGAAGGGAAAGGCCCGCAAAAATGAGGTTTTGACATGTGTTTGAGTCAAGAAATAGGATCAAATAGTGACAAAAATTTAGGAGGACAAGCCCGCGCCCAATCAGTGCATGCCACGTGTCCTCAGATCATCGGCCCGGCGGGGATTTTTTGGAAAATTTTCCAAAGGGAAAAACAATGGAAAATGAAGCATTAAAGGCCTACACCTAATCAAAAGATGCCATGTGGCACCTAGAATGGTAGAGCATGGGAATTTTATGAAAATTTTCCAAATGACCAAAAAGTGGAAAATTTAAAAAAATTGCCCGCCAATCCGATTTGGCCCTGTTTTGCCCTAAAAATTCAAATGGCCATATCTTTCGATCCAGAGCTCGGTTTTCACGTTCTTTATATCAATGGAAAGATGGTGAAATTATCTACAAGATTTCAGGTTAATTTTTTTATTTTGATGAAGATAAGAGAGAAAAATTTAAAAACACCTCTCGCACGTGGTCATGGGACGAAAATGACGTTTCAACCACCATTTTTAATGAAGAATGGCTCACATTCTCTCCCGACATGGAGAAAAATGTTAGGGGATGGGCCTATAAGGATGACCATGCTGTTTATCTCTCTTGGGGTCGTGGTTTGCACTATAAAAGCTAGAATGGGTTCATTTTTGAAAAGGAGACACTTTTTCAGCTCTGCAACTTCCCTTTTCTTCCTTCTTGCAAAATTTGTGGAAATTTTTACCTTTCCATGCAATACAACACCCCTTTTGCTTCTTTATCACTGTAATGCATTGTATTGGATCTAGAATGTTAATATATGCTCTGTCATTCAAATCCCTCAATCCTTTCATATATCTACCATTGTTTTCCTGATCTTTCATTACATTTTGAGCAATTTGTGTATGCTTTGTGTTGTGTTTTCTTATGGATTGTGTATGTATTGCAGTATCAGGTGTCTGTAACTCCTTTGGTGCATCACCTCATTAGCATTAGCTTCATTTTCTTGCATTCCCTATCCTTTTCCCCTTGGAATTTAGGGTAGGAACTAGGAATTCAAACCTTTGTAACTTGTAAGTGATATATCTGATCAGAGGAGTTGAGGAACCAACCTCTAATCTGGAGATTCCTCTCCCATTTTTACAAGTCCCACACCTGGGAGAGGATTCAATGTTGTGCAATCACACTAGATGTCCAAGATGTCAAACTAGAAGCTTGATCAACATCCATGGGTGCTGCTGATTTACAACAATAGTTAACTTTTCTCGAAGGCTCCTCTTGTAATAGGAATTCACATCATAAGTGAATTTGGTGTGAAGGGTTTCTTTAGCGAAAGACTTTCTAATCATGAATCTGGGCATATCCTACCAAATGGCTATCATATAAGGCATAAAAATCATCGTAATATGATATTAAATCATCAAACATACAAGATTCAACTATGGTATCAAGTTGGACCATACACACTCCTAGGGGTTATTGTTTTTGTGAGATAACTACAGGGATTGAAGGATCCTTCTT
Organism: Taxus wallichiana var. yunnanensis; assembly: GCA_018340775.1. Lineage (NCBI taxonomy): Eukaryota > Viridiplantae > Streptophyta > Pinopsida > Cupressales > Taxaceae > Taxus > Taxus wallichiana. Next base: position 484,292,824 of record CM031238.1, read on the forward strand.
GTGAGGCTGTCAAAGGAAAGAGGTAGGTGACATATGATTAGTTCAAGAAGATTAAAAGTGTTGATTCTAAGTATGAATTCATTAGGCTCATCTTCATCTGACTCTAAGAGAATGGGAGGCGTGTTCCCAACTAACTCAAGATGACAAAAATTATCACAAAGAGTATCTATATGGTAGTTAAAACGTTTATATTCTTGAAAGGGAATAAGATATAATTACTCAAGAATGGGGAACTTATATGTCACCCTTTTCTAAAGATTATCATGATTCTAATGGTTACTATCTTATTTAATCTTATAAATATCTCCTTAGTGATATAACTTCACACATTGACATACGTAAGAAGCAATTTCACACATGCAGTGAGTCCAAGGTTGCATGAGGAGAATGTTATGAGATAAGTGAAATTTGTAAAACATGACTTTAATACAAATATTACTATGGGGAATGGTGATGGGTAACCAAATACACCCCATTAGAGGCATCTATTGTTGGTCATGTCCTTGAAAATAGTTCATGTATATTTTAGGTTATCGAGTAGAATAAACGAGATCCTTGATGAAATATAATGATGTCATACACATTCTTTCTCCCTCATTAATGAGAGAAAACTTAACTAAAGTGTGACCGATATGAACTGAAATGAATAGTGGTGGATCATCTACATGAATAAATATCTCACCTAGGATCATATAAGCTATGGGAAAATGAATGCATGAGTGAGCATCCATAGTGAGATCAATATGAATGGAGATTTCCTCACATTTTTTATAGATACTTTCTTCCAAGCTATCCAATGTAGGACTCTTCCCCAAAGAGGTAAAAAATATTGTTCATGTCAAACAATGTAGCCATGATATGCTCACAATGGTGAGGAGATGGAAGCATAATTTCCAAGAAGTGAAATGTACCAGGAATTTGGGAAAGTTCTTTGAGAGGATCCCACTCATCATGAATGGCCATGCGAATAGGATAAGATTATTGGGAGTACTCAAAAATAAAGCTAGAAGGAGTAGGGGTAGTTAGAGAGACTTCTGAAACTATTTTTTCTCGGTTCTTATGCCATTAACTTTGAAAGTTTGATTTTAATAGGGTGTGATGGTTAATGAAGATAGAGAGGCTGATCCAAACACAATCGGACCTTTAGAAGAGTTTCCGTAGGGGTCGATGGTTTTTAGAGGAGGTAGATTTTTACTTTGAGGAGCTTGATTATAAGTTAAATAATGATAGATTACTATGTGATTCCAAGGTTGGAATGCTACAAGATGCTCGATTCTACATAAGTTATGACATGTTTTACATCATTAATTGTAATTGTGTTTTCAGGAGGGTAATCCATGTCAACCATATTAGTTGTAGTATTCTCTTACTTATCAAAACTTTAAACGACATCATGGTTAGACATAGGTTTAGAGACATTAATTAAATTTTCATTATCCTAACTAATGACTTCATGATGATCTTTCTTTTGACCTACATCACGAGATTTGACCTTTTCCATCAAATTCTCATGAGGTATTCCTTCATAGTCAAATTTGGGTCCTAAGAAGAATCTAATGACATCCATTCAAACCGCATGATACTTCTCATGAGAGTTATCCCCATTAACGTTCCACCAATAACATTTACTCTCATCATGTAATGAAGAATGGGTCAAAAAGGATCTAGGATCGCATGAAATGGTTTACAAAATTGACACTTCAACTCTTCCTTACTCAATGGTTGATGAAATTTAGGTTAATTTTTGTTGTTATTTGGTTATTCAATTTTAAAAATAGTCCTATTTGAATAAGCAACAAGAGGAAGAGTATATGAGACTCTGTTATCCATCGCATTCTTATTTTTAGATCATTAAAGGATTTAAAATTGTTTATTAGTTTGTGTCTTTGATGGAACCTTCTCAAATTTTGTAATGAGGTATTCTTTCCTTTTGGCTTATTCAAAGGCCTCTTCTAGGGAAATAGGAGAAAAGGGCCTCACCTTTTATTAAAGCTAATGTGAAATAGATTGTAATAAAAGTTGAAAAATCCCAAATTAATACGGTCTTCCAATGCTTAATATAGGCTTGTGTTGATTTGTTATCGATTTCTGAAAATTTATGAAATCATTGATGTTGTTTTCTGGTAGATCATGATATTAGAATAGATTTAATAGGGCTATCTCTAGGAACTTTAGCTCAACTATAGAATTAGGAGGAAAATTATGGTACCAATCTAAAGTATCCTGTGTAAGTGTTTTTTCTAGGAGTTTGGTGGTAGTTAATGACTTGGTCCTTATCCATTCCTTGGGAAGATTGAAAAAGGAATTGAGATGAGAGGTGGAATTGGTAGACCCATCATAAGAGATAGATGAAGAAATTCCACCAATATTTGTACTGGAGATATAGGGTGCTAATGGATCTTGTTTGACTACTCGCAAGATTTTTTTAATGGGGGTTAAGTGATGGGGACCCCATTAGGCCCATTTGGAAAAGGAGGGATGTGGTGCCCCAAGAGCCCTTTATAGGGTGGTTGAAAAATTGAACCATGTTGGCTTGCATTTGGAGAAATTGAGCCTTTGTAGAGGACTGATGTTGGCTTGTTTTCTCAATGAGTTAGAAAATGAGGTTGGTAGGGTCAAAATTGAAGGAATTTCCATATGTACCTATTTCAAAGTGTCTTTCCCTTTTTCTACCATATGGTCAAATTTTTCATATACAAATTTGAGGAGTTTTCCAATCATTTCTTCTAATTCTCCTTTGTATAGTAGAAACTGAGATAGAAATTTATGAATCTCAGGAAGATGGTCAAAAGTGTCATTATTATGGATTTCTTCTTCCTCATCCTCAGGTGAGCCACTATGGAAGGTATAAGGCTTCCTTCTAGGTTCCTTGATGATGCAAAAACCCATACAAAAGGGGAACACAACCTTGTAGTCATTATTTTACCCTTAATACTTCTTTCTAACCCCAAGCGCATCGACCTATCATCTAACATATGTTGGGAGCTCACCCGAGGAACATGCAGCGCGCTGATGCCCTCCTTTATGTGACCTTTGAAAGAGATTTCTTCCATTGATGGAGGTTTATTTATACAAACAAAAGTACATTCATCTACTTTGAACGGAAGAAGGTATAGCTAATAGATCTACACATTAATGCACTACAAAATCTAAATAGCATTATAAGAAGTACACAAAACTAGATCTCGAGTCATGATAAGCCATATAACATGAGGGTTTACACTTGTAAGTAGTTTGTATAGAATAGATCCAGGTATATTGATTTAAGAAAGTGTCTGGTAGTCATACTACATTCAAAAGGGTCATCTCAGACCATATACACTAAATGACAGAGACTCAACTCCTGTAAGCCAATATGATCAGAGATCCTAACTATACTTTTCCTCATTATTTCCCTTGTTACAGATCCCAATACCCATACATATGTTTTATGGTATCCCTTACAACCCTCTAACACTAAGTACTCTAAACCCTAGCACCATGAACTCTAAACCCTTAGCATTTCTATAGCACTTCGTTACTCTCCTTCTCTTTCTATGCATTCTCTATGCATTCTCTCTGTATTCTCTCTATATATCTACTCTTGAGCCAACAACCTCTTTAAATAGGATCATCGACCACCACCATGACTTCTCTTCTAAGTAGATTGCATGCCAAGTGTCGATGTGGTCCTCTATTGGTGAATGCTTATCCTCTTTGTAAACCTTCCACTAATTGTAATGATGTCTCTAAGAATATTCCCTATGTGGAATATCATTTTCTTGACCTCCAAGGTTTCACTTAAACTCTTCTTAAACCTATTTTTCCTAATCACTTTACCCTAAGCACCATTCTATCTCCTAATCCTGCGCATTCACACCTCTAGTTACTTAGAAAATATTTTAGGGTCTAACATCACCCCACACTATGTGTGTTCTCCTTCCTTGAAAACATTCTGATTCCTCAAATAATAAAGAATAGAGGTATTGAAACAATCAAAAAATGTAAGGATGAAAGAAATGTAAGAATATAAGAATGTGATATTGCTACATGAGGAGTGGGAACTCCTTCATGGATGCCTCAATATTCTCCCATGCATCTACTTCTCCATGCACTGCTGAAGTAGGTCACCCACTAATGTGCTTACTTCATCAAAACTAAGTTCCTTGCTCTTAGCTTTCAACATATCAAAAATTATTTCCAAATGTTTGCTAAGATCACCTAAATCATCTATCCTACGAGCGAATTGGGGTTACAGTTCCTTTAGTTTATTCTTAATCAAACCCCGCAAGGTCTTGATTGCTCCAAAAATTTCTCAACTTCAGCTAGGATCTTGTCACACTCCTCCCTATTTCCTTTTTATTTTCCTAAAATTATTTTAGATCAAATCATGTGTAGCAACCAATATACTTGTTACCCTATCCCTGTTGGCATAGTTGTCATACACGATTTCAGCCATTTTTACGGTGGTCTTTACTCCCAAGGAGCTCAAACTACTAAGTCACTATCTTCCCAATCTCCATATTTTCCTCCTCCTTCTAGAGTGTCATCACATTCTCTGTTGACTCTAATGTGAGTGGTTGTATTTCAATGGTGAGGATGTGGGTCAAGTATTCCAAGCATTGCATGGTTGAATTTTATTTTTGCTCAGGCGGGGCCAGGTCTAGGTACTTCAAGAGTATGGCATATGAAACGGCCTCTATCTTTTTATGGATTTTGTGCACCTTTTCCTTTTCATCCCTTAACTCACACCTTAACTACACATTGATCAATTCCTTTTGTTTTATCTCTTTGTCCTGCTCAATGATCTCCTCATTCTTTTTCTCAATCTCTTCCTCCAAGACCCTTATTCTGTCATTTCTACCAAAGAGTCTTTCCTCTACCTCCATAGATGTTTTGTTGAGTGCATTGCAAAATTACATTTACCAAAGGGTTTACTCCCTTAACATATGGTATCTACATTAATTCATCTTGGTTTACCTTGAATTCAGGTTCATCAACATGGGACTCAAAAGCCCAAGATATCATTTTCCTCATGCACGGTATGCACCCTCTTCATTGAAAGAAGACCAAGCAAGGATTTGGTTTGTGGGCATGGTAATTTCAAGAACGCGCACGCAGTACCTTGTTTGGATCATTAATGTAAGTCATTTATTTTTCCTTTACTACTACTATTCCCTTTCCACCTGTGTGTGCTGCCTTTGGGAAGCTTATTGCTAAGATGGGGTCTCCACCCATTCTTCCATACTCATTTCCCGCACTCACACTTTCCTTTGTTTCCTTCAGTACTTCCTTAGTTCTTCACTTGACTTTGTGCTCCACCAAATTTTGGATAATTCATGCCACTTCCCTCTCTATTGTATTATCCATATGCTCCTTGGTCGGGTTCGGGGTCTTCTGATCCTTCATGTTTACTTCCTCTCTTTCCCCTTTGTCATGAGTGCCTACTTCATTCTCATCCTTCTCTTCATTTCCTTCTTCCTTTGACTTGTGTACATCATACATAGAATGATTTTGAGCCTCTTCACGCTCTTCATTTTCTTCATCACCCTTGTCGGCCTCCATGATTTCTATCTCACCTAAGTCTAACCCTTTTGTCACCCTCTGCTTCTTCCTTGTGATTCTAGTTCAAGGGAATTCTCTTTTATTATTTCTTGGGTGACTCTTCCCTTACTAGAGACTCTTCCTTCTATGGTTACTCCTCCATTTGTAGTGAATATTTTCTCATTGGAAACATTTTCTGCCGACATAAGCACTAGTTCCCGTACATGACTCATGTGCCCCTACTATCTCGCACCGTCTCGAGTTCTCGGTGCCTTTTTCTTAGGAGTTTCTCTTCTATCTCTTTTTATTAGAGAAGTCTTCTTCTATGCAGTGGGGTCTTCAAGAATGGAGACATCATATTCAACATAAGCACCCTTTTCATACTTAGGCCTTATGCACAAATACACCCTCATTGTTGTCCTCCATGTAACATGTAATGTTACTTGGTTTAAACATGTGCACGTCATGGGAGACATACTTCTCCACATAGGCATGCTTCTTAGGGTATATTAATTTCCTACACAACTCATGGTAGTCTTGATCCACTACACTCAAATCAAATTTGATTTTCTTCACCTCTTTGAAATGATTGACCCTAGCTTAGAAGTATTACACTTGTGAAGGAGAAAGGAAATTTACACCAAGGACTCTTGGTGCCATCTACCAAAGTAAATCTACCGATGAAAAAATGTTGGTATATGATAAACTCAGCTTCTCCTTGCACTAGTGAAGGAAACTATTTAGGTATTCTCCATTCAGCCCCGAATGCATCATGCATCTACTTATACCACTTTTCTAGGTGCGCCTTATGAGCAGCCATCATGGTGTCACAAGTATACTATTCAAAACTCTTGACAGGGGAGGGGTTCTCATATGGGTATTCCCAAACAAACTTATCCATCCCATCAGGCACTCCAATATCTAAAAATACAATGGTGAGGAGGATATTACCAAACATGATCTTCTCTCTGTCACACGTCACGTTCGGCATCTATGATATCCTCCATAATGAAAATTGAGAGGTTATAGATGGTTCCAGAAGTCATGCTTGATATGTACTGTATCTTCTTTGAGATTCCAGATCTTTGACTGAGTCGGAATATGATTGGACTCTTTTATTTCTTTCATTTTACACCTGAGTTTAATCTGATCTCGGAATGAATTATGGAGTTATCCATCTATAAGACCTAGCCTTGGATCAGTGGTATTGATCCAAGTGGTGCTTTAAGTTTATTCGTGATGAATTAAAATTATAGACCTTAAGCAGGTTGCAGGTCTGATGCATTAAATAAGCTAGTCCGGAGTATAACTCAGGCTGATCATGTTAAATGAACTGGTGCCCGATATCGTAATATACCTGAAGGTCTTGATCGTGGACCAGGTAATAATTCAGTTACATATAATTCAATAGCCTAATGGCAGTGCAGGAGTGAACCCTGTTCGTGAATGTATGTTGTAGGTTCTTTTTCTGAGCATTTGAAATATTAGACCTAAACTGGATTTATTAAGGTTAGTAACCTAAAACTAAACTTTAACCTAGGGGATTAGATTAGTGTTAATCTAACCTAGGCCTAAGCTATAAACTAATGTTCTAAGTTAGTATCTATGTGCTATGAGGTTAGACTAAGTGTTATCCTAAATCCTAACCTAAGTTACTAACCTAACTATTGAACAAGGAAGAAAGGGGACATATGGAAGGGTGCGAACCATGGGCGGCAGTTTCAATGGCATTAAATACATGGATAAGCATGAAGGACAGGTAATTTGGTAGAAGTTTTTAAACGGCTAGCTAGAGCCGACGTGGCAGGTCGCCAAAGTTGGAAATGGTCTTCGAACTGGTTTTATCCATCGCCAACTATGGCGGTCGGTGGCAATGGAAATTTAGCGGAAATTTGGAGTAAATGTCATTTATGAACTCGGTCTTCGAGCTCGGGTTTCACGGGAAGGCATGCAAAATGGAAAGTTAGTAGTTTGTTTGGTTTTTCATGCGCTCCGGTTTTCCCTCTGTCTGATCACTGGTTCTTCGCACCAGTCTTCTTGGAGTTGCATGGAAAATATGTGTGTAACTCGCTCTTTCCTCTGGCAAGGAAAATTTATAAGTCATGGAAATAGCAAATTTTTGTTGGTGGATCTAACTTGGAAAAGGAGGAGAAGGTTCGAGCTCTTTCAATGGTCTGCTTCAAAATTTTAAGCAAATAACCAGGCATGTTAGGCCCTAACCCTTAAAAATCTTGCTCTCTTTCAAATGATTTCATTAGAACAACTCTGTTCAGATGATTTTTGGAATTAGATGGTTTTTATGGTAGCTTGGTGTGATCTTGTTACTGTATCTTCTTGCTGGTTCGATTTTTCAATTTAAACCTTGATGGGTGTATTTTATGTTTCAAACTGTTGCAATATTTCATTGTGTTTTGCATTCCGGCTTTAATTTGTGAAATATATGCAAGAAAGTATACTAGACCTGCTCTGTGAGAGCCCATGAATTGTTCTCTTGATGGGTACAAGTTACTGTTGATACTTGTTGTTAATGCTTACTGTTGATGCTTGTTGTTGATACTTGTTGGAAAGGATACTGATGGACTTTTTGTTCAGTTTAATTGGACTTCTTTGTAAGTTCTGTCGAGGTTATTATAGGTGGTGGTTACTGAATCTTGTAGGGGTTCGCTATGATATTTAGGTTATGTTGAATGGAGAACTGACTGTGTTTCAGTATTTATTGCGACCCTGTAGAAGTTGTTTCTCCATCCCTTGTGTTGCAATTACGGGATTTAACTCGATGATAGTTGCATTATATTTATTGTATTCAAAACGACTCTGTGGAGTACATTGAATGATTCGTATATTATGGACCACTGTTGAAGCTATATATCTTTGAATATTGGTAATTTGATTTTGTCAGAGTCTTGAAGGAGTAACAGGTAATACGACCTCTGTTATTTTGTAATGAAATTTTGGTACAGACTCTTTGGGTGTATTTTTACGTTTCCTTTCTGTGTAAGCTTGAGCGAAAAATATTGAAGAGGCTCAGTTGGATTCCTTGTTACGAAATCAGTATTTAGCTTTTGTATAAGCCTGATTTGGAATGTTACCATTGTTGGCACAGTTGGAATCATTAACTATTATTTATCTTGTTATTGTTGTTCGGATTCAGTTGAATCCTTGATAGGTAACCAGTGTATCTACCTCTAATTAAGCCTGATTTGGTACACTGTTGTTTTTGACACTATTGGGTTCCTTGAGTATAGATAGATATCATGTATCTTGGCTCTGTAAAAGTGGGTCGTGAATACCATACTTCAAACTCTGAATGCGTCCAGATGTGAATACGGTATGTTATGTTTCCTTTCTGATTATTCCAGTTAGATGAGGTTGTGCATGTTGCGGGAATTTTGTATGATTATCTCTACATAGTCTTAGGGAAACATCAATTGCTTAATGCCATGGAGTCTATTGTTGACTGCGATAAAATAGAAGTTCTTTGATTTCGACCTTGGGTCTAAAAGCCTTACAGTGTTTAGTAGGGACTAGAATGGGCTGTAGGTTGATGTAAGGGATTGTTGGCATGTTTACGTCTTTTGTTGCATGGATATCTATTCTTGAGCTTAATTGAACTTAGGAGTTGTCGAATGCACCTCAACAGAAATGGCAAGTGAATACCTTCTTGTTTTTCGCTTCATGTGGGAGGTCATGCAGAGTCTGTTTGTTAGATAGTCATCACTATTTGGCGTGAGAGCTACTGTACTCAGTAGTTTGTTATATTTTAAACTTTAACAAAACAGTGGTGCTTTTGGTGGTCTCGTCTGATTTATTCGCATGTGTTTAAGGTGAATGCTTTGCTCTTGGAAAGATGGTACAGTCATGAGCTAGTTCTGAGGGAAATATGTATGATTCGTTTATTTCTCTTCTGTTATAAAGTATAGGTTGATATAATTGTTTATCTAACTTTTGGAATTGTTCTATCATGCTGATGGAATCATGAAAGGTTATTCATTTATTATGTTGAATATATTAGTCCGTCTGATGTTGCTGTCCTTGGGATTCAGATGGATAGTTGGTTAGATGCATTTGTCTTCTTGGTCTCTAACGTTTTGATGAAATATTTGAAAGGTATCTGAGACTATTTAGTGACTATAATATGAGCTACGCGTTTATAGTCATGTTGTTTTACTGAAAGCATAGTCTGAAATGTGTTTACTTGTTTGGTGTTTTGATCTCATTTAAACAGGGTGTTTAATGAAAACAATTGATGGATTGCAATTGTTTTAAGAGTTAGTGCTTATCATGCTCAGTTCATCGAACTGACCCATGTTGAAAATTTTTGCAGATGGTTTCCGTAAGTGGTAAAAGCACACAAATCTGATAGGATGATCAGATTATTTAAATTTGATTTTATGTTGAATTACAGCTTGATTTTCTAAATGTACTAATGAGGAAAGATGTTCTTCTTCCGTTGAGTATTGTATCAAGTATGCTGAATGCATAAAATGTATTTGTTTAGCTCTGAAAGGAATGGAAATAAATATTTGTTACTTATGTGTTTGTATTCTTATTTGATAGTTTGACTTTCTTCGGTTCAAATACCTGGAGGGCATTGTTATCATTGTATAATTTGGAGACTTTTGTGATTGTCAATGTAAGCTTGCAAGAATATGAGATTGAATTCTTATGATTGTTTAGCAGTTCCAGTATGTTCTATCTGAAGCTAAATTGAAATTTAGATCACTGTCTTTCTGAAAGATAGGGTTAAAATAAACCTAAGCAGAACACTAAACAAGCTGAATTAAATTATTAATCCCTAGTCTTGATTAAGCCAGGACAACATTTAATTGGATTCTTAATCATTATATCTTGATACTTATAAGTACGATATAAATTCAGTAATGAGAACTGAAATAAACCAAAAAGGGGTTCTGTTGGCAATCACATGTGAAGATTATGGGTTATTGCCCAATTTCGTGATTTAGAATTATGTATATTCTATGAACTCCTTGATGGAACCTTAGCCTTAATAACTTCTCTGTGTAAAGGGTTTTATTAAGAAAGGTCATTCTAAGGTGAGGAACCCAGGGATCGGGAAAGGCTAACCTTAGGGGAACGTCTTTTAATATAATTTAAACTCAATGTGCGTAACGCTTATTAATAAGTAGATCTTTTCAAGGTGGATTTAAAGGTTGATGGCACAAGTCAACTACAGGGTTGTACCTTCGAGAAGATTAGGATCTTCTCGAAGATACAACAATGCAGGTGACTTATGATGACACCCTTTGCATTGATCGTTAAGATTTACACCTTTAACTCGAACAAGTTACTCTGGGACCGATTAGGAATGTGGTCACATTATAAGGCTGCCTAGGAGACTCGGGGTATCTTGACACACTGGTTTAACTAGGGTTGACCCAGTATGTCATCTTATCCCTAGTCCTCGGGAGCATCCATATAACGTTGTCACCTTACTAATCCGTTTCCGAGTGAATAACTTGGGATAAGGGGACCGATGTGTAAGTCGGTATAAGACATTCCATATAACATAAGAATGGGGTGAAGGACGTATTCCAGATTGACGAGTATGCCATTAAGGAATACGAGACATAAGCAGTATGTTTCAAATCTTTGGCCAAAGTATCGCAAGCTGCTGATTGCGTTGTCCTGAGTCACCTGGTCTAAGGGATGAGATGCCGATGAATAATGGTAACAATTATTCAGTTAGGTTCCTTGGACAGAGCATTCTGAATCCTAGAATAGGGAAGAGAACCGCGAGAGTGAAGTGTTAAATGAAAACTCCAACTCTTATTACTCATGAATAGATCGGTAGATTACCGAGTCATGGAATGAATAGATCGAGGTACTCCGAGTCATTACAACTGCATATGGTTATCTGTTATAAGAATGGTTATTTGATTTGTGAGTTCTAAATTATGTATTTAGAACCAGGAAGCATTTATCAAAAAAAAAAAAATTGACTTGTTCTAATGTATAAAATGAGGATGTTACATCTTGGTATCAGAGCTGAAGGTTGCAGCTCTTGGGCCTATTGTGTCCATAATCTGATGAGAACCTAAATTTTCTTGTAACAGAAAATGGTTAGAACAAGGGGGAATGTTGCGAATAATGCTCCACCTGATGGAGGGGCGGCAACAACCCAGAAACTTGATGAGATCCTTGCTGCCCTGTTGGACACAAGAGATCGTTTAGCTGTACTTGAACAGCAGGCGATGGGAAATGAGGAGGATGAAGAAGCTGGTAATGACAATCAGCCACCTCCTGAGGACAACCCCGATATGGGTGTTGATGTTAATGCTGGGAATGCACCGTCCAACTAGAAAACAAAAAGGCCAGGTTGGCAGCAGAACTCACTAATGATATAAAAAGGATAAGCCCACCTAAGTATGATGGCACCACATTAGGAGATGGAGCTGAGAACTGGCTCAAAAAATGGAGAAGTACTTTGCAATAAGGAACTTCTCAGAGGAAACCAAAGCTATTTGGGGAGCCTATCAGCTTTCCCACGAAGCATCTTCATGGTGGGATAGCCGTAAAGCTGAACTAAACATTGATGAGACCAATATTACTTGGGATCAATTTAAAGGCTATTTTAGGCAACGTTGGCTGCCACAACTTTTCTATGATCAGAAAATGACAGAATTTCAGAACTTAGCTCAAGGGAAGCTAACGGTAACTGAATACTGGGAGCGGTTTACAAAACTCCTCAAGTATGTACCACAGTATCAAACTGACGAGAAGTTCAGAATACGGAAATTCATCATGGGATTGAATCCCGTGATAGGGGGAGAGGTCGATGTTCACAGTCCAACCACTATGGAAGGAGTTGTTGAAAAGGCCATAAGGCAAGAACAGAAATTAAAGGCTATTTCTGCTCATAAAGAGGAAGTGCGGAAGAAGACTGCAAACCCTTCTTCAACCTCTCTTGCACCCAAAAAGGGACCATGGAAAAAGTTTGGAAACAAAAGTAAGTTTCCAGGGGATAATAGTAAGAAAGCAGTGGCAACTAAGCCTAGCTGAAATGTAAGGGATAATTTTGCTAAAAATTATAACAATGGGCAGAAGCCCTATGGAGGACAACGTGACAATTACAAGGCTGGAGGCAATTTTGAGCCTAAAAAGGGACCTGTAGGAGGCTGCTACAATTGTGGCAAAGACCACTATGCAAATCAATGCCCTTTGAAGAAGGATGATCGTAATCAAGAAAGATAAGATACATGCCGCAGAGCGCATACAAGCAAGTGAAAAGCAAGTGACACCTATAGAAGTTCCGGGTAAGTTATTTGGCATACCTGTCACTATTCTTTTTGATACAGGAGCTACTGAATGTTTTATTTCTAATAAACTTGCTTCTAAACTTAAGAGAAAAGCTGGAAAAATGGATAAATCTTGGACTGTACAGTATGGTAATAACTCTGTTCATACAGTGAGTATGTGTCTTTTTGGGGCAGTCCTTGACTTACCTAATTTCTCCACGGAAGTTGACCTCTATGTTACACCTTTGGGATCGTATGACATTGTCATCGGCGTCAATTGGTTGGCTGACCATAAAGCAAAGGTAGATTGCTATGAAAAGAACATAAAATGTTTAGATGATCAGCTGAAACAACAGAGATTCAAGGGGTGAAATGGGAAATTTCAGTTAGAAAACTGTCAGCTATGCAGCTTAAAAAGGCTAAAAATAAAGGATGTACCCTTTATGCAGTAAAGATATCTGAATTTTCAGAAGAAGATGATGATTTCATGAAACAATTTCCTCTATTACAAAGTTTCAGGGATGTTTTTCCTGAGGAATTACCAGGGTTACCACCCAAGAGAGAATTTGACTTCACCATCGAAATCAAACCAGGAACAGAACCTATTTCCAAAGCACCTTATCGGATGACTACTACAGAGTTAGTCGAGCTTAAGGCACAATTGCAAGAGCTTTTGTCTAAAGGTTTGATTAGACCAAGTGTTTCACCTTGGGGAGCGCCCGTAATATTTGTGAAAAAGAAGGATGGAACACTTAGGCTGTGTATTGATTATCGGATGTTGAACAAAGCAACAATCAAGAATAGATATCCACTTCCTAGGATCGACGATCTATTTGATCAGATGCGTGGAGCAGCGGTTTATTCTAAGATAGATCTTCGATCTGGCTATCATCAGTTAAGGATTAGAGAAGAAGATATTCATAAAACAGCTTTCCGAACAAGGTACGGACATTATGAATTCACGGTTCTACCCTTTGGATTAACTAATGCACCCGCAGCCTTTATGAACTTAATGAACAATATTTTTCAAGAATATCTGGACAAGTTTGTACTTGTATTCTTGGACGATATTCTCATTTATTCTAAAAGCATTGAGGAGCACAATGAGCATTTGAAGATAGTTTTGGGAATTTTGAGAAAAAGAAAGTTGTATGGTAAGTTATCCAAATGTTCTTTCTTTGATTCAGAAGTTCACTATTTGGGTCATGTCATAAGTAAAGAAGGAATTGTTGTAGATCCTTCAAAAATAGTGGCAATAACTGAGTGGCCTGCACCAAAGAATGTGCACGAAGTAAGAAGCTTCATGGGTCTTGCTGGTTACTATAGAAAATTTGTAAAGGATTTTTCTAAAGTAGCTGCACCAATAACTTCATTGCAAAAGAAGGATAAGAAATTCATATGGAATGATAAGTGCGAAGTGGCTTTCAAAAGTCTGAAAGACCAGTTGACTTCTGCACCTATATTAGCTGTACCAGACCCTAATGGGAGTTTTACTGTTGTAACGGATGCTTCTGGGGAAGGCCTTGGAGGTGTTTTGCTTCAAAATGATCAAGTCATAGCATATGAAAGTAGAAAACTTAAAATACATGAGCTGAATTATGCTCCTCATGATTTGGAACTTGCTGCCATTGTTCATGCACTTCAAGTCTGGAGACACTACTTACTTGGGAAACCTTTTGAGTTGAAAACTGATCACTTAGGGCTGAAATATATTTTTACTCAACCTAATCTTAATGCCAGACAGAGAAGGTGGTTAGAATTTTTATCACAATATGATTTTGATATTAGCTATATCAAAGGGAAGGAGAATAGAGTAGCTGATGCTCTAAGTCGTAGGAGGCACATTTCTGCTCTTATAACATTAAGAACTCAGTTTAAAGATGAGGTAAAAAGTGCCTCAGAATCAGATGCATATTTTCAACAAGTAAAAGCAGCGCTTGCTGCAGAACCAAAGGATATAAGGTATAAAGGTTTTCATTTTGATAATGAAGGAATCTTGCGTTATGAAAATAGGGTATACGTACCTATGCTGAATGACTTGAGGAAGAAGTTGTTAGTTGAATTTCATAATTCACCTTTCTCTGGACACCCGGAATCACAAAAATGCTTGCTGATTTGAAACAACAATACTTTTGGAAAGGTATGAAAAAGGATGTTATTAATTTTGTGACTCATTGTTTGGAGTGTCAGCGGGTTAAGGCAGAACATATGCACCCTGCTGGACTGTTATATCCTCATAGCATACCGCAGTACAAATGGCAAGTAATAACCATGGATTTTGTACAAGGATTACCCATGTCCAGGAATAAACATGATGTTATCCTGGTAGTTGTAGATAAACTAACTAAGGTAGCTCATTTCATCGCTGGAAATCTAAAGGATGATTCACCAGTGCTGGCCAAAAGATTCGTACACGAAATTTTCAGATTACATGGTGTACCAGAATTGATTATATCTGACAGGGATCCAAGAATGACGTCAAGGTTTTGGCAAACGCTTAATACAGCTCTTGGAACGAAACTAAACTTCAGTTCTGCATATCATCCGAAACGGATGGACAAACTGAGAGGGTAAATCAAGTGTTGGAGGACATGTTGCGAATGTATTGCATGGATCAACAGTATAAATGGGAAGAGTATCTTCCATTAGTTGAATTCGCATACAACAACACTTATCACTCATCTCTTAAAATGGCACCATTTGAAGCACTTTATGGAAGAAAGTGCAGAACTCCTGTTAGCTGGGATAGTGTTGAGGATAGAGTGGTAATTGGACCAGAGATTCTCACAGAAATGGAACAACAAGTTAAGTTGATTCGTGAACGATTAAAGGAAGCAGCAGATAGGCAGAAGAGCTATGCTGACCTTAAGCGGGTTGATCGAAGGTTTGAGCTTGGTGAGAAGGTTTTTCTTCGTGTTAAACCCAGAAAGAGTTCTATAACTTTTGGCAAGGCTGCCAAGTTATCACCTCGATTCGTGGGACCCTTCAAAATTGTCAAAATAATCAATCCTGTAGCTTATCGTTTAGCATTACCACCTGCTTTATCTCGCATGCATGATGTTTTCCATATTTCTTTGCTTAAGAAATACGTTTCAGATCTGTCACATGTTTTAAATTGGAATTCCTTGCAGGTCCAAGACCCAAGAATAATCGTGGTTAAACCCACACGAGTGCTGGAAACTCACCAATTGCATTTAAGAAATCGTGAAATACAGCAATGTAAGGTCCAGTGGGACCAGTTTAACGAAGAAAGTGCAACTTGGGAAAATCTTGAAGAGATGAAGATTGCTTTTCCTTCTCTTTTTCAACAGAATGAAATCTGTTGACAAAACATTTCTTTTATGAACTTATATTTTTTTAAGTTTATATGAAAGCCAGATGGAGGCAAACATTATTCAGGCTGAATAAAATGTGTTGTGACATTGATTTCTGGAACTATTCAAGTTGGAAAATAGTCGCATTGTTTTGTGAACTAATAAATTGGTTGACCTGAAGGTTAATCGAATATGTAATCATCGGGACGATGAATCTTTTAGGAGGGAAGCATGTAACACCCTGGACTGTAGTTACTTCCTCCTGAGCATACAAGTGTTGATATGTGATTTCTTTTGTAAAAAGGATGTGTTCCTTTGATTGAGAAGTCATGCTTGATATGTACTGTATCTTCTTTGAGATTCCAGATCTTTGACTGAGTCGGAATATGATTGGACTCTTTTATTTCTTTCATTTTACACCTGAGTTTAATCTGATCTCGGAATGAATTATGGAGTTATCCATCTATAAGACCTAGCCTTGGATCAGTGGTATTGATCCAAGTGGTGCTTTAAGTTTATTCGTGATGAATTAAAATTATAGACCTTAAGCAGGTTGCAAGGTCTGGATGCATTGAATAAGCTAGTCCGGAGTATAACTCAGGCTGATCATGTTAAATGAACTGGTGCCCGATATCGTAATATACCTGGAAGGTCTTGATCGTGGACCAGGTAATAATTCAGTTACATATAATTCAATAGCCTAATGGCAGTGCAGGAGTGAACCCTGTTCGTGAATGTATGTTGTAGGTTCTTTTTCTGAGCATTTGAAATATTAGACCTAAACTGGATTTATTAAGGTTAGTAACCTAAAACTAAACTTTAACCTAGGGGATTAGATTAGTGTTAATCTAACCTAGGCCTAAGCTATAAACTAATGTTCTAAGTTAGTATCTATGTGCTATGAGGTTAGACTAAGTGTTATCCTAAATCCTAACCTAAGTTACTAACCTAACTATTGAACAAGGAAGAAAGGGGACATATGGAAGGGTGCGAACCATGGGCGGCAGTTTCTATGGCATTAAATACATGGATAAGCATGAAGGACAGGTAATTTGGTAGAAGTTTTTAAATGGCTAGCTAGAGCCGACGTGGCAGGTCGCCAAAGTTGGAAATGGTCTTCGAACTAGTTTTATCCATCGCCAACTATGGCGGTCGGTGGCAATGGAAATTTAGCGGAAATTTGGAGTAAATGTCATTTATGAACTCGGTCTTCGAGCTCGGGTTTCACGGGAAGGCATGCAAAATGGAAAGTTAGTAGTTTGTTTGGTTTTTCATGCGCTCCGGTTTTCCCTCTGTCTGATCACTGGTTCTTCGCACCAGTCTTCTTGGAGTTGCATGGCAAATATGAGTGTAACTCGCTCTTTCCTCTGGCAAGGAAAATTTATAAGTCATGGAAATAGCAAATTTTTGTTGGTGGATCTAACTTGGAAAAGGAGGAGAAGGTTCGAGCTCTTTCAGTGGTCTGCTTCGAAATTTTAAGCAAATAACCAGGCATGTTAGGCCCTAACCCTTAAAAATCTTGCTCTCTTTCAAATGATTTCATTAGAACAACTCTGTTCAGATGATTTTTGGAATTAGATGGTTTTTATGGTAGCTTGGTGTGATCTTGTTACTGTATCTTCTTGCTGGTTCGATTTTTCAATTTAAACCTTGATGGGTGTATTTTATGTTTCGAACTGTTGCAATATTTCATTGTGTTTTGCATTCCGGCTTTAATTTGTGAAATATATGCAAGAAAGTATACTAGACCTGCTCTGTGAGAGCCCATGAATTGTTCTCTTGATGGGTACAGGTTATTGTTGATACTTGTTGTTAATGCTTACTGTTGATGCTTGTTGTTGATACTTGTTGGAAAGGATACTGATGGACTTTTTGTTCAGTTTAATTGGACTTCTTTGTAAGTTCTGTCGAGGTTATTATAGGTGGTGGTTACTGAATCTTGTAGGGGTTCGCTATGATATTTAGGTTATGTTGAATGGAGAACTGACTGTGTTTCAGTATTTATTGCGACCCTGTAGAAGTTGTTTCTCCATCCCTTGTGTTGCAATTACGGGATTTAACTCGATGATAGTTGCATTATATTTATTGTATTCAAAACGACTCTATGGAGTACATTGAATGATTCGTATATTATGGACCACTGTTGAAGCTATATATCTTTGAATATTGGTAATTTGATTTTGTCGGAGTCTTGAAGGAGTAACAGGTAATACGACCTCTGTTATTTTGTAATGAAATTTTGGTACAGACTCTTTGGGTGTATTTTTACGTTTCCTTTCTGTGTAAGCTTGAGCGAAAAATATTGAAGAGGCTCAGTTGGATTCCTTGTTACGAAATCAGTATTTAGCTTTTGTATAAGCCTGATTTGGAATGTTACCATTGTTGGCACAGTTGGAATCATTAACTATTATTTATCTTGTTACTGTTGTTCGGATTCAGTTGAATCCTTGATAGGTAACCAGTGTATCTGCCTCTAATTAAGCCTGATTTGGTACACTGTTGTTTTTGACACTATTGGGTTCCTTGAGTATAGATAGATATCATGTATCTTGGCTCTGTAAAAGTGGGTCGTGAATACCATACTTCAAACTCTGAATGCGTCCAGATGTGAATACGGTATGTTATGTTTCCTTTCTGATTATTCCAGTTAGATGAGGCTGTGCATGTTGCAGGAATTTTGTATGATTATCTCTGCATAGTCTTAGGGAAACATCAATTGCTTAATGCCATGGAGTCTATTGTTGACTGCGATAAAATAGAAGTTCTTTGATTTCGACCTTGGGTCTAAAAGCCTTACAGTGTTTAGTAGGGACTAGAATGGGCTGTAGGTTGATGTAAGGGATTGTTGGCGTGTTTACGTCTTCTGTTGCATGGATATCTATTCTTGAGCTTAATTGAACTTAGGAGTTGTCGACTGCACCTCAACAGACAATGGCAGTGAATACCTTCTTGTTTGTCGCTTCGTGTGGGAGGTCATGCAGAGTCTGTTTGTTAGATAGTCATCACTGTTTGGCGTGAGAGCTACTGTACTGTAGTTTGTTATATTTTAAACTTTAACAAAACAGTGGTGCTTTTGGTGGTCTCGTCTGATTTATTCGCATGTGTTTAAGGTGAATGCTTTGCTCTTGGAAAGACGGTACAGTCATGAGCTAGTTCTGAGGGAAATATGTATGATTCGTTTATTTCTCTTCTGTTATAAAGTATAGGTTGATATAATTGTTGATCTAACTTTTGGAATTGTTCTATCATGCTGATGGAATCATGAAAGGTTATTCATTTATTATGTTGAATATATTAGTCCGTCTGATGTTGTTGTCCTTGGGATTCAGATGGATAGTTGGTTAGATGCATTTGTCTTCTTGGTCTCTAACGTTTTGATGAAATATTTGAAAGGTATCTGAGACTATTTAGTGACTATAATATGAGCTACGCATTTATAGTCATGTTGTTTTACGAAAGCATAGTCTGAAATGTGTTTACTTGTTTGGTGTTTTGATCTCATTTAAACAGGGTGTTTAATGAAAACAATTGATGGATTGCAATTGTTTTAAGAGTTAGTGCTTATCATGCTCAGTTCATCGAACTGACCCATGTTGACAATTTTTGCAGATGGTTGCCGTAAGTGGTAAAAGCACGCAGATCTGATAGGATGATCAGATTATTTAAATTTGATTTTATGTTGAATTACAGCTTGATTTTCTAAATGTACTATATGAGGAAAGATGTTCTTCTTCCGTTGAGTATTGTATCAAGTATGCTGAATGCATAAAATGTATTTGTTTAGCTCTGAAAGGAATGGAAATAAATATTTGTTACTTATGTGTTTGTATTCTTATTTGATAGTTTGACTTTCTTCGGTTCAAATACCTGGAGGGCATTGTTATCATTGTATAATTTGGAGACTTTTGTGATTGTCAATGTAAGCTTGCAAGAATATGAGACTGAATTCTTATGATTGTTTAGCAGTTCCAGTATGTTCTATCTGAAGCTAAATTGAAATTTAGATCACTGTCTTTCTGAAAGATAGGGTTAAAATAAACCTAAGCAGAATGCTAAACAAGCTGAATTAAATTATTAATCCCTAGTCTTGATTAAGCCAGGACAACATTTAATTGGATTCTTAATCATTATATCTTGATACTTATAAGTACGATATAAATTCAGTAATGAGAACTGAAATAAACCAAAAAGGGGTTCTGTTGGCAATCACATGTGAAGATTATGGGTTATTGCCCAATTTCGTGATTTAGAATTATGTATATTCTATGAACTCCTTGATGGAACCTTAGCCTTAATAACTTCTCTGTGTAAAGGGTTTTATTAAGAAAGGTCATTCTAAGGTGAGGAACCTAGGGATCGGGAAAGGCTAACCTTAGGGGAACGTCTTTTAATATAATTTAAACTCAATGTGCATAACGCTTATTAATAAGTAGATCTTTTCGAGGTGGATTTAAAGGTTGATGGCACAAGTCAACTGCAGGGTTGTACCTTCGAGAAGATTAGGATCTTCTCGAAGATACAACAATGCAGGTGACTTATGACGACACCCTTTGCATTGATCGTTAAGATTTACACCTTTAACTCGAACAAGTTACTCTGGGACCGATTAGGAATGTGGTCACATTATAAGGCTGCCTAGGAGACTCGGGGTATCTTGACACACTGGTTTAACTAGGGTTGACCCAGTATGTCATCTTATCCCTAGTCCTCGGGAGCATCCATATAACGTTGTCACCTTACTAATCCATTTCCGAGTGAATAACTTGGGATAAGGGGGACTGACAGAAGTCGGTATAAGACATTCCATATAACATAAGAATGGGGTGAAGGACGTATTCCAGATTGACGAGTATGCCGTTAAGGAATACGAGACATAAGCAGTATGTTTCAAATCTTTGGCCAAAGTATCGCAAGCTGCTGATTGCGTTGTCCTGAGTCACCTAGTCTAAGGGATGAGATGCCGATGAATAATGGTAACAATTATTCAGTTAGGTTCCTTGGACAGAGCATTCTGAATCCCAGAATAGGGAAGAGAACCGCGAGAGTGAAGTGTTAAATGAAAACTCCAACTCTTATTACTCATGAATAGATCGGTAGATTACCGAGTCATGGAATGAATAGATCGGAGGTACTCCGAGTCATTACAGCTGCATATGGTTATCTGTTATAAGAATGGTTATTTGATTTGTGAGTTCTAAATTATGTATTTAGAACTAGGAAGCATTTATCAAAAAAAAATTGACTTGTTCTAATGTATAACAAGGCCATCCCGATCACTGTAAGTATTTTTAGAAATGTTGAAGTAGCGTAAACCCTTCTTGTAGTCATAAGCCTCAATAGTCTTCTTAATGGCTTCCTTGTCTTCCAAGTCATCATCCAATGAATATCCTTCATAGATAAGGTTGGTGAACTTAGAAATTATCTGGGGGTTATGTGCATCCTCCATCTTGTGAAATAGAAGTGGTCTTCATGCATGCGTGACATCAACCATTTGTATAGTCACTCGGGATTTCCGAAATAGGGAAAATCGTAGAGTTACAACAACCCAACCTTTTCCATTTTTACCTTTACCTCATCGCCATAGATGGGCATTCAATCTAGTGTCCTCTTCTTGGTAGGGAGAACCATTTCTAGTGTCATTTCATTATTTTTGGTTCTCATTCAATGGTTATAATAACTAACAACCATCTTCCTAACATGAGACACCCATTCTTTACTAAGCAATATGTCATCCGGGTATTACATTTTTGCGTACCATTCTTGATTAAAATTGGTAGAGATAGCTTTTTTCCCCTTTCCCTTTCCCTTCTTTGGTGAAAAATTTATTACTTTCCATGGTGCCATTTAGTTGTTGGGTCCTTAAAACTTCTCCATTTTCCCGATCCTAGCTCACGATCAACTTTGTAGCTCTACTCCTTTACAAAAATTCCTTCAAACCCCATGCCATAGTAGCTATGTAACCCTAACCTAGAAACCCCTTTTTCCACAAGACAACATAACACTCATGGGAATTTCACACAAACTTCTCTCGATTACATGTACTTATTTCAAATCGGTTCGTAGATCAAATTAGATATACACGTAAATCTTCAAAAATCTTCTCAGACTTTCTTCACAAGGATTCCCTAGTTCGCAAGAGCTCTTTGATAACTTAAAACACAAGGTAGAAAATAACATACCCACGATATTCTATTTATAACTTTTTCTATTCTTGATAATAAAATTCATGCCACCTACCAATGTACTTTTACAATAAAGCATATTTTTCCAATGCCAACCTTCAATGACTTTTCCTCCACACTCAATCCTACGTGAACACTTTCGTAACCTTAAACGCACATAACTTCCTTGTCCATAGAGTTATTCACACTTTCTCCCGCACCAAAATCAATTCTTCCTCTATGTCTTGGACCAATTTCTTTCTGCTACCTATCTCATGTTGCTCCTGTGCTTTTACCCTTATACGTGGTTTCTCAAATCCTTTTGACACCAATCTTCCCTTATGTTAATATTGTCCACGTGTTATCTTCCAATCCACATGTTTGTGATTTTTCAATCTAGGTCATCCACAACCATAGCTTCTAGTACTTTTCACATTACTCCACCCCACACAAAAATAGATGTGTGGTCCTCTATGTATAGAATTTTTTGAAAATAATAAGTGGCTACTAGCACAAAAACACACAAAAAAACAAGGAAATGAGAAATGGAAACACAAAGAAAGGAAACTACATCAAATCAAAACCTACGCTAACTGGTAATATTACTTATTTATAAACACATAAGACTTATTTATAGTAGGGTTTAAGCCTTCTCCAATTAAAATGGCTTGGCAACCGTGTTCCATGAAGTTCTTGTAACTAGTAAGTTCCTAAATAAATTATATAGGATACAATGTATGGGCCCATCCAATGGAATTTGAATTTCCCAAGATGGCACAAAAACTTGGAATCATATAATAGAACCATCTACCCAACCTCAAAATTATTTCTTCTTGATGTGTCTATCATGCCATGCCTTCTTCCTAGATTTTTCTATTTTCTGACTCTAGCGAGTAATAGCCTACCTATCATCTAACTGCATTAACTTATCAATCCTCTCCTTAAGAACTTGTTCATCATCTAATCCTCCTGCACACACTATATACGTAGTGATGGTAATATGAATTCAATAGGTAACACCACTTCCATGCCAAACACCAATTGAAAAGGTGTGGCCTTGTTCAATCTCTTATAAGTAGTCTAATATGACCATAACATAACAAAAACTTTATCATCCCAATCCTTTCTTCCCACATCACAAATCTTGGTTAACGTGTGATTTATAATTTTGGTAAATGCCTCAGCAGTCCCATTAGCTTATGGGTGCTAAGGGGGTATACTTGTGGTTTTCTACCATGAATTATGCGAACAAGATCCTAACTGTCTCATTGAAGAAATGAGTACCCCTATCACTTATTAAGCTTAGCGGGCATCCATATCTATTGATTATGTTTTCCCACAAGAACCTATATGTTGTTACCATTGTGTAATCCATTGTAGGCACTACTTCTTCCCAACTTGTAAGGTAGTCTATGCATGTAATGATATAGCGTGAACCTGTCCTTTGTGCGGCTAGGGAAATAAGGCCTACGAAGTCAATTTCCCACTTCTTGAATGGCTCTGCACTAGCATCAGTCTTAATGGAATTTTAGCTCTTTTCCTTGGTTTACCAAGGAACTGACAGTGGTCACAGGCCTTACAATACTTGATACAATATTTGTAACCCATTTCCCACCAAAATCTTTCTAGAAGGTTCTTGCATGTGGTGGAATTCTCTGCATAGTTTCCTCCTACAATTCCACCATGTTCTTCCTTCATTATTACAATGCACTCATGCTCTAATGGGCACCAAAGCATAAAACCTCATCGTGGCCTAGCTTGTATAAGTCTCCACTAATTAGCATGTAGGGTGTAATGCGTATGGATAACTACTTCCTTTACAAATTCTTCATTCCTTCCGGCACCACACCCATTTTGAGAAACAAAACAATATCTTCCAAGTCGAGGGCATGCACCGTAACCTAAACAATTTTGCATCTTGCATTATATCCTCAATACTCTATGCATCCTCCCTAATTCAATCTTTGATAAATTCCCGTGTCCTCAATTACTCTTACATGGTTTCACAACAATCGTAAACTCAAACTCTTGAAACAACAGGACCCACCTACATATGCACCCTTGTAAAACGGGATTGTTTACCAAGTACTTCAATACCATGTGGTCCATGTAGAATATAAAGGGTGTTGCCAACAGATACTTCCTAAATTTGTGCAGCATGTAGATCATTGATAATGCCCCACGCTCAGTATTAGTATAGTTTTTTTCTACTGGGGTTAGCTTCCTACTAGAAAATCACAAGGGGTGGTCAAAAATTCCCTCTCTAGGTTGTGCTAAGATTTCTCCAATCACCATCGTTGAAACATAAAAATGTACATGGAATGGATTATCATAATAAGGAAAGTGTAATTTGTGTGCAATGATAAGAATAATCTTTAATGTATCAAATATCATCATTGTACCTCTCCCAGTGAAATGTACTTTTTCATTTTAGTAAATTTTTAAATGGTATGACAATCTTCACATACCCATTAATAAATTTCTAGTAATACACACACCATGCTCGACTAGTAAGCTCCCCAAATGCCACAATAATGGTAACTTTGGTAGGATCCACCGCCAATCCTTCCTTACATATGATATGCCTCAATAGGGTTCCAAATGGAGTAGTGAAAACACATTTATTAATGTTGAGGGGTATCCTCAATCATGTGACATATTTAAAACATCGCTTTAGATTGTCACAATGGTCCCTCACTAATCCATATCTTGTTTGTTGGTGAGAAAATTTGTCGGGTGGACAAAATTATGGAATTCTTTCCAACATTATGGGAATCTAATTCCATCTACTTAACCAGTGTAGCTCTCATATATGCATGTGTGAGTAAAGGTGGATTTTCCTAGTGGACTTGTGGTCAGGGATCTAATAGGGGCACTCTACTAACCCTGTGGCAAAGCTAGAAATTTATTTCTAGAGAGGAATTTGTCAAGAGAGTGGGAAAAGGGAGTGAGAAATGAGATAGGAGAGCTAATGTTGCAAGTATCAAATCAGATTCCTGCACACACTAGTTAGAAATTTCAACAAATGCATTTATGAGAAGAAATAACTCTGCAAGTAGCAATAAAACCAAATAGATTTTGATGAGAACAAAGTATCAAGAAATCCCTTATTCAAAGAAAGCTATAAATTCCTTCTTGTATTGATTGCTCAAACCAAAGTTGTACATAGTGGGAAAATGGAGGAAATTTGAGAATGAGGGGAATGGAAGAATTTTTCTATCTCCTTTGTTCTCTTAATGCACTCTTGAGTTTACAAAATCAATCACCAACCCTTTGAAATGGGAATGGCTTTAAAATTTATAGGAAGAGAAATGAATTTTTACATACTCCCCAATGAATCTTCATATGTCTTGACATGACTTAAGACTCTTCACCTTCCTAGGAAAACATTAAGTCCCTTTTATAACATAAAGGTGACTTATTACATTAGAAACATTAAGACATATGAAAAAGTGCAACCCCAATGCAAGATTAGAATATTGAGGAGAGAGAAAGTTAGGGGAAGAGAAGAGAGAGAGAGAGAGAGAGAGAGAGAGAGAGAGAGAAGGATAAGAAGGAAGAATGATGTTAATGATGAAAAAAATTACGTCTCATAAATCCCGTTGATCCTTCCAGATGACTCGATGAAGCACTCTAATGTGATGAACTCTGAATCTCCAAACTCTTGCACACATTGAGAAACTTCCTTTGGATGACATGTAAACATCATGAACTAAGTGTTTAAAAACACTATCGAATGACTCATTTGGTGGCCGTGAGTATCACTCATGAAGATCCTCCTCTCAAGTGACTGGATCCATGGAATTAATATTTTCTAGAGTCCCTATAACATTGTCACCTTTGCTCTCTTGATTTGGACATGATCCTAATGAAGAATCTTATGAATGATCTGATGGTGTTGACTATGAATTCCACCTCCCACATACCAATTTAAGCATGAAATGAGTGTCAAAGGACACTTTTGAGATCCATAAAGATAGAGACTTCATTGGTTCCCCCTTTGCGAATCTGAACTTCATTGTTTCTCAACACTTACTATATTTGGAAAGGGAAACTATTTTTGCAAGTGTCAATATTTTCCCTCCCTGGTCTCCAACTGTTGATTACAGCATGAATTTTCAACTCCCGAGAATGCTCCATTTGTGAAATTAACCCTTAGTAAGCACCGAAAAAGCAATTTACTATTTTTATCATTGTGAAAAATTAGTCCCTTTAATCCTTGACTAGTTGTGATTACTGAGAATCTCCTCCCTTTTACACTCCTCCCACTTTTGGACCAATTTTCTACTTTTGGCAAGTTCTCATGATACCATGTACTATTTTTAGTAAGTGTCTAATTTGGACCAAAATGCATGTTCGATGAACTTCTAACTGCAAGTGCATCCTATGTGTCTTACATCTCCTTTCTAGGTTCTTTTGTCAATGACTTTCCCAAAATAGCGAGTCCTTTATGCGAGAAGACTGTTATTTTAGAAAGTGAACTTCTGGGATTGGATTGACATGGAAAAAAAAATTGATATATTTTTTCCCAATATCGCCCCTTTGAAATTTTGTGCTTACCCGATCAATAGTTTAGGAGATTTTAAACTTTTAATTTTTGACTGGTAGTGCTTCTAGACACGGAAGCCATTAATGGACCTCAAAAATTGCAGGTTTGGTTTTATCCTCTATTCATGATGAAATTTACATTTTTGATATTGTTTTTTTAATTATGTTCTTGGTGAAATTTCTCTTCTATCTGGTTCTGGTTCGATGCGAGATTGATGTTTTTCCTTCGTAGAGAAAGAAGTGAAATTTCTTCATTGTGAGAATTTTGTGCTGCAAAAAGAGGTTTGAAGGTGAGTTTTTAATGGCCTTTGAGAGTGGATAAATCTACAATAGATTGTTCTTCATTTTGTGCATTGGTTTGTAAGATATGTTTGAATCTTCGTCTCATGACAATGGAGGTTGTTGAAGAATTTCTTCGCTCTTCTCTTTCATTCTTCATTCCTCTGTCTCTTTTAATCAATATATTCTTTGAAAACCATGAATATTCATTGATTTTAAGGTTTTTTTCAATGGTGTATCTGGTTTGGAGCCACATGGTGTCTTGAGGTGTTCTTTATAACTTTTAAACTGACAGATAGAAGCGTGAAACAGCGATTAGAAACAATTTTAAATTTTTGAGTTTGAGTTGGGAGAATTTTAATTTCCATGACACCCCTCACCTAAAAGGGACATGAGGTACATAAAATTACATGGAAATAAAGGTGGTGACATGTGGTGGAGATCGACGAGAGGGGATTAAAGCCAAAAGGTAGCTTTAAAGTACTTGAGGGGTTGGAAGTCGGTCACATGGGTAACCAAAAGTCTCCTTAGGTGTTGGGTGAATTTTTGTATTTTTATGTCCCTAACCTTTAGGGATGTGAAGGAAAAAAATCCCACCAAGCTCTATGAGATGACACGTGTCCTTCCAAAATTTGACTAACTCCCGAACTTCGCTCCAAGAGGGCAACTTGAAATGGCAATAACGTGAGATCGTGAAGAACGGTTTTGATGAAATTTTATATGATATTGACTTAAAATGGCCTTATGAATCCAATGGTGGGGGTATCTAGTCTTGATTCATCCATTTGATCCCTGAAAAGGTGGATTTTTATTTGGTAATTCACCTATTCTTGAGAAAAAGCAACTTCTTTGACTCATTGTGCCAAAGTGTTGTGAAAAAAATAATTTCACCATCTTGTAGGGATTGGAATTCCCTTTTTAAATATGTTAGGTTTTTCTCCTAACTCCATTTGGAGCTCCCAAAATCACCTTCAAGCTCAATAGTTGTTTTGTCCTGTGCACTGCCTAGGCTTGTGAACCCTGATTTTGATCAAACTGCTCCAAAATCTCCAAATCTTCCCTGAATCTTCCAAAATCACTTCCATGATGTTTTTAAGCATTAAATTGAAAAATTTGTTATATTTGGATCCTTTGTTTAGATCTAGGGGATCACTCCAGTCCCCGGAAGGTTAGTGATATCCCTTCCCAATCTTGCTCCGAGATAGCATTTTTAGGAACCCTAAAATCACCTAGGGTATTGACTCGACTTTCCTAATTTACCTAGGGGTATGTTTTAACATCAACCGGGAGGTCATCGAAACTTACTTTGGTAGACACGGGATTCCTTGGAAGGTTAAAACATGAAAAAATTGGCACATGGGTATTGTTGATGCGTAATCACAACACCCCTGAATGTCTACAACATGATGGGTTGAGACTCTCAGTGTGATTGCATAACATGGAGCTTCTCCCAAAGTGTGGGAATTTTAAATCGAGAGAGCTCTCCAGATGAAGGTCGGTTCCTACTCCTCTATTCAGGTGCACACATATGATTTGTAGAGGATCTACTCTAAAACCTACTCTAACTTTCCAAGGAGACAGGTTAAGGAGATGCAAGAAATTAAACCTAATCTAACAAAGGTGATGCACCAAGAAAGGATGGGACAATCCCAGTGAGTGAAAAATAGGGAGAAACCAAGAAGGAGAGGGCTGGTAGAAATGCCACAGTCCAAGACAATAATCAATTACCTAAGTTCGTAAAGCACAACAAACTATAGACCCTGTAAAGAGATAGATACATGCACAATATACTCATTAATATAATGGAAGGAAAGAGATGCAACTCATACAAGTTAGGGTGAAAATGGCCAAAAAACATGAATTTTATTGCTGCACAATCCATCACACCATAAGCACAAGACAAAATCCTTTGCAATAAGCCCAAATTTGAGGCCTTTAGCTCATAATAGCTCTGAAAAAATTTGACAAAGTTCCTTTGCTTTTTTTGGAAAAATCCCCCTCAAAATGAGGTGAATTCTACAATATATAGGAAAATTGGGTCACCAACTGGTACAATGCATTGAAGAGGTATGGGAAACCATCTATTTGGTACTTTTCCTATACAGGTGCTTATGGGTGTCATGCCTCATTAATTTTGGTTGTTGGGATGTCATTCATTCACCTACCCTCATGAGGTTTGTAACTCATCCATCCATGCCATCTAACCATGACCTGACCAACCTGTGTGGATTGTGAAAATATGAGGGGTGGGATGGGCATCAAATTCCATTTAGATGTGTCAAAAAATGTGACCCAACCAACCCCTGGGCATCCAACCCCTAGTCATCCAACCTTGACCCGTCCAACCCCCATGACCCATCCAACATGGCCATACCATCTAACCTAGGTGTCGTGCAAGTTTTACGGGTGGGGCAGGCATCAAATTCCATTTGGACATGTCAAAAATGTGACCCGACCAACCCCTGGGTGTCCAACCCCAACCATCCAACCTTGACCCATCCAACCCCCATGACCCGTCCAACATGGTCGTACCATCCAACCTAGGTGTCATGCAAGTGTGACAGGTGCAACGGGCATCAAATTCCATTTAGACGCATCAAAAATGTGACTTGACCAACCCCTGGGCATCCAACCCCCAGCCATCCAACCTTGACCCATCCAACCCCCACGAGTCCCAACCCTGACCCATCCAACCCCTAGCCGACCAACTTTTAGAGGCAATAACTTGAGCTCCCAGATGAGTTTTTGGGTGAAATTTTATATGATTTCACATGGAAACAACCCATTGAATCCAATGGTGGTGGTATAAAGGTCAAATGTTTTTTATCACCTCAAAATGTCTAATTATTTCTTGGGATGGTGGGTTGTGCGCTAGAAGAATGAACTTGCCTTGGGAAGTGTACGATGCTTTAAGATGTTTCATCTTTTCCACCATATAGGGAATGTAAAATGGATTCCATAGGTAATTTTTGGACTTATAATTCTGACATGGGTATAAAAATCTTTTGTTGAAGCTCAGGTCCTCTTTCACATTGCAAACTCCTTAAGGCCCAAAAGCCTACTTCTGATGGATGGCTTCAAGACATCTGAAACTTCCCTGAATCACTTGTAATGGTTCCCAAACTTGAAAACCCAATTGTATCATTCTAGATTGATCCATGAATCACTTTCTAGTTCTCAACCCATCCTCCTGAGTTGTCTATTTTACCGGGGTAAAAAATAGATAACGGTATAGTTGTCATGCTTGAAAATTGACAATTTCCTTGTTCCATATTTGCATGACAAAAACTAGCTCTAGGTTGGAGACATGAAATGGAATGAGAATAGTAAGACATGACATGGAGAATCCATAATCTCAAATTTAGACCATATAATCACTTGACCAATGCCTTATCAATTAGGCCTTGCACATTCATGTACAACTTACAACAAGAGAGAGATATAAAAGAAGGAAACACACAACACAAAAAATGAGGGAAAGGAAACACACGACACACAACAGAAGGGAAACAAATGGAATAGAAATGGAAACACACCTAGTAATCACATATGGTACAAGGCATAGGACATCCCTCTTTCACTGAATCACTTTTCATTCCTCAAAGTTATCCCTGAGTGGGCAACCCTAAGTGATGTTGTTATGCAAAGCCATTGACTAGTTCCAGAAAGTGGCCTCATTTCCTTAAGTATTTATGAAAACCAGGTGATTTCATTATTTTTTGTGTTCTTTATAGGAATAAGTCTACATGAGATTTTTTATTCTCAGACCTTTACTTAGAAATTCCATTTCCTTCACGTTATTTGAAATGAGTTTCATAGTGTCAGTTACCTTATGTGTTTATCCACATAGTTGATTCTTCATTGAGCATCCTACCACTTTCTAGGGATGTTTTTCATTTGAATTACTTGAACATTATAGATGCTTTTATTTCCCGTGTCTATGCTCATTGAGAATTGATGAAGAATCTCTTGATGTTATTTTAAGATAATGAATCATCCATCGGTATCCTCAAAGTAACCATTCAAAACGAGCCACAAAGTCTTTCATAGTTTCACTTTCTCCTTTCTTCATTTGAGCAAAGCTGCCAAGAGGTCCTAACAGTCTTCAATTGATTTAAATATTTCCTTGAAGGAAGTCTTGATGTCATTGAAATGAGTAATGGATTGGGTAGGAAGGAGGTATAACCATTCTACTACTTCTTCTTGGAGATATTCCACAAAAATATCACAAAGAATGTCTTCATGTTTGAGTCTAAGAATCACTTATGATGTGGTGAAAGTGGTGATATGTTATTCAAGTATTTGTGTATCATTACCTTTAAAATTTGGAAAGTTCTTGCGTGAACCTATTGATAGATCATGAAGAGGTGGTTCAAGAGCGGCAGAGGCCTATATTTCTTCCCCATGGAACAATGGATTGAGGTCTTTTTCTTTGTCCGCCATTTTTTCACTTCAGCATTTAATTTAGAAAATTCTTCTTCAAATTATAACATTGAATTTTTGCAATAGGAATATCAATGGACGTTGTGAAATACAAAATGTCACTTGTAAGAATCAACATCATGTCTTTCAGCAATGGACTACCATCAAATACAATTTTTTTTTTTTAATTTTTTGATTTTTTGATTTAGATATTTTTTTGGTATTTTTGGATCTTGCGGTTGTATTTTTAGTACAAATGCTGCTAAATCTGCCCCACAATGGGTGCCAAAAATGGTTGGGGAGTAAATTTTTTGGGTGGAAAAAAATTTTGATTTCTTGACAATGCTCTGGGAATCTAAGTCCTACTTAACCGGTGCAAGTTTTGTATATGCATGCACAAGTAATGGTTGATTTTCCTAGTGGTCATGTGGTCGGGGGGATCCAACAAGGGAACTCCATGGACCCTATGAAAAAGATAGAAATTTCTTTCTAGAGAGGACTTTGTCAAGAGAGCAGGAAAGGGTGTGAGAAATGAGATAGGAGAACTAATATTGAAAGTAGAAAATCATATTCCTGCACACACTAGTTAGAAATTTCAACACATGCATTTATGAGAAGAAACAACTCTGCAAGTAGAAATAAGACCAAATAGAATTTGATGAGCACAAAGTACCAAGAAATACCTTAGTCAAAGAATGATAGAAAATCCTTCTTGTATTGATTGCTTAAACAAAATTTGTACATATTGGGGAAATGGAGGAAATTTGAGAATGAGGGGAATGGAAGAATTTGGCTATCTCCTTTGTTATCTCAAAGCACTTTGTTGAGTTTACAAAATCAATCACCAACCCTTTAAAATGGGACTGTCTTTATAATTTATAGGGAGAGATGAATTTTCACATACTCCACAATGACTCTTCGTATGTCTCGACATGACTTAAGACTCTTCTCCTTCCTAGGAAAACATTAAGTCCCTTTTTATAACATAAAGGTGACTTATTACATTAGAAACATTAAGACATACGAAAAAGTGCAACCCCAACACAAGATTAGAATATTGAGGAGAGAGAAATTTGGGGGGAGAGAAGAGAGAGAGAGAGAGATATAAAAAGGAAAAGAAGGAAGAATGATGTTAATGATGATAGATTCTTCCTCTGATAAATCTTGTTGATCCTTCTAGATGACTTGATGAAGTGATCCAATGTGATGAAATATGAATCTCCAAACTCTTGTGCACACTGAGAAAATTCCTTTGGATGACATGTGAACACTATGAACTAAGTGTTTAAAAACACTATCGAATGACTCATTCGGTGGCCATGAGTATCACTCATGAAGATCCTCCTCTGAAGGGACTGGAGCCTTGGAACGAATATTTTCCAGACTCCCTATAACATTGTCGCACTACTCGGATGATTTATACATGATCCTAATGAAGCATCTTATGAATTATCTAATAGTGTAGATTACAAATTCCACCTCCCACATAACAATTAAATCATGAAATTAGTTTTGAATGACACTTTGTTGAGATCTATAAAGATAGAGACTTCATTAGTTCCCCCTTCATGAATCTGAACTTCATTGTTTCTCGACACTTACTGTATTTAGAAAGGAAACTATTTTTGGAAAGTGTCGAGATTTTCCCTCCCTAGTCTCCAACTGTTGATGGAAACATGAATGTTCAACTCCCAAAATGCTCCCTCTATGAAATTCACCCTTTTGGGATGACTTGTTATTTTTAGTAAGCACTAAAAAGTAACTTACTATTTTTAGCAGTGTGAAAAATTGGCCCCTTTGATCCTTGACTGGTTGTGATTACTGAGAATCTCCTTCCTTCTGCACTCCTCCCACTTTTGGACCAATTTTCTATTTTTGGTAGGTTCTCGCAAGACCACTTACTATTTTTAGTAAGTGTCAAATTTGGACCAAAATTCTTGTTCTAATGAACTTCCAACTACAGTGCATCCTCTATGTCTAACATCTCCTTCGCAGGTTCTTCTATTGATGACTTTCCCAAAATAGTAGTCCTCTATGTAGAAGACATGCTATTTTTAGAAAGTGGGCTTTTGGGGTTTGGTTTTATGTGGAATGAATTTTTTCGATATGGGTTTTTTCCCAATATCTCCCCTTTGAAATTTTGTGCTTACCCGATCAATAATTTAGGAGATTTTAAACTTTTATTTTTTGACCTAGCAGTGCTTATGGATACAGCGTCCATTGATGGACCTCAAAATTACAGTCTATTTTTAACCTCTGTTCACAATGAAATTTTCATTTTTGATATGGGTTTTTTCTTATTATCTTCTTGTTGAAATTTCTTTTAGATCAGTTCTTTGGTTTGACGGGGAAATTGAGGTTTTTCCTTCATAGATCCGGAAGTGAAATTTCTTCATTGTGAGCATTTTGTGATGCAAAAAGAGGTTTGAAGGTGATTTTTAATGGCCTTTGAGAGTGGATAACTCAGCAATAGACGGTTATTTATTTCATGCACTTTGGATTATAAGATATGTTCAAATATTCATCTCACGGAAATGGAGGTTTCTAAAGAATTCCTTCACTCTTCTCTTTCATTCTTCATTCCTCTAGCTATTTTGATCAATCTCTTCTTTGAAACCTATGCATATTCATGGAGTGGAAGGTTTGGTTTCCATGGGGGAGCTGGTTTGGAGCCACAATGGTGGACTGAGGTGTTCTCACTAAATTTTCTTCTAATAATGAGAAGTGGAAAATATTTAGAAATTTTTTCAAATTTTTGAGTTTGATTTGGTATAATTTTCATGTCCCTAACATCGTTCACCTTAAAGGAACATGAGGGACATCAAATTCCACAACAAGAAAGACGGTGACATGTGCCAACAAAATATCCTTAGGGGTTGGAAAAAATTTCCATGTTTTATGTCACCGATATTGAGGGATGTGAGGGACAAAAATCCCACCAAGCTCCTAGAGCTGACACGTGTCCTTCCAAAATTTGACTAACTCCCAAACTCACTCCAAGAGGGAAACTTGAAACAATGATAATGTGAGCTCCTAATGGATGGTTTTGATGAAATTTTATATGATATTGACTATAAATGTCCTTCTGAATCCAATAATGGGGGTATCAAGTCTTTATTCCTCCATTTTATCCCTGAAAAATTGGATTTTTGATTTGGTACTCCACCTTTACATGATAAAACTTTCTTGCAGACAAATTTCTCCAAAGTTTTGTGTAAAAACTAATTTCACCTTCTTGTAGGTATTGGAATTACCTTTTTGAAGATTTTTGTTTTTCTCCTAACTCCATTTGGAGCTCAGAAATAACCTTTATAAGTTCAAGAGTTGTTTTGGCATGTGCATTTCTAGGCTTGTGAACCTAATTTTGATCAAACTGCTCCAAAATCTCCAAATATTTCTTGAATATTCCAAAATCAATTCCATGATTTTTTAAGCATTCAGATTCACCTTCATGTTTGATTTTTCTCCTTCATTTTGATCCAGGGGTTGCTCCAGGTCTGAGAAGGCCGGTGATAGCCCTTCCCAACACTACCTAGAGATAACATTTTTAAGAACTCCTAAAATCACCTAGGGTGATTGACTTGAATCTCCTAATTCACCTAGGGGTGGTGTTAAAAGCAACCTGGGAGGTCATTGAACCGATTTGGGTAGACTGGGTGCCTCGGAAGTTTAAAACATGAAAACAATGGCACAAACATATAGTTTTCATGCTTGGAAATTGAAATTTTCCTTTCTACATATTTTCATAACAACACTTGTCCAATCATAAAGATAGACTTGAATAAACTTATGGATATATTCTCTAAATTCCTACACTAGAATGTGCAATAGATGTGTTCTTCATTCCAAAAGGCATGACTACATAGGAAAATATTCCCCATTCGGTGGAGAAAGTTATCTTTTCTTGGTCCTCCTTTATAATTCTAGCCTTGATGATATCCCGAGAACCCATATGTGAAAGAATATATTTCGTGCCTAGCTTTACTCCTTCTAGGATATCCTTAGTGAAGGGGTTGGAAAAGGGTCAATAACTCATATGAAATTTAGATCCCTATAATCAACAGAAATCCTTATGCTCCTATCCTTCTTAATGGTAATTACCATTGGACTTATCCATTATAATTATTCAACAACCTTAATTATGCTTGAAGCGATCATCTTTTCAATCTTTTCCTTGACCCTAAATCCTTCTAGTTTCTGTTTAACGGTGCATCTCGAGTGAATGTACCATGCACACATGTATCCTTGTAAGGTGAAGTACAACTTATGCACCCATAAAGATGGAAGAAAGGATTACATGCCTTCCATCCAAGCCTTCTCACATGCTTGGACATGAAACAAGGAAATTCCCTTCCCATGATAATTTTTATGATAGTAGGTGCATTGCTCCAAATAAACCTAACAGAGAAAACGATACTCACTTCACACCACTCTAGAAGGTTATCACAATGGGTCACCCACCAACGTGTTGTGGTCCCAAGAAAGGTATAGCTAAGCATCCTTCTCCTTTTGATCTCACATCTCCATTGGGTCTCCATTTCTTGCAGGAAAATATCAGGGTCGACTCCCCTAGAATAACTTGGCAAGTTCTTTCCTCCTAGGTGTGTGACTCGAGCGTTCCTTTTTACTCTCATCATAGAGCCTCTTAAATACCTTCCAAATAACTCATATGTCATGTGCACCCAATTATCACATCCCAAACTAGTTGTATCACTCATAGATTGAGCATATTCCCACTTAATAACGTCTTCTTTTGTTGGTTGCATAACCTCAGGGTCCCGAATAGTGTGCACATAAATTATGTTTGTCTTCTTCTCCTAAAGGCTCAATATAGGGCGGTAAGTTCCCATCCATTAAAGGAATGATAACGTATTCCTCTTTGTTCTCAAAAATTATATACCCCTTATTCAAATGTAAGTCAACATTGTTCTTATAGTACTAGGGGTGCCCAAGTAATGATGGAAAGTTGTCATTCTCAGCAAGCGCTAAGAATTCAAAGTCTCCATTGAATTTTTCCCCTTAGATTGTGATAACAACATCCTTTAGAACACCAATGGGCATTACCTTTGTCTTATTAGCCATATACAACACATTTGAAGATGGATGTAATGGGGAATTTCCATTTGATTCTAGGCATCTAGGGTGAGAACATTAACTATTGAGCCCATGTTAATCGAATATTACTTAGGAGTCATCCATCAACAAGTGAATTCAAGGTAATCTCCTTATCATAGTCAAGGATTTGGGGAGGAAGGTTAACATACAAAACCTGCCTCTCACGCTCTACTCCAGCGCTTGGTATCTTATCCCTCAACCATTCTCCTAATAGAGTAATGATATTATCTTAGCGCAATATCTTACACACCTCTCTGACATCATCTATTATGACTGAGGGACCTCAAGTACTTCTCTTTTATCCCAAATGCCTAGATTTCTCTTTTAGACACTGAATTTCCTCTTGAAGACTTATGATTATGTCAATGGTCTCTTGATAGACTTCCTTCGATGGGTAGGGTCCGAATCATTCCATTAGACTACCTCTTCTCTTGTAATCAGTGGTCTCTATTTTGGTATTTCCCTGGTGTGTGCAGCCTCATCTTGCATCGTCACTAACTCTAACTCATGCACCACCCTTAGCATCTACTGCAAGTTTTCTTTCTTCATTCTTACCATCCCAATGCCCTTGTATTTCTCTTATTTCTATCTCATGTGTTCAAATAGCTCTAGGAAATCCTCATACTTGTGCTATTTCCCACACTAAGAGCACTATAGCTAGTCATGACATTCATGCTTGTAATGCACTATGAACCCACGCTTATAACAAGTTCCACAAGGAATTCACCTCTTTCACCTCCGTGATGGCCACGGGCTCTAAATCCTTCACAAAAACATCTTTCACAAGCTCCTCCATCTGCATGTCCTTCATAGTGATCACCATCATCCTTGGAATTATTTACAACGTTGGTCTAGCACACACCAATATCAATGGCATCATGTATCTGGTCAATAAATCTACAATCCTTGGTGTCATGAGTAGTAGAGGTGTAAATATTGCAATAGAAAGATACATTATTACGAATTGTGTGTTGTAGTTGCAGAAAGTTATTTGCATCATGATATCCACCAAAATCTCATAATCTATTATCATGGCATGTACCAATCTCCAAGGAAAATTTTCCTTCATATGCCCCTCTACCTCACAATTTGTGCACCATAGGCCACTGCGAGTCTCATGTGCCGAGTTCACAGATAACTTCTCTAGTTAATTTTCCATGGTAGTAATCTGAGCTTCAAGAAAAGGACTAACATCGGTATCCATGCTTCCCATAGCCTCATCACACATGGTATCCTCTAATGCCTCGTGTTGTTCTATGAAAGTATTATGTGACAACACTCTCCTGAAGGGAATTATTAATCCTCCAAAAAACCATTGAACATGCTGAGAAGGATTAATATCATAAGATAGTTTTGACAAGAGAGTCTTAAAACATGTGTCATACTCTCGTACACTCTCTGCCATACCTTGTTGAATCTCCTTCAATGTGCTAATGCTCTTCTATTCAAACCCAACAATATGGAATTTATCTATGAAGGCATTACATAGTGTGGTATAATCTACTACTATCTGGTGAGGGTCATACTTTCGGTACCAACTATGTGTGTGCCCCTACAACATCGTTGTAAAATGACTTTCCTTTCACTCCGGTGTAGTCATCCCCTTTGCGTGTCATAGTAACTCACATTTTTTACATGATCTATAACATCCTCAACACCTTTGTAATTTAGAAGATGCAAATAAATTTCAAAGAACACTTTCTGAGGTGGTTGAGGACCTTTTCTACCTAATCTAGAACCTAGATTCACCCCGGTGTTTCCTCTACCACCGATCCACTAGATTCACTAGTGCTTGTTCCTCCTAACCCACCAGATCCTCTAGATCCACCGTGTCCATAAGATTCACTACTTCCTACTCCACCTACCCCATAATATCAACCTTTTGTAATTGTTAAAGGTCCTAAAGTGGTTGCACCTTATGTCCCTATAGTCATTTTTACTCCCATCACAAAAGGAAGGAACCCCATGTGCACCAACCTATCATACGGTGAAAGATGAGAACTCGCTGAGGAACACACTAGTACTTGAGTTTCTTTTTTATTTGAGTTTAGTGGGAAACATCATTTATGATTAGTGTAAGAGTTTTCGGAGGGAATTTAAAACATACAAGAACCATAGGGCTCGAATGACCTCTAGATCCTTGTAGTCACTTCAAACCAAGCGCTTTAACGAATCCGAGAACATGTATTATGGCAAAAAGAAATATACAAGCATTCATTCTTAGAATGACAGGGAAATAGAACTCGTGAGGGATAAATATGCTTTAGAACCATTGATATTCATGTATATATTATATCGTATAACCTCATTACATTCATTAAACCATTACAGTGTCACGAGAGAAGTAGACCATAGTCATGTATTTCACCGGACTTCTATAACTAAGCTACCTAAAGAAAATTTACAAGTCCATGCCTAGTACATTCTCTCATGAATGCAACTATCCACTAACAAAGTCCTCGCAAATAATTATGCGAGCTTCGCCCATACTATCTCTCAAAATCACACTCTTTCTAAACCGTTATATCTCAAACTTGTATATCTTTTACTCCACAGGAACTTGTATTTATCACTTTCCTACACTACCAACTCATCCTCCAGGTGCCCTTATATCTATTTCCAAGTGTTAAATGTGGTCCTTCATGTGAGAATGCTTCTCCAGGCCTGAGCTTTCCACTTTATCTCATGATGTTCTTCTAGAAGATTCCATCTAAGGCATGCTCCTATTTGGGCCAACCTATCATCAGGCTGGCACCTTATCCACGCATAACCAGTCTTTATTTTCACATGTTCTACCCTGTGCACTCAAATTGACTAAGTCCCAAACCTCCTTTCATGTGTCGTACGTGCTATGTGCTTCCTTAAACCTTTCTCTTACGTGTTTTTTCCTTACGTGCCTTTCCATAACTAGGACCTTGCGCACCTATGCACCTTCATACTTGGCCAATATTCCAAGGGTCCAACATCACCCCACACTACGCCTATTCTCCATCCTCAGAAACACTTTACTCAACCAAGATGCATGTTTCCTTAGGGAACCAATGTATAATCTTACACTTTACAAAAGAATAAGGGAATGAAAGAATTGGGGAAAGAATGAAGAATGGGGGGAGCATTAATTCAACAAGCTAGGAAAATCCTTCCATAAGTATGCCTCTAGCTTATTCCACACTTTGACCTCACCCTGTGCCTTCTGACAGAGGTCACCCACCAAGGTGCTCACTTCGTCAAAACTCAGGCCAATTCCTTGGGTGCCCAAAGTGTCCACGATCTACTCCATCTCTTTGCCTAGGTCTTCAAGATTTTCCATCCTCCTGGTAATTTGAGGGTATAGTTCCTTTAGTCATGCCTTGATCGAACTCCTTAAGGCTTCAATTTCCTTTGATTTTCTCTCTACTTCAGCCAGAACCTTGTCCCTTTTACCCTATTCCCCTTATTCTTTTCTTGGAACTCCTTGAGCTCCGCTTTAAGTGTGGCAACTAAGGATCTCTCCACCTTATCTCTCTGTCATGAATGTATCATATGTGGCCTCCGCATATTGGGTAGTGACCTTAACCTCTGTGATCACTTGGCTATCTTGGGCAA
Source organism: Taxus wallichiana var. yunnanensis (assembly GCA_018340775.1). Taxonomy (NCBI): domain Eukaryota; kingdom Viridiplantae; phylum Streptophyta; class Pinopsida; order Cupressales; family Taxaceae; genus Taxus; species Taxus wallichiana. Next base: position 484,333,027 of record CM031238.1, read on the forward strand.
CAAGCGCTACCACCTTCAATCTCTCCTCCTCCTTCAAGCACGCGGCCACTTCTTCTATAGAATTCAAGACCAAAGGTCATCTCTCCATAGTGAGGATGCATGTTAGATCTTCTATACATTCCAGAAGGGATGAGTACTTTTGTGCGGGTGGAGCTAAGTCTAGGTGCTTTAAAAGTGTGTTCATGTGTTGTTTTTAAACTAATCCCAATATGGCTAAAAGACTAACACCTAAATAGCCTTAATTAGTAAGAGTTAAACAAACTACTTAGCACCATCATGATAAGAATTAAACAAGGGTTAGATGCTAAACATTCATCAATAAAACTTTGAAACTAACAATGTTAAAACATCTAAAATCCTCTATTCTCTAACAACATATAAATGAAGGGACCTAAGTAGGCTCCATGGCTATCAAAAATGGTTGTTCTTAGTGTTCCAAGAACTTAAGAATGAGGGCTTGTCAAAGTTGGGCTACAAGACCCTTTTGACACCTCTCATATGACCTAAGCACTTAAGAAAGAGGCTTAACTCTTCAAAATGATGAACTCTCAAGAAAACAAAGGAAAGCTTTTAGTCTATTTTACTATATTCTTTGCATTTGTATTCTCAAGAAGTTTAGGTGTAGGTATAAAGGTAGAAGGAGGGCTCCTTATATAGCCCAATGGATAAAGGAAACACTTCATCCCTTTGCATGTGGGATAAAGGTAAAACATGATTAGGAATGGATAAGGTTGCTTTATAAAAGGTAACCTTACTTTAGAAGGGTTTAATTTATGCTTAGCAAGTCATGGGAGTTGGGGGTGTTTTTAATTAATCAAAGGTGATTAACTAATAGGTAGATGTAAGCTTATAGAAGCTAATTAGAGGAATATTAGTATGATTTAGGCTATTAGAAGGGGATTAAATCAATTAAATATTGATTTATTGGTTAAATGGAAGGAAAGCTAATTAATTAATAATAATTAATTAGTCTAGATAGAATGGGTGATTTATTAATGGAAGGTCATTAATTAGGGTATTTTTGGATAGGTGACTTAATTAATTAGCGTAGTGTAATTAATTAATGATGATATGAGGGAAAATGAGTGTTATTGACAATATGTCGTCAATTTTCTAGAAGATAGATAATTAGCAATTTAAGTATTTAAATTGCTTGGGCATAATTATGGGTGTCTACATTTGCCCCTCTTTGGGGTGGCATAAGTGACACCACTTCAAAGATAGTAGATGGAAGAAATTTTGAAGGGATAGAAGAAAAATTAGTAGGAAGGAGAGATGCCCCCTCGAGTGTCGATAGGGTGATGAAGGAAGACGATCGATGATCGAAAAAGGTGAGAGATAGATAGAAGAATGGGAAGGGGCAAGATGCCTTGATAAGATGGAAGATTAGGGGTGAGAGGAAAGTGATGCAAAATAAATATGGAGGAGGGAGAGAGCTTAGCCTCTAGCCTTTGTATATTGGAACAATTTTGATGTCATCATATTTCCACAAGAGCTACGTCATCGGTCCTTATGAAAAATATAAGCATACGACAAAAGTAGAATGACATGAAAAGCCATACTACGAAAAATTGTCCATTGCTTGAAAACACCAACTCCATGCAACATACAAAATGCAATGCAATACGAGAAAGTGAAAGATGCCTAACTCCATGCAACATACAAAATGCAATGCAATACGAGAAAGTAAACAAGCTAAACTAACAAAGAAACATAATATAATGTTTTTATTATCGAGCTTCAATTATGACCTGTGTGAAATTAACGACAAGGGTTGATGATGGTGCCCCAAGCAAGGATACATGTGAGGGGAATAATGGAGGACACTTGGGTCCATGGAAAAGAAATGTGCACTACGAAACAGTACCAGGAAACTCATTGTGCCCCAGAGTATAGATGAAGTAAGCAACCTAGCTTTTTTTGATGGAGGTAGATCAAGATGATCCACAAGTCACACACATGAACAAGTGAGAACCAAAGAGTGATGTTTTGTAGGATGATTTTCAATTTTTAGAAGTTTTCTAAAACATATTTGAATGTTTTTATGATTTTTCTAACATATTTGAATGTTTTGGTTTATTTTGAAAGTTTTATGAAACTATGTACAGGAAGACAAGGAAGCATGGATGCCCCTAGCGATAGATGGGATGTACAAGGGCATAAGGCCACGTGCGTACGCGAAAAGGTGAAGATGTAAAAATGCCCCAAAATTAGGTGGGAGTATTCAAAGGTAAACTCTTCACAAGTAGAAGTGGGACCCAAGGCCATTATGGATAGGTTCAACATGATGATGAACATAAACCAATGAAATGTTGGGAAGAAGCAAGGATGCCCCCAGTGTAAGTTGGCCTAAAAGCACATGATAGAAAGGAAGGAGAAGATTGTTTTTGTGAAAGGTGACAAACATGTCCAAAACATGGCAAACAAGTAATCTTATACACATGGATGTTCTGAATGAAGTAGAAGAATGATGTGAATGATATGAATGTAGCTTAGAAGCCTCATGATGAAGAAGTGATTAACCAAAGGCAAAAATCGTAAGACAAGATATGGACTAGAGTAAGAGTCTGAACAAGATCCAAATGAGACACTTGGTAACATACTAATCTTACCTACTCATAGAGATCTAGTGTGTGCACGTGGAGTTTATTACCTCTTGAAGTGAAGATTTAATAGACAACAAGTGAAGAGACCCTAGCCAATGTGTAGGAATGATTTATTGTGAAAGGTGATTTTGTGAATGGATGGTGAAAGGATAGCCGTACATTGCTCCGCTACCGCCAGCTAGGCATCCATAGCCCGATGGAGAGATGTATTTGATTCTAATCACAACATTTCTCTACTACTAGTTAGGCATCCATAGCCCTAATAGAGATTATTGGAAATACCCCAAGAGAGAGTAATATATCAATTTTCTTTTGCTTTGTAGCTTTTAGCTTTTGATTTTTGATTGATTTTGATTCTTTTGCTTTCTAAAACTTATTTCAGCTCTCTTGTTTGACAAGGGGTTAAGAACCACTGATGGCTTGATGGAAGGAGGTGGAAGTGCTTACGATGATGACATTGGCTAGTGTCAAAAAATATGTCCAAAAGTTCTTCGCAACAAGTTTATTAGATGTTGAATGTGATAGGATCTCTAAGAGGTCAGTCGTTCTTTAATTTACCAAGGTGATAAAAGACCAGGGTCAAATAGATACCATAGAGATAAATGTCACAAAATGCATGTGAATAAGCTAACCAAAATATCACCAAAGGGATGAAAATGGTAGGAAGACTTGCAAAAGAATAACAAGGAAGGAAGGGAAGAAAGAAACATCCATGTGTACGCAACACCTGATTGCAATGTTTGATCTTTGTACCTTTGATTTTTGTTGTGTTTTCTCAATGTTTTTTTATTTTTGAATTGTTTTTTTATTTTTAGATTTTTGACAGTTTTAAGAGGTTGGGACTAACAAAGTCACTATGTGTGGTAAGATCCAACAACAATGTTTGTGACTTCCTTGATAAGGGAGACTAGGCATGTTTGTTTATCAAGAGTCATGTTTTCCCGATCTCAATGATTGTGGTGAGTTCACACTCAAAAAAGGACTGTGATTTATCTTGAAACATGGATTTTGTATGTGGGAGCTTGAGTTCCCTATCCAGAGGTTTATGCACTTTGTGCCATACTTGATGGTTACGTTGATGTGTGTTCTTGAATCATGCTTGATTTACAACTTTGAGATTGTTCAAGTTGTTGGGGGATTTTGAGCTCTTGGAAGTTTTGACCTAAGCTTGATAATGAACCTATTTGGGTTTCTTATAAGCTGACTTGTGACTTTTCTGACCTCGAGAAGGAGAAGAAAGTGAACGTTTATGATTGATGATAGGAATGAGAGAAATGATGGTGGGCTTGCCCCATGATCATTGGTAGAAGGATGATGTGATTGATGAAAAGGATACGGTCCAAGGATTGAAGAAGATGGGCTACTGGGAGGTGAGCCATAGATAGAAGATGAAGGGCTACTAGGATGTGGCCCAAGAATAGAAGAAGAAGGGCTACTAGGACGTGACCCATAGATAGAAGATGAAGGGCTACTAGGATGTGGCCCAAGAATAGAAGAAGAAGGGCTACTAGGATGTGACCCATAGATGTAAGATGATGGACTACTAGGATGTGGCCCAAGAATAGAAGATGATGGACTACCCAGGGGTGATCCATACATAGAAGATAAGGGGCTAGTTGGATGTGCCCCAAGAATAGAAGATAGTGGACTACTCAAAAATGTCCCACAAATAGCAGAGGGAGGGCTACTAGAAGGTGACCCACACCTAGATGAAGATGAAGGGATACTTGGCATTGACCCCATAAGAGATTGTGATTGAGGAATTATGATAGACAAAGAGTTATTGGGTGATGAGAAGATAGGCCATGGATCAATGCAAGACTAAGGAGTTTCATCACATAATGAAGAATGTGAAGATGGAAGAATAAGAGGAGGATCAAGTTGCATGACCTAAGGCTCTTCCTCCATTTCTTGATAAAAGGAATCAACCTTTTCCTCACAATATGCAGATGCATCAAAGTCTAAAGAGAATCCTTTCTCGTAATATGCTAAAGGAATATCTTCATATGCCCCTATAAATGCCCTGATTGTTTCTTCATTCTAAAAGAGATCAATCGGTATGAGTTGTTGATCAACCACCAGGGGTTGATTGGAAGAAAGAGATCAATTGGTGTGGAAGACTTAGAAGATGTTTGATGATGATTGATAGAAGAAATGATGTGGGGGATGAAGAAGATGTGTAGCTAGATGTCTCAGGAGTAGAAGAAGGTGGTGTGGACCTACCTATACAATGGTATGTCATATGTAAAATAGTAGGATTAAGTCCAAAGTCTATAGATTTTGATGCATGGGTCGATTCGATGTTTTTCTCTGAAGGACTTTGAGTCACACGAATCTTCAAAGGAGGAAGACTTATTGGGGGTGATTGATGAAGAAGGTCCTGCGAAGAAGAAGGGGAGGACCATGATTCAAGAATCACATCGGATGAATAATAACAAGGGTCCAAAGAAAGAGAGGACCGTGATTCAAGAATTGTATTAGATGTTTGATTGGAGGGATTTGGAGTCACACGTATCTTCAAAGGAAGAAGACATCGTTGAGGTGACTGATAAAGGGGTCCTACAAAGAAAGGGAGGACCATGACGTAGGAGTCATATTAAATGTATGATGAAGAGGTTCCTACAAAGATAGGGAGGACCATGACATAGGAGTCACATTAGATGACTTAGGAGTCAAATTAGATGAATAGTAGTTTGGATCTGAATAGTAGTTTGGATCTGAATCATCAAAAGAGTTAGAGGAAATATTTGGATTGGAATCCTCAAAAGAAGAGGAAATGTTTGGATTAGAATTAGAAGAAGAGTGGGGGAACTTGAATAATAATTTGGATCGAAGCATTCCAAATCATACCACCGACTATGAGATGAAGGTGGGGAATGAGTTACCCATATGGGCTCTCTAGCACAAAGAACCAAATGAGGTTTAGTTGTAATGGGAATCTTTTGATTTGAATTTCTAAACCTAGGTTCCATATTTTTGTAAGTATGGGGAACCGTGTGATAGTCAGTCATTTTTGGCACTTGTTTTAAGCACAAATGTCTAGATCTAGATAGTGTGATGGAACTCCTTCAAAGGGAAGGAAGTGACATGTCGATTTGGGTAGCATAAGGACAACCAGCTAGACATTTCGTAAGTATTGATATGCGTGTGATTTTCCAAAGAAGGTCTAAGGAAAATAGACATCGTGATGATGTAATATCTCGATGAGATAAAAGGGATTGTCCTAGAAAATAAGTTTTCTAAATGAATAATCACAAGGAACAATCATGGAAGTGTGAAACACAAAGCCAATCAACAAGGAAATACACCATATGAAAATGCGTGTGCAAAGATGATCAACACAATGTCAATATTTACGTCAAGCTCGAAATGAACAAGGTAAATATTAACAAAGGGTAGATGTGACTCCCAATCAAAGGATACCATGACAAGTTCAACAACCAACAAGGCCTAAATGTTAAAGGGTGAGGTTTACAAATGTAAGCCACGTAACCACACCAATTGGACACGTCTATCAAGCTTCACGGAGAAGTGAGATATTAGTGTCAAAGTGGTATCGAAATGATGCAAAAAAAAGTAAGTGACACCTTTCAAGATTTGGGACAATGTTTGAAATCAAACTAAGTCAAAGTATACTAAGGATGTGTTAAAACGTGGGCAGTGTAATGCCACAATGTGGACACTTAGATCATGTTTACGAGAAACATGACATAAGTATCTTAATTATGTCGAGACAATGCAAACGAGGTAACATGTCAAAGGGAGATAAAATGATGAATCAATCCTAACAATGATGATGATCTTGACATGGGTATCAAGATCACAAAGGCCACCAATGATATGAATATGCCTCCGCACACTTTAGACATTTAACTTACCCAGCCACAAACATGGATGGGCGTAAATGGACAAAAAAGTGGCAAAAACAATCGATTGGTAACACAGAGGTAGTCACCCTTCTTTTGATCAACAAAGTGTCAAAATAATGTGAAGGAAGAAAAATCAAAATGGGGATGAAAAATGTTGGCTTCACTTTGGTAGAGTTTCACCTCACCTTAAGGCAAGTAAAAACTAAGTGAAAGTAACGCACACATGTTTCACATGAAAAGATGGTTCACAACTCAACACTATTTTAGAATGGTCAAAGTGGGCTCCTGGCCAAAGTATATTTTCCTAGGTGGTTCTCTCATCCTAGGTGTTACAAAAATTATCCACGAGCGGGATGATTTACCCAAATAGTCCCGACTATCTTGGGAGTATCTCGAATTTTCCCCCTTCAAGCACAGTGGGCGTAAATGCATCCATCGTGTACTTAAAAGGGTCACGTAGGGACAACTTGTAATCTATCTCACAAAGGAATCACTAGTCAGATAGGTAGTGTGGAGCACTTCCCATTTCATCCACAAGGTTCCCTCTTGTGTGGACTACTTTGGGGTTCCTGGAACCACCCCCATTGTTGTAGCTTAAGGTGTTATGCCAAAGGGGTTATGTTCTAGTTGAGCGGAGAGGGACATACCCTTTTCTAAAACCTACAATATAGTGTTTTGAATATGTTGTTCATTTTATCTTGTTTAATTAGGTGTGGTTTTCTCAAACACCTTTTGACAACCTGTATAACAACTATATTAGTAGTTTTTGACTTTTTTTTGATTCCTCCGTTCTTTGACAAGCATGGTATTTTGGTCATGTATGATGATTTTTAGTAGTTTTCCATCAAAAGAGAAAACACCATTTTTGATTCTCCAGATCATCCAAGGACACAAGAGAAGAGCATACGTGATGTTTCCAAAATCTAAAAAGATATCAAATGGAAAAACACTTTAATTCAAATACACCAAGTTAACCAATTCCAACTCAAATATTCCTAACAACCTCAAAGCATCAAAAAGGACTTAAGAATCGTTTATGATTCCCAAGATCACCCAAGGGAATGCGAGGGAAGAGCATACATGATCTTATTCCTATAAGTAAACATGAAAAGTTTATTTAATCAAGTAAAAGCATGTAAAAACATCTTACAAAAATGAGTATGTGATTAGATAAAACCTGCAAGAATTAGAAAACCAAGAAAATCAAAAAATTCTAGAAATCCAATTTTTGCACTTTTTAGCAGTTTTTAGTAATTTGCATTTTTGGAGGTCTCTGGGGAATTTTGGGAGTTTTGTGATAGAAATAGTATACAAAAGTATCAAAATTTTGAAGTTCCAAAAAAGGACACTCGTTATCTTTCCAATGCTTATTCAAACTCAAAAATGGGTTAACGAGTCAAAAGTTATGATCAAAACAAGGAGCACTAAAAAGTTGTAACCAAAACCGGATTAAACATATACCCTCCCTTTTTATGCGTGTGTGCCCCCTTATAGAGACACCTATCCCACCCAAAAAGGCATGTGCACCACCAAAAAGAATGTGTGCACACTTTGTGTTTTTCTAGCTTTACGTGCACTACACCACCCAAGAGGTGTGTGCACCACCAAAAATACATGTGTGCCACTCTGTGTTGAATTTCACTTAACCAATGCACTGCACCACCAAGAGATGCGTGTGCACCACGAAAAGAGTGTATGCGCTACCTTCAATAAAAATAGTGCAAAATTTGGATAGAATTCTTGTGCTACCAAAAAATCATGTGTTCCTTCAAAAAATCATGTGCGCCATAGGAAAAGCATGTGTGCCACCACTTTTAAAATAATCTCGAGACTTCCAACAAAATGCCTGCACCACCACCAAAAAATACTACGTGCCACTAAAACAGCATGTGCACTTGGGTTAGGGTGTACACGCCGATCTGACAGGTTTTGATTTATAGTGAAGGTATAGTATGAAATGATGTCTCTGCGCCAGGTTAGTGCATCTGCATGTGCTTGGTTAGGGTATGTGCGCCGGGGTTAGTGCGTATGTGCTAGGATCGATAAACAGAGAACAGGTTTTGACAGTGCAGTGCATACCACCACCCGAGAGGTGTGTGCCACAAAAAATGTGCCTACGCTCTTAAAAATGTGCCTGCACCACACTTGCAACCAAAATATGGCAAAAAACACAAGAAAACTCACAATATCTCAAATTTTGACAAGTTAGTTTAAAAATGGAAACAACCCATTAAAATGATGGCTATGAACAAGAAGTTACACATATCAAATTAGTAAAAATTCCAAGAAAATGGACATTAATTACTACATGTGCATATCAAAAGTTAGCCAAAACAATGAAACTTAAACTAAAATGCCATGGGACTAAGGGTCCCACCGAGCGTGCCAAATGTGTGCATGTGTTGTTTTTAAACTAATGCTAAATATGAGTAAAAGACTAACACCTAAATAGCCTTAATTAGTAAGAGTTAAACAAACTACTTAGCACCATCATGATAAGAATTAAACAAGGGTTAGATGCTAAATATTCATCAATAAAACTTTGAAACTAACAATGTTAAAACATCTAAAATCCTCTATTCTCTAACAACATATAAATGAAGGGACCTAAGTAGGCTCCATGGCTATCAAAAATGGTTGTCCTTAGTGTTCCAAGAACTTAGGAATGAGGGTTTGTCAAAGTTTGGGCTACAAGACCCTTTTGACACCTCTCATATGACCTAAGCACTTAAGAAAGAGGCTTAACTCTTCAAGATGATGAACTCTCAAGAAAACAAAAGGAAAGCTCTTAGTCTATTTTGCTATATGCTTTGCATTTGTCTTCTCAAGAAGTTTAGGTGTAGGTATAAAGGTAGAAGGAGGGATCTTATATAGCCCAATGGATAAAGGAAACACTTCATCCCTTTACATGTGGGATAAAGGTAAAACATGATTAGGAATGGATAAGGTTGCTTTATAAAAGGTAACCTTACTTTAGAAGGGTTTAATTTATGCTTAGCAAGTCATGGGAGTTGGGGGTGTTTTAATTAATCAAAGGTGATTAACTAATAGGTAGATGTAAGCTTATAGAAGCTAATTAGAGGAATATTAGTATGATTTAGGCTATTAGAAGGGGATTAAATCAATTAAATATTGATTTATTGGTTAAATGGAAGGGAAAGCTAATTAATTAGTCTAGATAGAAGGGGTGATTTATTAATGAAGGTCATTAATTAGGGTATTTTTGGATAGGAGACTTAATTAATTAACGTAGTGTAATTAATTAATGACAACATGAGGGAAAATGAGTGTTATTGAGAATATGTCATCAATTTTCCGAGAAGATAGATAATCAGACACAATTTAATTATTCAAATCACTTAAGTGTAATTATGGGTGTCTAAATGGCACCCTTGATAGACTTGGTATACTTCCTGTTTATCTTCTCTTTCCTTTAACTTGCGCCTTAACAGTTGTATTATGGGTGTCTACAAAAGGATGCCCTGATAGACTCCATTTTCTTCCGCCTTTATCTTCTTGTGCTGCGCCTTAGTTGTGCCATTTGATCAGCTCTTCCTACTTTAAGCTCTAGGTCTTCTCTGCCAGCTCCTCTTCCTTCTTCCCTAGTTTTTCCTCTAGTACTCTTATCCTATCATTGTGTGCAAAGAGTCTAGCCTCATTCTTGACCACGACCTTGTTGAGTACGTTGCAGACTTGCTCTTCTGAGAGCTCTAAGCATTCACTAAGGGATTGGTCCCCTTAGATTTTGGCAATGTTATGAGCGCTCCTTGACAGACTTCAAAGTCTGGCTCATCAATGTGGGACTCAAATGCCCAAGAGAGCATCTTCTTTGTTTTGGGGCACACGCCCTCCTTCTCAAAATACCCCATGACTAAAAGCCTTTATGTGGGTACAATGCTTTGGAATCACACACATAGCACCTTCTTCGTGTCATCAACGTAGCCCATTACTTGCCTCTTCTCCATATCAAGAGTCTTCCTTCCCAAGCGCGCCTTTGGGGAAACTTAGTGTTAGAGTGGGGCCTCCTCCCAGGCTATCATGCTCTTTTTCAATATTCTCCTCCTTCCCTTCCTTCAACACTATGTCCACGTTGTGCTCCAACTCTTGGTCTACCAGGGCTTCAAGCATTTTCTTTGCTTCTCTTTCCGCCACCTCAATGATTTTCTCCTTCATAAAACTTATTGCTCCCTTCTTTTCCCTACCAACCTCTTCATTCCTTTCCATGTCTCTGGTGTCTTCCTCATCTTGTGCGCCCTTACACCACGTGAATACAAACTCCTACTTCTCATCTCCACTCTCCTCTTCCGAGTCGTAGATGCTGAAGACTTGTGGCTCCTGGTATTTTTCAGGCTCATCTTCCTCACCGTCATCTTCTTCACTCTCATCCCCTCTTCTACCCATGTACTTCTCCATGTTGTCGGTCACCTCCGAGTCAGCTTCCTCATATACCCTCCGATCTTTCTGAGAGGTGACTCATGAACAAGGGATTAGGTATTATCTTCTACCTCGGTGATTCTTTCTTAGTGAGGGGTTTCCTAGGTGCCTCTACTTCGTGTCTTTTCCTTCACCGGGACTTTCTCCATATGTAAGTGCTTGGTTTGGTGTTTGTTGTTGTTGCATGCTCACTTTATCAGCAGCGATGCACACTTGGTGCTTCTTCTTCTCCTCTTCCTCTCTTCTTTGGCATGGGATTCTTCCTACCCATGGGATCCTCTAGTATGGAGACGTCATTTTCCAGATATGCACCTTTCTCGAACTTAGGCCTTATATAGAGGTACACACACGTTGTGGATCCTCCAGTGTTAGGTAGTGTCATTGGCCTTGTCATCTGGATCTCGTGTGACACGTACCTCTCCATGTACACATGCTTTCTGCCAAGGTAATTTAGCTTCTTTCTCATCTCCCTATGCTCCCGGTCCAGACTACCTAGTTCCAACCTTAACTTCTTTGATTCCTTAAATCTGTTCACTCTCACTTGGAAGTATTAAGCAGTGAATGCGAAGGGAAGCTTACACCAAGGGCTCCATGATTTTTCTATTAGCTTGAATCTACCCGGTAGAAATGTTGATAAACAGTGAATTCAACTTCCCCCTCAGTGGCTGCTAGGAGTTGTTCAGGGATTCTCCACTGCCTCGAATGTGTTCCTTAGGCGCGTATACCATTTCTCTAGCCACGCCTTGTGGGGTGTTGTCATTGTATCACAGGCATACTTCTCAAACCTCTTCACTGGGTGAAGGATCCTCGAAGGGTACTCCCATACAAACTTTTCTAGTGCATCAGGCACTCCAATCTCTAAAAATACAATGGTGAGCAAGACGTTGCCGAAGAGGATTCTGTCACCTTCCTTCGTGCACTTAACGATTTCTTCTACGATGTATGCGAGATAAGTTGTATATATGGTGCCTTCTATAATTTTCCTACAGACATGTAACCAGGGTTTGTTGACTTGGGTCCACCTCTCCTAGCCATTCAGCTTAGTCACTAGATGTGTGGCCATTTTCATCATGGGGTCCTTGATGTCTGAAATGTCGTAATACCTCAACCCCTTCTTGCAGGCATATTCGGTGATGGTCTCCTGAATAGCCTCCTTGTCACCTAGGTCATCTTCCAAGCTATCTCCCTCACATATGAGGCTTGTAAATTGTGAGATAAGTGGGGATGAATGTGTATCTTACACCCTACAAATGTAAGTAATATTCATGTACCTGTAACATTAACCATTGGTACAGGCACTCTGGTTTTCCAAAATAGGGCAACTCATAGAGTTGCAACAGCCCTACCTTCTCTATTTTGACCTTAACGTCATCATTGTATATCGGAAAGCCCTCTGGTGTTTGTTTACTAGTGGGGTACACTAATTCCAGTGCCATTTCCTTCTCTATCATGTTTGTTCGGTGATTATAATCACTTACAGGTACATTTCTCAAGTGGGATTCCCACTCCTTCCCCATCATCACCCCATCTGGGTATTGCATCTCTGCATACCATTCTTCATTTGTGTTTACGTTGGGTTCTTGTTGTTTCACCTTTCCCTTGCCCTTTCCTTTCTTGGGTGCCATTGTTGAGGTCTTTTTATTACTCTATTCTTCCAATTCTTCCAACCTCTGATCTCAAATCCATGATATAACTCTCTTGAACCCATGCCCTAGTTTTTCGAACCCTAACTGGATCAAATTAACTCCACAAGATGGCACCTCCTTACAACCCTTTTCACGCCCATGTAACCCCTTCCTTCTAGTTTGCAAACTCAAACTAGCTGCTCACACTTTGATCTCATAGGTCTTTCTTTGCATGATCGAATCTGGAAACCCTAGTTTATAAAACTCACTCCTTTCTCTATTTCGCAAAGTGAAAATGAAAGAGCCTTGACCCTTTACTTATAGTTTTTCTCTTTTTGAACATTAAATGCTACTTCACCTACCACCATACTTTTTCATTTAATGTAGATTTTTCAAACAAAGCCCATCTTTAGCACTTTCACTCATGCACCCAACCTTGTGCAAAACTCCTCCAACCTTCTAGCACATAACCAATCTAACATGACAGGGAGACCCTTACAAATGCGTAACCCATGATGAAGGCACTTCTTCTATCCTGATTCTTGCTCTTGCCTACCTCGTGTTTCTTAAATGTGCTTTCTCCTTATTAGTACATGTGATCTACAAGTAGATTTACCTGCACCAACCATTCTTCTTCTATCTTTCTTTGTATACCTCTTTCAACCAGGCCATTCAACAAGGATTTTCAACACAACTAACTCGATACCTTAATCATGTGCTTCTTCACATTTCTCCACCCCACACTTAAAATGATGTGCGGTCCTCTACGTACTCAAAAATTCTCAAAAATAGAAATAAGGTTACTGGTGCCCAAGGTGCAAAACAAAAAAACAACACGAAAGGGAAACACAAGAAAGGGAAAGCATAAAGGAAACTTCTAAACTAACTGGAAAAACTACCTTAGTTATAAACACCAAGAAGAATTATTTAAAGTAGGGCTTCAACCTACTCCCATTGAAGTGTCTAGGTAACTTCATCTCATCCAGCGCTTATGTAGACTTATCGGCATGCACCTAAATCAAGGATGTACAAGATTGTGTAAGGACCCAACCAATGGAATTTCAACTTCCCGGTGGCATAGAAACTTAGAATCATATAGTAACACCATCTGCCCAACCTCAAACTTCTTGTTCCTGATGTGGCAATCATGCCAAGCCTTTTTCTTTTCTTTTTCTATTGTTTGGCTCCACCTGGCGAGTGATTGTCTCTCATCCAACTTCATTAACTCATCAATCCTTTCTTCCAATGCTTGTTCATCACCTAATCCTCCTGCACGTGCTATTCATAGAGAAGGTAACATAAATTCAATCGAAAAAAGAGCTTCCATGCCAAACACCAATTTAAATGGTTTTGCTATGTTTATCCTTTTATACGTTGTCATGTAAGCCTATAATATAACTGATACTTTGTCATCCCAATCTTGTCTTGTGACATCATAAATTTTGGTCAAGGTATCTTGTTGAATGCTTCCGTGGTTCAATTTTCTTGAGGGTGATAGGGCATAGTCTTGTGATGAGCCACCATGAACTCTGATAACAAGATCCTCACAGTCTCGTTCAAGAAATGTGTACCCCTATCGCTGGTCAAACTCAGTGGGCATCCATAGCTTGTGATAATGTTCTCCCATAAGAACGTTGCCATTGTTGTTGCCATGCAGTCTTTATTTAGGGCTACCTCTGCCCACCTTGTGAGATAATCCATATAAGTGATGACATAAAGGGACCCAGTCCTATGTGTTGCTGGTGCAATAGGTCCCACAAAGTCTATCGCCCACTTTTCAAAAGGCTTCGTGCTAGGAATAGGGTGTAAAGGAATTTCATCTCTCCTTCCTGGTTTTCCAATGCGCTGACAATGGTCACATGCTTTACAATAATCTCTATAATCTTTGTACAAGGTTTCCCAACACAAACCTACCATTAATATCTTGCGCACGGTGGCATCACCTACATAATGCCCACCCGCACTTCCTCCATGATGGCTAGGCACTCATGCTCTAAGACACACCTACGCAAAACTTCATCATGTCCCAACTTGTATAAGTATCCACTAATTAACATGTAGGGTGTGGCGCATATGAAAAACTAATTCTTTTCCAATGTCTTCATTTTGTCTGGCACCACACCTTCCTTTAAAAATATTGCAATCTCTTCCAAATCTAAGGGTGCGTGTCACAACCTAAAAAGTTGTGCATCTAGCATTGTTTCCTCAATACTCTACCCATCCTCCCCTGAATCAATTCTTGACAAATGATCAGGCCCACAGTTTCTTTTTCCAAGCTTTACTAAAATGGTGAATTCAAAATCTTAAAACAACAACACCCATCAACATATACATCCTTGTTCACTAAATACTTTAATACGATGTGGTCGGTCTAAAACACAAAGGGTGTTGCCAGTAGATATTGTCTAAACTTGAAGAGCACGTAGATCATTGACAATGCCTCACGCTTGGTTGTGGTATAGTTTTTCTCTACTAGTGTCAACTTCCTACTTGCAAAACACAGAATATGATCAACAATCCCTTCACCTGGTTGTGTAAGAATTGCTCCAATGGTGGTCCCTGAGGCATCTACATGGACATGGATGGGTTTTTCCCAAGAGGGAAAACATAAAATAGGCTTGGTGATAGGCCTATCTTTTAATGTATCAAATGCTCTTTGTTGCACCTCTCCCCAATGGAAGACACTTTTATGTTTAAGCAGCTCCTCTAAAGGTACAACAATCTTGGCATATCCCTTAATGAATTTTCTATAATAGCCCGTATGCCCAAGGAATCCACGCATTGTGCTCTAGCTAGTAGGCTCCCTTAACCCCACAATAACTGCAACCTTAGCGGGATCTACCAACAAGCCCTCCTTACATATGATATGCCCCAATAAAGTCCTAAAGGGTGTAGAAAACACACATTTATTAATGTTGAGGGATATCCTCAACTACCTACACCTCTCAAACATTAACCTCAAATTGTCACAATGGTCCTTAACTGGACCATATCTTTCTAATCATCCAAATAGACTGAAGAAACTTATAGATGAAGTCCTGGAATGCTTGCACCACTATACACGAAAAGACAACTGGCACATTCTTTAATCCAAAGGGCATGACCATATATGCAAAAATTCCCCACTCGGTGGTGAAAGTTGTCTTCTCCTGGTCTTCCTTTGCAATCCAGACTTGGTGGTACCCTGAAAATCCATTCGTAAAGGAATAGATCTCATGCCCAACGAACTCCTTCCAAAATTTCTTCAGTAAAGGGGGTCAGAAAGGGATAAATGACACAAAATACATTCAATTCCATATAATCCACACAAATCCTAATCTTCCCATCCTTCTTGATGCTAATTACCATCAGGCTTATCCACTCTAATTCTTCCACTGCCTCAATGATCCCAAAAGCTATCATTTTGTCTATCTCCTCCTTGACCTTCATGCACAAATTGGGATTCATTCAGTAGGGCCTTTTCCTAACCGGGCATGCACCATCCTTCAGTTTTATCTTCATCTCCCCCAAGGAATGATGAATGCCTTTAAGCTCATGGTACCCACACGGGAATAAATCTTCAAATTCATGCAGCAAATCAATGATCTTAGATACCTCCTTCTCCATCTGGTAATCTCCAATAACAACTTCCTTAGGTTCTTCTCCTGAACCGATGTTAACTTTATTCATTTTTAAAGGCTCATGGTAGGCATGCATGTGAGTATCTACACTTTCCACTACCTCACGCATCCTTACAGAATGGATAACATATAAGCCTTCTGATTCCTCTACATCAATCACATATACCAACTTTCCCTTCTCCTTTTCCAAACACGCATGCTCAAGTCAGTAACTCTTCTATATCCTCTACTTCTTTAAAGCGCACCTCTAATCCTAGTATACCTAGTAATTCCAACAACATATCTTACATGTTGGCACTATCTCTCATGGTAAGGTGCTTGATATCCTACAAGTCCTTATCAATCGATGGTTTGGTACTACGATACTCAAAGGTTTGAATAAGGTTAGCCGCGACCTCTTGCCAATTCCTTGTGTAGTGGTGTGTCAACGAATGAATGTACCATGCACGTGCATAAACCCCGTAGTGTAGAATACAACTTATGCACCCAGAGGGATGGTGGAAAAGCTTCCACGCCTTCTCTTCGGACTGTTCACACTCTTGGATATGGAAAGAGGTGGGATTCTTCCCATGGTAGTCTTTGATGATGGTGGGTACATTGCTCTACAAAATTTAATAGAGAGAGTAATTATTACCTTGCACCATTCTTAAAGGTTCTCCTAATGTGTGGCCCACCACCAAGCTCTTTGTGCTAAGAAAGACATAACTTAACACCCCCTCTCGTTCCTTTCCATCCTTCCACTAAGATTCCACCTACTACAAAAATATCTCGGGAAGATTCCTCCCGAATACTTGGATAGATATTTTCCTCTAAGGTGCCTAACCGTATGCGCCTTTGTTACCTTGGTCACCGATCCTCTCAACTACTATACCATCAATTCGTAATTCCATGTGCCCCAATTGTCACATACCAGTGCTGGTGGTATCACTCATTGACTAAGCATCTTCAAACTAGATAACCCCATTAGTAGGGTGTACCATCTCGGGTCTCTAATTGAGCGTACATAAATCCTGTCCCGAGAACTTCCTCCCCTATCCAGTTTGATATAGGGTGTTGAATTCCCATCGAGATAGGGTTATAATGACACATTCCTCCTTGTTCTCAAAGCTGATGTACCCTTTGTTGAATCAAGGTCTGCATTGTTCTTGTAAAACAAATGACGCCCAAGTAGTCTTTGGGAAATTGTCTGCGCATCGACGAGTGCCAAGAATTCCAAGTCCTCATTAAACTTGGCTCCTGGATAGTAATAACTATATCCTTCGGACACCGATGGGCATTTTGCTTAGTCTTGTTTTCCATATACAACACATTCGAAGATGGTTGTAATGCAGGTCTTCCCATCTGATGCCATGCATCTAAAGTCAGAACATTAACCTCTGCACCTGTGTCAATGAGGATATTGTTGAGGATCCATCCATCTATAACTACATTCAACGTAATCTCCTTGTCATAGTCGAGGATGTGAGGGGGAAGGTTTGTGTGCAAGACTTGTGTCTCACGCTCTTCTCTAGTGCATGGTACCTTCTCTCTCAACCAGGATCCTAGCAAGGGAATGATATTCTCCTTCCTTGTTCCTCCCTCCTAGATTTCTCCTTTAGACACTTTGGATCTCCCCTTGTAAGCTCTTAATAACATCCATGATGTCTGATATATCTCCTTTTGATGTGTGGGATCTAGATACTTTCCATGAATGACCTCCTCCCTTGAAACTAGGGTTTTCTATCTTGGTACCTCTCTTGCGCATGCATCTTCTTCCCTTGTTATTACCAAGATAGGTTTTAAACCTACATCCCATGTTACTCTAGGTATCCACTATATGTCTACCTTCTTAATACTAACCATTACAGTGCCTTTTTCCTTCCGGTGCTATTGATTCATATGCTCAAATAATTCTGGGCACTCCTCATACTTATGCTTCTTCCCACACCACGAGCACTGTAACAGGTCTAGGCATTCATGTTTGTAATTTTTGTAGATCCATAGTTGAAAAATGTTCCGCATAGAACTCACTCCTTCCTCCTCCACAGTTACCTCAACCATAGAATCCTCCTCGAAAACCCCTTCCGTGTGTGCCTCCATCTGTGTGCTCCTCATAATGGCAATCATCACCTTTAGAACCACTAGCAATGTTGGTTTTGCATACCCCATGATCAATGGTCTCATGGATCTAATCAATGAGCCTATAGTACTTAGTATCATGGGATGTAGAGGTGCAAATTTTGTAATAACAAAGCATACATTCTTCCTAATTATGTGCTACAACAAGGGGCATCTACTTGCATCATGGTCCCCATGACAAATTTCACAATCTATTATCATAGCGCGCACCGTCCTCCTGGGGAAATTATCCTTAATATGCCCCTCTACTTCACAATCTATGCACCAAAAACCATTGCAAGTCTCATGGGATGATTTCACGGATAATTTTTCCAACTGCTTGGCCATATCAGCAATCTGAGCCTCTAAGAATGGGCTAATGCCAGTATCAACACTACCAATAGCCTCAGTACATAGGGCAGCCTCAAATGCCTTGCACAAGTCTGTAAAATTTTTATAAGATAAGGCCCTTTGAAAAGGGGTGAGCAGCCATCCAACAAACCACTTGTAACACCCTTGATTGTTTTTATTTTCCTCCTTTACATTCAAGTGTATATATGTGATTTTCCTTATAAGGATATGTTCTTCTGATTTTTGGAAATCATGCTTGATATGGATAAGTCTTTTCTGCTCTTAAGCTCCTTTGATCGAATTGGTATGACTTCTTTGAATTCATTTTTCACTTCTGGAAGGTTGTTTACAATCTAGTTTAAGAGTTGTGAACTTGTCTTTTATCCGACTCACACTTCGATTAATTTCAGTGATCTACTCTGTTAAATGAATGGTAAAATCAACATTTCATGTGTTAAGCTACATGTTGGACTGAACTTTTTTGTTGCAAGTTCTTTTACTACTGTGTGAATGCATTTCCATTCAGTAGGTGGTTTGACTTGTGTCTTTAAGGATCGACCAAGACAGTTCATTGTTGATAAAAATAGGCATGCAGCCTGAACACGGCATAAGGGATACCCAGGACCCTATTGAGGATTGACTTACAAAATCCTAAGCTAGGTGGAAATATTTCCTACCTAAGCTATGTTACTTGATACAATTCTGTTTCTAACCTAGAACCTAATACTATGAGGTTATTGGTGATCTAACCTAGTTCCTAAACTATGTATTTTTGATATTCACCTAAAGGTTTATCTAACCTAATTGCTAAGGACCTATGTTAGGGGTTAGTGGTTAGTGTTATATCCTAAGGTATAAACTTTAAATTACCTAAGATCTAACCTAAGCCATTAATCTACCCTAAGTTATTGGATGTGAATTGGAACCTAAGTGGTCGCATACGTATTGGTGACAATTTCTATGGCATTAATGTTAGTGATAAGGATGGAAGGCATACGGACTGCCAGCTTTGGCAGGGGTTAGTTTGGTTGGCAGAGGCCTAGGTGGTAGTATCACTAAAGTTTGAAATGTTTGTTAAAGTTGATTTGGCACTCACTAGATTTGGTAGAGAGTGGCAAGGAGAACTAAGTGGGAAACTTGGAGTTAATGAAATTAATTACATTTGGATTTTGAGCCCAAACCACCTTGGTAGGAATGCCAGTGGATTTTCTTGAGTTGTTTCATTTTGCATGTTCTCCGATTTTCTTTCTACATGCGCTCTGGTTTTTCGAACCAGCAATTTAAGCTTCACTGCATGGCTATTTTTGAGGTTTCAGATCTATTTTCATTTTTTGGAATGTATAAAAAGCACTATGGAAGAATTTTCTAGTTGTTTGATCTTTCATGGAGAAGAGGAGAAGAAACGAGCTCGGTTAGAGGTCTTCTTCGATTTCACAGTGGCACTATCAGGCATGATAGGCTCTAACTGTTAAAATCTCTTGCTTCCTCTAAATGTTTTCATTAAAGCAACTTTTCTTTGATGTGTTTGTGCATTTCATACTTATCTGGTTAAATAATTTGTTGGGTTTTTGTAAAAACTTGCATTCTGGGTTCGAAACCATGAAATAAGTGATTCAGTTGGAAGCTTTAGTTGTATTGTCTTTTGCATAAAAATCTTGGCATGCAAGAGTAAAATTAGTAACCCTGTTAACTTTTCAGGTTGTTGGAAATTGTTGTTGGGTTTCGACCACTATTGTTGACTATGAATTATTAGTTGATTTTTAAGAATAATGTTGAGTTCTATCTATGTTGTTGAGATTATTGTTTTGAGAACTCACTGCGCTTGGTGATCTCAAGCTGGTAAGGAACTTAGTCGTATAAATCTTACATGTAAATTAGAGCTTCTATTGGAAACTTGTTTCGATGGATAGAACCATTGTAGAGGTTCTCGGTACTACGGTGATAATGTTTTATTTCATGGTTAATGGGCTATGGATGAAACCCGTATATGGTTTGGTCTTTGTATTCTTCTTGCGAAAACTTGACTATCTTTTTGGAACTCGCATGCACCTGGAACCTATGTTTGATATGTTAGATAAACTAGACTGATGATTTAAGTTTGCTTAAGGTATGGTGCTGGTGAACTATTGTCTTTTGAATATTTATCTGTTATTGAAGATTTGTTTTGAACCTGGCTTTCATGTTTTGTTGCCGTCGGGTTTGAGTTCTGTTGAGAATCTTTCAATCAGTATGAAACAGGGTTCAAAAGGTGTTAATTGAAAATGGAAAATAATTTCTTATTCTGAACCATATATAAGTAATCTCTTGTACTATGTCTAGTATTATGATGCTTGTGCATTGTGAATTTGTGATTTGAATATTGAGATGCAACACTGTGCAAGCAAATTTGTTACTTGGTGTTCAATTGAAATGGTAACTTGAACGACGTGTTGGTTCAGATATTATTGATTTTTGATCATTTTATAGCTAAGAGGGAATGTGTTGTTACCCTAACTTGGTTTTTAAACTTTAAATGATTCGATTCTTTGAGGAAGTTATGTTTATTTCATTGTGCTCGGAATTGAAATATGAGTCTTGCACAGTATGAAATTATATATATATATATATATATATATATATATATATATATTATTGTTGATATTGTCGTTTATTGGGAAACCCAATCTATAGTTTTTATAATGATGCATTGATATATGGTTGAGATAGTTCTGCCTTTCCTGGACTATCGGAAATCTTGAGGGTTAGTATTAACACAGATTTCCTACCTCTTGATGGGTCTAATAAATGAATGTCAAGTCTTGAAAAATAAATTGTGATTTAATAGATAGTTGCGAACTGTGTTGAACTTCACTGTTTTATTATCAAGTTTAAAAAGGGAAAATTTATGGTAAGGTGGATGGGACTTTACTGTTGTTAGTAAAAGGGTTCAAAAAAAAATGTTGCATGTTTTCTTCTTATTTATAATGTTTCAAATAGAAAGTAGAAATCATGCATTATATTGGGAAAGTTGAGAAAAGATGTAGCAGTTAGTTATCTCTTTTCTGATTTTGTTCTTGTTCTCTTTTCTTGGAACTCCTGCTTGAACATGAACTGTATGTTTAAAAGGAGGTAAAACTGTTTAATTAAGTTGTAAGATTTGATTATAGATTGGGATCATATTATGATAGGTATCCTTTTCTAATGCAGATTGGGTAAGTTCATTGGTTGGAACTTCCTGATTTTATTCTGATTGGAAAAGAGAATCAATACTTAATTTAGTCTTTTTACACCTTTTAATTGACTGAAATTAAGCAGGAAGAGTTGGTTGATTGGCTGGCTAAGAGAAGTTGTAAACTTATAGTTGACTGATAATCTATCATGTTTTCTAGGATTACCTTTATATGAATTTGTTTGATGAATACTTTAAAATGTTGAATTTTAAAGTAGTAAACCTTTAAGAGGAATAGTTAAATCATGATATACATTTGTTTCTACCTTTTCGGATGTTAAGTACTTGGGCATAACGGAGATGTTTTCTCTCCTGCTTTACTTGACAAATTGGATGAAACATCTTAATGTGAATATGCTGAAAACATTTCCTGAATCTTTTAGTAAGGATAAGTGTTGTAATATATTTGGCGAATTAGAAATAATGATATGTTATGATTGTTGTTTTATAAAGATAATTGATAGGATCAATTATACTTGAATTTGAAGGACAAATTTATAGAGTATATTTTGTTCTTCCATTTTGTTAACTCTGCCTTAGTATTACTCTTCTTTTATTAATATTACATATGCTTTGGGGGTATGAAATACTAGTGGTTCATTAAAGCAGGGTTGTTCTTATTGGGAAATTTAGTGGATTGCACTTCATTTTAAGGCTTAGTGCTTATCATGCTCAGTTCATTGAACTGACCCGTGCTAGCAATTTTGCAGATGGACTTCGTAAGTGATAAAAGAAGGAAAAAACTTATATGATGCATTGGCTGATCTAAGTTGATTCTTGTGAAGAATTCTGATTTGTTCTCAAAGTTGTATTGTAAAAAGAAAATTTTTCTCTTATTGAATGAAGGCTGTTTGTCATACAGTATGCCTAAAATACATAAGTTGTAAATGTATGAGTTTTGGAAATGAATTGAAAGATGAGAATTCACTTGCATAGATTGTGTAAACTATTTTGTACCTTTATAAAAACAAAAGAAAACCTACCTTGTTAGTATTCTTCATGTTATTAATATGTTTAAATGAGTATCTTGAATAGGTAGGAATAAGGAAATTAGAGTAATTTCCCTAAACGGGATGCAACTAAATAAGTTACAGAATTCAAGTTCTTATCTAAGCAATTCATATTATTAAGGTAAAGTGTAATAAAGTTACAATGAAAATTATCAAAAATGTAAAGGACATAAACGGGGTGTATTATACCCTAGCATTTAACTATAAGAGGAAGATATGATTGTTAATCATTAAGACTTAATTATAATAAGTCTGATAAATTTCAGCCTAGTAGGTTGATACACTTCCTTAAGTGGTTAAGTCATTTAAAATAAAGGAACTTAAGTTGTTGCTGCCTTGTTTCTGGATAACGGGTTGTTAAGTCAAACTAACAAATATGGAAGCAAACTTAAGTTAATTAAAGTTCTTAGGATTATATGAATCTGAATTTCAAAAAGAACTTAAAGAGTGTTGGACTCAGGGTTTGATGGGCTACCGAAATATGTCATCTATTAACCCAAATTTAACTTAACGTAAGTAAACTCTCAAAGGTATGTACATCTTTACGTGGATTTTCTGTAGGATGTTGACACATGTCAACTACAAGGTTTTACCTTCGATAAGATTAGGATCTTCTCGAGGATACAACAGTGGTAGTTAACATGTGGCAACACCCTTCTGCATTGATCGTCAAGATCTACACACCTTTGAACTTGATCAAGATTTCCCTCTAGGACTAGTTAGTATCATAGTTAGGATATGAAGTAGCCCTCTAGGACTCAAGGTACCTTGGCACACGAGGTTAACCTAGGTTGACCCAGTATGCCAATTTACCCTAAGTCTTTGTGAGCCTCATCATATCATGACCTATGTTGTTAAGTTTGAACTAAAGTTAAATCTTGGGCAAGGGGACCGAGGAAGTCGTGTAAGACATTCTAGATAACAATGGAGTGGGGTGAAGGATGTATTCCAAATTAACGAGTATGTCGTCAAGGAATAAGTAATACGAACACTATATTAGAAATCTTTGGCCAAAGTATCATAAGTTGTTTATTGTGTTTTCTTATGTCACCAATTCTAAGGATCATGATGACGATGAATATTGGTAACAAATATTTAGTTAGGTTCCTTGGATAGATCACTTAGAACCCGAGCAACGGGTAAGAGAACCAAGTATATGAAGTATTCAGATAGAATATTCAAAACTCAATGTTACACATGAATGGATCGGTAGATCACCGAGTCATGGAATGAATAGATCGATTGCTTTCGAGTCATTACGATTACATATGGTTATATGTTATAAGAATGATTTTTGGAATGTGTGTTCTAAATTACGTATTTAGAATAGAGAACATTACGTAAAAGAAAAATCCTTGTTTTTAAAGTCTTAAAATGGGAATGTTACACCACCGAGCATGCTTTGAAGGGTATATGATAATTTAGACAAGAGATTTTTAAAATGTGCATCATACTCCCACACACTCTCTGCCATCCCTTGTTGAATCTCCTTCAAAGTGCTTTGATGCTCTTCTGCTCAAACTCAGGAATGTGGAACTCTGCCAAGAATGCATTCTTTAAAGTAGTGTAGTCCACCACCATTTGATGAGGGTCATACTTCCTATACCAGCTATGTGCACGCCCTTACAACATGGTTACAAAATAACTAGCCTTCCATTCTAGGGTTGTGATACCCTTCGTGTGCCATAGCAGTTCACACTTGTGAACATATTCCGTAGCATCCTCAATGCCCCTGTAATTTGGTAAATGTAGACATTTCAAAGAATACCTAAGGTGGTGGTGGGGTTCCCGTCCTTCGAGATAGAGCCTTGGTTCCATCCGGTGTTTCCTCCGCCACCTAATCCACCACGTCCATCGTGTCTTGTGCCTCCAAAGCCACCAGATCCACCAAAATCACTGGGTCTAATAGGGCATGTAGGAGTTGTGACAAGTACCCCATGGTCCCACTAAACTATGCACTGATGGTCTTTGATAGCACCCCACTACCACTACTGTGTCTGCACCATTCCCTAATGCGAGACCAAAAGCTTGTACACTTGCTTCTTGTCCAAAGACTCCTTTGAATACTAGAATATGTGCAGCCATAGAAGAAGGAACTGAAAAATTGTATCTCCTAGGTGTGGATCTATCTCTTCCACTTATATCAACTGGGTCAATAAAAATTCTTCTTGGTTCGGGAAAACCAAGCGCCGTGGATCGATCCACCGGGTGGGTTTAGATATGCGCCAAAGATTCTCCATGTGATGAACTCTCACCAGAAGCCAAAGGGGTCTCCCTCACATGCTTACCAAGATGGGGTAGCATAGACTACTCAGGTTCCACATCCTTGGTGTGAACCTCAACTCCTTCCCGCAACATCTATCTCCATAGATCCATCATACTAGTAGCCTCGTGTCATCTAACAATCTCCCTTTCACACGCTTTGCTATACTTGAGTCGTCTCTCTGCCCTCTCCTTCTCTGTCATGATATCTGTCATCTTCCTCCACCCAAGATCCCTTACCCAATGCTCGAATGGTTTATCCGACCATTGGGAATGCCTCTAAACTCATAGTAACCATCAATATCTTCATAGCTAGAAGAATAGCACGTAGAAATGTTCCTCTAGGTTCTCATAGAAATTAAAACTCAGCAACCTCCGAATAAGAATACATAGAAATGGCATACTCTAGAGTGTAGCTAGCCAATACTCCTCTCCAAAAATGATCTACAAGACAGTCCACGTCAAATCTGCATCCTATAGCCTTTGGTAGGCTTCTTTGGTCCACATATGTGATCCATAATACCAACTTGATCTAGACACATAGGCTAAAATCCATTCATATAGTTCTCCTAGGAAGTATTAGAAGAAGGTCTCATATAGATCGTGGTATAGGTTCTCTTCTACCCATCTACGTGCATTAAACTCAGGTCCAAAGGTCTTTGAATCTCTAAGCAAATTCATCTTCCATGCTCTTGAACCATGATTCAACATTTTCCAATGTTAACCGCTCAGTCATTAATCATTACATAGAAAATGATGTATGTTATATCCCACTACAACTTCAAAAAGAGGTCCTAGCAACGGAACCAAGATGTAGTCATTTTTACTCCCATCACAAAATGAAGGAACCCCATGTGCTCCACCTATCACCCAACAAAATTTGAGCGCTACCCAAGGCACACATGGGTATCGAGTCTCTCTTTTATGTGAGTTTAGTGGGAAACATCATCTATTATTAGTGTAAGAGTTGTGAGACATACAAGAACCATAGGGCTCAGAACGGCCTCTAGATACTTACAATCACTTCGACTAAGTGCTTTAACAGAATCGAGAACATGTATTATGACAAAGAAATATACAATCTTTCATACTTAGCATGAAAGGAAAGAGAACTCATGAGGGAGAAATATGCATTAGAACCATTGATATTCATGTATATATTATATCAAGTAACCTCATTACATTCATTGAACCATTACAGAGTGTCACAGAGAAGAAGACCACAGTCATGCATTTCACTGGACTTATATAACTAAGCTACCTAAAGAAAATTTATAACTCCATGCCTTGTACATAATCTCCGAATGCAAATATCCACTAACAAAGTCCTCACAAGAATTATGCAAAGCTCTACCCATACTTGTCTCTCAAACTCACACTCTCTCTAACCCACTATATCTCAAACTCATATATCTTTTACTCTACATGAACTTGTATTTATCGCTTTCCTACACTGCCAACTCACCCTCCAATGCCCTCAGATCTGGTGCCAAGTGTCGAATGTGGTCCTTCATGTGAGCATGCTTCTCCAGGCCTGAGCTTTCCACTTTATCTCATGATGTTCTTCTAGAATATTCCATCCAAGGCATGCCCCTATCTGGGCTAACCTGTCACCAAGTTGGCACCTTATCCATGCGTAACCGGTCATGATTTTCACGTGTTCTACCCTGGGCACTCAAATTGACTAAGTCTCAAACCTCGTTTCACACATCGCACGTGCTATGTGCTTCCTTAAACCTTTCTCTAGCACGCTTTTTCCTTACGCACCTTTCCATAACTTAGACCTTGCGTGCCTATGCGCCTTCATACTTGGCCAATATTACGGGGGTCTAACAGTCCCCACTATCCCACCGAATGGCATGCTAACCATCCGTGATATTGCACCGCTACTATATTTTTCCACATGTCGCCTCTATATGTGATACCCAAGATTTTTGTACCTTTAATTTGTCCAAATGTTGTACTTGATAATATACCTTCAAACACTAGAAATAATTATGCAGCCATCAATGTACCAAATGAGAAATTATACCTCATAGGTGATGATCAATAACATCTACCAATTCCAAATGGACTAGTAATACTTATCTTTAGATTTGGAAAACTAATTTCCAAGGGTTGGTCGCTAGGTAGATTCATATGTGCACCGACATCTCTTCTCCTTTCTTCATATGATGAGATCTCTCCAAAAGCTGAGGGGTTTCTCTTCTTCTTTCCAAGATGGGGTAGCACAGATTGCTCAAGTTTCATGTCCTCCATGTGAACCTCAAATCCTTCCCACAACATCTACCTCCATAAATCCATCACTCCTATAACTTCACATTGTCTTGCCAACTCCCTCTCCTAAGCTTCATTATACTTAAGCCACCTCTCCTCTCTCTCCATTTCTACTACAAGGTCTATCATCCTTCTACCACACCACTTCTATGCCTCACATTTAGAAGGAATTTATCTAGCCATGGGAAAGGCTTCCAAACTCAAAGTAATGACCAAGTATCTTGAAAACTAGTGAAATAACATGACAGAACGATCCTCTAGGACCTCTCAAGAACTCAAACTCAACAATCTTTGGCCAAGAATACATAGAAATAACATATTCCAAGGTATAACTATTCAAAACTCTACTCCATCAGTGATCAACAACACAGTCCATGTTAGATTAGCACCATGTAGCCATTTATATTCCTCCTGGTCCAAACATGAGGTCTATGGTACCAAATCTTCCTTGATGCATATGTTGATAGCAATTCATACAAATCTATTGGGAAACAACAGAAGAATTTCTCATAGATTTCGTGATACAGGAGTTCTCCTCCACCCATTTTTGTGCATCAAACTCAGATCCAGTATTGAACCTCTGAGAAAACTCATCCTCTATGTTTTTGAGCCATGCTTTGATACTATCCAAGGTCAAGTGCTCCGTCATCACACATTCCTCTCATAATAGCTTCAAAAGAGGTCCCAAAAATGGAACCAAGATGTAGTCATTATTTTACCCTTAATATTTCTTTCTAACCCCAAGTGCACCGAACTATCATCCAACATATGGTGGGAGCTCACCCGAGGCACATGTGAGTGCCAAGCCCCTCCTTTATGTGAGCTTTGAAAGAGATTTCTTCCATTAATGGAGGTTTATTTATAGAAACAGAAGTACATTCATCTACTTTTAAAGGAAGAAGGTATAACTAATAGATCTACACATTAATGCACTACAAAAGCTAAATAGCATTATAAGAAGTACACAAAACTAGATATGAGTCATGATAAGCCATATAGCATGAGGTTTTACACCTGTAAGGAGTTTGTATAGAATAGATCAAGGTATATTGATTTAACAGAGTATTTGGTAGCCATACTACATTCAAAAGGGTCATCTTAGACCATATACACTAAATGACAGAGACTCAACTCATGTAAGCCTATATGATCAGAGATCCTAACTATAATTTTCCCCATTATTTCCCTTGTTATAGATCTCGAGTACCCATACATATGTTTTATGGTATCCCTTACAACCCTCTAGCACTAAGTACTCTAAACCCTAACACCATGAACTCTAAACCCTTAGCATTTCTACAACACTTCATTACTCTCCTTATCTTTCTCTGCATTCTCTATGCATTCTCTCTATAGTCTCTTTGTATTCTCTCTGTATATCTACTCTTGACCCAAACACCTCTTTAAATAGGATCATCGACCACCACCATGACTTATCTTCTGAGCAGATCACATGCCAAGTGTCGATGTGGTCCTCCATTGGTGAATTCTTATCCTCTTTGCAAACCTTCCACTAACTATAACAATGTATTTGGGAATATTCCCCAAGTGAAATATCCTTTTCTTGTGCCCCAAGGTTCTAGGTTGTCACCTTAGCCACTCATCATGCCTATTAAGGTCCTCTCATTTTTCCTCAAGTGACTCCATGATGTCGGATATAGATAAGTCCTTTAAACCCTTGTTCTGCCTATTGCACATGTCCTAGTTTCACTTAAACCCATCTTAAACCCCTTTTTCCTACACATGATTTTCCCTAAGTTCCCTTCTATCTCCTAATCCTGCACACACGTGTGCCTCTTAGTACTTCACCAATATTTTAGGGTCCAATTAACCTTAAGGTGATATGTCTTAAGAAAAATTTTACAATAAAGATCGAGGACCCCAATCCCAGATACTCCATGGTGGAGTTATAATATAACTAAGAAAAGGTTTGAAGATTAAGGCTATAGACACAATCATAAATACAAAAATATATACATAGGTGGTGAAGGCATCCGTAAGTAGATATGAGAAGATAGACATGATCAACTATATAAAAGGATCTCCACAAGTACTAAAGGCTTTCATATGTGAGTGAACAAAGACAAAAAATATTACCTAGGGGAAATAATGTCCAGTACGAGATGAGTTTTTAGGATTTTTAGATGTTTATATGAGGTCAAATTTAGAGATGGATGTTTTTAATGAGTTTTTCTTAATCAAAAGGTATATAGGATTCACGTTGGGTTCACTAGAGAATTTATGCAGGCCAAAGATGTGTCTCAATATATTTCACTCCTAAATCATCCATTTGACAAGGGTATTGAGGTAACGAGTGGGAAACAAACATGTATCGAATACAAGTTGTAGACTTAAAGGGGCTATAGCGAGAACTAGGGTTACATATCTAGAGGGAAATAATCCCTACATAAGGTCAACCTAGGGTTTCTAAGGCATATGGTCAAGATAGAGGAAGGAAACCTACTAAGATATTGGTATTTGGGTGTGGAGAAGTATAGATAAATTGAAATGAAGTTTATAGTAAAGAAGGATCTAATATTTGATAATAATACTATTCTAACTAGCATCTAAACATATCAAACACTAAGATAACTATACACACCCAATTTTTCAAGTGCTACATTATCGGAATAGTTTAAAATACCCAATGGTGATCAATATCTTTTACAATGGTATTCGAGTCTAATTTCCCATTTGTAGTGTATATTTGTAGCCTAGAATTCTTTCCTTATTCATTTTCATGTTTTTCCCACTTTCCTTTATCATTCTGCTAGATTTTTCCTTAGCTCTTGACTTTAGTTCATGAAACGGCCATTCAGCGCAAAACCGCAGTCCCATGCGCATTTAACTGAGACTCTTTTGGCATGTTCTAAACACGTGTCAACTTATTCAAACTTGATTTTAGCGCATGTTTCTTAACTAATTTGGTTGTTCTTGAGCTCATTTGATGTGTACCAAATTCTCCTTCCCTTCCTGCTATTAATTTTGAGTTAACTTCCCTTCTTTGAGAGAGGTGGCATTTCTTGGTTGTCAAATGTCTTACACCATTTATTTTTATTTTTCCTATAAGATCTAAGCTTCTATCTCGGAGAATTGGTGGATATTATTGTTTTGAATTATACTATTATGTTTCTATAATCCTGCTAATAAATACACAAGAAATCTCAATTCTCTTTCCTTGTTATTCTTTGGATGCATTGCTACCAAATTTCTTACAAACCATTCAAGCTCCAACGCTTTATTTTTCCTTTCTTCCCCACAATCTAGCATAGTACCTAGACTCATTTGAACACCAACCGGGAAAATGAGATGAGGGGATAATAGGGAAAATGAGCACTAGAACTATCATAGTTCTACATTTCTAGGTTGGGGATGCATTTGAATTCTTAAATATTTCTTTTTCTTTATTCCATAATCTATTAGAGTATATTAATTCAAAAAATACAATTACTTGTAGCTTTCCTTTATTTACAAAAATCTTCTATTGAAAGATACTTCCCTGCCTATCCCTATGGGTTTGCACGGGAAGTTTTTATGGAAGAATCTTCTACTTTTTTTAGTATTAGCATAATTTCCCTTCATTTTTGTACGCTTTCATAGATCATGTATCCTCTATCAGGGAAGTTTCAGGGGAAGAATAGATTTTGAGAATATTGTTCATTCTTCCCGTGACTCTGAGGCAATAATAGAGAAAGTGGCATATCCTCAAGTACAAATTGGAAATGTTCTTTTTAAACAGAATAGATTAGACCCACTCTACATAGGTAAATAACCACACTTGGAGTTGTTTACTTGTTTAGTTCTGTTAATTTTAGTATAAGAAGAATTTTTAATTAATTATAGGAAGTTTAATTTATCTATGCGTATTTCTTCTGTTTTCCAGTAAACATAAAATACAAAAAAAAACACTAGATTATATTAATTATATTTTTTATTTGTTTTATGCATGTTATTTAATTAATTTCCTTTTGAGTAGATTAAATCATTCATTTTATTTTGGTAAATTAACTAGGAATGAATCTAGTTAGTTAAGAGATTAAAACACATTTGTCTTTTAATTAAGTTATATTTACTTCTTCCGACTACTTAAAAGAAACTTTGTGACGTAGTTTAGCTTTTAGGTCACACCAAGTAATTAAACCATAGGTATCTTACACTACCCGTACATAGCATCTAATTCCCCTTTGGCCAAATTCAACTACTAAGAGTTCACACTACCTGATCTTAGTCCCTAACTATCCTATAGTTTCCCATCAACATTCCCATAATATTACACATTCCAATAGTCCCAACATGACCTTGATAGGTCACGTGAATCTAGGAATCAATTGTTTATTATTAGGTGTAAACTAACATAACACAACGAAGAAGGAAATGAACTAATCTATGCCAAATGACTACATATGGTTAGAGCACTCACATTGTACATATAGAGAGTCAGCGATGAATGTATATCTCCGACAAGTAGCATGCAAAGAGAAACACTACTATGTGCGAGAAGGGGAAAAATATTCCTAAGGTGGCCTAATAGTGCAAGAAACCATCCAAGAAAAAGAGTATCCAATCTAATCCAAGCAAGATATAAGATAAACCAAGAGCTAGGTGAGAAAATGTGAAGATGGTACAAAATAGTAAAGCTAATGACAATATTAATGATTCTACATTCCTTTTTATGAATGTCAAATGCGGTGATGGTATATATAGTACACCATCACCCATGGGTGATGATGTCACCATGAGAAATCCATCACCAACATAATCGTCAATGAGAAATTGTGTCAACCAATGGTGTTAAAATGAGGTAATTTGTCGTGAAAAGTAAAATTAATGTGTCATAAGTCATGGTTATGGATAAAAAATATGTCAAGTGATGAGATGTGAGTAAGAAACTTTGAATGTGATGTGCATGAGACCTAAGAAGACAAGGATACCTAGTGCAAGGAAAACTAAGGCCAAGACCAAATAGTGACACTCTCTTTGTGTACTGTCTCTAACCCATAATGGTTACATGAATAACCATTACCCATTCTTGGAAGTCCCCTTAAGGAGCCTGCTCTAGAAATATATGCATTAGTGACCCTTATTTGCACCAAATAAATTATTAGTAATAAGTATGAAAATGAAAAGTAAAAAAATTAGGTGTATACATCTCAAGGTTTGGTGTTGCATGAGAGTTACAAAAGTAGAGGAAAAAATAAATAAGGTTATGGGGAAAGAATGCCACATAAAATAAATGATATTTTTGTGGCAAAAATAGAGGGCATGAGAATTTATGACATAGTTTCATAAGAAGATTAAGTGCGGGTGTATCAAATGACTAAGTTTGGAAAGCTAGAAAACCCATGGAACAAAAAAAGAGATGCACATCTAAGAAAAATCCATGAAAAAAGAGAATACCACAATACAAAAATACCCCATGGAAATGGAAAAATCCATGAAAGAATGGAAATATGAAGTAAAATCCTTGAAATGAAATGAACACTTAGAAATCCATAAAACAAAGGTGGATTATTTTGAAATCTAGGGAAAAAGGGAGTTTTTGCATGATGATCATATTTTCTTTTTCCCATTAAATTTTGAATCGGAATCCATTTCACTGAAAATAAATACATTGGTAATGTTTTAGAGGGGGCTTTCCAAAAATATTAAATTTGTAATAAATGGTGAAGAAATTTATGAGATTTTAATTATAGAAAATTTTACAAGTAAACATCATTTTCAAGAATCACTTGATGCCATTTATAGTTTTCAATGCCATGATTGATCCACATCAACCATGAGATGATTTTAGAAGGGAATATTCCTCTATTTCCCCATAAAATTGATTCTTTTATTAGGCTGATGTGGAATGTACTTATGGCAATGTTTTTTTTTCATCCTTATTGACTATACAAGTTTCCATTGATTTTCTCCCCGAGCACACAAATCATGAACTAACATGATCACATTCCTTGGATTATAATCTATGGGATATTCTTTTAGGATAGAGACATTTTTGTATAAAAGTGAATGTGTCTCTTCATAGGATACTAGTTGGAATTTTTGGGGTTTCTACTTTAAAAGTGTAGGTTTCTATCTATGAAGAAATTTTGTATGCAAAATTAGTAGCTTTTGATTGTCATTTGCAAGTTCATGCTAAGGTGGTTTATGTTGTATATCTATTAGCAAGATTTTAGACTCATTCTAACATGTTTCCCTTTTATCCTTTATAAAGATAACATAAAACCTTTTTATCATGTACACTTTTGTTCGATTTCTTCTTGAAAACAGATATGAAATCAATAAATTTCCATTATGCTCTATGTTTTTTTGTTTATCACCCAAATAACCACAAAAATATTTCAAAATTGATTATTTAATTAGGAATTGAGGTTTTTATGCATTGTAGTGTTACCTTTCATCATTGGCTTTAATTATAAATCTCCTTTCTACAATTTCTAAAAATGCATACTTTTTACCTTAAGGTGTCCTTTGGAGTTGAATATTTAGTGTGATGAATGTATGAGACATCATTCTCGGGTTTTACGTGTTTAGGGTTTTCCAGAGTTATTTCAAATTATTTACCTTAATTTTGTAACTATGAGGTTAAATAACCTTTGGAGGGTGTTTTTATATTGATTCCACATTTGACTGAATGAAGATTTTTTTTTAAAAAAAGAGGTTATTACAGCTACTTCCTCTCAATAATCCCCTTTTCAACCATTTCCATCCCATTTCATCTCATTTTACACTACCCATCACCTTACCCATGCATATTACTAAGCAAATATTGAATAAATAGATGCCTAATTATATATTATGTAACAACTTTGAATATAAAAATTAAGTACATATTTGATTTAAGTAAATAAGTAATTTAAATTTAAAAACCTAGTTCCAAATGAAGGGAATAAAATACCTATTTGATTCACAATAATCCCAAAGGTATGCCGAGATAGAAAATTGTTGGAATAAGAACTCATAGTGTCACAATCGGACCCATAATTTTTTAGGATTTTTGGGAATGTCAAGACCAAGGTGCCTATGGAGGGTCGAGGGCATATGGGGAACTAGAGACATCTTATGGGTTCCTATTACTGCTAAGAAACACTTGCAAAACCTTCAAACCACATCAAATCCTAAAAATAAATATGCAAAATGAGGGGTTGGACTATCCTCGACTATCAACAAAGTGAACTTATGACCGAGCATTGCACTACATCTCAAACCCAATGTAGTTCTGTGTGTGTGTGTGTGTGTGTGTGTGTGTGTGTGTGTGTGTGTGTGTGTTTGTAAAAATCATGCCCTAGGTGTCTCTTGTGCATGTCACACTTGATAGGATACAATATCTATATGTAAAATATGTAAATATATGCGTGCATAAAAGAGTGAACTTCCCCTCTTATGTGTGTATGTATAAATGGCAGTCCCTTGTCCCTTTTGTAGAGCTAGATGGATGTTTGAATTCTCTTAGAATTATCTTAGAGTGTAACCTTAGGTGATGATAGCTAATGCTTAGTGCTTAGTCCTTTATTATGATAACATAACTTTTTATTTATATAATTCCCTTGTTTAAATTTTGTAACTAACAACTAAAAGGATAACTAGTAAAAATTAAAGTTTCCTAAACATCTAGATAGGACTGAAAAGATTTTTAAAAAGTAAAAATAAGTCGGTGGCACCCACAGATTGATGGGGGCACCTAGCATTGGCATCTGGATGGGCACTTTGGTGTCTAAAATGAGAAATGTCAAAGTATGAAAAGACATAATAGGAAAGCATGAGTGTAAGACCAAGAGAGAAAATAGAAAGAAAGTAAATATGGCCAAAGATAATGATCAATTAGTACTTTTCTTGCTTATGAATCATATGAATAGTGGTATGTGATCAAGACTAGATAAATACCAAAAGTGCATGATTTAGTGTCTACATTTTCCAAAATTGTATGTTGTTGAGTGGATGATCAATAAAATAAAGTAGATAAGATATGCATACCTGATAACCATGTAGATCGATGGAAAAAACCATGTCGAGAGACAAGGAAAAGTGTGGAGTGATAAAAATATGAAGTGTGGAAGATAGAGAAGAGGAAGTGAAAAATAAGTGATGATGATGACCCTAGGGTGAGAGCGTATGTGTAATTATACCTATTATTGATGTCATTTGATGTGTGATGATTTGTGATTGATGTGACTACCACTTCCCATAAGGACAAACTTGTAAAAGAGAAGAACAAACAAGTAGTCAAATACACGTATATGAAAATTTTGATCCAAATGAGTAAAAAGTGTGTAAAAATCATGTAAAAATGTAAAAAGGAACATGTGCACTTGATCCATGATGAGTAAAGAGTGTAGAAAGGATCCTGAAGATGATGTAGAAAAATGATTTTTGGGGCGATCTCATGCTAATTACGTTGATTGCAATTTTTTTGGACAATCTCACTCTCGAAATGAAGAAGTGTTGAGATAAAATTATAGTATCATCCTCCAACCTTTAACTACTTCCCAAAGTATAAATACCATAGAATATGATGCGTAAAAATATGATCCATTTTGAACAATTATGGTCCAACGCGAAAGTAGAAAAGAAGGTGTAGTGCATACATGTCGAGTGTTGAAGTATTGTGTTTCCTATAAAAACATTGTGTAGACTACAAAAACTATGTTGAATTGAAAATGTTGTGTAACTACCCCTAGTCACAGGCATCTAGGAAGAGTTAGGGGTTCCCACGTGCTATTGTCTAGGTCTCGGCCCTGCCCGTGTTGTAGTGAAGACCTAGGTCGGGTTACGGGTCATTGCTTTGAGACTACGACTATGTTGACTATGTGTTGAAGTGTGTTAAACTATGACTCGTAGACTGTTGGATGGGGTGAATGATTCACTTGATGGATGCCCCCTAATTTTGGGTGCATGTGACATCGCAAAGAGTATGTAGCCCAAAGGAGGACCGAGATGTTGTGTAGAAATTAATGCCCCGTAGATGGGACGTAGTGTGCTCGGTAAAAACCACACACCCAAAAAAATGTTCTAGAAACAAGTGTTATTGAAAACAAGATAAACACACATGTACAAGACAATGTCTAAGCTAGCAAACAAAAATATAATATGCAAGAAAAAAATAATGCAAAAAAGTAGATTGCAAAAAAATTGGGTTTCAAACATGGAAAATCACTCACGATGTCGCAAGACACATAAGGCTGATATAGAAAAAAGTAGAAAAAGTACACATAAGTCAAAGGGTAAATCCGGTAAATAATGGAAAACAATGACAAGTCTTGAAACATACAACCATGGTGGAAAATAGTTCCTATTAATAAAATGCTTCACATGAAGCACCCGTTAGCATTTTAGAAAGATTACAAGTATGTCAAAGCATGTATAATCTAATATAATGTAGTGTGCTAGTACAAATAAGTAGTGTAAATCAAAATAATAACGCCCGAAATGTGTACGAAAGTGGATTCCCACTGGAGCCATTGTAGGAATGGTAATATGTACTGCGCCAAACATGTATACTGTGTGTATTGATCTATTTAATTTTTTTGATCAAAACTAGAAGACAAGTGAATACATGTGTATATAGAAAAGGTAATGACATAAAATGTATCTAGATATGATAGTAAGAAATATATATTATGCGATTATAAGTAATAAATAAAAATGTGTAATGAAAATATGAAATATGTTTTGGATGAGTGAGATGGAATGGAATGTAAATAAAGTGTGATAGAAGCCACATGCCCCTTGAGTAGATGTGTATGATTCACCTCAAAGTAATTTGATAGCAAAGATAAAGGTAACGGGTGTAGGAGGAATACCTATAAATGGTCGGGATATGGTTTTGCATGTTGTATATGTTGAATCAGATTGATTGTAGAGAGCTTCCCTTTGGCTAGGAGGAATGAATTATATAAGAAACACAACAAGACCACCAAATAGTATTAAATAGTAAGAGTCAAGGGATTTCCTAGCAAGTTAAATCTTGGAAGTGTGACACTTCCTTGAATGGTTTTTAATCCTCTATTTAATACAACTTAATGCAATAAGAAATGATAAACCAATGATTCCTACTATAGTTGATAAGATTTAGGTATCTCCTATAACATACAATAAGTGAATTTAACTTAACAGAAAGGTCAGGATTAAATCTAGATGGTTGGTTAGTTGGTTTGGGGTCTGTAGATCTGATAAAGGTTATAGGTGAGGTCTGGGTAAGACTGGGCAAGGTTCTGGGTTGTTTTGGAGGAGTTATGAGCTTATTGTTATAGAATAAATTTCCAGTCTCGAGAGACCGATATCAGCTAGGAAAATAATTCCCGTTAGGGGAGTAGACCGATGTTGGTTGGGTGACCGGTTTCGGTAGGGGAAAATTTATCATAATGTCAAAAACTAAGAATTTAGGCATGCTCTATGATTGCATAGAGAGTGATGGGGATTTGGATAGGTTCGTAGGATTTTTGTTAAGACTCGAGATATTGATATGTGGGTTTAGTCAAGGTATGGAAGGTGAAATGGGTAGAAAGTTGGCCATAGGTACTGGGGAGTAGATCTGGGTAAGGTAGAAAGGTGGTATCTAAAGTAGATGGCTTGATAAAACAATCTGAGCTATTAGAAATGAAAACGGAGAGATAACACTTACTTGTTGAATGTAACCTGGAGGTGGATGGTGGTGGTGGTTGCAGAAGGTGGTGATCTAGAGTGAATATGGTAGCAGGTGGCATGATGCTTCTTGGTGCATGTGTTGGAGCTCAAGAACATGTGGATGAACCGAATGATGTTTGAATGCTGAGAGGGGATCTGGTTGATTGCAAGGTTGTGGGATTGCTTGAATGTGTGAATGCAAGAAGCATAAGTGAAGAATTTCATATTCGTAACTCGATAAAAGAGTTATAAACTCTTATTTAACTTAACCAATGGTGGTTAGGTGACCGACACCGACCGAGGGATAACCGACATTGCTAAAGGTTAATAAGTCCAAGTTTCCAAAAATAGACCTATCTTTACTATTTTTGGCATCATTTGAATATTCATTCTTGGTCCTAAGTTGAGAGTAACACATAGATAAGTAGGAGTGTTATTGGAGAAGAAATAGGGAATTAATGTTAGGGCTAGACTAAGTCCCAGTTAGTTGGGATAAGTAGGGACTTAGTCTTAGTTAATTACTAGGCTATGAATAGGTCTTGGGTGAGGTGGCTAGGTGAGGTGTAAATCAAATTAATTAAAGTAATTAAATTAATTGATAATGTGAGGATGAATATTAATTTAATTAAAAGTGATTAAATTAATATCAATGTGGAGAAGGGGACCATGGCTATGTGCATTTGTTGAATTGATGATTCGAGAGGGGTAAAGGGATTGTGACCCAATTTTGTTGTCTACATATTCCCCTTTTTTCACGTAGTTTGTATTGATAATCAATGCTGACAAAAACATGAGGTAGGTGTTCTAGGTATGGGAGAAAGCTAGGTTGTCCCAAGTATGGGTAGAGGTGGTCCCCCTGAAACTAGGAACTGATGAAGTGATAAACTAAGTAAGTGGGTGGTTTGATAAAGTGATAAGTGATGAAAAAATGAGGTATAGGTGGGGTGTAGGTAATGATGATGTTATTATGGGTAATAGGTAGTGGCAGTCGGATGTACGTACACGTATAAAATGTGACAAGGCACTAGGCTGAAGATATTACAAACTCTACTTTGTCAAATGTCGAAAGGCTTATCCAAACAAAGTTGATGTGGTCTAGGTATCCAAGGTAGAGGATACGGTCCTGAAACACAACTAGGTAAGGTGAAGGAACGGGTAGTAGGTATGTCCCAGAGCACCAAAAGGTTTGGTCAAGATAAATGTCATGAAATTTAGGCAAGGTAAGGTCAGTAGGAAAATAACACAAGTAGCATCATCACAAGGTATAACAAGTAAGCGAATTCAAGTGTCCCATGGGTGGGTGGTGGGTGGGGTTGAGAGGTAATGTCGTGGTATAGGTAAAAATTTTCCCTAAATGAAAAAGGTCGTGTATTAGGTAATAAGGTGATAGGGTGAGCCACAAGGGCTTGGGTAAGGGTTGGGTAGCAATAAAAACTGCAGCAGGCAATCAAATGTGATGAAATATGGCATAGTGGGTTTAAGTTGGGTGACCGACACTAGTCAAAGGTAAACTAATACTAGTCAAGAGAAACCAACGCCATCAATTAGGGCACAAAAATAACATCGATCAAGTCATATTTGGGGTTAGAAAATTAAAATCCAAGTGAAAAAAGTTCATTTGAGCTTTTTTCCTTTCTAAAAATGACATTTTGAGTGTATTTTTTTCAAAGAATAAACAAATAGTACAAGGAGTTTGAGTTTCGATAGGGAAGTGAGTGGACAAGTTGAGTGGACAAGTCCATGAGATCTTTTGGAGTGATTCGATTGGATGGAGGTGGAAAGAGTGATTTGATCTATGGCGGGAGGCAGAGAAGGTGCAAGAGGGCCTCTAGTGCGAGACCGGACATCCCACAAAGGAGACGATGTCGGGTAGAGGTAGGCTCACTCCCAATTTGTGTTTAGTGAATTAAAATTAAGGTAAAAAATGAAAGAATTATGTTTTAATTTTGATTTGGAAATTTGGGTAAAAATTGATGAAATTAGGTATGGGTGAGAGGGGGAATGTAGGCTAAATAGATTGGAAAATGAATGGGGGTAGGGAGTTGAGGGTTTTGGGTGGGTTTTAGGTTATGTTGTAAAAAAATTCAAAATGGGGGGCATGGGGGTTTGGATTTGGTATGAACTAGTGACCAACATTGGTTAGACCTTGGTCGATGTCGGTAGGCTTGTCGTTGTCAACGGAGTTAAAGGGTGACTGGTATCGAGCTTAGGTGACTAGTGTTGGTCACCGTAATGTGACTATGACTTAAAAATAAGGGTGGAGATGGCAAGAATAAGGAATAAATGACAGGGTAGGATAAATGGTGAAGTGGTAGGGGTAGATAGAGTAGGTGTATAAAATGATAGAATAGGTGGGTGAAGTATGTAGAAAATAGATAGATAGATAGGTAAATTTAGGTGTGGGATGAGGTTAGGTAGGAGGAAATAGATGATTAAAATAGGTAACTACCTAAAAAAAATTGATTTATGATGCAAG
Source organism: Taxus wallichiana var. yunnanensis (assembly GCA_018340775.1). Taxonomy (NCBI): domain Eukaryota; kingdom Viridiplantae; phylum Streptophyta; class Pinopsida; order Cupressales; family Taxaceae; genus Taxus; species Taxus wallichiana. The sequence continues at coordinate 484,373,485 of CM031238.1, forward strand.
CACATCACTAGCTAACTATGTGTGATAGGGTACCACCGCTATTGGTATGGATGCAAGCGTACATCATGAAGGCTAAGTGGGACAATATGAGAGATGTGGGGCTTGTGGGTGTTCAAAGATACACACATATCATTCGAGATCATAGTCTGATGGTCACTCTCATCAATATATGGGAAGAAACAACCAATACCTTCCATCTACCCACCAGCAAGATGACTATCACGCTAAATAATGTGTACCGTATTTTGCATTTTTGGATCGTGGGGGAGCCAATATATTAGATTTCATTAGATGAGGTGTGTGATCCCATGGTCACCGTATTTGGAGAGGCGATGGGTGACCTGATTGATCATAGTGTCATCATTGTTTATGGGACAATGTACACTACACATCCTTAGGATACCATATTGGTAGTGTTGATTATGGTGGCGGTGGGATATTATGCACTCATGGATTCATAGGGTGTAAGGTTTCCCTAAGCATTGATGGGGGTATTAATGGAAAAGATTTAGGAGAATGTTTTTTTGCATGGGCAGCTACATATTTTTATAGCTATATAGGGAGATTTGGGCCTATCAGAAGATGTGGCGATATGGTATATGTTGTACCTATTTATTGCATTGTTGGGCATATGAGCACATAGTGATTATGCACCCACAGGGACTTCCGCTAGCAGATTGGCATCACAAAGCTACCAGAGCTAGCTACAGGAGATGGGTGGAAGTGGGGGCCATCAATGGGTTTTGGAGGTAGCACATGATTTGATCTATTACAGTGGAAGTTAGAGGGTTTATATTCTATGGACATAGTTTTGTGACCATCTGTGGATTTTTCTGTGTATAGAGGTATGAAACATGATTTGAGGGGTTTAAATTTGATTAGATGGATACAAAGGAGGTGTTCCAGTGAGCACGAGATGATCCCAAAGTGGATAGGGTCGACACCGCTTAGGCTACATCAAGAGGTGCCTCTACCATTTCCTTAGTATCGTAGAGATGAAGTGGAGAGATAGTTACCTCCACCACATCCAATAGTACCAAGGAAGAAGGAGCATGTGGTAGATAGGAGGGAAACTGATGCGAGTGTGACATATGGTTACGAGATGTTGGTGGGAAGCCCAGCTATAGGAATTACCACCATGGCCAGTCAACCATTTGGCTACTATGATAGTTCATATGGATGCATTACAGGGGAAGGTCACTTCTTTACGCTACAACTCACATAGGCACAAGCACAAAACGTGGCCACTCTCCAAGAACGGTGGTTGGGTTACACCACAGTAGCTATGTTGCATACCCACTAGCATAGGCACAAGTAGGGGATGGGGATATGTTTTTGCATTGAAGGAACATGTTTCCACACTACATGTTGTACAGAAAAAAATGGCCTAAGTGTTGGGTGCACAAATGTAGGGCACTATAAGAGTATGTGATGCTACAATATATCCAAGTACCCAGGATCGGGACTCACCATTTCTTTTTTAAAGGTTATTTTTGGAGTTAGTGTGGTGAGCACATAAAGACATGAATACTTGTGGTCCACGCAATGGTATTTTGGAAATAAGCAACAACTGAGTGCCATGCATAGTTTAAGCTAATAATAGGATTTCTACTCAGAGTTATCTATAGGAAGTCTATTATTAAGAGAACTTATGTGTTTATATCATTTTGTAAAGATGTGTGGCTATTATTAGCATGTGACCTATTTTGAGAAGTGCATGGATAGTGAAGAGCAAGTCCTTACCCCTATATATGTATTGATTTGCATAGTTTTGTGTGTGTCAAATTGTAGATTTGTGTTGTTGTTTTTGTCACGCGAATGAATCATGGAGATACTTATGTAATGTAAGAAGATTATGTGTTTTAAATTATTTAATAAAATGGTTCATATTTGTTGGATAATGATGTTGAACAAGACTGAATCTAGTTCTTACATGGTGAATCTTGTTATAGTCATTGTTTAGTTCATCTTATATATACTCTAAGATCTAGATATGGTTTATGCACTATGTGTTGTTTACTATTGGTAATGAATCTAAATACCTATATGCACCATCATGATAACATTCTGTAAAAACAACTCTAAAGAGGGATCTGGTGCCTTTGCATGCTTTAGGTGAGCGCTCATCCTAGGATGAGTGATGTGCTAGCACACTTGGGTTATTCATAGTGAATTCTAAGTTGCATCATTGGTTTCATTGCTGGGACCTATTTTTCATTTTTTTTCAGGATGTTACGTGATGAATACATATCAGCTAACCTTAGCAAGTGTTGAGGAGTGGATAACATATTTGGAAGAAGAGTACACTCAGAGATTCAACATTGGATATGATTTTGATGCATGCATGTGGGTTGAGTAGAATTTGTATGACTACTTATATGAAATATTCTTTCTATCTTTCCCATAGAACTATATGAGTGGCTGGTTGCTTATGCATCTAAAATTAATTGGAGGTTTCAAAAAAAAATCTATACGTTAGAAGAATTTTAGGATCTCTATGATTCTGATCTTAGTATGCAAGGAATTTAAGAATAGTGCATAGATTATGAAGTAGAGGGGCATACTAAGAATATTTTTCCTTGCATATGGGTGTGCTCCTTATTCTTTGGAATGTGAGATATGTCATTTAGACCATGATTTAATCCAATGTCCATTATTTCAATGCACAATAAGGAAAAACGTTTCCTATTACTATAAAATTTTCCAGTCCACAACTCAACTTATTGAAGATTACAAGTTGATTGATCAGATCGATGATGTCATTGATATTAGTGTACGAAAGACTGGAGTTTTGAATAACTCTAATGATAAAAGTGAGAAACATGATGATGGTCAAAATGAAGGGCAGTATGATCAAAATTAAGGGCACTTTGAGTGAGGCCATGGTAGAGGTCAAGGATACCATGGTGGATTCAGAGGCTAAGGCCATGGTGGTGGATGAAGTGAGTTCCCTCATGGAACATGCTATATGTGTGGATCCCCTGACCATTATAGGTGTGAATGTCCTCATAAAATTACTTGTTATTTTTGTGAAAAGAATCATAACTATGAAGAGTTCCCGGACTTATATGAACATCTAAGAAAGAATCAAAAATAGGAGAACAAGGGCATAAGGATGGTTAGAATACAACGTGTGCCATGGAAAACTAATGGATGTCAAAGTTAGCACCAGATCCTGAGGTAGTACCTGTGAAGATTACTACACATGCTGAGGTTGTGTGTGCTAGAGAAATGTTATAAAGCCTACCATTACTAAGGAGGAGGTTTTACATGCAAAATACCCAGACCCTACACATTAGAAGGAGGTTTATCAGGAAACCATGGAGGTACTCAAAAATATGTAGGGTGAAATACAATGTTTAAAGGAACAGTCACGGAAGTTGGAACAGAAGAAGGAAGTTGAGACTTTCCAGTTGGATGTTGATGATCTGAAGGAAGTATGCAAGATGCTGCATCAGGAGAACATTATTCCATTACTAAGGATTTGGTTAAAAGGAAACACTCCACGCGTTGGTATTGAGAATGGATGAAAAATTTTGCATGCTAATCTCCCTCCCCATAGCTTGGATTATGACAAGGAGATCACTCTAAATGTTGTTATGGATGGATGAATTTTAAACAATATCTTTATTTACATATGTGCGGAAGTGAATGTTCTTACTTTAGATGCATGGATTTAGATGGGAAGAACTCCATTGAATCCATATTCCAATGTGATATATATGGTAAATTGGACTAAGGCCATGCCAATTAGAGTCTTGAAGGATGCATCCATTACTATACAGGGGGCCAAGTTCACTGGGGACTTTGAGGTCTTAGCGCTTGCAGAAGTAGAAAACTTCCCAGATCTACTTGGGCTCCTTGGTGGTATGTAAATAATGTTGATCTACAGTTCAATAAGGTATATATCAGTTTTGAGAACAAAGAATAAAGATTTATTATCCCTTTGACAAATGGGAAATCAACAAAATTTATGTTTGCACCATTCAAAATTTGGAAGTTCTTGATCCATATAAGGAAGGAATTATCTATTGGAATGATGTACAATCCATCGGTGATAATAAAATTATTATGTCTGTGATAATTGGGCATATGGCACTTACGAGATGGTTGAGCACGAGGTAAGAAGTGTAGTTACATGCGTAAGCATCGCTACATTACATTAGGCGATTAGGCAACAACATGAAACCCTAATACATTAGTGAAGGAAACCATGAGGTATTCTTGCAAGCCATGGAAGTACAATGGAAGGATCAGGTGGAAAAAAGGAATATGTTAGTTTATACCCTACACAAGATAGTAGTGTTATTTGGTGGATGGTTCATAGGGATAATCTCATATAATCGAGAGAACTAAGAATTTCTCTATCACCCTAGTTTCTCAGGATTAATGCACCTAATCGAATGTGTGAATATGATGGTAATAATCATGTTTATCACCACGTTTAGTTGTGTGAGAGACTCTTGATAGAAGGTCAGGAAAATTCACCACCTTCATTTTGGGTGCACAAAATTTATTTCACCTTTCGAGATTTCACGCGTGCTTGGTATGTTTATGCGAAGTTGCATAAAGAGACTAGAAATTGGAAAGACTTAACTGCAGGAATGATCCAGACTTTTGACTAATTCTCCACTAAACCTCTAGTGAAAGAGGCATTACACGTTATGAAGCACTTAACTATAGGAGATAGTCCAAAGGCTAAAGAATTGATTCAAGATTTATTTGGTGAGTCATACCTAGAAGCACATTTTGACGAAGTAGATGAGACAAATGTAGAACTTCTTGAGCGCACTTGCCTAGAGAAGGAGAAAGGAAAGATGGTCTACATGGTTGATGATGGGGTAGTAGAAAAGTCATGCGTGGATCATTCGAGGGTACACACAAGGTCTTAGACAGTGCAGATGAGAAGGTGCGCACGTACCATGAACCTATGAAGATGAAGAAAGTGAAAATTGGCATGGATGTTGAACCTAAGGAGGCCATAATTGGAGATTATTAGTTTGAATTTGAAGTGGCTAAGATAATTTATTTGATACGTGATTTCTAGGAATTTTTTTGGGATACCATGAGTTCAATGGAGTGCATAAATATTTGGGCAAGATGAAAATTAAGTTAAAGGAAGGTGTGTGCTCGATTAGGAAGAGACCTTATAGGATGAACCCTAACCTGTGTGTAAAATTTAAAGAAGAAATTGACAAGATTTTGAAATCTGGCATTATTGAGCCCATAGAGGAATCAGATTAGGTTAGCCCTATGGTAATCAGCATAAAGAAAGATGGAAGAATCAATATTTCTATTGACTACATGGAGTTGAATGTTGCATGTGTGATTGATCCTTTCCCTACACCATTCACTAAGGAAATATTAGAAAGCATTATAGGGCACAAAATTTACTCTTTTATAGATGGATTCTATGGGTATCATCAAGTAAGAATTGCTAAAGAGGATCAAGAGAAAACAAATTTCACCATTGAATGGGGAATTTTTGCATACATGGTGATGCCCTTTGGATTGAAGAACGCGCTTGTAGTATTTTCACAGATTTTTGTTCAAGAATTCTAGGATTTTATTCAAAAATTATTATAGGTTTACTTGGATGATTGGATTGTGTATGGGCTTATCAAGGATCATTGTGATAATTTACGATTAATGTTTGAGAGGTGAAGACAGTAAACATCTCTTTAAATATTAGGAAGTGCATATTTGTTACACCTTTAAGAACTCTACTAGGGCATATCATCTGCAATGAGGGTTTGTTAGTAGATCCAACTAAGGTTGGAGTCATCTTAGGCTTAGAGGATCCTACTAGTCGAGTGAGGTACACAGATTCTTGGGCCACACAAGGTACTATAGGAATTTTATCAAAGAATATTCTAAGATTTCCACACCCTTGGAAGATTTATTAAAAGGTAAAGGGAATTTCTATTTGAGAGAACCACAATAGCGTGCATTTGAAGTGATGAAGGAGAGGGTTAATACGGTGCCTATTCTATGTTTTCCTTCATGGAATATACCTTTCCACGTATATGTGGATTCCTTTAGCATGGCAATTGGCATAGTTCTAGCTCATCCTAGAGAAGGTATTGTAGATCATCCTATCTCCTTTTCTAGTAGAAGGTTGACTCATACAAAAAATAATTATACAAATACAGAGTGTGAGGCCTTATCAATGAGCTATGCGTTGCATAATTTTTTATAGTACTTAATAGTAGAACATTTTGTTTTCTATACAGATCACATGACATTGAGATACTTGGTGAACAAGCCTATTTTACAAGGGCACATACACTCGATGGGTTCTCTTATTCTAGGAGTTTTAATTTATAGTGCTTTGGTAAAGCCATTTAAAATCAATTCTTGTCTAGAACATTTGTCAAGGATTCAATCAAAGCAGAGGATGTGCAGAGTATTGTAGATATAATTTTAGATGCATAATTATACATGTTGAATTGTGTGCCCTCAAATTTAGAGGATATTTCTTTTTTATGCATAGGTATGATACCCAAAGGAATGAAGTCATTGGAAAAAATAACTTGCAATTTACGTCACACCTTTCATGTTGATCGGTGGAGACTTACACAAACTATCATGAGATGAAGTATTGCATCGGTGTGTCTTTGGAGCATGAGAAAATGGAAATCATGGAGGAAGCTCATGGCAGTATTATAGGTGGACACTATTTAGGTGACACCACCATGCATAAGATTCTTCTAGCTAGTTTATATGGGATACCTTGTATAAGGATTAAGGAGTATCATAAGGCGTGTGATCATTGTCACCACCTTGGAAAACCTTGGTAGAGAGATGAAATGCCTTTGAGGCCTATTGCTAGCATAGAAACTTTTGAGAAATGGAAAATAGACTTTGTAGGTCCTATTTCCCCTTTGAAATGGGAATGGCATTACAATTTATAGAATGATAGGTGACTTATCGTCTTCCTCATGACCCTCCATATGTCTTATTTCTAACTTTAGAATATTTGTATTCCTATCATATATTTGAGTCCCTTTTATAAAATAAAGGTGAATTAATTTACATTATGTTTCTAAAGTCACTTTTAGGTGACTTAAAGGCATATCAAAACTACAAACCCCAACAAAGAATTAGAACATTTGAAGAGAGAGAAATTTGGGGAGAGGGAAGAGTGAGAAGAGGAGAAGATGTTGCCCCTGATGAAGTCTGATGATCCTCATTGATTGAAATCTCTGATGCGATGAAATTATAAATATTCAAACTCATGGAAAATCCTTCAAATGGGCTCACAGATGCTTTGTAATTAGTTTTTAAAAACACTATTAAATGGTGTTGTCGATGACCATAACTTCTACCCCGCACAAGATACTCCTGGAACTCTTGCCATGGAGTGATTGTCGGGAGACATTGTTGAATTATCTAAGGTGAATCTTGTATTCCCCATTAGAAATTCTTATGATGATCTTGCATGATGATGTTGACCTAAATGATCATTCCTTAATTTTCCATTGTGCCAAACTTTCCCTTTCGTAAAAAAACTCGTTATTTTTAGTAAGTGTCGATTACAAGTCGAGATGAATTATTTGATGACTTTGCTTGCAATACTCCCTTTTGTTCATTGCCTTCTTTATGGCATCTTCAAATGGTATTTTACCCAAAGTAAAAGACCCATATGTAAGGAGACATTCTATTTTTAGTAAGTGTGCCATGAATGTCAAATTGTGACAAAACGGGTCTTAAAATTCTAGATTTTATTTCAGGGTTCCACACTCCAAATTTAGAGTGATTCCTTCATCTAAACAAGTGGGAAAATAATATTTTCATCAGCAGGGGAAGAATAGTGACAAAAAATCACAACCCTCCATATCCATAAAAAATAGGGACTTCATGGTGTGAAAACTAATTCACGTGAAACTATATTTTTCAACGATTTTCCCCTCTAATTTTCGCACGATTTCACCACTAGAAGCCTGAGAAGTGGAGAGGTAACTCGCTGATTTTTTTCATTGATGTGTCATGGCAGCCATTAATGGAGATTGAAAATTGTAGGTTTGTTTTTATCTCTGTTTGGGATGAAATTTATTCCATTGCGATAGGTTTTTGCTTCTTATGCTTCAGGATAAATTTCTCTTCAATCCGACAAATGGTTTGATGGGAAATTCAATTTTTCCTTCGTTGAGCCAAAAATGAGATTTATTTGCTGTGAATGTTCTATGCACCACCATGGAGAATTGAATTTTTTTTTAATGGACTTCAAGAGAGAAAAACTCAACAATAAACAGTTCATCAATCATGTACACGGTTTGTAAGATATGTTCCAATCTTCATTTTATGGCAATGGGGATTTCAACTATTCTTCCTTTCTGTTCTTCCTTTCTTCTTCTTATATTGATGAATTATTCTTTTGATTCTTGTGTATCACCATGGGATAGATTATTTTATTGTTTTTGTGAATCTAGTTTGAGCTTTGGAAATGATGGAGTGGAGGAGTTCTCTTCAACTTTTCCTCTGGAAGCAAGCGGCGAGAAGCAACAAGAAGCGACCAACAGATTAGAAAAAAATTCAAATTTTTAATTGGATTTGGACACAATTTTTTTCCCTGATTTCCCTGACCTTAGGGATGTGAGGGACATCAATTTCCATGATGAGAAAGATGGAAACACATGGCAGTGATCTGACGGCAGGGAATGAGTGCTCTAAAATCAGCTTTAAAGCACTGGAGATGAAAATTGGTCACATGGACGTCCAAAAGACTCCCCATAGGATATGGGTGCATTTTTCCATGCTTGATGTCCCTGAACTTAGGGATGTTAGGGACATAAATTTTCACGGTGGTCCTTGAGTTGACATGTGGCGCTTGATCTGACGACAAGGAATGGATGCTCCAAATATGTACTTGGGGGCTAAAAGTATGTCATGTGGGTGACCAAAAGAATCACCATAGGGGTTGGGTGCATTTTTCCATGCTTGATGTCCCTAATCTCATGGATTTGAGGGACATAAAATTCCATGGTGTTCTTGGAGCTGACACGTGGCGCTTGATCCGACAGTAGGGAATGGATGCTCAAAAAATGTACTTGGGGGCTGAGCTGTCAAGTTTAGAGGTCACATGAGGGTCCCAGACGTCACATGGGGGATGGGTGAATTTTTCCAATGTTGGTATACCTCACCTTAGGGATGTCAGGTACATGAAATCCTACCAAGATCCTACCGACGACACGTGTCCTCCTAAAAAATGACTACGTATTGAACTACCTTTGAGAGGGAAACGTGGGATGATGATAAATTGATCTCCCGATGGAATTTCTTGGTGAAATTTTATATTATCCTAAGTGGAAATGTAATTTTTAATCCAATGGTGGGGGTATCATGTATTTATTCATTCATATGATTTCTTAAAAAGTTAAATTTTGATCTGTGACTCCACTTGTTCTGAGAAAATATGCCTGCAAATCCTATGTACCAAGGTGTTGTGAAAAAAATGATTTCATCATCATGTAGGTCTTAAAATCCTCTTTACTGATGATGTTTTTTTACTTCTAACTCCATCCAAAGCTCCCGAATCATCTTCCAAAGCTCAAGCAGCTTGTTTTAGGCATGTGTCTTGCCTAGGCTTACAAACCATGTTTTTACTCAAGCTACTCCAAGTTTTTTAGAACTTCCCCAAACCTTCCAAAATCATTTCTATGATGTTCTAAGGTCTTTAATTCACATCCATGTTGAATTCATCCCTCTGCTCCTCTCTAGGGGTTTATATAGTCTTGTGAAGGCTAGCGATAGCCCTTCCCAATCTTGCCAAAAGACAACATCTTTTTATAACTTCCTAAAATCACATATGGGGTTAAATTGGCTTTCTTAAATCAACTATGGAACCAATTTGACATCAATGAGGGGTGAACAGATTGAGGAATTTGACTTGGGGTTCCTAGGAATGATCAAACATGAAATTTTTGGCACATGGGTATAGTTTTCATGCTTGGAAACTTCCAATTTCCTGTTGCACATTTGCACAACAAATGTATCTAGCTTGAGGACATGGCATGGACTGAGAATAGAGAAGACATGACATGGGAATCTAGAATCTCAATTTTATGCCACATAGTTCTTCAACCAAAGGCCTTACCCATTTGGCCTGTGAAGTCATGTACAACCTATAACAAGAGAGAAAGAGAGAAGAAGGAAACACACATGTACACGAAAAGGAAACTACACACACAATAGGAAGGGAAAACATGCAACAGAAAGGGAAACACACTTAGAAATCACCTATGGTACAAGATGGGGGACAACCCGCTTTCACTAAAGCACTTTCATTTCTCAAAAGCTACCACTGAAGAGGCAACACCAAATGATGATATTCTGTGAAGTCGTTGACAAGTTCCAGAAAGTAGCTTCCCCTCCTCAATTATTTACGGAATCTAGGTGCTTCCATGATTGTCATTTTACTTTTTAGGAGTGATTCCATGTGAGCTTCTTGATGCTCAGGTTTTCACTTGGAAATTTCACTTTCTTCATTTTATTTGAAATGAGTTTCATAGTGCTAGTTGCATTCCACATTTATCCATATAGCTGATTCTCCATTGAGCATCTCATCACTGCCCCAAAGCTGATTTTCATTCCAATTCCTTGAATATTCTGAGTTACTTTCTTTCTCGAGTCTATTCTCATTGAAATCTTCTCCATGAGAAACATTTGATTCATCCTTTATCTCTACTCCACTGTGAGGCATTTGAGTAATGATGGGAGGGTCGAAGGAAAACTCATACTTGTCTTGTATTTCCATGACATGAGTGAAGAGATCAAGAATCAGCTCGGTTCTTCCATAACTTCTACTTCATCCAATATTTTGTGCATGGAGTTATGCTTCATTGTTTCCTGCAACTCATATTTGTATGGATTTGAAGAATTCATCTCAAGGTAACTATCTAGAGGGATTACCTCATCATTTTGGGAATAACTACATTTTCTCACTCCTTTTTCTAGAGGAGATTCATTTTTTAAGGCCTCAAAACTCCTTGCTTCAATTTCTTCATCATGGAAAGAGTCTTCATCTTCAAATGGGAAAGACAATATTTCCATTTCATTATTGCATCCATCAACCGTTAGCTCAAGAGTGGAATCATAATTTTCATATTACCTTATCTTGATATGGCCAACCTTCACATTGGTTAAGGCTTCCAAATCAGCTTCATGTTTTTCTTACATATTCATGGCTTGCATCAGGAGTTAGAGATTGAGCTTGGGGTCCTTTATTTCTTTTGTGGCTCTCAACAGTTCTTGTATGAAGATTTATTTCAATCCTTTCACGAGATAATCACAAGCTGATTTTGTCTCTCCATAGATGGCCTGGTTGAGGTCATCTTCATCCCCAAATTGGGATGAGAATAACTCCTCATCACGGATAAGCACATAGGTTGATTTTTATTCTTGAAAATCATCGAGGACCACCTCCTCTCCCTCATGGTTTGCATCATCCAGAAATTCAAGGATGCCCTCTTGTAACTTGAATCTCCTCAATGCTTCTTCAAAGTCCAAATCTCTCTAGGAAGGCATGTCTAGACCTATCAAGATGGGGATATCCTCTTCCTCCTTGGTTACCACAAATTGATTCATTGGCCTACTACCCCACAAAAAGTTACCTTCTGGGATTTTGGAATTTCATACCGTGTACCTCATCTTCTTCTCAGAAGTAATTTCTCCATGTCTCCCTTCACTGGTATGGTTGTAGAAGACCAATTCATCTAAATTTTCCCTCCCAAGTCTCAGCAAAAATTTCTACTCAGAAAATTTTGAACAAGGTTGGGACATCTACTACCAAAATCATCGTTGAAACTTACTTGTCTGAAAATATGGAAAGATCCACTTGTGCATCTTTGACCTTCCCTACAAGTGAGACCTCTTTTGATTCTAAAGAGTAACAAGAGCCACTAGGTGGAGTCATGGTAAGTTTGAGAGCATTGGTGACCTTCAAAGGCATCACGTTGTCTAAGGCACCATAATCTATTATGCAATTATTCAATACATATTCTCCAACAAGAAGGGAGACGTAGAAAGGTTCAAATTTATCAGTCTTTGATGCACTCAAAGAAATCATGTTCTATGAGGGAGGTGTAGGTGAGTTTGGTAGCATGCCTTTGGAACTATAAGTTATAGCATTGGGTGTTATACTACCACTCCTGATATATCGAACAAACCTCTCAAATTGTTTAGGATGAGTCCGCAAATATTTAGTTTCAGTAATTTTCACTTTGGCTTTGTTTGCATATTCTATGAAGTCAAAGGGAGTAGATGTGGACAAGGGGGTGAAGGGACTGATTTTGGAGTCTGGATAGGCTTAGGAGCATGATTTGATGTTTGGGGAATGGATGGTATTTTGAACAGCACACTAGGAGCTTTCAAGGTATTATATTTTATAGGAGAAGATTTAGATTTAGAAATGGAAGAGGAATTGGAAAGATTACTTAGAATAGCAAGAGTCTTCTTACTTGTTATAGGGTCAGGCTTTAACAATGCAAACTTCATGGAAGATGGAAGTGGGGATCCTTGACTGATTATTTTGTTTTGTGGAGTCACCACATGAGGATCATCAACCTTATTTTCATTTGTAGCAGTGGAGGGAGATGCTCTTTTCTCATACTGAGAACGAGTGAATACCACACATGAGAAAATGGGTGTCTTCTTCATCACCTCTAGAATACTCACAAAATCTTATTTTTCTATCATTCTCAAGTTCATTGATCTCTAGGAAGTTTCCACCTTCACTTTCTTATTCAATCTCTTCTTCACTTTCTTGAAATCTGCAATTTATGTTCATGGGTGGGGCCTCCAAGGCAAGCCTTCGAGGTGCTCCTGCAATCTAATTTTTGTTTCTTCTTTGAGAGGAAACTTGTTTAGATATTTCCCTCCTCAATGACATCATTTCATTCACCATTTTTCTGCATTAAAGGATCGATTCTTTCATATCCAGGATGTTGAGCTTTACCCTTTGATGGATTCTTGATCTTTCTAGATAGGATGAGATCGTCATCAATTCTAATGGCCAATATTTGTGATTTTATAATATCCCTTTGTTGAACTCTTCATAGGATAAATCCTACCTCTGGTGATTGAGCATTGATGAATAATCTCTTGACATTATTTTCATATGGTGAATCCTCTTCAAGTATCCTACGAAGCAACCGGTCGAAATGATCCACAAATTCTCTCATAGTTTCATTTTCTCCTTTCTTCATTTGAACCAACTGCACTAGGAGGTCCTGATAGTCTTTAGTTGATTTAAATATCTCTGTGAAGGCATCCTTGATGTCATTCCAACCCGTGATGGACTGGGTAGGCAAGAGGTAAAACCATTCTACTACTTTTTCTTAGAGGGACTCCACAAATAGTCTCACAAAAACATCTTCATGTTGAACACCAAGAATTCCACATGATGTTGTGAAAGCAGCGATGTTTTCTTTAGGATGTTATGTGTTTTCACATTTTAATTTCTTACAGGAACCCATTGGTAGATTGTGAAGAGGGGGTTTAAGAGAAATCAGGCATGTATTTCTTCCCCATGGAATAATGGGTTGAGGTATTTCTACTTCATCTTCCATTGTTGTTTATGTTTCTACTCTTAATTCTGAAAATTCTTCTTCTTCTAGGAACTCAATGACCAATGGTGGTTGAAAAATGGGATAATTTGAAGGGGGATTATCAACAAGAGTCTTGATAGGATTTCCAAGTGAACTGTTTGAAGAGTTGGATGGAGAGGAGGCTTGAGAGAAGAAGTATGGATTATCTCTAATTCATTCTTGCTGATTTTGCAAATCCTTGAAATTGGAATCAAAAACACCTCTTGACCTACTCAACCTAGTGTATCTTCCTTCAGCCATCTTTTGAAAACTTTTTAGTAGGAACATGAAAGGACACTATGGAATGTGAAAAGTCACGTGCAAAAATCAGCAGTGTATCTTTCAAAGAATGGACTTTCATTAACTCTTTTTTTTTTTTTTCAATATTTGATTTTTTTAATTTTTCAGACCTTAAGGTTGTATATTGGGTGTAGATGCTACTAAATCTACCCCACAGTGTGTGCCAAAAACTGTTGGTGAGAAAAAAATTTGGATGGAAAAACTTGTGGATTTATTTCCAATGCTCTAGGAATCTAAGTCCATTTACTTCACTGGTGCAGCTATCATATATGCATGTGTAAGAAAATGTGGATTTCTGTGGTAACCTTTCGACCAAGGATCCAACAAGGGCACTCCACTAACCCTGTGGAAAAGATAATAATCTCTTGCTAGGAAAAAAATTTTCAAAAGAGCGGGAAAGGGTAGTGAGAAAAGAGGTAGGAGAACTAATGTTGCAGGTAGGAAATCAGATTCCCACACACACTAGTTAGAAGTATCATCACATGCATTTATGATAAGAAACAACTATGTAAGCATCATTAAGACCAAATGAAATTTGATGAACACAAATTATCAAGAAATATATTAGTCAAATAAAGATAGAAACTCCTTCTTGTATTAATTTCTCAAAGTTGTATATGGTGGATAAATGGAGGAAATTGAGAAGGGGTAAATTGAAGAAAATGGCTATCTCCTTTGTTCTCTCAAAGTAAAATATACTCTTGAGTTTGCAAGATCAATCACCAACCCTTTGATATGGGAATGGCATTAGAATTTATAGAATGAGAGGTGACTTATCATCTTCCTCATGACCCTCCATATGCCTTATTTCTAACTTTAGACTATTTGTATTCCTATCAAATATTTAAGTCCCTTTTATAAAATCAAGGTGAATTAATTTACATTATGTTTCTAAAGTCAATTTTAGGTGACTTAAAGGCATATCAAAAATTTCAAACCCCAACGAATAATTAGAACATTTGAAGAGAGATAAATTTGGGGAGAGGGAAGAGTGAGAAGAGGAGAAGATGTTACCCTGATGAAGTCCGATGATCCTCGTTGATTGAAATATCTGATGTGATGAAACTTTGAATATTCAAAATCATGGAAAACTCCTTCAAATGGGCTCACAGATGCTTTGGAATGAGTGTTTAAAAACACTATTGAATGGTGTTTCCGATGACCACAACTTCTACCCCGCACAAGATACTCCTGCAACTCGAGCCATGGAGTGAGTGTTGGGAGACACTATTGAATTCTCTAAGGTGAATCTTGCATTCCCCATGAGAAATTCCTATGATGATCTTGCATGATGATGTTGACCTAAATGATCATTCCTTAATGTCCCATTGTGCCAAACTTTCCCTTTCAGAACAACTTGTTATTTTTAGTAAGTGCAAACTGCGATCCGAGATGAACTGTTTGATGAATTTATCTATGATACTCCCTCTGTGTTCACCACCTTCTTCATGTCATCTTCAAATGGTATCTTACCTGAAGTAATAGACCCCTATGCAAAGAGACATGCTATTTTGAGTAAGTGTGCCACAAATTTCAAATTGTGATAAAATGGGTCTTGAAATTTTGGGTTTTATTCCAGGGTTCCACGCTCAATTTTGAGTAACTCCTTCATCTGAACAAGTGGGAAAATTATAATTTCATTGGTGGGGAAGAATTCTAACAAAAAACATAGCCCTCCATATCCATAAAAAATAGGGACTTCGTGGCATGAAAACTAATTCACACGAAACTATATTTTTCAATGATCGTTCCCTCCAATTGTCACACAATTTCACCCACTAGAACCCTGAGAAGTGGAAAGGTAGCTTGCTGATTTTTTTCATTACTGTGTCATGGTGGCCATTAATGGAGCTTAAAAATTATAGGTCTATTTTTGTTTCCATTCACGATGAAATTGATTCCATTGCGATAGGTTTTTGATTCTTATGCTTTAAGAGAAATTTCTCTTCAATCCGACAAACGATTTGACGGGATATTCAATTTTTCCTTCGTTAAGACAGAAATGAGATTTCTTCACTGTGAATGTTCTATGCACCACCATGGAGGATATAAAGTGTGTTTTTAATGGCCTTCAAGAGAGAAAAACTCAGAAACAAATGGTTCGTCAATCCGCACACCGATTTGCAAGATAGGTTTGAATCTTCATTTTATGGCAATGGGGATTTCAATTGTTCTTCCTTTTTATTCTTCATTTATTCTTCTTATCTCGATGAATTATTATTTTGAGACTTGTGTATCACCATGGGATAGATTATTTTATTATTTTTGTGAAGCTGGATTGATATTTGGAAATGGTGGAGTGGAGGAGTTCTCTCCAACTTTTCCTCTAAAAGTGAGAAGCAACAAGAAGGAGCAAGAAAAAGTAAACAGTTAGAAAAAAATTAAAATTTTTGAGTTGGATTTAGGTGCACTTTTTTTCCTTGATGTTCCTAACCTCGGGCATGTGAGGTACATAAATTTCCACAATGAGAAAGACGAAAACACGTGGCATCAATCTTGATGGTAGGGAATGAGTGCTCCAAAATCAATTTTAAAGAACTCGGAACTAAAAATTGGTCACATGGAAATCCAAAAGACTCCCATAGGGGATGGGTAAATTTTTATATGCTTTATGTTCCTGACCTCAGGGATTTGAGGGACATAAATTTCCATGGTGCTCCTGGAGCTAACACGTGGCATTTGATCCGATCTGGCAAGGAATGGATGCTCCAAAAATGCACCTAGGGGCTGAAATTTGGTCACGTGGGTGACCAAAAGACTCCCCATAGGGTTTGGGTGAATTTTTCCATGCATGATGTCCCTAACCTTAGGGACATGAGGGACATCAAATTCCACGGTGGTCCTAGAGCTGACACGTGGCACTTGATCCGACGACATGGAATATATGCTCCAAAAATGCACCCGGGCTAAACCGTCAAGTTTGAAGGTCATGTGAGGGTCCTAGAGGTCACATGCAGGCTAGGTAAATTTTTCCAAGGTTGGTGTACTTTACCTCAAGGAATTTTGGGACATGAAATCTACTCGGGCTCCTGGTGTGTGACACGTGTCCTCTTGAAAAATGACTAAGTCGTGAACTAGCTTTAAGAGGGAAACTTGGGATGATGATAACGTGATCTCTGGTGGAATTTATTTGTGAAATTTTATATGCTCCTGAATTTTAATGGAATTTTTAATTCAATGGTTGTGTTATCATGTTGTTATTCATCCATCTCGATCCTGAAAAAATGGAATTTTGGTTTGAGACTCCACTTATTCTGAGAAAATCTACCTAAAAATCCTATGCACCAAGGTTTTGTGAAAAATATGATTTCACCATCATGTAGGTCTTTGAAACCTCTTTCTGAAAATGTTTTTAACTTCTAACTCCAACCTGGAGCTCCCAAATCATCTTCTAAAGCTCAACAGTTATTTTAGGCCTATGTACTACCTAGGCTTATGAACCTTGTTTTTACTCAGATTGCTCCAAGTCTTTCAAAACTTCTCCAAACCTTCCAAAATCATTTCCATGATGTTATAAGGTATTCAATTCACATCCATGTTTAATTTTTCCCTTTTGTTCTACTCCGGGGCTGATGCATTCACAGGAAGGCCATGACAACCCTTCCCAATACTACCAAAAGATAGCATCTTTTCAAAACTTCCTAAAATCACCTAGGGGGTTAAATTTACTTTCCTAAATCACCTAAGGGACCAATTTTACATCAAATAGGGGGTGACCAAACTAACGTATTTGACCTGGGGTGCCTAGGAATGATAAAACATGAAACTTTCGGCACAAGGGTATAGTTTTCATACTTGGAAACTTCCAATTTTCCTTTTACACATTTACACGACAACACAAACTAAAGCTAGAGTATACCTACGATTTATTAAGGTGTATATAGTGTGACATCAAAATATACATATTTAGGTAAATTTTACAAGAAATAAGACATAAATACCAAAATTGTAGGGATGCGATATAAACAAGATAATGAGTCGAAGGAGAGTCAAGATGATGAATCCAAATTTAACTATGATTGACGATATTGACTTGGGTATCAAGATCAAAAATGCTACCAATGATATGAAAATGTTTCCACACACTTTAGACATTTAATAACTCAGCCGTAAACATGGATGAGCGTAAACGGACATAAAAGTGGTGACACAATCAATTGGCAATACACGTGTGGTCACTCTTCTTTTGATCAACAAAGTGTCAAAAGAAAGTGAAGGAAGTAGTACAAGTGGGGATGAAAAATTTTGGCCTCACTTTGGAAGAGTTTTTCCTCACCTTAGGGTGAGTGAAAAACTAAGAAAAAGTAATGCTTCACACATTTTGTGATGAATGTTGGCTCTTTACAACAACGATTTGGTCAAGTTGGCTCCAAAGACTGAATGGATTTCCTAGGTGGTTTGCTCAACTAGGTGTCACAAGTTATCTAAGAGTGAGCTTGGTTTGCCAAGGTTTCCCAAGGATTATCTTGGCTTTACTTTACCCCGTCTACTACAGTGGGCAATAAATGTGTCCATCATGTACTCTCACTGGGGTCACGATACAAATAACTTTGACGTTAAATCTCATGTGTATACTAGTCAAGTAGGTGTGTGGAGAACTTCCCATTTCTTCCACAAGGTTCCCTCTTGCATGGACTACTTTGGGGTTCCTAGGACCACCCCCATTGTTGTATCTTAAGGCTTATGTCAAAGGGGTTATGTCCTCATTTTAAGCGAGATAGAGTATACCCTTATCTCGAACCTACAAATCAAATTTTATGAATGTGGTGTGTTTTTATCTTTTTAGAATTAATGTGGTTTATTTATTTTTCATTTGGAAACCTTCAAGACACATCTATTTAGAAAAAAATTCTAACTCCTTTATTTGACAATTTTTTTAGGTCCTGTACTCAAGCATTAGTAGTTCTCCGAACAAATCAAATTATTTAAAAGAGGATTAAGAGTTTCTTTTGATTCTCAAGATCATCCAAAAGAGAAGAGCATACACAACAAATAATCCAACTAAAAAAGTAAAGGAAAGCTTTGCAATTAATGAATCATACAAAAATATTGATAAATGTCCATTCCCTTAAACCAAAAATGTAAGATGAAGTTTCCAATTAACCAAATGTTATAAAATGAAGACTAAAGTTACTTTTGATTCTCAAGATCACCAAAATGTGTAAGAGAAGAGCATACAAAATATTTGGTCTAAATCATGTAAAAAATGGAAATATAGCATTCATCAAAACATTAGACATGTTAGAAAATGATCGGTTTTACAATAAAGGGAAAACTGCAGATTCTATAAGTATAAATCATGAATTTATGTTTCCATTGCATAGTTCACTTCAATACCTTTCCAATGTAAAAATGGATAATTTTCTCATTCTTGGTGAGATTTCATTCTCAATCCTTGAGATCAAGCAATAATCCACTTTGATTTCTTATGTTCTTCATAGGTTCATAGTTTAAGTTAGCAATCATAGAGAGTAGGAAATAGCTTAGCATGTAGTTTCATTTATGCATTGAAGAAGCATTTCCTTTAAGCTCTTATCTTGATGGTTAATTATTTAATTATCATTTACTTATGAATATATGTAGATATTAGTTTCAATTTATAGCTTAGTTAATAAAACATAAGCACATTTGGCACGCCTAGTGGGACTTACTTCATTGTCCTTTGCACTTAATTTCAAGTGTTTGTAGTTAAGTTTCATTCAGTTACTAACCATCTTTTGCACATGTTGATCTAACTTATTTTTCTTAACGTATTTTGTTGAGTTTTCATGTGTTTAGTCTTCCTTCCTTAAGGTATAAAAAGGTAAATGTAGACACCTATAATTTAGCTCAAGTAATTTAAATACTTAAATTGCGTTATTTATACACTTTCCTATAAATTGACGACATATCGTTAATATCACACATTTTCTCTACTATCATCGTTAATTAATTACATTACATTAATTAATTAAATCTTATATCCAACAATGACACCAATTAACGACCTTTCGTTAATCAACTCCCCTTTCTATCTAGATTAATTAATTATTTATAATTAATTAAGCTCCCCTTTCTATCTAGATTAATTAATTATTTCTAATTAATTAATACCCCTTTCTATTTAGATTAATTAATTATTCTTAATTAATTAATTCTCTCTTCTATTAAATCAATAAATCATCATTTATTTGATTAAATTACTCCCATATTCTAAATCATGCTAATTATTCCTCTAAAAATCTTCTATAAGCTTGCACACCTATTAATTAATCACTTTGGTTAATTAATGGACCCCCTCAATTCCCATGGGTCACTAAAGGACAAATTAAAATCTCCTAAGGTTGACTCAACCCTCCTTAAACCTTCCTTATCCACAACTAACCCAACCTCTCTATTATCCCACATGTAAAGGGATGTAGATATTCTTTTATCCATTGGGCTATATAAAGAACCCTCCTCCTATCTTTCTTCTTACACCTTTGCACACCCTGCATGCTTATAGCTAATCTATAGGAAATTTATCTTAGAGAATCTTTCATTTGATTTAATATCCTCATTCTTGCATTTCATTCATCCAATATTTTGGGTTATATGGAGAGAATCAAAATAGTCTTGTATCCATACTTTGATGAGCTTCCATTCCCAAACCCTTGAAGATCAAACAATCAACTTTGATTCTCATGGATATATCTAGGTTCATTTAGTGTTTTTGGTGATCTAAAGAGTAGAGATAAAAATTCTTAGCATATTAGTATGATTTCTATTTCAAGTTCTAATCTATAATGTTGGTATTTAGTCTTGGTTAGCTCTTAACATGATGATCTTTGTGTATTCAGTTCATGTTTTGAAACTATTAAGGTATTAGTTTCAATTCCCTTTACATAGCTATCTAATCACATTGATATAAGAATAGCATTAGGAATACCCATAAGAGGTGAAGTAACCAATGGGGAAACCTCTATAGAAGATGTAGTAAGAGACATAGGTGAACTAGCAAGGGGAGATGAAACAATAGGAGAAGAAGTGATAGATGGTGGTGACTCATGCATAGTGCTAGATATGATCTCAGGAGAAGATAGTAATGGAGTAGGTGAGTCACACTCGGAAGTATGGAAATAAGGAGAGTCATAAACCTTAGTTGTATCACCAATTTTTGATAAGGACTCAGAAATGAAGATATTTGTAAGAGCACCATCAACAAGATCATTAACATAATGTTAAGGAGTATGTGAAGTAGGAGAGGATGTATCATGATAAATAATGTTAGAAGAGTAAGATTCATGAGAGGGAACCATTTTGGTGATTGGGTTAAAAGGTGAATCAGTATGCTCATGTGAAAAAAATTTGATACCAAGGAAGTAATCGATAAGAGAGTCATCTAATGTTTTCGGTGAAAGATCAAAAGGAGGATCACAAGTAATCGTATAGCATGGATTATAGTGAGTAAAGGCTACTAGATCATCAAAAATTCTAATGCCTATAAGAGAATATTCAAAGTGAGTAGGTACATATTATAGTCCATCTTGAAGTTGTTGTTTGACATGGTCGGGTGTAGTAACAAGGAATTATAGAGAGCTTTAAGCTAAGCAATGGAAACCTCATTATAAATAGGGTTAATGCTAACATTATACATGATGGGTGAATAATATGGGTTGGGCTTAGCCATTAGGGTTTGATTGGATCCTAGGGAAAGGTATTCTAAAGATTCAGGTTCACCAAAATGATTAACTAAACTTGGTTAATTTTATAATGTTAATCTAAACTAGTAACAAGGGAATAACTGATATGAATGTGATCTAAAACACTAAATATTTGTGTTTAATATTTTTAATGAAATCATATAATGATAATAGAAAGGGATAAGGTACTAACCTGAAGTTGACTTACCTCGTTGTATGTAGGACAAGGCGAATGGTATGCAAACAGGGGTAAAGACCGATGGTGCTACCTAGAAATTGAAGTGAATGAAGATCTACCTAGATTGGGGTACCTGGGAGGGACTCAGGGCACCTCGGGAACCCCGGTCTATAATCTAGGTTCCTAGGTTTGTGAAAACTCTTAGGGTTTGGTTCTAATAGTGTTGTGAGGTCTTTGCAACACCTTCATCTTGGCTGCCTAGTTGTCACAATATCCTCGCCAATGTCATTGCAATGATGTGATAAAGATATACCTGTAAAACACCATACGAAGCATCAAATCCCTATATGTGTGTGTGTGTGTGTGTGTGTAAATGAAGTGTTAGGACTAACCTTAGCCACCACAATGGTGGACTTACGACTAAGCATTACACTACATTCTAGACCCAATGTAGTTTTGTGTGTTTGTGTGTGTAATTTTTTTCCTAGGTTTCCCTTGCATCAATGTCGTAGGAATAGGGGAAATAACTAGATGTAAGATGCATATGGTGGATAGAATATAATGAATACAACCCTTTCCCCCTATGCTTGTGTGATGTAGATGTAGAAGATTCCAAAATGTAGTCTTATGCCTTAGTAGATAACTATCTCTTGATAGTAAGATGTTCACCCATAATATGGTGAGTATGTTATGTTTATATAGGGATATCTTGTTTAAATTTCAACACTAATGGCTTGAAAATGCCAACTAGCACCTACGGGAATGTAATAACAAACCTGTAGAGACCGACCTCAAACAAATAAATTAGAACCAAAAGTTACAGAGACCAAGGCACCTAAAATCATGGATCGGGGCACCTAGGGAGCCCCAAGATACCCTAAGCACCCTAGTTATAGACTAGAGATGAAAAACAACAAAATAGCAACACTTGACACTCACCGAGAGACTACGAGACTGTATAAAAACTAACAACTATGTGAAAAAAGTGACAATGACGATTGACTAACTGATGATAAGACTAAGGGATGAGCCAATAGTGAATACTTTTATTATGTGAGATCCATATATATAATAAAATACTTGGAGGTATAAATGTAATAGTAAGTGAGTGATTTTGTGACTACATTTTCCTCCACTTCATGTTGGTGAGAAAAATCTTGGTAACATAAACTAGATAAAGATGCATACCTGAGAGAAATCCATAAAATCCCATGTTGTAGTAAATTACACAGATGTGTAGTAGAAGTGTGCCGAAAGAACCAAAAGTGTGTCGAACCATGGATCATCAAATTTATCTATGCAATGTAGTGGGAATCATAATATTGTGATGAAGTGCGCTAGATGAAAGTGATGATTGTGATCGATGAATTTGAATGTTTGTATAATGATGATGAAATGGGGTAGGGAGTGATCAGTTCCCAATACGATGCACGTATGTAAATAATTAATTAGAGGAATATGGAATCTTTTCACTAAAGGAAAAGTGTAGGGAGAAAATTGTGTTATTCTCCAATCTCTAAATACATCCTCAAGATCTAGCCACTGCAGACAGACTCAAATCAAATATTTTATGGTTTTATGGATCCAGACAAATTTGATCAAATAATTGACCCATATAGGAGTGGTATAGTAAAGGCCCTATTGCGCTCACTACACGGATGTCTCCACAATGTGATGGCTTCCAAGTTAGGTCATCTACGGAAGAAAATGTGAAACGTGATATTGGTCTCCAATTTATGTCATCTAAAAGTGAATGCAAAAGGTGATATGGCTTCCAAGTTAGGTCAATTGGAAGCAAGTGAAAATGTGAGATGGCTTCCAAGTTAGGTCATCTGGAAGTGAGGAATGAATGTAATATCCTAAGTTAGGTCATCTAGGAGGTTGCACATAACTCCCATGTTATGTCATCTAGGAGGTCAATTTGTATTGATGGAATGATATGACTTTGATTGTAAGGAATGTGAACGCGTTGATTGATTGATTGGTTGATTCATTCGATTGGTTACTCATGGAGAGATTTTACGCAAGTTTCCCCTAGATTAGGTCATTAGGGGAATTAATAGAAATTGGTAAATGATTGAATAAACAGATTCTTAATTTTTGGTTTCCCCTATGTTAGGTCATTAAGGGGAAGTAATAAAAATGTCATATAGAGAAATTTGTGTTATTAGTTTCCCCCAGATTAGGTCATTAGGGGGATGATCGGTGAAATATTGTGTTATGAATTGGAATTTTTCGGGTTGGTAGTGTTTTAAGCATGTGATGATATAAGGGGAATTATAAGATGACCGTAATGATAGGCCCACCCTTTCAAAGAAAAAGGGGAAGTGATGTGAAGAACAAATGCTACACCGAAAGTATACATGGAATATGTAGATAATTAATGGAAATCACAAAAATCTATATGATTTGGGTGGAAAATAAATTTAATGTGAGGTGATATGAAAAGAACATGTTCAATACGTTGGTATGCATAATTCTAAAAATAATTCCGCAAACAGGGTGAAAACTGGAGTAGAAACTCTCAAGATATGGTGAAAATCGTGTAACATGTATTAGTAGTGGTAAGAAGCGTGAAATAATTACTATAGTAAAGTGGGTGATGAAAAAGTGACTATAAGTAGTAAGGTGAAAAAAAGTTTAGTCACCTTATTTGTTATTTTTGTGATTGTGAGAGTGAGCACAAGGTGGTTGAAAATGCCACAAGTGAGAGCAATGCATGTCCTAGTCGGTTTGAGAGAGTGGCGACTGTCATGGCATCACGCATGACTACGGAATTTGTAGGTGCCTTTTTTTTCACAAAATTGAGAATTTTAATTTTCTCGGGGTTTTCATCCTAGACAATAACAGTGAGAGCTCTAGTGAACCCTAGGATAGAAGCTCCCAAATTTGGGCGTTGGGGTTTTGGTCCTTGGCACCCCAATCTTGCATCCGGATGTTGTGGACCCGATTTAGTGTGTTTATCCTAGGATAATGGAAAATGAAATTTGTTATCTATTTTGACTATGAGAGGTGATTATGTTTGTACTTATAAAGTGTTTTAATGCATGTTTTTTGTCATTTTGTGTTGTACAGAGGGATATTCACTCGAGGCGGTGATGCGGGGGACGTCATTTGAGTACATTGCTTTGATTGGGTTGGTCGATGATGATTGGGATGTTATGGATAGTGTCATATTGTGGTATATAGCATGGATGGGGATGTGCCCCATAATATGCTGATATTGACTAAACTATGTGAGAGATGGTGTGCAAACACGTGTACCTTTTTGTTTCCTATGGGGTGATGATGATGACATTAGAGGATGTCTATCGTAAATTGTGGTTTCTAGTGGTTAGGGAGATGGTTCAGGTAATGCCATTAGAGGACATGGATAGGAATATGTGAGTGGAAATATGATATTTTGCATGGGCTCATAAAATTTCTGAAGCTCATATGAGTCAAGATGTTATTACAAGTCTAATGTTCCACACTTTTGGAAATTTATAGTGGTTCTATAACAAAGGTGGAGGGAGGTGGTATGGGCATTTTGTATAATATGCACGATATATGCTAGCGAATAGATGAGAGTACTAAATATGCATGGGATTGATGTTTTTATCCCACTTGTATAAATATTTGTATCGTTTTACTCATGATGAGCATGGAGGAGGAATAAGAGACACCATGATGTTACATGTGTGGGCCTATGAGCATATAGCAATGTCGAGGCCGATTGTAGTTCCACAAGGAGAGTGGGCCAAACCCGAGATATAAATGAGGAGATGGATTAATATTCATGGGTGTAGGATGGATACTGATACTTATAGAGCTTTGATAGATAGGATGGGGCCTAAGGCCATCACATGGAGGTTGGCCGAGGATGCGGTGGAACTACGGTGTATTCAAAGGAAAATGTGGTTGGATGATAGATTACCTAGTATGGCAGAGCTATTTCAATTGGAGAGATTATCATGACAGTTTGGTATGGCTCAGGATGTGCCCCCAGAGCCATATATAGCTTAGAACTATCGAGCATAAAGGAGGGTAGGGGTTAGGCTAGGGCCTACGGTAGAGAAGTTGGTACCTCCCGCCCAAATGAGGTAGATGTAATGATAAAGGTTATAGATATAAATGATGCTAGTAGCACGCAGAGGAGGAGTATTGTGTATTATGGGTAGCACATCAATGGATACTGTTGTCTCCAATATTTGTTTATCCAAAGCGGGGTTACCACATATGGGAGGAGGAAGTGTGGGGGAATCTCATGTTTCGGACCCTATACTAGATGTTTTAGTTGAGCATGAGTATATATATATATAGTTATGTTATGTATGTTTATTTGTTTTCTTAGGCTTGAATAATGGTTATCTAATGTGTTGATGTTGTTTGTTTCATAGGTGATGCATATTGGTAGTTGATAGTTGACACATCTATTCATATATTGACATAAAATGTGTCAACTAATGTGCTTATTGGCAATATATAGGAGCAATTGGATGATATCGCAGAAAGTATGCCCATCTATTTGAGTCAATTGTTGTAGTTACAGCCACATGTACAATATTAGTATCCGAGAGGGATGAGGCACATGAGGAGACTCAATGATCCCGTGAGGCATTAGGTAGTGGGCCTTTAGCATAGGAGGGTTTTGTATAGTTCATGGAGTTGTAGTGTCATTTTGTAGAGTAGACTACAGATAACACCTTATTGCATAGGCAGGTGGAGTGATATTGAGGCCATGAATAGTGGGGTAGAGTGGGTGGGGAGGCATCTAGTTCTAGGGATCTTGTATTACCCAAGAGCGATAGTGATGATGAGGTTTGATTATCATGATTGTATATGATGTAGGGGAGTTGCCCCCAAGTGATGATTGTATTTGCTACATATGTATGGACATGTGTGATTTATATATGATGAGCATATGTTATGGTATATCTATTGTTGTATGTTTTATTGTTGAAATGAATGTAATGTTTTTACATATTGTTAGTGTAATATTCACATGATGATAAAAAATATAATGTGATGAGTTTAGTAGATAGAATATGTAATGCGTAGTTAGTATGATGATGATAATGAAGTGAATGTAAAAATAGGTGAAATATCATGATGAAAATAATCTTATTGTGATGAATGTGATTGTAGTGTGATGAATGATAGGAGATAAGTAGTGATGCCCTCAACGTATAAATGATTAGGTTCATTATAGTTAAGATCCCTCAATAGTCAAGAATGAACCATGAAATACAAGAGTGTATCATCTAGAAATGATGGAAGTGCACCAAATGAATGACATAGTGTGTGGTGAGAAGTTCTTAAATAAAACCCTCAATAGTCATGTAAGAACTGGAAGAACACAAGTGCATCATCGGGGTGAGGTGAGAGTACTCACCTACCAAAGACCAAGGTGATGTGGAGCGGTGGAAGCATGTGGAATGGAAGAAGGATGAGTGTATGAAACAAACCGTCCTATTTACTCAAAACACAAGCTTCCATTATTAACCCATTTCATGTTCACATAGTTCCAATTTTAGGGTTACATATTTTGCTTAGGTTCAGGGAGTAATCTACCCCATGCCCACTCTCTAACAGAATCAGAACTTCAACAAGGTTTTTCTCCTACTAAAAACTTCCAAAATTTTCCCTAAACCATTCCCAATGGATAGGAAATTTTCTCACCTTTCCGGTGATATAAAGAAGTCCTTCTAACTCCTTATAGAACTCAAGTTATGAGTGGGTGGAGTTTCTAGGGCAATTTTTCCCTAGAGGGACACGTGGCAAGAGGAGGGGGATTGCGCCTTGGGCAGCTTGGCGGGTCACAGGTGGCATAGGGAAATTTTCCCATTGCAAAGCTCAAGGGAACAAAACATTCCTTACCCCTGCAGGTCCCCGGGTGTACACGTGTCGAGCCTTGGCGCATGACGGAGAAGGGGTGAGGAGTTTGGCGGAGCGGCGGAGAATTTTGGCACATTGCACCCGACAGGGAAGAAAAGGAAGAAGAGGGCACGTGGGTCCACACACCCATAGAAGGACCAAGTCCGAGGGGGAGGTGGAGAAGTGGGCCGTGGAAGAAATTTTATAATTTTTCCAAGGGCCAAAACCCCAAAACAACAAAGGGCTCCACCCTACCCGCTGACCACCCCCAAAGTGCCACGTGGCATCTTTCTCATTGGCTACGGGCCGTGGGGCCAAACTGAAAATTTTTCCCAAAATTTTTCAAAGGAATAAAAAGTTAAAATGAACCGCGCCTCCGCCTCAGCCCTTAGAGGACACGTGTCACCCTCTGATTGGCGCGCAGGAGCGGAGGAAAATGAAAATTTTTCCCAAGTAAAAATTTTCAAAGGAATAAGTTTTGAGTTTGAAAAGAGTCTACCCTTAGTCCACCCCTCTGGGTGCCACAATGGAAAATTTTCCCAGCCAAATGGGCATTTAAAAGTTTAGTTTGCCCCTCCTAGGGTGCCATGGCGGGCTTGATTGGTTGCGAGATGGCGGGGCCGGACTTTTTGGGAAATCTTTCCAAGTCAAAATTTAAATTTTTCTATAGTTAGATTAAATCGTATTATTATTTTTTGAATGCCAAATTGAAGTAAAACTTCAAATGGCCATAAATTTTGATAGGAATGTCGATTTGGGAAAACGAGGACTTTTCGAAATCTCTCGATGCCCTCTTTGCACAAGAGTCATCAATTTTAAAATTTGATGAAGTTTAAAGGTTAATTTTATGAAATCGATCTACAAGATTTTAATATGTGAACTGGCAGTTTTTCAACTTATAATTTTGATAAAATTAGAACTCCTCCTTCACTCAACATGTCAAACAGACATGGAGGATCAGTCTAGGGAGGGTTTAGAGTATTTTAGTGAAGTCAAATTGTCCAATTTGTTCGAGGTTGCATTTTTCTGGCAATAGATGGAAAAATGACTGTGCAAGTTCCCATTTGAAATTCATTAAGTTTTAGAGGTTCTTTCATAACTGTTATATTGAATTTGAGTTCCTTAGGTCTTCCTAAGTATGAATTTCAAGATTTCATAACTTATTGTTGAGTATAAGTCTGAACTGCTCATTTTAATTAAAATGTGCATTGCCAGATTTAAGTTTTAAAATAGTGAGTTGTGTCTTTAAATTGATTTAGCAATTTGTCTTTTGAATGTGCATATGATTCTAATTTAGTCAAATACAATGCTTATTAGATCATCCATTCAATTCTAAATAGAAATGCATCTCTGATTTCAATTTCAATATACAATTTTGCAATTAATATAACACTATCTTCATTCCATACGCATGCTTCTTTCTTTTCTTTTTAAACAGTAATCAATTAAGTTTCAACAATAATTCAAATCAAATGTGCAATACATTTTTAAGAAGGGAAAGAAATCTTTTGATGATTAACAATGCATTCTTTTCAACTTATCACTTTCCATTGTATTCAAATACAGTACATAAACCAAACAACACTTGTTTCTTATTCTTTTCCAACCAGAGATATCTTTTTTTTTTACAGCAATTCAATTCCTGTATACAATACAATTTAGAAAACTACTTCAATTCTTTATTCATAATTCCATAACACTTTTGCAACTTGTCACTTTTCGAATTTGAATTGGTTTCAAATTACAAAATACTAAGCATAGAAAATCATTTACATTCTTTTGTAAAACAGAGAACAAATATATTTCCTTACATTTCTCCATTCAATTCAAACCTCTATTATCAATACAATAACTTCACATTACAAACATTATCAACTCATCCACTCAAGGTGGGAAAGGTTACAATGAGTTTGCTCAAAATATTGGGACCGTCAAAACTATATATGTTCCTGCTCCAAACAACAACATGCTAGTTTCTCCATCTTTTCAACTTTGATCACAACAAGGAAGGGGAAAGGAAACACACTCCACCCAACCAAGACATCCAATGAGAAGGGAGAATTCATCCTTCCTCATTGGCCCCCGAACCCCAACCATATTCAAATAAAGAATGAGAGACAACTCATGACAACAATGGTTTCTATAATAAAAAGTAGCATTCTTTTCACATGCACAGATTAATAAGATACACATTCCAAACAAGGACAGCAGTTCAAGACTAAATTTGAAATCATTCACACAGAACATAGGCTTGATCAAGCAAGCCAACAAGAGCAAGAACTATGGGAAACTCCTTATGCCTCCCAATTTGGAATTGGGCATCCACCAAAATGCATACCGCCAATATACATATCAACCCCATAAACCTTATATCTCCCAACCCCTCCTTATGCCCCCCAAGTTTATCCCTTATGCCCCCCCATAGTAAGAAATGCAAGCAGTTTCTTTTCCAAGGTGGATCCCAAAACCAAAACTCCCTCCTCAATAAAACAGTGCCATTGGCAATCCCTTATGCCCCCATATGAAATCCCCATAGCCTTCTCCTACACCATGCCCTAAGCATTCTACCCAACCAGCCAACAATACACAACACATTCACCATTTTTCTCATGCAAGGAAAGAGAAAACAACATTTAAAAAGGAAAGATCCTACCTCTCCATAATGGAGTTTGTTTCCAAAACAACAAGCTCCTTCAATGCTAAAAAATACAGTCCAAAACAGCAAGCTCTTCAATGACCAAAAAGCAGTCCAAGAATAGCAACACCAAGTATGCAAATGAATTTTCAAACTCTCCCCACAAGCAAGACTCCCACAACAATAAAATTTGACCCCCAAAGAAGAAAGAACAAAGTTTCAACAACCTCCAAATGAGCAAGAAGCTTCACTTTTATAGGAAAGGAAAGAGAGAGGATGATGTGGATCCAAGTGGGATGCCACATCATTTTTCTCATCCCCAAGAGGAAATCAACATCAACAAACAAATCACAATAAATTAAACATGACAAAATCACTTACATACTCCAATTCAACCCATACTCCAAAAGGACCGCATTAAAAATATGTAAGGAAGTGCAATTAAAACTTACAAATTGTCACTTCAAAAAGCATTAAAAATGCCTAAATTTAACCTCCAAACCATAGGCATGGTTGGTGGATGATTTTAAGAGGTGTGGGACAAGTTTAACTTGTCCCACAAGCCTCCAAATTTGGCCTCCAAGGTCAAATTCGAATTTCATAAAAGATGGAGTGTTTGACCTTCCAAAATCAGCCTTACATACTCTTACATATTTCTTACACATCCTTACAAATTAACTTACACACTCTTCCAACATTATTATTTAAACTCAACAACTTTATTAATTACATTCCATGTCCCAATTAAATTTAAATAAAGTTTAACTATGTGACTCTCACATTAAATCCATCACATTTAAATTAATTAAAAAAAAGAACACATTACAAATAAAAATACATACAACAATAATAAAAAGGAACACATAAATAAAACACATATCCCATGGTCACATATAATGGAAATCCCCCATGGGAATTCCTAGCAAAACACAACACACACAAACAATACAGTTGCCATGGTGACCTTGTTGAATTCACCCGGAATTTCAATATGGTTAGTCTCCAGTCCCCCGACATTGTTGTGATTTTTAACCTGCAAAATGCAAATACCTCCTTCGGCCTCGTGGCCACATCAGACATCCAAAATGATATAAACAATATCTCAAAATCATCTAAACACACAAATCACAACAATATCATTAATTCAACATTATCATTTTTAATTAAATAAATCAACTATATCATCATCAAAATCTACCATACCAGATCTACTCAAATATCCAATATCATAAGTCCAAATCAACATCTATAATATGTCCATGTCACAACAGTATATCATCAACCACATATAGAAAATGTCTCTAGTAATCATCAATCATAATAACTGAATCCAGATCAATACTAATCCATGATCTAACATCTAACCATCATACTAAAACAAAACATAGTAGTGTCCATAATATGATCAATAGTATCAAAATCAATATCAAAAAGTGTCAAAGGGAAGTGGGCACTACATCCCCTCCCCTTAGACTCGACTTCCTCCTGGAAGTCACTAGAACAAATGTGGAAACTGTACTCTCGTAATATGTGGCATCCTCCCAAGTGGCTGCAGTCTCATCATATATGTCCCACTGCACCCGTACCTGATCAATCTCTCTACCTCGAAGGCCCAGGTCCTGTGATCTATGATATGGATGGGCTCCACCATCACCTACCCCTGATCTTGCACCTACAATGATGTCCAGTCCAACACATGAGAAGGATCTGTAATGTACCTCCTAAGGACAGAAACATGAAACACATCATGTACATGAGACAAGCTGGGTGGCAATGCTAGACGGTAGGCCAAAGGGCCGATACGCTCCAAGATCTCAAAAGGACCAATGAATCTAGGAGCTAACTTAGAACCTTTTCCATAATGGATAGGGCTCTTGTGTGGTCTAACACGAAGGAACACCTTCATGCCCACATCAAAACTACGATCAATCCTATGTTGATCCGCATACTTCTTCTACCTATCCTGTGCCTCCTGCAATCTCTACCTGATCAACACTACCTGCTGCTCCATGTCCTGCAAAAGAGCTGGTCTAAGAGATACTCTATCCTCTAACCTATCCCAACTAAGGGGTGTCCTACACTCTCTACCATATAATGCCTGAAAAGGAGCCATGCCTATAGAACTCAAAAACTATTATTGTAGGCAAACTCCACTAAGTATAGGTACTCCTCCCACTTAGACTGCTGATCCATCACGTACATCCTAAGCATATCCTCCAAAATCTAATTCACTCACTTGGTCTGTCCATCTATCTCAGGGTGATATGTTGTGCTGAAGTTAATCCTCATCCCGAGGACATACTGCATGGTAGTCCAGAAATGTGAAGTGTACAAAGGATCGCGGTCATAAATGATCTTCCATGGGATCCCGTGCAACCTAATGATCTCATCCAAATATACTCATGCCACTACTCTAGCTATATAAGTGGTCTTCACTAGAGAAAAGTGAGCCACTTTTGTCAATTTATCAACCATGACCATAATGGCATCATGGTGATATCTCGACATAGGTAGTCCACAATGAAATCCATGGAAATGGTGTCCCACTTCCATTCCGGTATGGCATGAGGATAAAGAAGACCTGTTGGATGTTGATGCTCAGCCTTAACCCTCTGGCACTCTAAACACCATGACACAAACTGAGCCACGTCTCGACAAAGTCCTCTCCAATGATACAACTGTCATAAAGTGGCGTGCATCTTCTTCACCCCGGATGGGCTGAATAGGGTGCACGATGTGCCTCTACCAAGATGTCCTACCTCAAGCCTCCATCTCTGGGAACATATATCCGCCTCTGTGTCTGAGAAGACCATCTACCTCTAAGGTGAAACCATCAAACTTCCCCTCAAGGGGTCTCTGCGACTCTATCTCTGCTCGAGCCACAATGTAGAAGTTGTCAAGAGGAAGTTGCTAAAGAATCTTGCTCCACAAATCTATGCTCACTGTAGTGGCCATAGCCACATGTCTCCATTTGCTAAGAGCGTCTACTACCACATTCTCTTTCCCCTTCACATGCTTGATCTCCATGTCATACTCACAAAGCAACTCCATCCAACACCATTGATGAGTGTTTAGATTGGGCACGTGAAGAGGTGGCGAAGACTCAAATGATTTGTCCTAAGTGTGAATCTCCATCCAAGAAGAAAATGTCTCCATCTAACCAAGGCATGCACCACTACCGCAAGCTCAAGATCATGGGTAGGATAATTAAGCTCATGATCCTTGAGTTTGCGAGACTCAAAAGCTACAACCCTACCATCCTGCATCAACACACCTCCAAGCCCTACTAAAGAAGCATCTGTGCAAACAAAGAACTCACCCTGTGGATCCGGTACTACAAGAATGGGTGTTGTAGTGAGGCACTCCTTCAGTGTCTTGAAGGCTTACTCACATCTATCCATCCAAACAAACTTCTTCCCTTTCCTCTGAAGGGAAGTGATAGGGTGCGCAATCCGAGAAAAGTCTTGAACAAATCTCTAGTAGTAACTTGCTAAACCCATGAAGTTACACACCTCGGTCACTATAGTGGGTGCTGGCCAATCCATAATGGCTCTAATCTTGGAAGGATCGACTATGATACCTTCCCCAAAATGATATGACCCAAATATTGCACCTCTATCTAGAAGAAAGCACACTTCTCCAAGTTCCCATAAAGTTGCTTGCTCACGAAGACACTTGAAGAACCTGTCGAAGGTGCCCCTCGTGCTCCTCACGTGTATGTGAGTATATCAAAATGTCATCTAGGAAGATGAGCATGAAGTGATCTAAGAAGGTCCTAAATACCCCATTCATCAAACTCATGAACACTACAGGGGCATTCGTCAAACCAAAAGGCACCACTGTGAACTCATAGTGCCCATACCTCGTACGAAAGTGGTCTTATGAATGTTCACCCTCCAAAATCCTCAACTGATGGTAGCTCGACTTGAGATCAATCTTAGAGAACACCATGGCTCCCTTCATCTAGATCAAATAAGTCATCAATGCGAGGAAGAGGATAACGATTCTTGATCGTTACCTTGTTCAACTAGCGGTAATCAATACACAACCACAATGATCCATCCTTCTTCTTCACAAAGATCACCAGTGCACCCCAAGGGGATACACTAGGATGGATAAGGCCCTTCTCCAAAAGGCCCTCAAGCTGCAACTTGAGCTCACAGAGCTCCGGGGTGGTCATCCGATAAGGTGCCCATGAGATAGGCTCTGCTCCAGAACTAGGTCTATATGGAAATCAATCTCACGTGGGGTGGCATCCCCGGTAGCTCCCCTGAAATACATCAAAAAATCTCTCAAGATGGGATGATCATCTAGCGATGGTCCACTAGACCCATCCTCTAATTTGTCACTAACTATAACAACATACATCTGAACAACCCCATCACACACACTTACTTAAGCTGCATAGCAGAAATGGTGCGAAATAGAAATGGGTCTCCTGACTCCCGAGATCACCGACTCAACTCCCGAATCATCTACACAAGCTATAGTCTTATGATAACAATCCATCCTAGCCCTGTGTGCAGATAACCAATCCATACCCAAAATGACTCCATACGAGCCCAAAGGAAGAATACGGAGATCTGAGGTGGTGGTGAAAGGTCCCAAATCCACTACACACTCCTTAACTAAGGATTCCACAGAGATCTTGGCTCCAGAAGCCATCTCGACATCCCAACTAAGACCCTACCTAACTGCACCACCAACTTGCATCGCTCTACTAAAGATGGTGCAATGAAAGAATCAGAAGAACTAGAATCAAACAATACAGAGGTAGGAATACCACCAATGCTACATGTGGTCTCAATGACTATGCTCTGTGCTCTTCCTGGTAGTTCTCAACCACTACATAGATCTTATGGTTGTCCCATGTCACCAACTAGTCGGCTCAGAAACCGGTGCCTTACCCTTGTTAGGGTTATGAGGGAATCTCTCCAAAAATGTCTAGCTACTCCACATCCAAAGCAACCACCTGATCCTCTCCAAGGAACAACACCTCCAGTAGGTGCCCTAGAAGCCTGTGGTGTGGATCCTTGATGATCTGGTTGTGGTCTGTTGTGGCCTCTACTAGTGAGCTCCAACTGACTGAGCTCTAGGTCCACCCTGTGTCTGATGGGACCCCTAGGAGGAGGCCCCATGCTCCGACCTCTCTATGCATCAGCTCTCTATGGAGGTCTATACGGTGGGTGGGACTGCTACTGTTGTTGTTGTGGGCCTAAAGGATGACTATGTCTGAATGCTACCCACCACGAGGAAGAGGTATTGAACCTCTCGATCTACCATCTTGCATCTACTGAATGCGGCTCTTAACTCGGTCTCTAGCCTACTGGGTTTTACCCTGAGTCTCCTCTACAATATAGGCCTTCTCAACTGGCCTCTGCTAAATTCTATGGATAGTGAATCCGTACTACACCTCCAATGTCCAAATTCAAGCCCCGATGAACCTGTGAATCTACACCTACTCATCCTACATATACTCTACATACTAAAGTAGATCTAGAAATCTACTCTCATACTCTACTACTAAAAGGGTATCCTGTCGGAGGTCATGGAACTCATCAATCCTCTACTTAGATGAACCTCCGTGATGATAGATATCTACTCCTGAATCTCTCCTCAAATAGCTCCCAAGTCACTGTCTCTGAATCTACATGGAGCTTCTACTCCTCTGTCCTCCACCATACTCCTACTCCATCCCTCAGTAGATGGATCGCAACATGAGCTTTCGTGTTGCTAGAACAAGGACAAAGCTTGAAGCAACCACTCAAGCTCACTAGCTAGGCCTCTACCTAAAATCCACCTATATCACCTAAGTAATGTGAGGGCCTAAGCTTCAGGATCTCCCTGATGTGATCCACTGTGTGGTCTGTCGGCCTCTAGGTCTCTCTGCATGCTCATCCCTAAGCCTAGGGCTCTAGACCTCTCTCTATGCTCTTAGAACTCTATCACCCTGTCTCCTAGGTGGTGACTCTACTCATAACTCTCCGCATGGGAGTTCTCTCCTCTATGCTCCTCGCTAAGTCGAGGAGATACCTAACCCTCGATGGAAGGAGCTCTATCATGACTAGTTGTCTGCCCTCCACCTAATCCTCCGCGTAGAGCAGGCATTAACATCCTGAAGGGTCTGTAGAATCTGAGGTAGAATGGCTGCTACACCCTGATCCGGTGGTGGTGGTGGTGGTGGTTCAAGTCTCTGTGAAGGTTCCTCTCTCCATCTTATATGCCTCCTGCACAGACCAAAGTGAGAGTCAGTTCATTTGCTAAGTTATACAACTTCCATGTTTACTAAAACATACAAATTCTTGCTAAGTTGTTTTCTTGATTTACAGTGTGCTAGGTTTAAGTTTTCATGTCTCAAGTTTTCTAGTGTGCCCAATGGTCCAAGCCTTTGAACCACTACTCTGATACCAAACTGTAGTGCCCATTTAAACAACCACTTGAGACCAAAGAAACAACCTAGGGTTGGCTAGAAAATTATGGAATAATTTTTTTTTTATTAGAAGAGTCTACAACTAAGTTGCAAGACATCAGTTTACTACTGGTAGGTTTCGAACAAATCCTATTTACCCAAAACACAAGCTTCCATTATTAACCCATTTCATGTTCACATAGTTCCAATTTTAGGGTTACATATTTTTCTTAGGTTCAGGGAGTAATCTACCCCCATGCCTACTCTCTAATGACTCAGAACTTCAACTAGGTTTTTCTCCTACTAAACACTTCCAAAATTTCCCTAAACCATTCCCAATGGATAGGAAATTTTCTCACCTTTCCAGTGATATAAAGTAGTCCTTCTAACTCCTTACAGAACTCAAGTTATGAGTGGGCGGAGTTTCTAGGGCAATTTTTCCCTAGAGGGACACGTGGCAAGAGGAGGGGGATTGCGCCTTGGGTGGCTTGGTGGGTCATGGGGGAGGCATAGGAAATTTTCCCATCACAAAGCTCAAGGGCATAAAACATTCCACACCCCGTGGTCCCTGGGTGTACACGTGTCGAGCCTTGGTGCACGACGAGAGAAGGGGTGAGGAGTTTGGTGGAGCGGCGAGAATTTTGGTGCATTGCACCCGACAGGGAAGAAAAGGAAGAAGAGGGCACATGGGTCCATGCACCCACGGAAGGACCAAGTCTGAGGGGGAGGTGGAGAAGCGGGCCATGGAAGAAATTTTATAATTTTTCCAAGGGCCGAAAACCCCAAAACAACAAAGGGCTCCGCCCTACCCGCTGCCACCCCCAAAGTGCCACGTGGCACCTTCTCATTGGCTACGGGCCACGGGGCCAAACTGAAAATTTTCCCAAAAATTTTCAAAGGGATAAAAATTTAAAATGAACCGCGCCTCCGCCTCAGCCCTTAGAGGACACGTGTCACCCTCTGATTGGCTGCGGGCCGACGAGGAAAATGAAAATTTTTCCCAAGTAAAAATTTTCAAAGGAATAAGTTTTAAAAAATTAGTCCACCCCTCCTGGGGTGCCACGTGGCAGGCCCGATTGGTTGTGGGATGGCGGGGGCCATGGACCTTTTTGGGAAATCTTTCCAAGGTCAAAATTTAAATTTTTCTATAGTTAGATTAAATCGTATTATTTTTTTTTGAATGCCAAATTGAAGTAAAACTTCAAATGGCCATAACTTTTGATAGGAATGTCAGATTTGGGAAAATGAGGACTTTTCAGAAAGCTCTCGATGCCCTCTTTGCACAGAGTCATCAATTTTAAAATTTGATGAAGTTTAAAGGGTCAATTTTATGAAATCGATCTACAGCTTTTAATATGTGAACTAGCAATTTTTCAACTTATAATTTTGATAAAATTAGAACTCCTCCTTCACTCAACATGTCAAATAAGACATGGAGGATCAGTCTAGGGAGGGTTTAGAGTATTTTAGTGAAGTCAAATTGTCTAATTTGTTCGAGGTTGCATTTTTCCAGTAATAGACGGAAAAATGACTGTGCAAGTTCCCGTTTGAAATTCATTAAGTTTTGGAGGTTCTTTCATAACTGTTATATTGAATTTGAGTTCCTTAGGTCTTCCTAAGTATGAATTTCAAGATTTCATAACTTATTGTTGAGTATAAGTCTTAACTACTCATTTTAATTAAAATGTGCATTGCCAGATTTAAGTTTTAAAACAGTGAGTTGTGTCTTTAAATTGATTTAGCAATTTGTCTTTTGAATGTGCATATGATTCTAATTTAGTCAAATACAATGCTTATTAGATCATCCATTCAATTCTAAATAGAAATGCATCTCTGATTTCAATTTCAATATACAATTTTACAATTAATATAACACTATCTTCATTCCATACGCATGCTTCTTTCTTTTCTTTTTAAACAGTAATCAATTAAGTTTCAACAATAATTCAAATCAAATGTGCAATACATTTTTAAGAAGGGAAAGAAATCTTTTGATGATTAACAATGCATTCTTTTCAACTTATCACTTTCCATTTGTATTCAAATACAATACATAAAACATACAACACTGTTTCTTATTCTTTTCCAACCAGAGATATATCTTTTTTTTACAACAATTCAATTCCTGTATACAATACAATTTAGAAAACTACTTCAATTCTTTATTCATAATTCCATAACACTTTTACAACTTGTCACTTTTCCAATTTGAATTGGTTTCAAATTACAAAATACTAAGCATAGAAAATCATTTACATTCTTTTGTAAAACAGAGAACAAATATATTTCCTTACATTTCTCCATTCAAATTCAAACCTCTATTATCAATACAATAACTTCACATTACAAACATTATACAACTCATCCACTCAAGGTGGGAAAGGTTACAATGAGTTTTCTCAAAAGATTGGGACTGTCAAAACTATATATGTTCCTACTCCAAACAGCAGCATGTTAGTTTCTCCATCTTTTCAACTTTGATCACAACAAGGAAGGGGGAAAGGCAACGCTCTCCACCCAACCAAGACATCCAATGAGAAGGGAGAAGTCATCCTTCCTCATTGGCCCCCAAGCCCCAACCATATTGAAATAAAGAATGAGAGACAACTCATGGCAACAATGGCTTCTACAATAACAAGCAACATTCTTTTCACATGCACAACTTAATAAGATACACATTCCAAACAAGGACAATAGTTCACAACTGCATTTGAAATCATTCACATAGAACATAGGCTTGATCAAGCAAGCCAACAAGAGCAAGAACTATGGGGAACTCCTTATGCCTCCCAATTTGGAATTGGGCATCCACCAAAATGCATACCACCAATATACATATCAACCCCATAAACCTTATATCTCCCAACCCCTCCTTATGCCCCCCAAGTTTATCCTTATGCCCCCCCATAGTAAGAAATGCAAGCAATTTCTTTTCCAAGGTGGATCCCAAAACCAAAACTCCCTCCTCAATAAAATAGTGCCATTGGCAATCCCTTATGCCCCCCATATGAAATCCCCATAGCCTTCTCCTACACCATGCCCTAAGCATTCTACCCAACCAGCCAACAATACACAACACATTCACCATTTTTCTCATGCAAGGAAAGAGAAAACAACATTTAAAAAGGGCAAGATCCTACCTCTCCATAATGGAGTTTGTTTCCAAAACAACAAGCTCCTTTAATGCTCAAAAATACAGTCCAAAACAACAAGCTCTTCAATGACCAAAGAGTAGTCCAAGAACAACAACACCAAGCATGCAAATGAATTTTCAAACTCCCTCCACAAGCAAGACTCCCACAACAATAAAAAAATTTGACCCCAAAGAGGAAGAACCAAAGTTTCAACAACCTCCAAATGAGCAAGAAGCTTCACTTTTATAGGAAAGGAAAGAGAGAGGATGATGTGGATCCAAGTGGGATGCCACATCATTTTTCCTCATCCCCAAGAGGAAATCAACATCAAAAAACAAATCACAATAAATTAAACATGACAAAATCACTTACATACTCCAATTCAACCCATACTCCAAAAGGACCGCATTAAAAATATGTAAGGGAAGTGCAATTAAAACTTACAAATTGTCACTTCAAAAAGCATTAAAAATTCCTAAATTTAACCTCCAAACCATAGGCATGGTTGGTGGATGATTTTAAGAGGTGTGGGACAAGTTTAACTTGTCCCACAAGCCTCCAAATTTGGCCTCCAAGGTCAAATTCGAATTTCATAAAAGATGGAGTGTTTGACCTTCCAAAATCAGCCTTACATACTCTTACATATTTCTTACACATCCTTACAAATTAACTTACACACTCTTCCAACATTATTATTTAAACTCAACAACTTTATTAATTACATTCCATGTCCCAATTAAATTTAAATAAAGTTTAACTATGTGACTCTCACATTAAATCCATCACATTTAAATTAATTAAAAAAAGAACACATTACAAATAAAAATACATACAACAATAATAAAAAGGAACACATAAATAAAACACATATCCCATGGTCACATATAATGGAAATCCCCCATGGGAATTCCTAGCAAAACACAACACACACACAACAATACAGTTGCCATGGTGACCTTGTTGAATTCACCTAGAATTTCAATATGGTTAGTCTCCAATCCCCGACATTGTTGTGATTTTTAACCTACAAAATGCAAATACCTCCTTCGGCCTCGTGGCCGCATCAGACATCCAAAATGATATAAACAATATCTCAAAATCATCTAAACACACAAATCACAACAATATCATTAATTCAACATTATCATTTTTAATTAAATAAATCAACTATATCATCATCAAAATCTACCATACCAGATCTACTCAAATATCCAATATCATAAGTCCAAATCAACATCTATAATATGTCCATGTCACAACAAGATATCATCAACCACATATAGAAAATGTCTCTTAGTAATCATCAATCATAATAGAAGAGGTAAAGGAGAGAAGGATCACTCACATGTGTGTGAGAACCAAAGGAGATAATTCCCTTATTCTCTAATTTTTGCAATCTATCCTTAAGTACAAGATAGTTATTATCTCTATGGCCATTTATACAGTGATAATTACAATATTTTTTTCATGTTGATGTTGTAAACGGTGTTGTTGATGGTGTTAGTTGGAAGGTAAGCAAAACAATCTCTCATTGAGTAATACACATAGCACATCATATGGTCATGTATGATGAGAGAAGTGCAAAGGTTCACATGACCTAGGTGGGGTGGTAGGAGGAGTTTCTTGTTGTGGAGTCAGAGAAGGAGTATGCTTTGGTGGTGAAGATGGTGGAGCTTGCTTAAGTTTCTTGTCGGTAGAATGTGTAGGATGCTTGACCAGAGGCTCAGGGGGAGAACTAGGTAAGGCTATAGCTACAGAAGTATGTGGAGGATTGATGGTCTATGTAGAGAGGAGGTCTTGTTCTAAGTCAATAACCTTATAGCATAGGAGAGTGAATGACTCACATGTATCATACTACAATCATTTCTTAAGTGGAGGAATGAGGCCTCGACAAAAAATAAATTGCTTCTCAAGATCAATGGGTTGGAAAACAAGCTGATGGATACAAGCATTGAATCATAGGATATAGTCCTTGATAGGTTTCGTGGAGCCTTGATGTAGAGAAGGTAAGTGGTCATAACTAACCTTAGGGCCATTTTTTATTATAAATGGCAGAGGAAGACATCCTTTATATCATAAAACATGTTAATAGACCCAAAGGGGAGATCAGTGTACCATTGCAATGCCTCATCGGTAAGACTATAGCGAAAGGATTTAAGTAATAAGAGATCATCTAATAAGAAGCCATAGCATGGCTATAATGTCGTAGATGGATGTGAGGGTCACCTGTACCATCAAAACATGTGAAATTAGGCATGGTAAAATCATGAGGGAATGTAGAATTGTGAATTTTCTTAGGGACCGGATTTCCATGTAATGAATTATTGTCAATAGAGGCATAATAATCCCTACTTTCTAAAGTGAGAG
The DNA here is from genome assembly GCA_018340775.1 of Taxus wallichiana var. yunnanensis. Lineage (NCBI taxonomy): Eukaryota > Viridiplantae > Streptophyta > Pinopsida > Cupressales > Taxaceae > Taxus > Taxus wallichiana. The sequence continues at coordinate 484,415,611 of CM031238.1, forward strand.
ACTGAACCTGGGATTGTAATTGTCCTATGGCATGCATGAGAGAAATAATATCCTGTGAAGGGATGGTGGAAGATGGTAACAATGTATTGAGTGGTTGGATCTTACCATTGTGAGTGATCATAGGGATGTCTAAGGGTGATGGAGAAGGGTCTAATGCTAAGGGCACACTAGTAGGTGCCAAGGAAGCTATGGTATGAGATATAGATGGAATACCCATAGCAATGGTTGGAATAGCATCGAAATACCCATAAGAGGTGAAGTAACTAATGGGGAAACTTCTATAGAAGATGTAGTAAGAGACATAGGTGAACTGACAAGGGGATATGAAACATTAGGAGAAGAAGAACTGATAGATTTTGGTGACTCATGCATAGTGCTAGATATGATCTCAGGAGAAGATACTAATGGAGAAGGTGATTCACACTATGCAGTATGGAAAGAAGGAGAGTCATAAACCTTAGTTGTCTCACCGATATCAGATAAGGACTCGAAATGAAGATATCAATAAGAGCACCATCAATAGGATTGTCAACATAATGTGAAGGAGTATGTGAAGTAGGAGAGGATGTATCATGAGAAATAATGTCGAAGAGGTAGAGTCATGAGAGGAACCGTGTTGGTGATCAGAGTAAAAGGTGAATTAGTATGCTCATGTGAACAAGTGTCGATACCAAGTAAGTAATTGATAAGAGAATCATCTAATGTTTCTGGTGAAAGATCAGCATTGGCGGATCACAAGTAATTGTATATCATGGAGTACAATGAGTAAATGCTAGTGGATTATCAAAAATTATAATGCTTATAAGAGAATATTCGAATCGAGTAGGTACATATTGTAGTCCATCTTGAAGTTGTTGTTTGACATGGTCGAGTGTAGTAACGGGGGAACAATAGAGATATTTAAGCTCAACAATGGCATCCTCATCATAAATAGGGTTAACGCTAACATGAGACATGCCAAGAAAATAATATGGACTAGGCATAGCCAATAGGTTTTGAATGGATCCTAGAGCATGTTATTATAAAGAGTCGTTCATCAAAATGATTAACTAAGATTTTTTATTCTATAATGTTAATCTAAACTAGTAACAAGGGAATAACTGATATGAATGTGATGTAAAAACACTAAATAATTTTATTTAATATTTTTAATGAAATCAAATAATGAGAATAGAAAGGGATAGGGTACTAACCTGAACTTTACTTACCTCGCTATGTGCAAGGCTAGGAAGAATGGTGTGTAGATAAGATAGAGGCTAATAGTGTTACCTTGGAAATTGTAGAGAATTAAGATCTGCATGGACTGGGGCACGGGAGAGGACTCGAGTACCTCGGGTGTCATAATTTGTAATTTGGACACTTGGTTCTCGTGAAAAATATTAGGGTTTGGTAATGACAATGTCATGAGGTCTTTGCAACACCTTCTTCTTGGTCACCTAGTTATTGTAATAGCCTCGTTAATGTCATTGTAATGATGTGATGAATATCTACCCGTAAAACCCCATATAAAGCATCAAATCCCTAAAAAAATATGCAAATGAAGGGATCATACTGACCTTATCCGCCACAATGGTGGACTTACAACTAAGTGCTACACTATATTCTAGACTGAATGTAGTTTTTCTTGCTTGTGTGTACAAATTTTTACCTAGGGTACCCAAACGTCAATGAAACAAAAGTAGGGGAAATAACTAGATGTAAGATAAAATGGTGTTGAGTTGTGGAGCTCAATTACTTCATAGTGTCATGCAATATGAAACTTTCTACAAAATACAAGAACTTTCATCGGTTAGGGGGAACCGACATCGGTCACCCATGACCAACATTAGTCGTGAAGGGAGGAACCAACATCTATTAGGGTGAACCGACATCAATTACTTGTGTGTGGATGTTTTAATTAACTCTCGGGAATTAGATCTATTTTTAGCATTAAAGTAGATCTATTGATTGTAATTGCATGGCTAAGTTCCCTAAGTTTATAAATGACTATATAGGCATGAAAGCTAGGGTTTAGAAGTAAGAATTAACAAGAATTAAGAAGAACTTGATTATTGTGAGAATAATTGAGTGAGGGAGAGAATTCTTGGAGATGAAGAAAAAGCTTGTGAGAAAGAAAGTATTGTACATCTGAGAGGTGTGGAAGATTGTAAATCTTCAATTGTATATCTTGTCAAAGCTTTGGATAATATATTGGCTTGTTTCTTGGTGGACGTAGCCCATATTGGGTGAACCATGTTAAATTTGGTGTTGATTTATATCTCTTCTTATGAATATTTCTTCTGGTAGAATATCCTCTTTTATTTTCATGTATGCTTAGATCTGATATATTATTTGTACAATGAAGCTTGGTATGCTAACCCCAAAAAATGGTGGATGGAATAGAATGAATACCACCCTTTCCTCTCGTGCTTGTGTGATGCGAGATGTAGAAGATGTCTAAATGCAGTCCTATGCCTTATTATATAGCAAACTCTTGATAGTAAGATGTCCATGCATAACATGATGAGTATGTCATGTTTACATAGGGATCTCTTGTTAAAATTTCAACACTAATGGCTAGAAAATTCTGACTAGCACCTAGGGGAATGTAATAACAAACCGTAGAGACCAACCTTATATAAATAAATTAGAACTAGAAGTTATGGAGACCATGGCACCTAAAATAATGAATTGGGGAACCCTCGGGTGCCCCAAGATTACTACCATCGCTCCCTAGTTATAGACTAGAGATGAAAAACAACAATATAACGACACCTGACACTTGCTAAGAGACTACCATAACTATATAGAAAATTGACAATTGTGTGAAAAAAGTGACAATGATGACTGACTAACTGACGAAAAGACTAAGGGATGAGCCATTAGTGAATACTTTTATTACGTGAGATCCATATATAAAATAACATATTTGGCGGTATAAATATAATACTAAGTGCGTGATTTTGTGACTACACTAGTACCAGTCCCACAAAAGCTCTTGGGGCAATCACTTACGTACAAGTACATGTGCTATTGTTTCATTTTATTTTCATACCACATTATTTTCTCATATTATACATGTTTTGACATACTCTTTATCTTTCTAACGTGTTAATGGGTGCTTTATGTGCAACATTTATTATGCAAGAGTAATTTCTTCCATGGTTGTCTGATACACTATTTTCCTTTGCTTGTCATTTTTTGTGGGAGTTTCCCCATGTCTTTCTTTTCTCTCGATTGTTTACGACCATTATAGTCGTGATTGTCTTGTGACATTGTGAGTGATGTCCCATATTTATAACCCACTTTTCGTAGTCTACATTGTATTCTTTCATGTTTACACATTATTTTATTATCTTACATTTCATCTTGTACATGAGTGTTTGTATTTTCTTCTACTAACACTTTTCTCCTAACCACTTGTTTATGTGTGCTTTGGTTTCTAACAAGCACATTCCCTTCTCCTTGCAGGGCACAGTATCAACAAAGTGGTCGATCCTCTAATAGGTCGTATAGTCCTCCAGCGACATCCCATGCACCCAAAATGATGGGGGCATTATATGGGTGAATCATTCACCCCATATAGTGTTATACAGAAGACAACATGGTACCAGTACAACACAATTTTCAGTTTTAGATAGGGCTCAGAATCAGACTTGGGTCTTTAGCATAACAACCTTTCCTAGATTCCCGAAACTAGAGGGAAATTTAGTGGTCTTTCCTAGATACCTAAGACAAGGGGCTGGTTACATAGCGATTGGTAGTTCAACACAGTAAATAAAACTCCATACACATAGGATTTTACAGGTAAGATAGTCCTTAGCATGTGTTTATATACATCATCTACATTGGTGTTCCACATTGCAGCTGTTGGAAATAGTTAAAGGTTGGTGGACGACATCGACAGCTTATCCCTACACTTCTTTAATTGCATTGGTGTGAGATCGCTAGAAAACTCACGTGTTGACATGATCTATAGGATATTTTCTACACTCTTTCCTCATCACACATCAGGTGCACATGTTCCTTTTTCACATTTTCATTTTACATACTCCTTTACATGTTTTTACACATATACATGCATATTTGACTACTTGTCTACTTCTCTTTTATAGGTCTATCTCGTATGGGAAGAGGTAGTCAACATCATCCACATCACACCAACAACAACATCGACACCAACAAAGGTACATTCTCACATCTACACATGTGTTTCTTCCTAGGTACATTTTCATCACTTTTTTACTTTCTCCTCCTTATCATTCACTCTTCACATTTTTATCACTCCACCCTTTTTCGAGTCCCTCAAAAAATTTTCTACATCAATCTACATGGATATTAGGTACGCATATCTATCTAATTTATGTTAATGATATTTTATCTTACCAACATAAAATGGGGGCAAATGTAGACACACAAAAAAGCACTTTGGGTAATCATCTAGTCCCGATCACATAATACTATTCATATGATTCCTAAGCAATAACAAGACTAATTAACCCATGTATTTGGCCACCTTGCTTTACTTTTTGTTGCTAATTTGAATCTTACACCCTTACTTTTTCATTTAACCTTTGTATTCTTTGGCATTTGTCATCCTAGACATCAATGCCTAGCCAGGATGCCAGTGTTAGGCACCCTCGTCCCCTCTACCCGCTCCTATCCTCTTTTTACTTTACTCACACTTTTTGGTTCCTTTCTAGCCATTTTAACATCTTATCTTTTTGGTATTCAAACTTTTCAAGTTTATTTATGAAATTCAAGCAAATGAATCATATATATATAAAGTTATGTGATCATACTAAAGGAAAAAGCACTAAGCATTAGCTATCACCACCTAAGGTTACATCCATCAAAGGCATCTAAGAGCTCTATTACATCCATATAGCTCCATCACAAGGGACACAAGGGTTGGTTTTCTACATCACACTTCATAGGAGGGAAGTTCATTCTATTCCATGCACACATTTACTACATTTTACATCTAACTATTTACTTATTATACAATGTGTGAATGACACAAGAGCAACATAGGGCACAATTCCACACACACACATAACTACATTGGGTCTGAGATGTAGTGCAACACTTAGTTGTAAGTCCACCATTGTGGCGGCTAAGGAAATTTTGACCCCTCATTTTTCATATTTCTTTTTGATGATTTGATGTCTATTTGAGGGTTTTACAGGTCTATGTTTCATTGCAAGTTTCCGATGACTCCAGCAATCATTTTCTAAATCCATAGCAACAAAATCTGAGCATCAGCGAATATCTTGCGGCTATGAGAATTCAAGTTTCTAAGCATTTATGTAGACCCAGGTGCCTAGAAACAAGCCTAGGGCACCCACGGGCGCCCATGTCCCTCTCCAAGCACCCTAGTCCAACATTCTTCTCCAAATCTACAATTTCTAAGCTCCAGTGTGATAGTCGGTGTTTCACATTTCTTTATTTTTCAGATCTATGCACTTTCCATAACTCGGTGAATCGCTAAGGAATTTTACCCTTTTTTACACATTATGGTTTCATTATTTATTACTTAGTTTACTTGAGTGTAATTTTTATACTTAATTTATCATTTATTTACTTATTACTATAGCATCATATTAGGCATAATATTCCATATTTTCTCATAATCAATACTATATAGTTATCCTTCAACCTTGTGTCAAGATAAACGTGGGAACCCTTAGCGAGATAGCTTAGATTGCATTCACACTTGTACAAGCACCTAGGAGAAGTACATGAGGCTTGGTCCTACATGAGGGCATGTGGTGGAGCTTTTGATTGGTTCTCAGTAGACACCTAAAATTAGTATCTAAACCCCTTTTTTCCCGTGTGCTCATAACTAATTTTAAATTAACCCTTCACCTTCTATTTATTGTAAAAATGCCCCACATTTATCCAATCGCTATTGAATTTAATTTATTTATTTTTATTAATCAATTATTACCCTATCCCTTGCCCTAATGGACTTTCTATTTCACATCCCTACACTTTTTCTAACCTATCTCTACCACCAACTCATCTACACCTCATCCTTAAACATCCTATTCCCACATAATGCTTTAAAGTATTCAATCCCATCCTTAAAAATATGAAATCACACCAAAATCAAAAATCCCTCCCATTAGGGAAAATTTCCCCAAAGTTGGTGGAAACCTAGTATAGTTGCCATCAACCCTATAAAGTTGAGCACTTTCTTTCCATTCTGCATCAGATGTATGCACATACCCCAAATTTCTTGCAACCCGCAAGCCGCTACTCATGCCCGAACATCTCTACAATGAACATTGACCTCTCGGATCCCTTTCTAGTTTGTTTGCATTTCTCTTATACATTCCTTTGTGAGGTTATCATTATTTGGTATCATTTTATGCAGTTATTATCATATTATTCCTACCTTGTTTGCATCTAACCTTTTAAAGGTCCATAAACAGTCGGGACTCCATTATCATCCTATTCTATCAGTTTTTTTGCTTGCACATTCTCTGATCCAAATTGTTTTGCTCAACCTTGTTTGCACTACCCGATCATCATCGATCTTCCTAGGTTGTCATTGACCCAATCCTTTATCCTTATCCTTTCAGTTTTAGATTCCTTTCAGCTTTTTTCCAACTCTTACATTATTTCTAGACACCAAATTTTTTATCCTTCTTCTCTCGAACCTCTCTCTGGTTTTCAGCCCAAATCCACTATGATCCTTATTACCTTGTACTCCTTTCATTTCCTTTCCTCATACCTCCTCTTCATGATGTTTCCAATATCTAAAGGTGTATGTTATGTTTGAATTACAATCATAGCATCTTGATCTATGTTATGGTCATTGTTCCATCCTTTTACCTTAGGTCGTCGACGACTTACCTTTACATAGTCTAGGTCATCATCGACCCAGACCAGGTATATTTAATTTGTACTTTATTTCAATAATATCAATATTAAATCAATCATAGTTACTCACAGATTCTGTAAATCCTTCATTTTCGCATACTTTAAGTTTTTCTTTACTTTGTATCAATTTCGTTTAACAACTTGGGTTGACATCCACCAAGGGAGCTAATGCTTCTCGGGTCTACTTTTTCGAGAAAACCCCCACCTAAACCATCTAAGTAATATCATTTTTAGTCTTATTTACATGTTTCATCTGATTTAGAGTAGCAGAATCCATCATCATCTTGTGCCCGTATCACATCACATATCCGAGGTAACATAAACCCTCCATCATTTCTGAGTTTGCTAGTTTCTTTAGTAGCTAGTGCATTAACTTCATTAAGAATGAGAAACCTAGTAAATAGGTTTAGTAGCTAGAGTTGATCGCCAAGGGTATTTCGGCCTTACCAAACACATTATTTCTCATTTTGGTTTTTAATGTCTTAATGAAGGGTACTGCAATTTTTAGGGTTTCCACTTTGTTGTAGGTGATTACAAGTCATCACAAATTTATGCGAGAAAAAGTAATATAAAGTGAAGGGAATTTCTAGGAAAGTAAAGTAATCAAGAAGTTTCGGATCCCAATTCCTAAAGATTCCAAGACCATACAACCCGTTGTCCAAAATAACTCACCTAGTTATTGGAATAACTTACATCCCCATCATGGCTTTGAAGTTCAATATTGTAGGTTGCATGCACTCTTGTTGTCCCATTGGTAAATTCTCCTGGTTGGAGTCCCTCATTTTTCTTCCATTTTCCTTACATGCACTCCTTGTGTTTTTCTTTCTTCCCAGTAGTTTTTGCGCTCTTCGCACATGCCCTTGACTTGATTTCCAATATTTGACTAAGTCCCTTACACACTTCCCCGCACCTCCTTTCTTTCTTTCTTCCACGTGACACTCAATTAAATGTTTGTACCCCACTTACATACTTCTCTACTAAAAGTGTAACCATTCCCCCGTATGCAATACCTTTGTGTGCCTATCTTTTCCATCCTCTTTCACACCTCTTTCATCTATGTATTTCTTGCACCTTCTTCTTTTCCAATCATCACTGCCACATGGAAATTTGTCATACTTGATTATGCTACACATAACCTATCAAATCGCACCAACAAGGAAACAAATCCTTACAACAAACTAGTGCATGACATGTGGTAGAAATGAAAAAACAATTGAATAGTTCACCAATCTTTCACCAATCAAGATGCTCCGTGTGCTATTACATGTTCATATTTTGATGTAACCTTCAGTTACCATAACGTTGGTACATGGCTCTAACACACACATGATTGGACTTTTTGGAAAGCTTCTAATGAGGGGTACATTTCAGATCATTCAAATTCAAACATTAGTGGGATTTGGTATGTGGGAAGTAGGAAACACATTCCAACAATTAATGCATAGGTCTAGTTGACCCAACCACCCAAATTTGATCTAATTTTCCTCCTTTTTATCTAACAAGAAAGACAAACATGAGGAGGTACATCCGACAAAGATGCAAGTGGATTTGCAAGAAGTTATTATTTTTGTTAGTGCTTGAACTTTCAAATTTGATTTTCCCTCTTCTTTCTCTTCTTCTTCTCTCCTTCTTCTATAAATGTAAGAGTTATGCTCATTGTACAGTTTTTGTTGAACCCTTTGGTTTGAGAAGGACTTTAGTTATTTTCATATTAAGTTAAAGGCCTTCGAGATCTCGGCTTTTGCATGTTTATATCTGCCTCATATGAAAATGTAATCGAATGTGCATTCTTGGAAGCAATTAAAGCTTGGTTTTTGGCTACTCTCTTCCTTAACTTGGTTTGATTGTTTCCCCATTTCCTCTCTTTTATTGTGTTTTTTTTTGTGCTTTCGTACATCCCTTTTAGGTTCCTTTTCTAATTGTGCTCCATGAAAATGAATGTGTGGATGCGGTGAGACTATGATATGCATGTTTATCCTCTCTATGTGCACCTTCCTTCATTTTCTCTTAAGTCAAACACGTTCATTCCTCCTCTTTCTAGTGATATCACCTCCCTTAGATTAGTTTTCCATTTCTACATATCCTTCTAACTCTAGTCCTTGGCATGATTAGTTTAGGATTTGATTTCAGCATTAGGAGTAGTTGTAGTAGTAGAAATAGGTAGAGGAACCGGCCTTCTCTAGAGGTCTTTCTCAAGTGCATAAGGTGCCACAACTTAGAGATAGTCCCATATTTCCCCAACGAACTATTTCATCATGATCTCGGACGGTGCAAGTTTGAGCTCCAACAATTTTTTGCATGCCTGGTGGGACCAACATTGAGATCTTAAATTTCATTATAGCTAAGTTCTGGTGTGTGACTTAGTAATTTAAGCCTTTGGAGGCTTTTTTCAACACATCTAGTAACTCCCAACTCTCGATCTACTATTTTCGGTGAGTCGCATGCCTTTCATGAGAAGATTACATACAATATAAAGCGTAACAACTAAAGAATCCTTTGAGTATATCCAACTTTCTCTAAGAATAAGATTCACTATAACACCCACATGTACATCTCCATCTCTAGTGCATTGTGAACTTTCCACTCCTCCTCTCGGTATACCAACATGCATTACCATGGAAAATCTACCACCTCCGAGAAAAATTTCCAACTTCACTAGTAGAAGTCTTCTCCTTCTCAATGTGCAACATGATATGCCAACATCCATGCTCAAAAGTATTCTATACTTCATTAGTGAGAATCAATTCACCCCTATTGAGCACATCCAGGATGTAGCCAATGTGTGCTCTATCTATTTGGTCACACATGATGATGTAGCAGTTAGGCTTCTTGCAACTTCTCTCAAGGAAAAATCACTTGAGTCTTACTAAATTTTAAGACCTGCATCTATTACCAATGGGATGAGCTTTAAATGGCTCTTTGTAATTATTTTTAAGATAAGTTAGATCACCTATCTTTGGTGGAGCAACTAATGACAACGAAAAGAGTTCCCAATGAGCAGATGACTGATTTTAATATCAGGTTTCAAAATACTTGGGATAGAATTCCTCAAGTGGTAAGGCCTACAACCCAACATGTTTATTTTTATTATCTAAGGGATTTGAATAGTTACATATCAGCCATGATTAAATTTTTGGTGGGTATAACCTTACCTATTACTTATAACATTGCAATAAGGGTAGAGAATAGCCTCATCCAAGTGGGAAATTTAGCCCTAGACCACTCGTGCCCTTATTCCTAGATATGTCTCAAGCACCCTAACCTTTTGTTTCTCTTGTTAATAAGAATAACACATAACCCATTTCATCCATATCCTATTCTCCTGTGTAACAAAAGGAAGATGAAGAAATGAAATCCTTGATTAGAAACTTATCCAATAAAGTTATATTTTTAGAGAAGCATCAGCACAAGCCTTCAGAAATAATTCTAATCAAGGATATAACCAAAGCCATCATCCCTTTAGAAATAAATATCCAAATTAAAGATATGGGAAGAACCAAAAAAATGATAGATGGCATGTTAATTTGCACCTTCCATTGTAAGTAGTTCCTCCCTCGCAATCTCTTCTAATGCCCAATGCAAGCCAAGAACTAGTCTGAGAATATAACAACATGGCTCAAGAGTCAGAATGGTGTTTTCCTTACAACATGCCTCATAGTCATTACCATTGTGCAAATGTCGCACACACATTGGATTACATGATCTAGAATACTTCAAATTGTGAGCCTTCCAAAAACATGAATGAATAAAAATAAATTAAAAAATGTCATAAGTTTCTTTTGAGACCAACCTTATGTTATTTAGAGTTGAAGAATTTTGTGCAATAAATCAAGTTGTGGATAGTCCAAACAGGTCTCATGCCCAAGTTTCTAACAACATAAGATATAAAAAGAGAATTCTTCAATCTGTCACGCAAAATTCAGCTCTTGTCGCACAAGCAGATCCTTACAAACATGGAGATGTAGCTCATCAACCCAAATTTCATGGTACGTAGATTCCTATGCACGAGGTTCTGCACAATATTCCTATAGAAGTAGTGTGCACCCCTCCTTTGGTATTTCTAGCCTCTACTCAAGCTAAGGCACCTTCCTCTCGTGCCTAAAAATTCAAGAAAATATGTTGTGCCTAAAATGCACAAGTCAATGGATCATTCATTCAACATTGTGGAATAGATGAATAAGACAATTTTAAATGTCACAATGTGGGATGCCCTAGTCATTACATCCCAATGTGACCTATTGCATGAAGCTCTGGCGTAACTCTTACATGTTGATCCAGTTATCCAAAGATCTCATGTTGTTAATATATGTCAAACATAGGAGAAGCAAGTAAGTAAGGTTGTCAAAACCCCATCCTTTTATATGTCCTTGATCATAGGTAAACATCTTGTGCATAATTGTATGATTGATTCATGAGCTAGTACTTTTATTATGCTAAAGAAAATCATTGACGTATTAGGCCTTAATTATATCCCTATGTCCAAAGGGGTCTAGTAATGGATGGCTCAACTATCACTACTCTAGGAATCATCAAGGGTCTTAAGTTAACCCTCCATGTGTAGTGCCCACTTTCCTTTGGCACCTTTTATTACTGATCTTGATACTATAGACTATGACATATATTTTAATAGTTTGATTTAGTATGGTATTGTTGGTCCTCAAAAGGACTTCAAGAAGAGTAACAATCAAAGGGGACAAGAAGTCCCTCCTCTTTAATGGGAGAGGTTCCCTTATTCAGAAACGAACCTATTTACACATATACAAGGTATGGTTTTACTACAGAACTTGGATATTATGAAAGTGTTTTCTAAAAGGATCATCAATCACAAAAGGATTGAAGAATGAAAATGCGAGAATGAGCAGAAAGGCACCATTCAGAATTATAGATGACAGAGTAATTCCTTATGCATGCGAGGGTACAACGAATTGGAATAAGATCATTTGTATCACATTAATAAGATGGAATTTGAAAAGACACAAAGTTCTATAAATAACATCTGCGAGAATACAAAGCTTCTCAGCATAATACAGACAAATGATCTAATAAAATTAAATGAATAGCTTGAGAATAAAGGAAACCAGATAGACAAAGAATGAAAAATCCTTCTGTATTGATTTCTTTATGATTTATTTACACTTTCAGAAATAAGCCAAGTTCTCTCTCCTTTAAAATGGCGAGGAGAGGCCATTATATAGTTTACAAATTAGTTACTCCCGGTAACTACTTATTTTAACTAATGATTAGTTAAAGGGTTGCAAATCACAATACCCCAACTAAATACAATAAATTCATAATGAAGAAGAGAAGAAGGAGAAGAATTAGGAGAAAAGGACAAGCGTTCAAGATTGGGAGGGACCCACTGATTTAAGGATCCGTTGTCTGAATCTCTTCAACGCCTCGGCTATGTCTCTACCACGTGGGACTGATGTGTTGGCGGTGGCATCTAACTTGGCAATGAGTTCTCCATGCACGTTCATTAGTTTACTTGAGTCGGGACTGAAATGAGCTCCATGCCAGTGCATGTGTCTCACATTGTATTGAAATTGGGAAGCCACCGGTGAACGCCAAGCCACTGTCATGAATCATCTGTGCCATAGCTGAAGGGTTTGCATCTGTCATCCTTGCCCAAAAATCCCCAAAATCAAGGTGGCAAACTTCACTATCCCCGATATCGGAACGGTAGACTTGAGTGGTGAAACTTGTTCCTGCCTTGGAATTTAATCTTCATGTTGATAGTAACTTGGAGAACAGAGCTGCAGGTTGGAATTGGGATGGAATCGCAAGGGAAATGGATATGCGCGTAGAAATTTTGGTTGCAAGGGTTCAAGCAATAGATAGCATGAAAGCAGTGTGCAAAAACGCATAGGGGGCAGTTCATTATATAGTCGTTTAGGAGAGAGAAAGGCAATAAATGTGCATTAAATACATATCTACCAAATTGAAAAGTAAGATATTCGGGTAGAGCGGGAAAAATTAGCAAAAATGGCACTTGGTTCATTTGGGACACGAGGGACACGTGAAAGTGCGAAGTGCGCGGTTCCGCAGATTCAGGCGATGTGGGGAAAAGACGCACAAATGCTTTTGGGACATGTGGGATGAAATTACATGGAATACGTGAATCGGCCGAATCAAACGAAAAGGGAACAATGGGTCCAGGTGAACTTGGGACATTTGGGACAAAAAGTTCCGACGGGCCCAAAAAGAACGGACTTCGGGTAAACCGGCCGATCGGGGAACAGAGAGCCCGAATGAACCTAGGACACGCGGGACAAAAATGTCCGACAGGCCCGAAAAACACACAAAATGAACCAAAAAACACAAATTTTCCCAATTTTTGACTTTTCACATCACCAGGACAATAGAAAAGACACTTAACCTCAAAATTTTAATTTTCAACTTCTTAAAAGCAGGGGAATTTTGAGTGGACAACAATTGGCTCCTTCAGGGATGACTTGGCATAAATTCAAAGAATGAGACAAGGCAAGAATTTAGACAAACTCGGGAAGTAGACCAGTACCTTATCCATTGGGCAACGGAGTCAAAAATCAAACCAATACAGAAGACAACACCGCAAACAACACACAAAAACAAGGGAAGGAAAGGAGGACACACACTATACAGAATATACACAGGACTTCCTAATCATCTATGACTTAAACAGTTTTAGGTACTGCCCACTATAAGGAAGTGGGAGAGAAGAACCATCCATATAATCAAGGTAAAAATAATTCTTACCAGTGAAGTGCCTGATCTTGAAAGGTTCGAGCCAAAGAGAATCAAACTTGCCATGTTTGCCACGAGGTTCATGCCTTTTATCCCACAACAAAATAGTGTCTCCAACTTTGAAATCCCTGAACCTGGCTTTCTTATCAAACAAGACCTTTACCTTCTATTGGTGAGCAGATATCCTATCGGCAACTTCCAATCTGTCCTCATTCGATTTGTGAAGATACATGATTCTCTTATCCAAAGAACCATTGGCGGTATCTTCAATGGCCTTCATTAAATGCGCAGAGGAAGCTCCATTGTCAGAATCGCAATTGGGCCTCCACTCGTATACTACCCGAAAAGAGACATCCCAATGGCTCTCTTAGGTGTGATCCTATCTGCCCAAAGAGCATCATAGAGTTTCTTGTGCTAGTTCCGTTGGGATTCATTGACTAATTTCCTTATTATGGCCACCAGATTTTTATTTGTTGATTCTGCCTATCCATTTCCCTGAGGATAGTAATCGAGGAGTGAGCGAAGGAGATGCCATATCCATAGCAAAAATCCGTCATCTCATTTGAAGAAAAATTTGAAGCATTATCTGTCATCACATCTTTTTGGCACACCATACCTTATCAAGATGTTTTCTTTGATAAAACGCATACTACTTCAGTAGTACTTTTCTTTGGAATGGCTTCTACCCATTTGGTGAAATAATCCATGGTAGTTAATACATGGGTATGACTAGCACTAGAAGAGGGATTAAGAGTTCCAATGAAATCTAAACCCCATTGCTGAAAAGGTTCTTCGATCACAACTGGTTTTTCGGGGCAAGGAGGAAAACTTGGGTCTACCCATGAAAGTCTGACAAGCCTCACATTTATCAACCCATTTTGATGCATCCCTGAAAAAGGTAGGCCAGTAATATCCTCCATGAAGTATTTTATGAGCAGTGATAGTTGATGAGTAATTCCCTCCACATGCCTGATCATGAAAAGCTGAGAGTAGCTTCTTCTGTTGTTCCTTGTCCACACATTTCAAAAACCTTCCATCTAACCCATGTTTAAACAAGGCATTTTCCCACAACACATATTGGGTTGACCTTAGTTTAACGGCTCTCTTCTCTTTGGCAGTCAAATGAGAGGAGCATTCTCCATAGGTGAGAAAGTGAGCGATATCAGCATACCATTCATCAACTGAGCTAAGAAACAGAATGGTAGGAAGACCAACTTTATCCTCCAGTAACTCATGTCTAGCTCCTTCAGCGATGAGTTCACACAGGCCTTTTCCATGGACGAGCTTGGTTGGTTTGATGTCAATATCATATTCTTGAACCTTGGCCACCCAGTTCCCTCTCTTGGATCCAAATTCCTGCTGTGTGAGAATTGACTTGATAGTTGTATCTGGTACCAACACCGTGGAGTGAGAGTTAAGAATGTAAAAACGAAACTGCTTGACAGCTTTAACCACTGCAAAAGCATGTTTTTCCATTATGGTGTATTTTAACTCATGATTTTTTAGAATATAGCTCATAAATGCAATTGGGAGTTCATGCTCATTAGAATCTTCTTGAGTCAAAACAGCAGCCAAGGTGTTATCCGTGGCGTAGCAATAGATAATGAAATCTTTGCTGAAATCTGGACATGCTAAAACAGGAGTTTTAGCAATGGCCCTTTTAATACCTTCAAAGGCTTCTTTCCCTTCAGGAGACCAACCAAACGTTTGTTTTCCTTTCATCATTTGGGAGATATTCAAAGTTAGCTTTGTAAAATCAGGGATGAACCTTCTCAAAAAGTTGATCTTACCAAAGAAAGAGTGCACTCCCTTTTTGCTGGTTGGAAGAGGAATTTGCTGAATAGCTTGAACTCGCTCAGGATCAATTTTTATACCATCTTTGGAGACAACATGCCCCAATAATTTCCCCTCCGTGACACAAAAAATAGATTTCTTAGGATTCAAAGAGATCCCATGTTCTCTACATCTTAGCAGAACTGTCTCTAGATGCTGAAAATGATCTGCCCTTGTTTTAGAAAATACAGTCAAGTCATCAAGGTATACGACGATACACTTTCCTTTCAAACTTCCAAAGGCCAAATCCATAGCCCTCTAAAAAGTGGCACCGGCATTGATGAGCCCAAAAGGCATCCTTTTGTAAGCAAAGGTACCCCAAGGGGTAGTGAAAGTCGTTTTGTGTTGATCTGTGGTATTAACTTCTACCTGGTTATATCCTGAGAATCCATCAAGCATAGACAACATTTCGGATCCCGTTACTGCTTGCAAGACCTGATCCATCATAGGTAAGGGATAATTATCTTTCAAGGAAGCTTGATTTAGATTCCTGAAGTCAACACAGATATGAATCTCACCATTTTTCTTTCTAACGGGCACAATATTGGCAATCCATGTTGAATGATGGATAGGAAAAATGATTTTGGCTTTCAATAACTTCTGTATTTCTTGAAAAATTGTGTCAGCTATCTTAGGATTGTATTGCCTCTGCTTCTATTTAAAAGGCTTAATCCCAGGTTTGAGAGGGATAAAATGTTGCATCTCCTTTGGTTGAAAAGCTTTTAAGTCTTCATAGGAATAAGCAAGAACATCTTTATACTTTTTCAACAGACTAATTACCTTCTTCTTTTCTTCTGGGGTGCAACATTTTCCAATGTTCACGAGTTTAGGATCAGTAGAACTCCCAATATTGATTTTGTCATATTCGGCTGATTGTTGGGGTCCAGTAGAAGCTCTAAACTTTACATACCTGTCGTGTTTGTCAAACAATTTTTCTAAACTCACCAATCCTTTTGGAATCTTGTTTCCTTTGAGTTTGATACATCCATCCTGATCCGCTTCTTCTTCTTGGGCGGCTTCTTCGTTAAAGGGCACACTTTCATGAGGCAAATTATCGCTTCCTTCAAAGTACAACTGTTCAAAATTATCCTTGAGTTCTAAGAAAGAAAGCAAGTGTTGATCGTTATTGAAAACTTGCCAGTTACTTGTATTATCAGGTACACTGGGTCTATGAATCATTTCAATGGTGAACTTATCTTGAGAAAAGTCAGGATGAGGAATAAGCAATGACCCTGAGACTGCTAGAGAATCAGCCCTGGTATTCTTCTCCCTAGGCACTGCTTCGATGGAGAAGGTGTCAAGAAATTCAATGGAGTCCCAAACCTGATTCCTGTAATGTTTCAACCTTCCATTCTTTACCTAGAAGAGGTTTCTAACTTTCTTGACAATCAATTCCGCATCCCCACGAGCTAGAAGATTCTTCACACCCTGTTCTTTTGCCACCTAAAGTCCAAGAATGAGAGCTTCATACTTTGTTGTATTATTGGTATTTTCAAATTGCAACTTGAATGAGAAAGGATGAATGCTTCCTTCAGGCGACATCAATATGACACCAGCTCCAGAACCAGCTGAAGAACAACTTCCATCAAACTCTAATATCCAAACATCATTAGGATCTTTAGGTGAGGCCTTGGGAGTTGGATTTCTTCTAGAGACATAATCATGTAGTTGTCATGCCCCATATCTTCATAGAGTATTTTTGCTTTGGGATCATCCATTTTTGTACAATATACTCAGACTGCTTCTCAGGTAGCAGCTTCTTCATTTGCCCATTAACAGGTATGAGGGCATGTGACCAATCCATTTGAATTTCTCCACCCACATCCTTACAGAAGTTTCTGCTTAGCAACATCCCGTATGAAGGAGGAATATCTGCTACTAAGATAGTAGCCAAAACTTTCTTCTCAGGAAAAGTAGCAAAAGCCACTTGTGCGTCCTTAATTCTTCCGACCAAGGGCACTTCCTTACTCTCCATGGAATAACAAGATCCGTAAGTGCATGTGAGAGTCAACCCTAAGGCATGAGCTACTTTGGCAGGCATTACATTGTCTGATGCTCCTGAGTCTATGACGCAATTACTGAGCCTATGGCCAGCTATAAGGAGTGTTACATAGAATGGTTTGATTTTGTCATTGGGTGAGGTGACAACTGGCTACCAGATTAGGCTGTGGTGCAGAAGAAGGAGTGGGTAAAAGGCCTTTAGAGGTAGTTTTAGAATGGGAATTGACAAAGTGAATCATTTTAGCAAAAGCCTTGGGATGGGTTTGATAATATTCAGCCTCTGAGATTTGAACCTTAGTCTTTTTTAGGTGATCAATAATATCGAAAGACCCAGAAGTGGATGGGTTATCATCACTTGAGATCCTAGTTTTATCAATTTTAGGGAAAAAGAAGTAACTTTAGTAGTAGAATTGACAGGACTCACCTTTGGTGTAGATGAAATGGGGATCGGAGATCCTCTTTTTGCAATTACAGGGATAGTTATCACCTGCTCCTTAGATTTCTTGGTGGGCTGCATCACTTTCTCCCTCTGATTTGTCTGCTCTCGAGTCATGACAGCGTATGATTCGCTATTCATGTCTACTACTACTTTGTCATAATCATCTCCTTCATCAATGCCTTTAGTGGTGAAGAAATTAACTCGAGATCCCTCAAGTTTGTATGTTTCATCATCAACCTCTTCAACAAATTCCTCACAATCTTCATTAACCTCCTCATCCTCTGGTTCCTCAACTTCACAGGTTGCATTGACAAGAACTTTAATAGGAGGTCCTTCAAGCGCTAGCCTTGTTTGAGAAGCAGGAAAATGATTTATGTCCCCGAAAATTCCTCCTTGGAACGTTTGCATAGGGAGCATGCTTGAGCCAATTGTTTCTTAATGGCGATGAGATAATTTACAAGTTTTGTACCAATGGATCAGTATTAGGTCCAGGAGTGGAAGAGGAGGAAGAAGCAAACTTAGATTTAGAAGGGTCTCTCCTCAACTTCCCTGACATGATTAAATCATCTTCAACACTAACAGCAAGAGTTTGATCCTCAGCCAATGTTTCGAGATTAGCCCTTCTTAGTGCATAACTAACTTCAGGAAATTGAGAAGAAGAAGCATTTTTGAATTTGATCTACAGGTTGAGTATTTGGTGGAATTTTGTTAATCAACCTGTTGAATTGAGCCACAAATTCTCTCATGGGCTCTTGTGATTCCTTCTTTATTTGAGAAATTTGGGATAGCAAAGCATGCACGTCTTCCACTTTGGTTTGAAACGGTTTTCAACCTAGTTCTCATTATGTTCCAGGTGGTGATAGCTTCGGATAGAAGGTGATAGAACCAATCAGCAGCATTATCTTGTAAAGTCTTAACAAAAATCCTTACAGAGACGTCTTCATGTTTAACTCCCAGAACTCCGCATGCAACTATGAAGGCTGCGATATGTTCATCAGGATGTACTTTACCATCGCCTTTGAATTTAGGAAAGTTCTTCCGGTTACCTCTGGGTAACTCATGCAAAGGCTGAGGAAGGGCAAGAGGCCCAACACGATGGCCCCAAGGAAATGGTACCGCCATTCTTGGAAAAATGGCTTGAAGAGGAACTAAAACACCAGCAAGAATCAAAGCTCGAAGATTAGGATTGATTTGCTCTGAAGGAATACCACCGAGGGATTCTATCTTGGACAGGTGGAGTGCTTGTTGAACAAGCCTTCTATTTCTCCTTGTTGAAGGGAGAGGAAAACCTGCTTGTTCCAAAAGTTGAAACTGAGAATCTTCAATACCAAGGGCCCTTCTCCCTCGAGTAAAACGTGGAGTCACCAGATCAAAAGATGATCAATAAATGATTATAGAACTGGAATATGATTCCCCAATGAGTCGCCAAAAATTGTTGGTCGTCAAAAAGGACTTCAAGAAGAGCAACAGTCAGGGGACAAGAAGTCCCTCCTCTTTAATGGGAGAGGTTCCCTTATTCAGAAATGAACCTATTTACACATATACAAAGTATGGTTTTACTACAGAACTTGGATATTATGAAAGTGTTTTCTAAAAGGATCATCAATCACAAAAGGACTGAAGAATGAAAATGTGAGAACGAGCAGAAAGGCACCATTCAGAATTATAGATGACAGAGTAATTCCTTATGCATGCGAGGGTACAACAAATTGGAATAAGATCATTTGTATCACATTAATAAGATGGAATTTGAAAAGACACAAAGTTCTGTAAATAACATCTGCAAGAATACAAAGCTTCTCAGCATAATACAGATAAATGATCTAATAAAATTAAATGAATATCTTGAGAATAAAGGAAACCAGATAGACAAAGAATGAAAAATCCTTCTGTATTGATTTCTTTATGATTTATTTACACTTTCAGAAATAAGCCAAGTTCTCTCTCCTTTAAAATGGCGAGGAGAGGCCATTATATAGTTTACAAATTAGTTACTCTGGTAACTACTTCTTTTAACTAATGATTAGTTAAAGGGTTGCAAATCGCAATACCCCAACTAAATACAATAAATTCATGATGAAGAAGAGAAGAAGGAGAAGAATCAGGAGAAGAAGACAAGCGTTCAAGATTGGGAGGGACCCACTGATTTAAGGATCCGTTGTCTGAATCTCTTCAATGCCTCGGCTATGTCTCTGCCACGTGGGACTGATGTGTTGGTGGTGGCATCTAACTTGGCAATGAGTTCTCCATACACGTTCATTAGTTTGCTTGAGTCAGGACTGAAATGAGCTCCGCAAGTGAGTACTGTGTCTGCACATTGTATTGAAATTGGGAAGCCACCGGCGAATGCCAAGCCACTGTCATGAATCATCTGTGCCATAGCTGAAGGGTTTGCATCTGTCATCCTTGCCCAAAAATCCCCAAAATCAAGGTGGCGAACTTCACTGTCCCCGATATCGGGAGGCAGACTCGAGTGGTGAAACTTATTCCCGCCCGGAAATTTAATCTTCATGTTGATAGTAACTTAGAGAATAGAGTCGCAGAGTTGGACTTGGGATGGAATCGCGAGGGAAATGGATACGCGCGTATAAATTTTGGTTAAGGGTTCAAGCAATATACTATTGGCATGGATGTTTAATGGAAGTTATTCGGACATGTGATTTTGGAGATTATGAATAAACCTAGAAAAGGAAAAAAATTATTTGATGATGACATAGTTGTCGATATAAATTGTAAATGATTTCATTGATTGCCTTGATGACTGTTGTGATTCATATGTATAGATGATTTTGTGATTATATTATATATTCATTTTGGACGTTCTGATATGGCCACAGGGCGAAGGAGGTATTTGTGTTTTGCAGGTTTAAAAATATCACAACAAAACATCGGGGATCGGAGACCAACCAAAATGGAATTCTGGGTGAATTCAACATGGTCACCATGGCAACTTGTTTTGTGTGTGTGTGTATTTTTTTAGGGATTCCCATGGGGGGGATTACCTTTACATGTGACCGTGGGTTTGTGTATTTTATTAATGTGTTTCCTTTTATTATTGTTGTATGTATTTTATTAAGTAATGTGTTCCTTTCCTTTAAATTAATTAAAATTGTGATGGATTAATGTGGGAATCATATAGTTAAACTTTAAATAAATCAAATTGGGATATGGGAAGTAATTATAAGAGTTGATGGCTGTTGTATTTAATTTTGTAAGAGCTTGTGTAAGTCAAATTTGGAGTATGAAATACTCCACCTCCATGGAAATTCGAATTTGACCTTGGGGGCTGTTTTTGGAGACTTGTGGGACAAGTAAAACTTGTCCCATGCCTCTAAATTTATTATACCAACCATACTTATGGATGGAGATGTGATTTGTGACTTTTAAATGCATTTTATTCATCATGTTGCTTGTTTTGGATTGCACTCTCTTACATTTTATTAAATAGTTGTCCCTTGTGGTGTGGGCTCTTTTGGAGTGTGTAAGTTAATTTGTCATTTCATTTATTGTGCTTGGGAGAATGGAATTTTGTCTTTTGTGTTTGAATTGGAGGATGTGTGATGTGGCATCCTACATGGATCCACATCATCCTCTTCTCTCCCTCTTCTATTTAATTCAAACTCTCTTCTTGTTTTGGGTTGTTGAACCTTTTTGCATTCTTCCTTGGGGCACATTTTCTTGTGGGAGCTCTAGTTTTTTAAGGAAGTTTTGAAGATAGCTTTGCATGCTTGGGAGCTTTCTATTTTGGACTATGTTTTGCATGCATCCTTGGGCACATTTTTCTATGATTAGAGCTCTTGTTGATTTGGAGGAAATTGGAGAGCATTTGATACTTTGGCACTACTATTTTGGGACTATGTTTTTGACATTCAAAGCTTGTTGTGTGGAGAAAATCCTTCCATGGAGAGGTAGGAGTTTATTTCTTCCTTATTGCTTGTTATTTTCTTATTGTGTTGTGTGTATGGTGCATGCATTGTTTTATTTGTTGGCTGGTTGGGTAGACTACCTTAGGAATGGTGTAGGAGAAGGCTATGGGGAATTCTTGTGGGGGGGCATAAGGGAAATGCCATGGGCATCAAAATTTTGTGGAGGGAGTTTTGGGTTTGGGATCCACCATGGAAAAGAAATAGCTTGCATTTCTTACTTGTGGGGGCATAAGGGAAAATTTGTGGGGGGCATAAGGAGGGGTTGGGAGATATAAGGTTTATGGGTTATGATATGTTATATTGGTGGTATGATTTTTGGTGGATGCCCAATTCCCAATTGGGAGGCATAAGTAGCTTCCCCCATAGTCCTTGCTCCTTTGGCTTGCATGATCAAGCCTGAGTTGTGATTGAATGTTTTTATATGCAGTTGTGAACTATTGTTGTTTTTTTTGGTGTTGCTTTGTGTTTTAAAAAGGAAAATGTGTATGTGAAAGAATGTTGTGTGTGGAAGCCAGTTGTTGCCATGGTTGAATTGCACCTTTTATTGCATCTTGGTTGGGGCTCGGGGGCCAATGATGAAGGAAGGCTTCTCCTTTCATTGGATGTCTTGGTTGGGTGGAGAGCATTGCCTTTCCCCCTCTTTGTTGTGATAAATTTGGAGAAAAAAAAAAATGGAGCATGTTGTTGTTTTGAGCAAGAGGAAAATACAGTTTGATAGTCCCTTCTTGTGAGCAAGTTTATTGTATCCCTTCCCACTTTGATGTGGATGAATTGTATAATTAATTGCAATAAGAAAATACTTGTATTGATGAAGAAAGATTGAAATGGAAATGTGAAATGTAAGGAGTTATATTCCATTCTCTGTTTTGAAAAGGAATGTGAAGAATTGTTATATGTATTGTATATTGTATTTTAGAAATCAAATGTAAAAGAGAAAATTGTAAAGAGTTATTGGAAAACAATAAAGGATTGCATTCTTTTCTCAAAATTGTAATGTGATATTGGAATATTGAAATGGATTTGGTGAATTAAAATCTTTGTTTAGAAAGAAGAATGCGAAGGAAGGAAGTATATTGTTTTTGCATCCTTGGAATTACATTAAATTTGGAATCAGAACTTGTAATTTAACTTGGAAAGGATTTGTTTAGAAACAACTATATGCATTGGATTAATTTAGAAACTATATGCCACACTTAAATGATAAAATTGACAAATAGATCCTTTAAAAATTTGATCACTGGCATTGTGACTTTTAAAACTGGTAATTCTAAATAAAATGCACAGTTTGAACCAGCACTTAACAATCTACCTAGAAACCTTAAAATCCAACATGATATACTAGTAATGAACTCAAATCGACAAGAAGATTTAAGAGAATAACTTGAACCATTGCAAATTTGAGCTTAATCTCCTTCTCAACCATTTCCTGTCATTTGTTGGACAAAATCCCAAATTGGAATCAATTGTACAAAATTGACTTTCCTAAAACACTCTAAACTCTCCCTAGACCAATCCTCCATGTCTGTTTGACATGTTGAGTGAAGGAGGAGATATAATTTAATCAAAATTGAAAGTTGGAAACTTGCAATTGGCTAATTAAAATCCTACAGATCCTTTTTGTAAAATTGACCCCTTAAAACTTCATCAAAAAGTAAAATTTGTGTTTCTTGTGCAAAGAGGGCATCGAGAGATTTCCAAAAGTCCTCATTTTCCCAAAACTGAGCTTCCTAGCTCAAGTTATGGCACTTTGAAGTTTTTGGGCCTTGGCGGGAAAATTTGGGAAAATTTTCCTGGCGGGCCCGTGGCCCAAAAATTTCCCATTTAAAAATCCTTAGAAAATTTTCAAAAATTTTGGCTCGAAAATTTTTTTACCTTTTTTCTCCGGCCCACAACCAATCGAGGCTGCCATGTGTCCTCATGAGGCAGTAGCGTGAGGTGCGGCACTTTCTTTGCCCTTAGATGTTTTGGGAAAAATTCTCATTTTGGCCTCACCCATGACATTGATGAGGCGTGCCACGTGGCACTTTGGGGGGGGAGGAGGGGGAGGGAAAACCCTTTCTTCCCTTTTATTTATTTTGGCCTTGGTAAAATTTTCTAAATTTCTCCCATGGCCTGCTTCTCTACCTTCCCCTCAGACCTTGTCCTTCCGCGGGTGCACGGACCCACACATCCTTTTTCTTCTCTGTTCCTCCGTCGGGCAAAGCATAAATCATCTCACCACTCCACCTCCTTTCTCTTCTCCCATAGTGATTTTGGTGTTCCACATGTGTCCCTGGTGGACCCGTGGGTGCATGGAAGCCAAATTGGCTTTTCTCCCATCGGGCAAAATGCCCCAAACTCTCCCGCCACCCCGCCCTTCCTTCCCTTGTTTGCCGATGACGACTCAGAGGCCGCCACGTGTCCTTGGAGGACCACAGGGCATGGGGAAAAAATTTCTCCTTTGCAAAAAGTTTCTAGAGCCACCCCGCGACCCGGCAACCTGCCAAAGGAGATTTCCCCTCCTCTTGACACGTGTCCCCTTGGGGAAAATTTGATCCCAAACTCCTCCGGACCATATCTTGAGTTCTCGAAGGAGTTAGGAGGACTTCTTTATATCACCGGAAAGGTGAGAAAATTTCCTATCCATTGGAAATGGTTTAGGAAATTTTGGAAGTGTTAGGTATGAGAAAAATCAAGTTGAAACTCTGAGCTTGTTAGAGAGTGGGTATGGGAGTAAAATTGCTCCCTGAACCTAACTAAAACTTATAGCCCTAAGTTTTGGACCTTGTGACCTCTGAGAGTTGTTAATAAAAGAGAAGTTTGTCCAGTGATGAATTGAATTGCTCTGAAACCTATTAGTGGTAATTTTTTCTTTGCAACTTGGTGGTAGACACTCTAAATCAAGTTCTGGGTGGGTAAGGGAGACCTTACTCTGTTGATTTTATTTTATGTATTATTTTTCTCACTATAATTAAACCATGCTCTAGTCTTTGATTTGTGGAATTAAATACCTAGGGTATTTAATTGTTTTGGGTCCCTTAACCCTAAAATTTTTAATCAAGGAATATTTAGCTAAATGTCAATGTAATCGAGTAATTAAATTAATCCCTAGAGAGATTTGAGCTAGGTGTGGACTTATTGCACTTGTTTCTCTATAATGTGAAATCAGTAATCATTATAATGGGAAAGGTTATCAGTTGAATTTAATTGTCTTTGAGACTTTGGTTGTCAACTCCTAACACCTTAAAAAAATTATTCCATAATTTTCTAACTAAACCTAGGTGGTTCATGGTTCTCAAGTGGGTTGTTTAACCGGGCATTACACTTGGTATCAGAGTAGTGGTTCAAAATCTTGGACCATTGGGCACACTAGAAAACTTGAGACATGAACTGTAAACCTAGCACACTTTTGAATCTAAGAAAACAAACTTGTTGAAAATTGAAGAAGAAATAAGTATGAAGAAATATTACATTACTCTGTTCATTTGAACTACTAGAATTAAAATGATAATAAAATAATAATAAGTTGTTTGAGTTGTTGTGCTTGCTTAGTGACATTTTTCTAAACCAGGGTAACTAAGAATGTCAGATTAAATTGATTTTGTGAACTTCTAGTATAATGGAAACTTGGTTCCCTTTTGAAAATGTGTTGTTTTACAAGCCCTAAAACTTGATTTAATTGTATGATGCATTAAGCCCTTTGTTGAGACCCTTCCTTATTGGAGTGGTTGGAATGATGAGTTGTAAGATGTGACCCTTGTGGTTGGACAATAGTGGTTGTGTTCTGGGTCGGGAAGAGCTAATTAGAAGTTGTTTAGAGCTTCCTTCCTTGAGTGGTTAGGAAAGAGGGTTTGGTTGTCAGTTTTCCATGTTGTTACCCATTTGAGAGGGTGGACACTAAGTCTAGGTGTCATCTAGGACCCAATCTTGTGTATGTGTTCTTGGAACTAACCTCGAGGTAGAGTACCCCTATTGGTAGCCATGAAAGGCTGCGGAGTGAATGTGGTGTTAACTTTTGTGTTTTACATTCGTAATCTTGTGTATTTTATCAAGGACCAACATCTTATTTTATGATTGGATTGAGAAGCTCTGAGAATCTTTTATTTATTTATAATTCTTGCAAGAATTTTCAAACGTTGCAATGTGGCTACTTAGCCACTTTTATTGATTGCGATATTTCTTAGACTTTATTTGATTGATGACTCGGAGCTCATGATGTTGTTGGCTACTTGGCTAAACGTTACGTGGTTTCCTTCTTCCATGTTGTTGAGCTGGTTCTATGCTTCATGTATGGTGACAATTGTCATATGGGGGTACACCCTGGGTGTCTTGAAGGTCATTTTAGGTGCATAAAGTCTTGCCTTGGTTATGGATGCATGGAACCTTAAGTGTGTCTAAGATCTTAGAGCGACCCTTTTTGTTGCTTGACCTTGCTAGAAAGAAAGTTTTGTCATGTAGTGTGGTCTAGAGGGCAGTCTGATAGTGGTAGTGGTGATTCTATTTCAATCTAGTAAGAGCTTAACCCTCGTCGGAGTAGAAGTGTTTAATTATGGACTTTTAGATTTTGTTAGGATTGGATTGCCTTTGGTTGACTGTAAATGTTACTGGAACAGTGTTTGTTTTGATAGTGACTTTTCATCGATGGCATGTTAAATTGTATCTTGGGTTCCTGGTTACATCATAGAAAGTTTTGACTCATGGAATGTATGCATCTTGGTAATTATGGATAGATTTAAGCCTTTTAGGTAGTGTGTTTATTTAAGTGTACTTGTTTTACCCTCTTGACTTATAAATAAGTTTACACACACCTTAAAATTCCTTTACTATGAATAACATTCTATGACCTATTAATCTTTGGGTTACTTGGAAACATTTATGGATGCTTTGGGTCTTTTGGACCTTTCTCTTAGAGATGTTAGTTGGGTAGATCTTAATAGTTAATCTCGATGGTGCTTATATGGTACTTCCTCTTTTAAAAAAAAAATTGTAACTCTTGGTTGTTTAGTTCATGTTTTGGTAAATTATTTGGTTGCCCCATTGCATTGGATGCCTTTTTGTGTGGATGTGGTTCCTTGGAGTATAGTTGCATTGTCATCTAGTTGCTTGGCTGGTGATATCTTGTGAGGACATGAGAATTGATTGTTAAACCCAAATAGATTTGTAAAAGTAAGATTTTACCTCTTTAATGAGCTTTCCTTGAAAATTTCTTTGTGAGACTTGCGAGACCCACAAAGAATGCTTAATGATGCTTGAAATTATTCGGTGAATTTTTGAAATCTTGGTGTAATTCATGTTGGTTCATTGTTTCCTAGTCCTTACAAAAAATTAATAGTGTGTTTTCTATGTTGAATGTCTCTTGTTCCTTTAGAATCAAAATGTGGTGTGTTGATTTGTATCTCATTCCCATAAAAGTAATGTTGTGATGTGTTTGAACCTTCCTTCTCATCAAAAGTTGATTGATAAGATGACTCAACCAAAACACCATAAAACTATAATTAAGGAGGTTTGACCTTGGAACTTAACAAATAAACTGGAGCATAGAAAAGGGAAGTGACCCTTGTTATACCTTTGGTAGATTAATAGAAGAAATAAAAACCATGTAGAAGAATAGAAAGGAAACCTTTTTCCACCCACCTTCCTTGCAAGTAAACTAAATGCTCTCTACCTATACAGAATGGTGAGACATCATGCCCACCTTAGTGGTGCTCTTTATAACGTAAACTGATGATGTCATAAAGGAAAGAAATTTGTAACTAAGGGAGCATGAAAGGAATGTTCTTATCAAGAAAAGCTATAACTTTTGACTTAATAAGTTGATTTATAAAATGGGTAAAATTTATGTGTTTGAGTGCAATATATAGTCAAACTCGTAGTTCTGTCACCTACCTGAAATTGTGAAAACACCGGTGGATAGTAATGTGTTCTAGTTGCTTATTACTTCTTGTCCATGGATGTATGTGCCTTCTTGTGGGAGTTTTGGGTCATCACACCCTTATCATCCCATAGCTCGATGGATGTGAGTTGTGGTTCCTTTTGGATTGAGACTTATCTGTTGTTTGAGAAGCAACCTCCTTGCGTGTTATCTTGTCCTTGGAGACCTAAGTATTGTAATTTTAAGGCAACATATGTTAAGGATATAAAATAACTTTGGGAAGTCTTCTTTTCTTCATATTTTCTTGGGTCACCTTGTTGTTGAAGCCCTTCTTCCCATTAGGATGGAAAGTGCAAGATGATATTATTCACCTTTGGATTTGATTGGACCCCTTGTTACTTGCTCTTCTCCCTAGCAACCTTGAATGGTCCTTGGTGTTCCTTGTGCTCTCTTTATGGTTATTCCGAGCTTGAGTAGGAAATAAGATAAATAATCCCATTGTGATATATGGTATGGAACTTGTATTGATATGTTAGTTGCTAGGGGAGATATAAATATATATATATATATATTATATTTTATATATATATTGACTTCTTTAGATTTGGTTGTTTGGTGTGCTCGATTCTTAAAACAAAAGTGTAAAAAAATCAGACTATAGGAAAACCTTGTGGTCTTGACTTCGCTTGCATTACCATGAAAAGTTAATTGTGCCCTCTCGAGTTATAGAAGTTCTTTCCTTGAATAGTTCCTTGATTGTAAATGTTTTTGCTGATTTAGGTGTCCTTGTTGATTAACCTCATCTTGTGTGATCTCGAATTTGTGGGACCTTGTAGACTTTTTTCTCATGCAAATTGGTCATAGTTGATTTTTCTAGCCTTGTATGGACAAAAACCTTGAAATCATGGCTTAAACATGTAGAAACCTTAACTTTTATTAGTGTGGTATGTGTATCAGTGGGAAACTATGTGGTCATCTCAAGTTTATGGAAATTTTCCTGTAATTCCCTTCCTTGGTGGTTACTCTTGATGATCTTTTGAGAACTCTTCTTGTTATATTGTTATGTGTGGTATCTTGTTGATAGCGTAAAGTTACTCCTTAGATTCTTATGTTCGTAGCCTTGCATGTTGAAAGTTTAGAACTCATCCCTTGATCTCCTTCTTCTTGCTGAATTATATTGGACCAAACTTGAGTTACTGTAGACCCACACTCATTGAAGCAAAGCAATTCCAAAAAGGGCATGATCCTTTCTCTATTGCATTGTTCCCACACTCGGTTCTTGTGACTTCCAGGAGGAAGTCGAGTCTAAGGGGAGGGGGATGTAGTGCCCACTTTCCTTTGGCACCTTTTATTACTGATCATGATACTATAGACTATGACAGATATTTTAATAGTTTGATTTAGTATGGTGTTAGATGTCAGATCCTGGATTATTGTTGAATCTGATTATATATAATGCATGGTGATTATTAGAGACACTCATATGTGGATGATGATATACTATTGGCATGGATGTTTAATGGAAGTTATTCGACGTGTGATTTTGGAGATTATGAATAAACCTAGAAAAGGAAAATTATTTGATGATGACATAGTTGTCGATATAAATTGTAAATGATTTCGTTGATTGCCTTGATGACTATTGTGATTCATATGTATAGATGATTTCATGATTATATTATATATTCATTTTGGACGTTCTGATATGGCCACGAGGCCGAAGGAGGTATTTGTGTTTTGCAGGTTTAAAAATATCACAACAAAACATCGGGGATCGGAGACCAACCAAAATGGAATTATGGGTGAATTCAACACGGTCACCATGGCAACTTGTTTTGTGTGTGTGTTGTATTTTGTTAGGGATTCCCATGGGGGGATTACCTTTACATGTGACCATGGGTTTGTGTATTTTATTAATGTGTTTCCTTTTATTATTGTTGTATGTATTTTATTAAGTAATGTGTTCCTTTCCTTTAAATTAATTAAAATTGTGATGGATTAATGTGGGAATCATATAGTTAAACTTTAAATAAATCAAATTGGGATATGGGAAGTAATTATAAGAGTTGATGGCTGTTGTATTTAATTTTGTAAGAGCTTGTGTAAGTCAGATTTGGAGTATGAAATACTCCACCTCCATGGAAATTCGAATTTGACCTTGGGGGCTATTTTTGGAGACTTGTGGGACAAGTAAAACTTGTCCCATGCCTCTAAATTTATTATACCAACCATACTTATGGATGGAGATGTGATTTGTGACTTTTAAATGCATTTTATTCATCATGTTGCTTGTTTTGGATTGCACTCTCTTACATTTTATTAAATAGTTGTCCCTTGAGGTGTGGGCTCTTTTGGAGTGTGTAAGTTAATTTGTCATTTCATTTATTGTGCTTGGGAGAATGGAATTTTGTCTTTTGTGTTTGAATTGGAGGATGTGTGATGTGGCATCCTACATGGATCCACATCATCCTCTTCTCTCCCTCTTCTATTTAATTCAAACTCTCTTCTTGTTTTGGGTTGTTGAACCTTTTTGCATTCTTCCTTGGGGCGCATTTTCTTGTGGGAGCTCTGGTTTTTGAAGGAAGTTTTGGAGATAGCTTTGCATGCTTGGGAGCTTTCTATTTTGGACTGTGTTTTGCATGCATCCTTGGGCACATTTTTTTCGTGATTAGAGCTCTTGTTGATTTGGAGGAAATTGGAGAGCATTTGATACTTTGGCACTGTTGTTTTGGGATTGTGTTTTTGACATTCAAAGCTTGTTGTGTGGAGAAAATCCTTCCATGGAGAGGTAGGAGTTTATTTCTTCCTTATTGTTGTTATTTTCTTATTGTGTTGTGTGTATGGTGCATGCATTGTTTTATTTGTTGGCTGGTTGGGTAGACTGCCTTAGGAATGGTGTAGGAGAAGGCTATGGGGAATTCTTGTGGGGGGGCATAAGGGAAATGCCATGGGCATCAGAATTTTGTGGAGGGAGTTTTGGGTTTGGGATCCACCATGGAAAAGAAATAGCTTGCATTTCTTACTTGTGGGGGGCATAAGGGAAAATTTGTGGGGGCATAAGGAGGGGTTGGGAGATATAAGGTTTATGGGTTATGATATGTTATATTGGTGGTATGATTTTTTGGTGGATGCCCAATTCCCAATTGGGAGGCATAAGTAGCTTCCCCCATAGTCCTTGCTCCTTTGGCTTGCATGATCAAGCCTGAGTTGTGATTGAATGTTTTTATATGCAGTTGTGAACTATTGTTTGCTTTTGGTGTTGCTTTGTGTTTTAAAAAGGAAAATGTGTATGTGAAAGAATGTTGTGTGTGGAAGCTAGTTGTTGCCATGGTTGAATTTACACCTTTTATTGCATCTTGGTTGGGGCTCGGGGGCCAATGATGAAGGAAGGCTTCTCCTTTCATTGGATGTCTTGGTTGGGTGGAGAGCATTTCCTTTCCCCCTCTTTGTTGTGATAAATTTGGAGAAAAAAAAGAAATGGAGCATGTTGTTGTTTTGAGCAAGAGAAAATACAGTTTGATAGTCCCTTCTTGTGAAACAAGTTTATTGTATCCTTCCCACTTTGATGTGGATGAATTGTATAATTAATTGCATTACTTGTATTGATGAAGAAAGATTGTATGGAAATTGAAATGTAAGAGTTATATTCCATTCTCTGTTTTGAAAAGACAATGTGAAGAATTGTTATATGTATTGTAAAGAAATATTATATGTTATTTTAGAAATCAAATGTAAAAGAGAAAATTTTTAAAGAGTTATAAAACAATTGCAATTTCATTCTTTTCTCAAAATTGTACTTGTATTGGATTTGAATGGCTATCAAATTGGGATTGGAATCTTGTGTTAAAAAAATGAAAAAAAGAAGAATGCGTGTGAAGGAAGGAAGTATATGTATTGTTTTTGCATCTTTGAATTACATTAAATTTGGAATCAAAACTTGTAATTTAACTTGGAAAGGATTTGTTTAGAAACAACTATATGCATTGGATTAATTTAGAAACTATATGCCACACTTAAATGATAAAATTGACAAATAGATCCTTTAAAAATTTGATCACTGGCATTGTGACTTTTAAAACTGGTAATTCTAAATAAAATGCACAGTTTGAACCAACACTTAACAATCTACCTAGAAACCTTAAAATCCAACATGATATACTAGTAATGAACTCAAATTGACAAGAAGATTTAAGAGAATAACTTGAACCATTGCAAATTCAGCTTAATCTCTTTCTCAACCATTTCTTGTCATTTGTTGGACAAAATCCCAAATTGGAATCAATTGAACAAAATTGACTTTCCTAAAACACTCTAAACTCTCCCTAGACCAATCCTCCATGTCTGTTTGACATGTTGAGTGAAGGAGGAGATCTAATTTAATCAAAATTGAAAGTTGGAAACTTGCCAGTTGGCTAATTAAAATCCTGCAGATCCTTTTTGTAAAATTGACCCCTTAAAACTTCATCAAAAAGTAAAATTTGTGTTTCTTGTGCAAAGAGGGCATTGAGATCTTTCCAAAAAGTCCTTGTTTTCCCAAAACTAGCTTCTAGCTCAAGTTATGACACTTTGAAGTTTTGGGCCTTGGCGGGAAAATTTGGGAAAATTTTCCCTGGCGGGCCCATGGCCCAAAAATTTCCCATTTAAAAATCCTTAGAAAATTTTGAAAATTTTGGCTTGGGAAAAAAATTTTCACCTTTTCCTCCGCCGGCCCGTAGTCAATCAGAGGCTGCCACATGTCCTCACGAGGCAGCAGTGGAGGTGCGGCACTTTCTTTTCCCTTAGAGTTTTTTGAAATTTTTGGGAAAAATTCTCATTTTGGCCCCACCGCCCGCGGCCAATGAGAGCATGCCATGGCACTTTGGGGTGGAGGTGGGAGGGCGGACCCTTCTTCTTCCTTGGGTTGTTTTTTTTGGCCTTGGGAAAATTTTTGAAATTTCTCCCGGCCCTTTTCCCTTCCCCTCGGACCTTGTCCTTCGGGTGCTGCGACCCGTGCATCCTTTTTCTTCTTTGTTCCTTTTTCGGGTGCAAAGCGATAAATCACCCCGCTGCTCCATGCCCTCCTTCTCTCTTCTCCCATGGTGATTTTGGCATGCCACGTGTCCTGGAGACCCACGGGTGTGCAAGCCAAATTGGCTTTTCTCCCATTGGGTGAAATGCCCCAAACTCTTCCCGCCCCCCCCTTCCTTCCCTTTTTCCGCAACGCTTAGGGCCGCCACGTGTCCTTGGAGGACCCATGGAGGTGCGGGCACAATTGGGAAATTTCTCTTATAATGGAAAATTTTCTAGAGCCGCCCGACCCACCAACCCACCAAAGGAGATTTCCCCTCCTCTTGACACGTGTCCCCTTGGGGAAAATTTGATCCCAAAACTCCGTCGGACCATATCTTGAGTTCCCGAAGGAGTTAGGAGGACTTATCTTTATATCACTGGAAAGGTGAGAAAATTTCCTATCCATTGGGAATGGTTTAGGAAATTTTGGAAGCATTAGGTATGAGAAAAATCAAGTTGAAACTCTGATCCTGTTAGAGAGTGGGTATGGGAGTAAAATTGCTCCCTGAACCTAACTGAAACTTATAGCCCTAAGTTTTGGACCTTGTGACCTCTGAGAGTTGTTTTTAAGGGAGAAGTTTGTCCCAGTGAAATTGAATTGCTCTGAACCTATCAGTGGTAACTTTTTCTTTGCAACTTGGTGGTAGACACTCTAAATCAAGTTCAGGGAGTGGGTAAGTGAGACCTTACTCTGTTGATTTTAAGTATGTATTCCTTTCTCACTACAATTAAACCCTGCTCTAGTCTTGACCTTGTGGAATTAAATACCTAGGGTATTTAATTGTTTTGGGTCCCTTAACCCTAAAATTTTTAATCAAGGAATATTTAGCTAAATGTCAATGTGAATCGATAATTAAATTAATCCTAGAGAGATTTGAGCTAGGTGTGGACTTATTGCACTTGTTGCTCTATAATGTGAAATCAGTAATCATTATAATGGGAAAGGTTATCGTTGAATTTATTTGTCTTTGAGACTTTGGTTGTCAACCTCCAACAACATTGTAGAATATTATGCATTTTTGCATGATATTATTATTGCTAAAAAGAGATGATCAATGCGTTGCAGATCTTTGGGGATTAAAAGTGGTCATCCACCAAGTCACAAACAAGTGTGCTGTAAAATAAGCTTTTCAAATCTTACAAACATAGAGTTTGGGACATCCTTGAGGGCTTTGATGCTCAATCTATAGGTGGTACCAAGGACGATGAAAAAGAAGCGATCACATGGTCGCGCTTGGCTCACAATTCTCACATGTTGAGGATTTCATCAAAGTAAATGTACAACACATTAAGATGGTGATCATTCCAACTATTCCAAACAATAACACCAACTATCAAGTGTTTAAAAGTTATGTACAAATTGTTTAGTTCATTCAGAATGAAGCTGAGTTCTCCTCAAGCATGCAAGATGACTTGCATGATAGCTATGGTGACCAAGTGATTCAACTCAAGAAAATACGTTTTCTAAAGAGATAGTCACCATATAGAAAATATTTATCCTTAATGATGAGTTCAAGTGTGAATAAAAGTATATACACGCAGTGTAAGAATATTGTACTCCAGGTCTCTATTACCCGAGAAGGATTTGTTTATCGGAAAGACTATGCACGTAATGAAAAACAAACCTTTATTTCTCTTTGTCATAAATATAGTAACATATTCTCATGGTAGTATGAAGACCTCAAATGTTTTGATCCAAGTGTTTCTTAATAATCCATTGACCTTGATTGATCAACACACACACACACACAAAAAAACTTAGAGTACATTAGTTTTTAGTTTTATGTTATATGTGTTTCTAGTTTTAAGTTTAGGTTTAGGTTATTCATTTATTTCTTTCATTTAAACATAGGTCTAACCTTAGGTATTAGACTTTAAATATGTTTTTTTATTCTTATTTATTTTTAAGCTTTTTTAAAAAAATTATTTTTAATTAAGATTAGTTTTTAATTACTTCATTAGACTATTCTAATTAGTCAATTAGTTTACTTAATTAACTTAGGCCTTTTTCATTAAAATCGGACCTTTTATAAAAAAATTGTCAATTTTATCTGCGTAGACTAATCGTGAAACTTGTTTTTACAGGGTTATTGGACATTTTTTCCAATTTATATCACTTTTTCGACGTTCTTGTTGGTGTTTAATCATTTTTTCATGTTAACTCATTTTTATGGTTGCTTTTGTTAACATTTATCATCGTTTTTTGCTTTTTTAGACTAATCACGAAACAATCACGCATATGCTCTTCCCTCGCGCTTTCTAAGAGATATTGGGAATCAGAAATGTGGTTGTTTCTTTTTTGGGGGAATTAAAGTTTCAATTAATCAAAGCCAACCCACATGTATGCTCTTTCCGTATGCTTTTAAACGATCTTGGAAATTAGAAATGTGGGTTCATTTTTGTTGCCTTGTTCGTTTGTCCTTTTTTACTTGCATTTCGGAAAATTTTCTAATATTTTCTTACAGGACCCACTCTCAAAAAAATGTGGATAAAACACTAAAAAAACTACTAACTGTAGGTTTCCAAATGGTGTACAACCAAACCACATTAAGATCAAAAGATAAAAATTGCATCACATTCAAAACATTGTATTTGTAGGTTTGGTTTAGAGTTATGGCTCAACCTATTAACTAGAGCATAACCCCTTGGCATAAGCCTTAAGCTACAACAAAGGGGGTGGTTCTAGGAACCCCAAAGTAGTCCACACCTTGAGGGAACTGGTGGATGAAATGGAAACCTTTTTATCCTACCTGACTAGTAAAGCCTTGTGAGTTAGAGTCACGAAATATCCTTAGTGGTGACCCTAGTGCGATTCATTCTGAGCAAGATATTTTCTCATGGTTTTAAAGGGGGTAAAGTAAATCCGTCAGCTAGAAATAGCATCGCACTCTCAAATATACTATTGACACCTAGTTGAGAGAGCCACCTAGGAAGCCAAACATTGTCCAAGCCAATTTAAGGTAGAGGCCACAAACAAACAGTTAAACAAAAACCTCTTTTTCTATTTTCTTCTTTTGTTTCTTTCTTTTTGTAGTAGTGTTCCACACTCACTTTTTTCCAAACACTCCTTGTTTGGGATCCATCCTTCATGTTCATATATTTTCATTATTTTCCAAACACTCCTTGTTTGGATTCTACTTTCATTCTCGTTTCATCTCTTCTCATCATCTTTCCTCTTCATAATCATTCATTCACTAACTTTCATTTTACTCTTGAATTTCCCCTTTTTGGAACTTTCGTCTCTTTTTCTTTTTTCATCCTCATTATGTTCTCCATTTGATCTTCTTTCATTTATTTGGAGTTCTCATTCACTTATTTGAGTCTTCCTCTTTTGCAGGTCATCAAATTATTCTATCTTTCATACCCACCTCATTCTTAGTTTATCTCCCATTTCATTCGACACTTAAACATTTGGATTACATTCCCCAAAGTTTAAGTTTCCATATTTTTTCGACATCAAGTCTTGAGTTGTGGATATCCACATCCTCACTCAAGCACTTTCATCTTACGACTCACATCAATTTCATCACATCTTATCTTCATTCTCTTCTTGCATCCTTTAGTTTGACATCATCATTGTTAAAATATATACGTTTGCTTTCTTCACGTCTCTAACTTGACAAAATCTTTGTTTTGTTTTAGACACTTCATCATATCTTCTTTTCCAAACACTTACATTATCAATATTTGCGTCTTATCCTTTCATTATTTTCTTCCTTCTTAACTAATTTTTGTTAAGGAATAAGCAAATCGCATGTGATTTGGCTCCTTCTTCATACTCAACTACTCATCTAGCATTTACTTTGCTAAGTGGTAGAGAACATTTTCAATCAATCTATCCCCACTTCGCCACTCTATCATTCACATTGTTATATGTGGAGAACATTTGGAATTTCACCACTATAACTCTCCTCCATTATAGCATTCACTTTGTTAGAGGACGAGAACCTTCACCACATTGAACTAATCTTCCATTTTGGCATTCACTTTGTCAAGGGTTGAGTTTATCAAACACTTTCGCATGCTTCCATCTTGACATTCACTTTGTTAAGGGTTACATCATTCATATCTTCCAAACTTCTTTCCCATCTTAGAATTCACTTTGTTAAGGGACAAGTTATTACCAAGCTTAATTGCACACCTCTCTTCCATCATCACATTCAATTTGCTATGGGTTGAGTTATCTTTTGCATCTCTCTTTTTCTCCCTCCCTCTTTTAAAAATGGTGGGAACACAAAAAAATATTATAGTCCTTTTGGAAGGAATGAACAACATAAAAATCCTTTTGGAAATTTTGATAGTGACAATGACCAAAACTCTGAGGATGATCAGAATGACATCTCACTTGAAGAACAATCCCATGTTAAAAATATATTATGTATGAATAAGGACCAATTTTTTCTTTGTCTCCTTGAGATGGGAGAAAAATTACCCTCTGATTTTGATGAGGATATTCTATGAACATTACTTGGAAAACCACCACCTAACAAGGGTGAACATTTCCTTTCAACAAATAATGACGACAAGGCAGCCCTAGTCACATGAACAATGATGATCAAAACAAGTCCACCTCAAACAACACCAAAGGTGATGAATCAAACAAAGACAAATCTAATGAAGGGAACAAAGGAAAATCAACTGATTCAGCCACCAATCCCACTCAAGCCCTCATGAATCAAATTAATGACATGGCTAAGCAACTTGCTATCTTAAATTCCAAAGTCACCAATGAATCCCATAGCAATGAGGCACCAAAGAAAACTAGTGATGCTTCATTTAAAATTCATACCACACACACCAAAGATAACAACAACTCTATGAGTGATGGTTCCTTATATTTCTTGCAGAACAACTCCCCATTTTCCCAAGAATGAAAAATGATGAAGGACACCATCTCGGGTATGCAACATCAACACAAACAATTCAACTTTGAATAATTGTGTCCTTACCCCTTCGATAAGGACATTTTATGCATCCCTTTCCCAAATCTTTTGAGATGCCCAAATTCGACAAATACAAGGGCAAGAATGATCCTAGAGAACATATCAAGGAATTTTATATGGCTTTCCAAGAGGTGGCCTATAGTGATGTCTTCTTAATGTGTCTCTTTCCATGAAGTCTAGGTGGAAAAGCCTTGGACTGGTTTCTACACCTCCCCAAGGGCTCTATACAAAATTTCGTAGACCTCTCAGAGAAGTTCATTAAACATTTCTCATTCAACCTAGACTCTAAAATTATAATGATGGATTTGTGTAATGCCAAACAATGAACAAATGAAACCTTTACACAATTCCTACAAATATGGCATGGGATTTCTAGTTGTTTCCCATGCTCCATTCCTGAGAAACAACTTATGAGAATCTTTATACCTAACCTCAATAGTGAGTTATCCTTTCACATGTAAATGCATTACCTTAATACTTTTGAAGAATTTATTGAGAAAGGATCACGATTGAAAAAGCTCTTGTCACAAAAGGTTTGATTAAACCTCATTCAAAAGATAATGGGAAACATAGTAACCATCCTAATAGATCTCACCAAGAAAAATCTAAACATGTTAACCGTAATCGTAATATGGTCAATGATGGTGTTACAGACAACCACAATGTCCACAACGTCCAAAACACTCAGACTAGACCAAACAAAGGTAAACAACCTCTTATTGTTTCTAACAAAGAGGTTTCCTCTTCTCTTGATTCTAAGTGACATCATTTCACTCCTTTGGGAGAACCTCTATCAAGTTTCCTCCAACAACTCGTTAATGCAAACATGGTTACCTATCCCATCACCAGACCTTAGGTTGAGGGAGAGCCCAAGCCAACTTGGTATAAAGCAGATACTTATTGTGATTTTCATCGCATTGACGATCACCCAACTAATCGATGCTTTCGCTTACGTCACTTTGTCCAAGACCTCATTGATAGTGGAGATATCATTGTTGAAGAACCATCACCAAATAAGACACCCAATGAAAGTATCAAGGTGTTCTCAAACCCATTTCCCAAACATGGTGATGAAAATAAAAATGTTGACAAAGGTCCCTCTCGTATATAACGTTGATTTTAGTTCAATTATCTCATTTATTGAGGAAGTACCATCTACAATGGCAACCATTAAATTCAAACCTTTGAGTAATGTTATGACCACACACCAAAGGAAGATATGGGTTCCCATGGAAAACCAACCTTCTACGTCTTCGTAGAACCTCAAACATCCAAACCAACAACTTCTAATCAAAATTCAAACTCTAATGCCAAATCTCCCACTGGGTCAGTATGACTTCATCAAACAATTAGTAACCACACTAGTTCATATCTCTCTAATAGAACTATTAAAAGAGTCACCTAGCATTCAGGATATTCTCACTCGTACTCTAAATGAATCACGTTATTCCTCATACTCTCATTTTCAACAGTTTGAGACTATGATCGCAAATCTTATGCCTAAAACTCCTATCCTATCTTTTGGCCCTCAAGATATGTTGAACCCAAATTTGATTAACAATAAATCCTTGTACATCGAAGCCTATATTACAGACCATAAAGTCAAGAGAGTTCTTATCAACAATGGAGCAGCTCTTAACATCTGTTCTATAAAAATGCTTCGCTTCCTTGGTCATACAATAGATGAATTAGATGTTAATATCATTACCATTCATGGTTATGATAATACCGAGTGCCAGTCTTGTGGTACCATCACTCTTCCCATACAAGTAGGCCCGCAACTCCTTGACATTGTATGTCATGTAGTTGACGCAGAAACATCATATAACCTTCTTCTGGGTAGACCTTGGATACATGTGATGCACACAGTACCTTCCACCTTCCATCAATGCATAAAGTTTCCACATAACGGCAGAGAGTTCACCTTGCGTGGCGATACTGAACCCTTTGAATATTGTAAGTTTTTCAAGCAAGGTACAAAAAGAAAATTATTGTCCATCTGCTGATAGCACAACTAAATCTAGTGCAACTCCTATTGTTACCAACTGTATTGACCCTGACATAATATTACGCCCTCATGCTTCCGCGTCTTCTTCTGAAGAATCTACATCTAAAGCGTCACCTAAGGATATTCCTCATGCCTCTACACCTTCTGGAGCATCTACATCTAATGTGGAAGTTACATTCTCCCATAAAGGCTTAGGTGAGTACACACTTGACAATGCATTTCTTGTTGGAAAAATCCCATTATCGCCTCACAACTATGGGCATCCTAATGCTCCTCATCTACAAGAACCTCCATCTTACTATCTCGAAACACTCTTTGGAGATGATATGGATATCTAGAAGATGAACATATTCCAATCTCTAACGACTCTTGGCTATACGAAGACAGGATGGAGAAATGCTATAAATCCACTGATTACACCAAGGGCCATAGAATGATGAAAAACATGAACTAGAAAGGAAGAGGTCTTGGCCCACAAGGACATGGTGTTCTTGAACCTATGAATATCAATTCTAATCTTTACACATATGGTTTAGGATATGAGACATATGAGAAGAGGCCTATAGTCTTTGATGTATTACCTAGCAATGAGGACTTGGATTCCGAAGTTGAGACCGGTTCCACACATAGCCTCTTCGAATACCTAGCTAAAACTACACTTTTCCTCAAATAATTATCCATTCAAACCCTTGATGTTGTTTATCCTTCCCTCATTGATCAAGACCAACAAGTGTCATATTTCCATGGACCTCTTTCAAAACGATGAGGCCATCCAGAGTTCCTCGGGGCTCAGGACCCTTTTCCCTTGTCAGATCACAAGAAGGGTTTCGATATAAACCTTGATGCTACCACTTAATTCGGTGAAGAACTTACAATCTCCAGTCCTAAAGAAAAATAAATTAAACACAGAAAAAATACAAATTATATCTCGCATAGTGAAAACCTTTCTAAGGCGTTATACGAGAAGTAAAAATGAAAAAGAAAAATAAACAATAGGACGCATCTCCTAGTGAAAACATTTCATAGGCACTAGAGAGAGGAGATTTGGATCCATAAATATCAGACAATCTACACAAGCCTACAACATCATTTCAAGATAATGACACTTCTAAGTTGTTGGTAGAAGAGACGACAACCATTAACATTGGAACTAAAGACCAACCAAAATTGTTACAACTAGGTGCCAATTTATCGAAACCAAAATCAAATCCTTCATAGCACTTCTAATCAAGTTTCAAGATGTATTCTCTTAGTCTTACAAATATATTCTAGGCCTTGATCCTTCTCTTGTGGTTCATCACCTTGTGGTGCACCCAGATGCTAAACTCAGAAATAAAAGGTACATAAAATGCATCCCAAGGTCGCATTTCTTGTTAAGGTCAAACTACAAAAATTATTGGATGAAGGATTCATACGGTCTATTGATAACTCCAAGTGGATATCTAATATGGTACCAGTTGTGAAGAAGACCCCGAAATCTGCATTTGTACTAATATTGACATGATTGTTGATTCTACTGCGGGCCATGAGATGTTATCCCTTATGGATGGTTTTTTTAGGTATAACCAAATTCAAATTGCTGAAGAAGACCAACATAAATAATCATTACAACCCCATGGGGGAAATTTTATTACAAGGTCATGCCTTTTGGCATTTAAAATGTTGGTGCAACTTATCAACGTGTCATGATTGTTATTTTCCACAAGCTTCTTCACGACATAATGGAGGATTATGTCGACGATATTCGTGCTAAATAAAAGACAAGAGTGGATCATCCAAAGAGTTCAGGTGTATATTGGAGCAGAAAGGGAGTACAAGGTTTGTCTTAGTAAAAAAAAATGTTTCTTTAGTATCACTTCAGGAAAACTTCTAGGATTCATTATCTCACGAAGAGGAATTGAAGTGGACCCTACCAAGGTAAAAGCTATAATAGATATGTCACCTCCTCAGAACCTTCGACAACTAAGGGGCCTACAAGGAAAAATATAGTCTATTCGTCACTTCATCTCTCAATTGGGATAAGTGCCATCACTTCAACCAATTACTTAAGAAGTATGTCCAATTCAAATGGACACAAGACTATCAAGACGCCTTTGAAAAATTGAAAGAATACCTGGCATCTTCATCGGTACTCATGCCGCCTATATAGGATAAGCCTATGTTGTTGTATACATATGCAACAGAACATGTCATTGGGGAATTATTGGTGCAACACAATGATAAGGGTCAGGAAAAACTTGTATGTTACTTGAGAAGAACTCTCCTTGAACATGAGACCAAATACTTACAAGTTGAAAAGGATTGTTTAGCGGTATCTTATACTTTTGGAAAGTTGTGACACTATCTCCTAAATCATACCACCGATTTAATTTCAAGGGTTGATCCTCTTAAGTACCTACTTTCGAGACCAGTCATAACAGGATGAATGTCTAGCTGGATCACACTACTCGGTGAATTTGACATTGAAATTTTGAATCAAAAAGTTATCAAAGCCCAAGCACTAACAAATCAACTAGCCACAACACCATTGCTAGGTTCACAACCATTACATTTTGAATTTCCACATGAAGACCTTTTGTATAGATAAGAAACACCCTTGTGGATGTTATTCTTTGATGGATCTTACAACATCCATGGTTCTAGAGTAGGAATCGTCTTGCATACACCGAATGGAGACCTCATACCTAAATCTTATCATATCAACTTCCCTTTCACAAATAAT
Source organism: Taxus wallichiana var. yunnanensis (assembly GCA_018340775.1). NCBI lineage: Eukaryota > Viridiplantae > Streptophyta > Pinopsida > Cupressales > Taxaceae > Taxus > Taxus wallichiana. The sequence continues at coordinate 484,457,973 of CM031238.1, forward strand.
ATAGTAGAGTATGAAGTGTTGATAGCAGAATTAGGGTTTTTTATCTCATGGCGCTTGTAAGAATTGACAATTCTTTTTATTCTCTTCTTTTCATTAATCAAGTTAATGAATAGTATCAAGTAAAAGATGAAAATATCTTACCCTATAAAATAATGGTTGATAGCCTTAGGGGGTATTTCCGGATTATCAATTTTGAACAATTTCCTCACGCAAAAAAAAATTAGTGGATGTCATGACAACTATCACTTCCCTTCTTTTGTTAGACACTAATCAAACTCACAATGAGTTCCTCGTTAAACATATTTTGGTGCCCGCATATGAATTTCCAGAGTCCACCATGGTTTGTGAGATTTTGGTTCTGATCATCCCTGGTACCACAATATACATACCTTCATTCAAACTAAAGCATATCCTCCTAATTTTAATTCAGCTAACAAAATATCCTTAGACAACGTGCTTCATGCTAAACCCTTCTTGCTGACACCTAGTATTGAAGAGGCTATGATGGGCCTATCTTGAGATGTCTCAATCAGGATGAAGCTAATCAGATGCTAGTTAAAGTACATTCAGGTATTTGTGGTGCCCGTGCTAGTGGAATGGTCCTTGCGAAGAAGATCTTGCACATTGGATACTACTAGCCCACAATGGATGAAGATGCATGTAACTTTGTGAAGAAATGAAAGGCTTGCCAAAAACACAGTAATCTCATTCATGAATCAACCCCAAGCCTTGCAGCCCATTACTTCACCTTGTCCTTTTTCAAAATGGGGACTCAATTTAATTGGAAAAATAAAGCCCACATCTTCTGATGGCCACACATTTATTATAATTGCCACTGATTATTTCACCAAGTGGGTTGAGGCTATGCCTCTTACCAATGTTACTAGGTGTAATATTTCTAAATTCATTATTAACCATATTATTTTTCGTTTTGGCATCCCCATTGTTATTGTCACTGAGAATGGTGGTTCTTTCAAAATAAGGATTTCAAGGCCCTAGCTAAAAAGTATAATATCCACCTAAAATGGGCTACACCCTACTAGCCACAGTGCAATGGCCAATCCAAAGTTTCAAACAAGACTATCAAGTCCATTCTAGAAAAGAAAGTTGATAAACATGGACTAAATTCACATACGTAGTTGTATCCCGCCCTTTGGGCCTACCGCACTTCCTTCCGTACTCCTACAAGAGCTACTCCTTTTCCCTATTATATGGCTCTGAAGCCATATTACCTATCGAATTTTAACTTCCTTCACTTCGTGTCTCCCTCCAACATCTCATTCATGAAGAGGATTATCGTGTTGCACACCTTGCAGAGCTAGAATTACTGGATGAGAGATGGCTTCGCACCTTAGACCATATGCAGGTATATCAGAATAGACTGCACCATAATTATAATTGTAAGATAAAACCTCGACAGTTTGAAATTGGTGATTTGGTCCTAAAGGAAAATCATAAGAACACAACTAAACCACGAGAAAAATAGGGAAAATTTGAGCCTAATTGGTTGGGTCCTTATGTTATAACTGCTAAATTTGGATCTAGCACATACAAATTGTCTACCAAGGATGGAAAAGAGTTGAAGGATCCTATGAATTCCATTCATCTAAAGAAGTTCTACTCTTGAGTCTCTAAAGAGTAACCCTTGTGTTGGGGGCATATCAGTGCATCCACCTGTTTCATCATTTCACTTTGTTTCCCGCTTGTAAATTTTCACCTTGTCATGTGTCGCATGTTCTCCTTGTTAGGTTGTCATGCCCATTGTCTACCACTATTGTTTGCCTTCCATTATGCTTTCGTTCACTTCCTTCATGTGTAGCATGTTGGTTTTGATTTGGGAATTTCCTTTCCCTCTTTTGGTGTGTGGTTTAAAATTCCAAAATACCATGACATTCAAAAACGTTTCGTAAAACTTCAAAAAGAATATAAAATTGTTCAAAATCCCAAAACAATATTAAATTGTTCAGAAAAATACAAAAACCATACAAAATGTTTCAAAAATGTTTAGACATTGCTATTGCGGATTGTGTTATATTTTTGCTTACTTATTAGTATTTAACATTGGTGTGTTTTGTTCACTAGCTTGTTTGTTGTATTTTCTTGTTTAAAGTTTATCCATATGGAATGTTGTCTTGTATATTCTTAGCTTAGTCTCTTATGTTTGTTAGTTAGAATAACTAGTACTTTGTGTATCTAGAATGCGCTTATGGACCAATTGCAGGAAATTTATTTACATCTTAGTTCACATATAACTCTGGTGTTATTCCTTCCTGTTCATATTGGGTTTTTTTTCAATGCTTGTTACTTTCTTTCTTGTCGCTTGCATGTGTTGTGTTTTTCTCCTAGTTTATTTAAGCCATGGAGCATTTTCCTTTTGTTGTGTATTCATGTTTGCTTGCATTTTCTTTGCATTTGTCTTTTCAATTCCTTCCAAAATTCACAAAATTCAAAAAAATTAAATATTTCAAAATTCAAAAAAACATATATTTCAAAATCCAAAAAAATCAAAAACATTATTACAAAACTTTCGAACAAACATTCACTTATCATAGAAATCCTACAATTGGAAAACCCTTAAAGTGAATCATTCAACATCTCAATACAATCTTGATAAACATCATACCTTTATCTATTACCCTAGTGATCGTGCCAATCTTACAACTATCACTTTCTTCCCTTTGCATGATATGCTAACTCTGCTTGGGGCAAGTCACAAAATTGTTTTTCCTTTGCGATATAACTTCACCTAGGGAAATTTCAACTTTGATCATTTGCATAATGGATTTAGCAAGAGTTTCATAAGGATTCGCTTCAACTTCACTCTTCTAGTCTAATCATATTCCCACTTGGGAGCATTTGATATCTATTTAATCATCATTATGGCATGCATTAGGGCATAATTGATTTTATTCTTTATCTACTTTGTGTTGCACTATTGATGTTTACTTTTTGGACCAATTACAAGTAGTGTGATTACATCTTGGTTTCTTTATAACCCTAATGTCTACATCTACTTTGTATATTGGGTTTGTTTCCTTTTTTATTATTTGTGTTACATGTGTTTATTTACGCACATCCGGGTTAATCATCTTGATTCTTTTATAATCATGGTGACAACTCTATTGTGCAACAATAAAAATAACGTTTTTCTAAAATTATTCTCCAAATGAACACTCATGCTATGGGCATAGTCCTTTCTCGTCCTTGTTCCAATCCCTTGTTTTTCTTCCTATCAAGCAGTTTTCCACCGCCTTGCGCATCATCCACCCACTTGAGGGGCATTCCTCTACTATTCTGCTTGTTGGGGCATCCCAATGCTTCACAATTTTCCACTCATCAATCTGCATGTGTCTACTATCTTTAAAATAACTATTACTTCACAATAGCACTTTAAAGAGGGGCAAAATGTAGACATCCTAAAATTACACACATGTTTCCACCTGTTCCCAGTTCTATCCTAATACACCATGTTATTCACCCATTTGTGATTAATTGATTAAATTGATTAATTCATACACATTGTACCCTTTGGATTAATTAAATTAATCTCATGTACCCCTAGTACCCCTTTGTGCTAAGTTAATTATCATTTATTAATTAAATAATTAATTAATTAAGTGTGTGCACATCCTAGTCAACTACCACTTGGTCAACATCCACTTAGACTCCACTTGGACTCCATATCCTCATCCTAGTTAACTACACTTCTAGAATCCTAGAAAGGTGGGGGAAATTGAATTGCACGTACAACCACCTTCCTAGATGCAACTTTTGTAATTAATTCATTTATTGCCCCTAAATGCCCCAACACTACTGTAACTTCCTCCAATGTTATTTTTATCATGAGCATTCAACCGTGTATAACTAATTTCCAACTACTTCGCCTCTATAAATTGTAGGCTTACTCTCTTAGAAATCCTCTTAAATTTTAAGTACAATAATTCTTCTAAATTTCCAAGTCAAAGTATATGTGTCTATAGAATTCACACTCACATTTGGAGTGTTATGTTTGTGGAGCCTATTTTCATGTTAGAGTGTGGTACACCTTCTATGTATTACACTCGGGTATTCGTAAAATTTTCATGGGTGGTTTATTAACCCATGGGTAATGGGTAACCGTTATGGGTTGTTTTTGGGCCCATGGTTTTTTCTGCACCCATTGTTTTGATGCCCACAATTTTTTGCCCATGGTTTTGATACCCACGGTTTTGTATCAAATTGCTTAAGCAATTGCCTATTTATATGGTCTTATACATATGATAGATAGAAAAGCAAATGTATCACAGATGTGCTTTGAATTTAGGTGTGAATTTCAGAGAGTTTGTTGAGCATAGCTCCAAATGGATATGGGTATTGTATTGAGAGAGTGGAGGCTTGTAATAAAATCTGAGCAAGTGATTCTTGATGGACACATTTCATATTAGGTGAACCACATTAAATATTGTCTCTCTATGTTGTGTTATTTATTCTCGCACTTTTATTTGAGATCCGTAATATTTTCTCGCATATTAGTTTCTCTTGTTACAATTTTGTAAAGGATTATTCCACATATTTTATCTCTTATTTCCTAACATGGAGAACATTAAATAGCACACACATTCATTTATAAGGTACCAAAGACGTCTCTACAACTTATTGAGGTTTGAAATGAAGGATTGCAGGGAGGTTTGCATTTTATTTTGTTTGTCTTCCATTCTAAGGTAGTTTTTCATTGTTTACAACAATCTATTCCATATGCATTGATTTATGATGTCCTCTTCAAAATAAATATTGATGGCATGTTGCTGAAGTGCATCGACAACACACAAGTTGACAAAGTCTTAGCATAATGTCATGATGGATTATCCGTGGACACTTCTCTACCAAGCTAACAAAGAATGAATATCATCAAGGTGGGATATTTTTGGGCTAACATGTTCGTAGACATGCACAAGTGGGTCCTAAAATTAAAATAATGTGCTTTTCAGAGGAAATAAAAATTTGGCAAGTGCTTCCCCTTCGACCAATCCAAGCAAATCAACCTTTTGCATAATGGGGTCTCAACTTCATAGGCATGACCAATCCTTCCTTGAGCATTGGACAAGTGGGTGTCAAAGCTATAAATTACTTCACCAGATGGATAGAAGTTGTCACACTCAAAGAATCAACCAAGTCACCATACTTCAATTTCTCGAAGGCATTGTAGAATAAGGTTTGGGATTCCTCATAGATTATCTCTAATAATGAAAAATCCTTCCTCGGGTACCAAAATTTCTGATTGGGCGCTCAATCTGGTATTTATTTGAAGACGTCTTCCAATTATTACCCTCAAGGAAATGGCTTGGTAGAGTCAACTAATAAGAACCTGATTAGAATCATGAAGCAAACAATGAATATCAACTAGAGGCAATGGCATAAAAAGGTCTCACACACACTATGGGAAGACAAAATCATGGTAAAGAAGGAAATATGTACTTCACCTTACAAACTTGTTTATGGAAAGGAGGCTAGACTTCCTTTATCTCTTGAATTTCCTTCATTAGAACTTTCCTAGTAGCTAGAGTTTAAGGGCATGGACCAGAGAGAAATCAGAATGGCAGAGCTAGTTGAACTTGAATAATTAAGAAAATCTGCCATAATCAAGCTAGAACAACATCAACAATCAAAAAGAAGTGGTTTGACAGAAAGGCTAGGCCTCAAGCTTTCAAATTTGGGGATTTGGTCTTAAAATGGGATGCTAATGAGCCAAACTAGGGTGCCATTCAAAGTTTGATGCACTTTGGAGTGGCCCATACATCATTAATTCTTACAAGAGGGCCAAGTCTCACCTTGATGGAGTGCGCTATCAATCATAGTCAAAGATATTTATCTCAAACCCTTCCATTAAATATTTTGTATCATTGTAAATATTAGAGTAGTTTCAATTCCTCCAAATGCGTTGCGCTCACATTGTTTATTTGTGCATAATTCTTTCTTCTCGTGCTCTCCTCGCATGTGCTCTTTTGTTTCTTTTGAGATGCCAGCTTGGTTCAAATTATTCCAGCAAATCTTCAACATTTATATAGAGTTCGGATAGTGCTTTGAGTGACTTCAAGGGTAGTTCTTTAAGTTACGGATCGAAGCTCATATGTTCAAGTTGACTCCATGCCCAATGGATGGTCCAAGCTACTAATCTCCTTCATCTAGCATGCAGATGGCCTTGAAATCTATGAAACTATTGTCAAAAATAACTCCCCTAGTTATTTGGACAACTTACATCCCCATCATGGTCATGAAGTTCAATATTGTGCGCACTCTAGTTGTCCCCTTGGCACATTTCTTAGTCGCAGCCCCTTATTTTTTCTTTTGTTTTCATTGTGCACACTCATTATGCATTAACCTTCTTCCCAACAGCTTTTGGACTTTTCGCATGTGCCCTTGACTTGCTTTCCAATATTTGGATAAGTCCCTAGCGTACTTCCTCGCAACTCCTTTATTTCTTCTTGACGTGCGTCATTCAATTGAATGCTCACACCCCACTTACATACTTATCTTGTATAAGTGTTTATCCATTCCTTCCGTGTGCACTACCTTTGTGCGCCTATCTTTTCCATCCTCTTTCACACCCCTTTCTTCTCGTGCATGCCTTACACCTTCTTCTCGCACTCATTGTGCCATATGGAAACATGTCGACTTGAGTGTGCTACATGTAACCTATCAAAGTGCATTAATAGGGCATCGAATACTTGCAACAAACTAGTGTATGTCATATGGTAGAAACAAAAAAATAACTAAACAATTGGCCAATCTTTCAGCCAATTAGCATATGACACATGTCATTGTGTGTTCATATTTCTTTGTAGCCTTCGATTGCCATAAATTTTGTTACGGGGCTTTGATACACACGTGGTTAGTCCGGTTAGAAAGATGCCGACGTGGGATACATTCCAGATCATTCAAATTCAAACATTGGTGGGATTTGGTGGATGGGAAGAAGGGAACACATTCTAGCCATTAGTGCACAAGTCTAGTCGACCCAACCACCCAGATTTGATATGATTTTCCCTCCTTTCTTATCCAATAAGAAAAAATACATGGGGAGGTGCATCCGACAAAGATGCAAGAAAATTTGTAAGCAATTATTGCTTGTTGTTGGTGGTTAAAAATTCAAATTTGATTTTCCCTCTTCTTTCTCTTCTTCTTCTCTATGTATTCTATAAATGTAAGATATATGCTCATTGTAAAGGTTATTTTTGAACGCTTTGGTTTGCTAAGGACTTCAGTTCTTTGCATATTAAGTTGTAATCCTTCGATCTAGATTTTTCATGTTGATATCAGCCTCATATGCCACCGTAATTGACTATGCATTCTTGGAATAAATAAAAATTTGGTTTTGTGGCTACTCTCTGCCTTAACTTGTTCTTATTGTTTCCCCTTGCCTCTCTTTTGCATTATGTGTTTATTGTGCTTTCTCACGTCCCTTCCAGTTCCTTTTATGATTGTGCTCCATGAAAATGAATATGTGGATGTGTTTCAAAATGTGATACACATGTTTATCCTCTGTGTGTGCACATTATTTCCTTTTCACTTAAGCAAAATGTGTTCATTCCCCCTCTTTCTAGTGTTATCACCTCCCTTAGATTATTTTTCCCTTTCTCGCATATCCTTCTAACTCTAGTCCCTTGGCATGATTAGTTTAGGATTTGATTTCAGCATTAGGAGTAGTTGTAGCAGTAGAAATAGTAGAGGAATCGGCATTCTTTGAGGTCCTGTCTCAAGCGCACAATGTCCCACAACTTGGAGGTAGTCCCACGTTGCCTCAACGACCGAATTCATCCTAATCTAGGACGGGTGCAAGTTTGAGCTCTAACACAACCTAGGTCATAATCATACAATTTCAATCTAGACTACAAATTTCCTAAGGTCCTACCCCTACTCAATTTCTAGTTCCAAAACTCATAATGAAGCATATCTAGTCTTTGATATGCATTTTCCACCTATATAAACATTTATATCCTCAGTAGCTAATTTTTTTCTCCTCTTGTGTATTTAAGTTATCTTTTATTCTTTATCATTTCAAGTATTAATACATTGTCCTGGTTATGAATGGTTAATTATAAACTAATTACATTAGACTAATCGCATGTTACAAACCCGTACATCCTCTTTATTGTTTTTCACTTCCATAACATAGATGTATTTAGGGATAACACCTTGCTATAACTTGGCTTTTAACCTTTTATTGACTTGTAGATAGGGAATCCAGACTCTTAAACCTAGTTTCAAGATTTAGAATTGAGTAGTGGCTTATCTCATAGATGTGCCACTATTTTGGGAATATTTAGGAGAGATTTGTGTTCCTTTTGAGTGATATTTGTATTATGTGCTCTTTAGAATGCTAGGTGAGTTAATAAATGTAAAAGACTTGCTTATATAGGCTTTTATAGGCTAGATGTGTCATTAAGGATGACCTATATGATGTGAAATGGCCCATAAAAATATCAAATTAGAAAAATATTCATTGGAAGAGGGAAATGGGGTCATTTGGCTTGGGAACAAAGTATTGATGGCTTCATCCCATCTACACCTGTCCCAAATTAAAAATTGAATAATATTTGGAAGATTCTAGGTGATATTCCTACGGATATTATACTTGTGGTGGACTAATTTGATTGTTTTTAGTGAATGAGTAGTGTGTATGGATAAAAATTCATATAAGGGAGACAAGGATAGGTCACTTGGGATTAGAATGTGAAAAAAATCATGCTTAAGGTGTGAGGAAAAAGTTGTCATCATCATCGAAATATCTCAAGAAGAGTCTCTAGAGTAGTCCATGAACCAAATATGAAGCAAATGTTAAAGTTTCATGTTGTCAAGTGTCCGTGGCAAGTCAAAGATCATTATAGATTACATTGTCAAATTCACTAGTTGCATTCATATATTATTACAGATAACTATGTAAAGTTTGATTCATCTCAAGAGTAGTGGAATGTAGATAATGCTCAACCACCATGAGGTTATGCTTAGTTTAATCCAAGTCACAAATTTTACCCCTTGTTATGGTGTTTTGTGATTGAGAACTTATTATTAAGGTTTAGACAAAGAATACCCAATTTTTACCTTCACATCACATCATATATCCACAACTCCAAGATCTATAGAAAACATAGAGATGAACCTATATCGAAAAGATCAAATCATTCACAACCCTTTAGGTCGGGATTGTAGCCTTAAATATTTTATCCTACATGATAGAGACTTTTAGATAAAATCATCAATGATACTATACAAATTCTTACAATTTTGACCCGTATAGCACTTCATGACAGCTTTTTGGATTTTTTGAGGAATGATTTTTATCCTATTTCCAATCTCTATGAGGCTCTTAGACATGTTCAAATTATAGAAACATATTATATTTTTCTATTCTAACTACCCTTATTACAATTTTTAGAATACCCTTCTGTGCGTATTTAGTGTGTTTCATATCCATTTAAGAATTTTATATTCTATTTTGTGAAAAAAATTAGACTTAATTATTTATTTCATTTCGCGAATACTTATTCAAACATTGAAAGATTCTCAAAGATGACAATTATCACACCTTGAAAGAAATAATATTATATCTATAAATAAATCAATAGAGTTTTCAACAAGTATAGACTCACTTTGGGATACCATAATCTATCCTCTCTAATAGGGATATAAAATTCTTGAGAAATTTTTGGAAATAATTTTGGTCTTTAGTACACAAAAAGTTAAATAAGTTTACCACATTCCATTTGCACATTGATGGAAGAATGAAATTTATAAATAGGATGATGATACATCTTCTAAGAATTTATTATTCAAATAAGGAAAGAACAATATGAAATATTTCATATCATTCATGACAACTACAAAAAAACTTTCCACAACTTTATCACTCATATTTCCTTTACGGTCTATTTGGGTTTTCAACCACCGATGTACCTTATCCAACACCACCATTAATAGTATAAACTCTCTCATATTTAAAATAAGATATTGTTAAAAAAAAATTAGTACATTAAGAAGAAAGTGTAAACCATCACGCAACATCAAAAATTCTAAACACAAGCAATGTCAAGATTAACACCAAAAACCTTTTAGGTTCGGGATCGAGCTAGATTCACTTGCAAAATGAAATATTTGCATGAACTTACCTCATGCTTCATCCAATTCAATATAGACCCTACACCATGATTCATTCATGGTTATGAGTCCCAATGAAGGGTTTCCTTAAATCTAACAACCCAAAATCTACAAATGAATCCTATTAAAGCAAGATATTAGGAATAAATTTAATAAAAAAATAAGAAAAGATTCCTTCATTAGTATGAGGAAATATTACAAACTCGGGCATAATAGAATTATACTCCAATCATAGTTTTATGGAAAAAACTTTGCAATAATTCTCTAAGAATTCCACTCCTATCACCTATCCTAAGCTTGTACACTCTTCAAAGCTTATACAAAACCCAACTTAGCTCAATTTAACAATTTCACAATAAAATGTCAATATCGCATTTTACTAAATGGATAGATAGGTAGGTACCTTACATGCCCACAAATGCCTTCTACTTACAGAATTGCTAGTGACATGGATGAGAGAAAATAGATACCCTTTACAAGTAAAGATAACTTATAGAGATTCCTTATAATGCCTTATATCACCATTTATCTTCCTAGCTGGTTTTGCATATAGCCTCCAATAAAATCTCATTCGCCTGATTAAGCTTTAGCAGGTTACTCAAAGTTTCCTTAAGAATGGAAAATGGATCAAGGCCCATGCGTTCCTCCCCTAACTATGTAGATGTTGATATAAAATATTTTTAGACACATATCAATCATGATGACATAAGGTAGTGGTCCCACACAATTTCTCGACTTCCCAACACCCATAAGTTCTTGGAAAATCCAAAATGCATCACAACGTCAAAAAAGTATAAGGTGGTGTGCATAAGACTTTGCATCTTTCATGCACAAGGAATAAGTATTCCAACAAATGGGATAATACCTTTTATTGTATTGTGTGGAATAGGAAGTTTTGTGCAACTTAGTATAAGTTTGGTCGAAATAGAGAGCCTTTATATCTTACATAGGATTTCACAATGTGCATGGAAAATGCACAAGGTTTTATGCTTTATGTGGCATGCTCAAGAGTGTTACACCATTATGATATTTTTTATTCAAGTAACTCTAATTGTTTTTGGGTGATAGAAGATTACAAGTGAACTCATATTCTCTTGTATCACAAACCTTAGGTATGAAGAATCATTTTCTCCTTCTCAATTATGCTCCTAAATTTATTCAATGGATTTACCAAGTCTAGTAATTTACACTTCACTAAGCCAAGGTGCATCCTTGACTTCTCTTCCTCTTCATTTCACAAGATATTCTTTATGCTCAATATTTTGTGTTGCCTTTGGTACTCAGTTATCTAGAATGTATTAAATTTATTTGTACATATGTTCTAGTAGATGGCATATTTAATATACTTATATGTTGAATATTTATCTACTTGTTTCACCCTCAAAATACAAGAATATATCCACCATATTTAATATAGATGAAACATATATCTCCTTCAATAGTTTTATCTCATGCAAATTCTTCACATATTTCTTCAAGACTCTTCAAAATGCAATCTTCTTCAACTTGATATTATAATACATTCCTCATGAGAACCTCTCTTTGCATAGATGTGAAAGAACTAAGTTTTCAACCTCAAACTCCAAGTTTATTCTCCTCAAGTTTGCATGCTCCTTACGTACTTTGCAATAGTTTATTACAATTGTTTGCACACTTGTTCATGCACTTCCTTCATGTACTGCGGGGTCCTTCACTTTGGTACTTCTTTGTTTTTCTTGCAAAAACAATCACACATTTGAAAATCCTTGAAGAGTTGTCACATAATGTTTTTGGAAAGGTTACTTCCCATTACTATGATTTATAATTTTTTTGAAGAAAATTCTACCCGTGCAAGAAAAATTTCCAATACCTACTCTCCTACCAAACATCACATTTGTGTTTCATAAGCATCATGTTGATAAATTTTGTTTGGCTATTTGTTTGTAGGTGATATGAATAACTAAATTAAAACCTCATGTTTACTTTATTCCACAATGTTCATAGAAATTAACCCAAAAAATAGTATCACTATTAGATGCAATGTTGTGCATTGATCCATGTAGTCTCATAAATTATTAGAAAATCAAGTTAGTTATATGAATAACATCATTAGTTTTCTTTTGAGAAATAAATTAAGTAATTTTTTTATAATTTATCAAAAACAAAAAGATAATATCATGACCCTCTTGCATTATTGGAAAACCCAATACAAATTCCACACTCAAATGCTCTTAAGGTTTCTCGGGTGTTGGAAGTAGTTGATATAAAGTTATGTTTTGATTCTTCCCTTCACTAATCGGCACACTTTATATATCTACATATATCTAGACACATATATTATCTCTCAATTTTTTGCATCAAGGTTTATCTATCCAAAAGTTCCTAGATAATGTATTGCAATGCTTCTCTAGGATCAAATTATCCATCATCGATCCTTGTGATACCTACAATTGTATGCCTTTGAACAAAAACCCTCACCAAAAGAAGTAATCAAACCAAGGTATGTGATCTATGCTCATTGTTTCTACGTATGTTCTCCATGCTTCTATAAAATATTCATCTTCTATGTAAAGTTCCTTCATCACATTCAAATGTACTAGTCCCACTTACATCTCACTTATAAAAAAGACATCATAGCAACACAATTACAACTTTGTTTGATTTTCCCATTCTATGACTAAAGACATATGAGTGATTCTGCAAGAATTCAACCCATATCATGTGTCTTTTATTCATCTTCCCTACCTATTTATGAACTATAATTCTTAATGATTTGTGTGCAACAAAAATTCCTTAGGTAATACGTAGTGCCTCCACTTCCTCGGGATTTCACTATTACATAAAATGTATGATCATAAATTTAATATATTAATCACATGTAATTTAATATCTCACTAAAATAAGTGGTGTGTCTTCCTCCAAACTCATCACGATCCAATAGCTACTTCACTCAAGTTATGAACAAGTTCAAACACATTATTGAAATAAGGAAAGGACAACACTTTGGTTGTTATGTGACCACTTTTTTAGCTTATATGATGCATATTTTTTCAACACAATTTTTTTGCCTCCCACATCAACTTTGTAATCATTTTACAAATATCCTGAATCATCTAATGAGATTCCTATAGTATCTCATTAATCAAAGTAATATTCAAACATTTAGGACATTCTTGGGTGAAGTCCTATCCATTATAGGGTGTACCTTCTCATGATCCATCACAAGTCCTTGAGATATCACAAACCCCAAGCTTATCGATATCTCCATATGAAATTTTGTTTCCAAATTCATCAACATCTTCTCTTCATGCAAATTGTAAACACTCACATTTTACAATCTACTCTTTGACATTGTTGGTTTTGAAAATGCACTCTTACTAAGATAAACATACTCTTTTTATCCCTACTTAGTACATCTTGAGGTCTCTTGTCTAACTTTTTTAGTCATACACATTGATATGTTGACATATTCTAAGATTCCAATACATAAAATTCATAGACAAACTCCAATTGACAAGATGCAAACTCTAATTTTCATGTTTCTCATTCCTAAGCAAAATCATACAATTTGGTCAGGAGTTGTTATTTGGTCTTTAACAAATGCTTGTATGGTTTTGCACCGACATATCCTCCATCTTTTCTTTCAATTTCACATTCTTTGTTGAGTCTTTTACTTACTCTAGGCTAGCCTTTATTCGATAATTTACCTTCAAAACCTTATATAAGCATGTATAAAATCTCTCATTTACACACCTCGAAATCATATGGCACTACATTGATAAACTCACTTCCTACACTTGCAAAAGGCACTCACAACTCCCTAAATCTCACAATAGCACATCTACAATCATTAGGCATCACCCACATCAGCTTTTGAAGCTTCTTGCTACGTCAAGACAACATTCTCTCTAATTTGCAAGTACGCAAACATAAAATAGTATAACAAGAGCCAAATTCAAAGAAAACATTGTCAAAAAAGTTGTCGAATCTATTTGATCTACCTAGATATCACATGCTAGGTGGACAAGGATGTGCGATTTGCGGCCTCTTCAGAGTAGTGCTAGTGTTGGCAATGTACAAGGGTGCCCACAACCCAACTAATGTTTGTTTTACAGGACTCTTCATCCATGGCCAGGATTTGAGATGATTCAGTATTTTCAAAGAGCCTCATTGCATGATCAACAACTAGGTTTTAAAAATGATAGAAAAATACAAGGAGAAAGCCACCACAAAAAATCAGTAGGAGTAGAAATAGAACAAGTTCAAGACCATACAAAAGGGTCAAGACCATGGTCCTAGTAGATTGGTATGGTCCATCCCCAAGATAATTTTTAGTTATAGTCTAAGTTTTGAAGGACTTCCAAGTTCGATCTCTATTCCAACATTACATGGTCCCCGTAACTTCTCGGAATCCTCCTCAACAAGATAACTACACTCATTCCCTTGTTTTTTCAAGTTCATATCTTATATTGCATGCTTCATAATGCTATTTTAATATTGTGTAATTAATGTCATAGCTATTTAATCAAAATACCCGTTTGTATCTAACCTACATCTATTTAGTGTAAATATGACCTCACTAAATCTAATTTAGATTAAACAAACCATGTTGATGTTTAATCTAAAGAGGGTGTAAATAATCAATTGTATTAGAGGATGAATAAGAAGTCCCATGGGTGTGCATAGTGGATGTAGGAATAGTAGTAGACATGGGAATAAACATTAGAACACTTTGAAGAGGGGTTCCCTTGAATATATACACATAAGTAACTATAGAAATAGTATATGTAGCTATAGTGGTAGATGAAACCATGGACTTGAGACTGATGCGCCCAAAATTAGCAGGAACTTGACAAGGTCATAACTTGAGCTCTGGGTGTCTGTTTGAATCTGTTTTTGTTAAACCACATGTTTCGATGAGATGAAGGCAACGACAACCCACCCTACTAGTTGGGGCAAGTTTCGGCACATTTTCGGGCCCTAAATCCACCATTTTGAGGCCAAAAATTAGGATTTAAGTTGTAGTTCAATTTTTCCTATTTTTGTGCATTAGTTAATTTTAATATATTAGTTGCACTATGAGTTAGAAAGTTGGCAATTCCTCTAATTTAGGAATGTAGAAGATGCGTGAAAATTTATGTGCCCGTACGAATAAGCATGCAAACTTACTAAGAATAGCAGGTTCTAGTAAACTGCTAAAAATAGTAATTTCCGCCACCTAGAGTAGATTTAGTCAAGTTAGTTAGAGTTTTCTTGGCAACTCGAAGTTGGGAGTTGTTTTCCTATTTAGGAAACATTGTAATTCATTATTCAATAACAAAGAAGGAGATCTATTTTCTTTTGGAGTTCATATTATTTGCAGTATATCAAGTTTGTTCATAATTTGGCTACATTATCTGGTATCAGAGCTGGTTCGAGTCTTTAAAAATGGCAGGAAGAGGAGGCAATATTGCCTAGATGAATAGAAATATGCAATATTTGCAGAGGAAAGTTTCTGCAATGATAATCCAGAGAGGAAATCAAGGTGGAGATGACACAAATGGAGAAGAATTTTGTGAAGAGGAGGAAACGCAAGCACCACCATTAGCTTTTCAAGAAATGATGCTTTGAGCATTAGAAGGAAAGAATGATGGAATAAGAGGTAATGTTTCGTAGTACGGTGGTAGTCTAAAACAAGAGGATTTGATAGAATGGTTGACTAACATGGGAAAATTTTTTGAGTGAAGGCTATGTCGAGAAGAAAAGAAGGTAAAATTTGCATGCACGAAATTGAAAGGGCACGCTGTCTTATGGTGGGATCACCTACAGAAAGAGTGGTCAAGAAAGGGGAAAGAAAGAATTAGGATGAGGAGTAAGATGGAGAAGAAGCTGAAAGATAAATTTCTCCTTGTGGATTATGCACAAACCCTTTACAGGAGGTTTCAGAATCTTAGACAGTAACTTACAAACAATGCAAGAATACACAGATGAGTTCTACAAGTTGTCCATTCGTGTAGAGCATGAAGAAATTGAGGAACAAATGGCTGCAAGGTATGTAAATGGATTAAAATTTTCTATTCAAGATGAGATAAATATGCATAGGATTAAGAGCATGGAGGATGCCTATCAATTAGCCTTAAAGGCCGAGGAAAAACAAAATCGTCAAAATTTTAGGAGATCATCTGGAATGAATAGGGGAGCCTCATCTTTCTTTCGGGATGAGCTAGTTTTAGCCAAGGTATGGGAGAATCATCTCGTGTATTGGAAAAACAAGACGATACGAGACAAGATTTCCAAATCAACAAAGAGGAAGAGGATTTTCTAGTAAGGGCAGAGAATATGTCAAGATAGAGGATGGGAGGCTCCACGAAGACCATTTGTTTGTTACAGATGTGGTGAAGAAGGGCATCGAGCTTTTGAATTCCCGCATTCTTATACACATGACAAGAGGCAAGGAGATGCTCCAAGAGTAAATCTTGTTGAAGATGAACAAGTAGAAGATGAACATGACCTAGAAATTCCACTAGATGTTAGAGAAAATATGATGATCAAGAGGATGATGATTGCTCCAAGAAAGGAGATCAAGGGGGATGCATGGCTGCATACAAATATTTTCATAACAAGATGCACTTCAGAGGAAAGGTATGTAATGTTATTATTGATGGTGGTAGTTGTGAGAACATAGTTTCAAATGAGATGGTCGAGAAATTGGGTCTCAGATTGTGAGAATAATCCTAACCCTTAGCCTATTGCATGGTTTAAGAAGGGTAATGAAGTTACTATTGATAAGAGATGTTTAATAAGATTTTCTATTGGGAAAAGTTATAAGGATGAGATTTGGTGTGATGTTATTCCTATGGATGCATGTCATATGTTGCTAGGAAGACCATGACAATTTGATAGAAAATTTATTCATGACAGGGAAAGAATACTTATACTTTCTAGAAGGATGGCACAAAAATAATTTTGTTACCTCTTAAGGAAGAGGGGAAGGCTGAAAATATGCTTTCTGCAAAGGAATTTGTGAAGGAGGCAAAGGCAACCGGTTTTTGTTATGCATTAGTCGCAAATAAGGATGAACTTGCAAGTGCACAAATACCAGTAGAAACAACAGAATTAATAGAAGAAATTTCAGATGTTATTCCTGATGAGCTACCGATTTGGATTACCACCCAAAAGAGATATTCAACACCATATTGATTTGATTCTAGGGTCTTCACTCCCAAATCAAGCGGCTTATAGGATGAGCCCGACATTGCATGCAGAGTTGAATAGGCAAGTGGCAGAGCTCGTGAGAAAGGGTGTCGTAAGGGAGAGCATGAGTCCATGTGTAACCCCAACTTTATTAACACCAAAGAAGGATGGAACATGGATAATGTGCATGGATAGTAGAGCAATCAATAAAATTACAATCAAGTATAGGTTCCCAATACCTTGCCTTGATGATATGATGGATGTGCTTGTTGGATCTAGGTATTTCACCAAGATTGATTTTCAAGTGATTACCATCATATTTGGATCAAAGAAGGAGACGAGTGGAAAACATCATTCAAGACAGGAAATGGATTATATGAGTGGTTGGTGATGCCATTCGGGTTATCCAATGCACCTAGTACTTTTATGAGACTGATGAACACCGTGCTATAGGAGTATAATGGTAAGTTTGTTGTGGTTTATTTTGATAATATCTTGATCTTTAGTAAAACTAAATAAGAACATTTGAGGCATCTAAGGGTGGTATTTGAAGTGTTAAGAAAAGAGAAACTCTATGCAAATATGAAGAAGTGCACATTTATGCAAGAGAATTTGGTATTCTTGGGCTTTATTATTTTAGCAGATAGGGTACAAATGGACTCAGAAAAGATAAAGGCAATTATTGAATGGCCTACTCCACGGAGTATAACAGAGGTAAGAAACTTTCATGGTCTAGCAACATTTTACAGAAAATTTATTAAAAATTTTAGCAGTATTGTAGCACCTATAACAGATTACACAAAAGGAAGGGAGTTTTTGTGGACAAAGGCAGCTGAGGATGGTTTTCGGCTTCTTGAAGAAGAAGGTGACAGAGGCACCCACTTTGGCACTACCATATTTTGATAAAGTGTTTGAGGTTGATTGTGACTTCTCACATATGGGTATTGGTGATGTTCTAAGTCAAGGTGGAAAGTCAGTAGCTTTCTTTAGTGAGAAGTTGAATGAGGTAAAAAGAACTACTCTACTTATGATGTGAAATTTTATGCAATTGTACAAGCATTAAGGCATTGAGGTATTACTTAGTGCCTAAGGAGTTTGTGTTATTTACAAACCACATAGCCCCTCGAAGCATGTGAATACCCAAAAAAAAGTCGAATAGTAGGCATGCAAAGTGGGTATCATTTTTGCAAGGTTATACTTTTTCTCTAAAACATAAATCGGGACAACGTAATCAAGTTACGATGCATTGAGTAGGCATGTGACTTTGTTTACCACTATGGAAAATGAGGTGGTGGGTTTTGAAGCAATAAAGGGTTCAGTATTCTTCCGATTTTGATTTCAAGGATATTGTTGAAAGGTTAATTCATCCATTGTCAGACAATGCATGAGATGTTCGGATGAGTACATTTTACAAGATGGCTACCTATTCAAGGGACGCCAACTATGTATTCCAGTTGGGTCTATGAGAGAGAATATAGTGAAAGAGTTGCATAGCAGAGGATTGGTTACATTTTGGTAAAGATAAGATGATAGCCTTGGTAGTAGAGAAATACTATTGGCCAAAGCTAAAAAGAGATGTGGTAAGATATGTGGAGAGGTGTCAAATTTGCCAAGTCTCGAAAGGCCATGCACATAATACAAGGTTGTATATGCCGTTGCCTGTTCCTAAAGGGTCAGTGGACAGATCTGAGTATGGATTTTGTTTTGGGATTACCAAAAACACAACGAGGTAATGACTCAATTTTTGTGGTTGTTGATAGGTTTTCTAAGATGGTTCATTTTATTACCTGCAAGAAAACAAGTGATGCGACAGTGTAGCAGATTTGTTTTTCAAAGAAGTTGTTCGTTTGCATGGTGTTCCAAAAACCATTACTTCAAATAAGGACACAAGGTTCTTAAGTCACTTCTGGCGGACTTTATGGAAGAAATTGGGAACTCAACTACGGTTCAAAGAAAGGCCTATCATCCTCACACCGATGGGCAAACAAAGGTGGTAAATCGGAGTTAGGGAAACTCGTTAAGATGCATAGTTGGGGAAAAGCCGAAACAACGGTACTTAGCATAACCACAAGCCGAGTTTGCATATAATAGCTCCATAAATAGATCCACATGAAAGTCTCCATTTTATATTGTGTATGGGAATAATCCAAATGGGATGTTAGATTTAGTACAACTACCAGTTGATGGCAGTAGTTAGTGATGATGCAAAAGCATTTGCCAAACATATACAACAATTACAGGAAGAAGTGCGAAGAAGAAGCTACGAGAATAGTAATGATAAGTATAAGGAAATAGCATATGTGCACAGACAGAGAAATGTATTTACAGGTTGGTGAGTTGGTTATGATATATCTCGCAGAAGGAAAAGTTTCCAAAAAGAACCTATAACAAGCTTAAGTACAAGAAGATTGGTCCTGCAAAATTGTGAAAAAAATAAATGATAATGCTTATGAGGTAGAATTGCTGGGAATTTTGATATTTATCCAATGTTTAATGTTTCGTATTTGTATCTTTTTCATGGCGATGGTGCAGAGGGGGATGTTATTGATGAATTAGTAAATTGGAGGCAAAGAGGTTCCAGTGAAGAAGAAAGAAGAAGTGGATCGATTCTAGATAAGAAAACAATGGACACACGACATGGGAAATACAACAAATATTTGGTACATTGGAAAGGACTGGAAGAAGAGGACGATATTTGGGTCACAAAGTGAGGATTAAGAAGTTGGATGCGATAAATGGAAGTAGTTTGAAGAAGAAAACTTGCAAGAGCTGCGTTTTTTTTCAAGCAAAGGAGAATGATGAGCCAAAATTAGTAGGAACTTAACAAGATCATAACTTGAGCTCCGGGTATCCATTTGAGTCCTGCTTTTTTAAAACCACATGTTTCATGAGATGAACACACTAAGAACCCGCCCTACCGGTTGGGAAAGTTTCGCACATTTTCGGGCCCTAAATCCGCCATCTTGAGGCCAAAAATTAGTATTTAAGTTGTAGTTCATTTTTTTTCCTATTTTTGGGCATTAGTTGATTTTAGTTTATTAGTTGCACTATGAATTAGAAAGTTGGCAATTCCTCTAAGTTAGGAATGTAGAAGATGCGTGGATATTTCTATTCCCATATGAATAAGTATGCGAACTTACTAAGAATAGCAGTCCTAGTAAACTGCAAGTTAAAAATAGTAATTTCCGCCACCTAGAATAGATTTAGTCAAGTTAGTTAGAGTTTGCTTGGCAACTTGAGTTGGGAGTTGTTTTCCTATTTAGGAAACATCAGTAATTCATTATTCGATAACGAAGGAGATCTATTTTCTTTTGGAGTTCATATTATTTGCAGATATCAAGTTTAGTCGAAATAGTATATGTAGCCATAGTGGTAGATGTAACAATGGACTTGAGACTCTCATATGTGTTTATACTCTTTTCCTCATCTCTATTAATTTATAAAAGGGCGTCAATATGCTAAGGATTTTTCTCAGTAAACATTTCATGAATGTTTGCTCATCATCCTCGAAAGGGTGCACATATTGGCATCATAATCATCACGAGAACCTTCCCTTGAAAATTCTAAATACAGAAGTAGAGATGATGTTATAAATGACAAAATCAATAGGGTACCTATGAGCAAACATATTATGACTCATACTACAATAATCCACATATGTTTCATCACACTCATATTGAGAAATGTCATCGTGAACATCAATAATATCCTTGCACATATTGATATCATTGACCAAAATGGATGTGGGATCATCAATATATAAATAGGAGAAAGGCATTGTAGTTTAAGCCATGAAAACAAAAAAGATACAAAAATCTTGGGGCTATAAAAAGATCACACACACCTAAGAAAGGAGAGTAATCCCTAGGGCAACCTAGGTTTCAAGCAATGATCAAATTTACCAAATGATTAAACCCTAAATAAATTAATAAGGTTTAGTGTTAGCATTGGTGTTCTTATTTGTTTAAAGGCATGAGGGTAATACAAATTCTATATTCAAATAAATTAATGAACATTAATGCATAAATCAAGATATAGCTCCCAAATAAATTTGTGAGATACAATGATTGATAGGATTACTCAAAACACAATAAGAGAAGTGAAATTAGTTGATTACAAAAGTAGATATGTGATATGGTGTGTATAGTTACTTGTGAAGATTGGAAGTGCCCTAGATATGATTTGTTTCTAGAACTATAGCTGAAAAATGGGTTGGTATAGGATCATATGGCCTACTTTGGAGTGTGATAATATCTACTCTTGAGCTATATAGATTTAGACAAGGATGTGCTAGCGCTTTATAAATTTTTGTGTGGTAGAGACACTCCATGATGACCTTCACACCGAAACTCTAGGTGTCACATATTTTTGAAAACCTTTGACTGATGTAACACACCCTAAAACTTTAACCATGGGTAGGATACTTTGCAAAAAGGTTAGTTTTCAGTTAAAGAATCATTGTGTTGTCTACATCAACACTACTCCGAAAAGGCGTCAAATCACACATATTTCTCCACCTAGCATGTGATATATATATAGATACAACTACTTTATCAACTTGATATTTTGATAAAGAGAAACAATGACTTGACATGTTGAATCTTGGCTTGTCCTATCATTAAAGGTCTATAGAAAGAGAAATATAGCTCTTGAACCTAGTTTGGCTAGCTTTAGACCTATGTATGGGATTCTCCTAAGTTGTGTTGTTTCAAATGGTTTAAGGAGAGCTTGCATATATTTTGGAATGATTCAAACTTGAGAATGTTATGTGATTTCCAAGTGAAGTAAATAGGTGAGTTATACTTACATTTATAGGCATTCATAGGTTTAGTTTTGCATTGAGGCCAACCTATGAGATATGAACCGACCCATAAAAATATATTAAATTAGAAAATGACTATTGGGTGGTGTAAAATGTGACCTTATGGACCCAGATGAACGTGGAATGGTTTGGTCCCATCTAAATAGTCTCGGACATGAGAGTAAAGTGACTTTGTAAAATTTTGTGCGAAATTCATGGGGATAGTATACCATGGTGAATTATTGCAAGTTGTTCTCTAAGTGATTGAGTAGTGTGAATAGACAAGCTAGTCATGGAATTGAGATAAGAACAAGTCACTGAGGCTTATAATGTGTGCACAAGTCATGCTTTAGGTACAAGGCCAAATTTGACATTGTCAAAGGATATAATTGCCAAATTAGGTGTCTACAGCCATACAATAATTTCTACTTGAGAGGATAAATAAGACCTCAAAATATATGGTGCACTTCCAAATCACATGGTTGATAGATTAGTTACACTATGAAAGCCTTAAATCATAGATTAAATTCTCTTATTGATTGTCATTTCCCTTGATGAAACTAGAGTAAATGTTCATACATACACCTTGTGCCTCTATTCTAAATATATTTCCTCGGTCAAGTATTTGATGTTCGCATGACAAAACTTACAACTCTTAGAGTGTTGTGAATTGGTAAGGTAGAATTTGAAGGTGCTTATGAGTCCTTCGAAAGAGAAGCAAGATGCGTAGCAATCATAAAGGTGGTCAATACAACTTAATTACACAAGAGTGGAATGATTTTGAAATAAAAGATGTCATTCAATGTATAGAACTCACAACAAAAACCTAAATTTCTATCATCAAAACACAACACTATACAAATAGAGTGTTGATTCTTTCAAAAGCATTAATAATATGTTGCATCTTATTTTCATGTATGGAAGGTGTGACTATCATACATCTATATTTTTCACACATAGATGTTAATTTGACAGATCAATGCATTAATTTACATTGATTGTTCTTCCACTTTTAACCAATATGTCCACAAATGCTCGACATTAGACATGAGACCTCCACAAGAAAAATAATTAATACAATCACACCTAAATGTTTGTTCAACTTTGAATTTTACTAAGCTAATCTTGCCAAATAATATGTACTACAAATTCGTATCTACAAAATATATTTGCGGTCTTATATGGTTTGGGGGTCAAGGTAGAGTAGCAAGTGATAGAAAACCAATGCTTCATTACTTTGAAATATTTGGATTGAATCAACTGAATAAATGAACCCAATAATTATGTTTGAACATAATGTATAAATGATTACTTGTAAATTTTTAATGAAATTGATTTGATTATTATTGATAAACTTCTAATTACTAAAAATATAAGATATTACATAAATAGTAACACAACAACAACTTTATAACTTTTATTATCAACTCAAGTTTTAAATACATATCTGAAAAACTCTAAAAATGGAAGTCTTTTCTAAGGTACATCGAGCCAAAATCTCACTCAACAACGAGGAATTATATGTGAACTCTTATCACCAATGCTACACTAGCATTAACCAACCCTAGCCAAGACAATGAGGGGTACACTTTATACCTCCTCTTGGATCCATTATGTGGAGCTAAAGGCACTCATATTCAAAGCATTATAGCTCTTCTTCATTCTCTTGGTTCTTTTACTTTAATTCTTGATTTTCAATTCATTCCATACTTTTTCATTCATGTAATATCCACACACTCACACCTCTTATTTGAATGAGTATACTCCCCCTTTATAGGGTTAAGAAGGTGGTATTCACAATGGGAACACCTTTCCATTTACACCCCTTTTATGTTAATACAATATTACAACACATTATGTACATAATAATGTTTACCAATCTTATTTTCTCAAGAATACATATTTGTATGTTACATTTTAATTCTCCCGCACTTTTCAACCATACATAGGTCGCTTTTAAATTATTTTATCTTCTTTATTCAATAAAATATCTTTATGAGGATTTAGTCACATAACATTTTAACTCACACCATTGTTTGGTATTGTGAATTTCATATTCAATAACATCATCTTGATCTGTTGTTTACATTTGGTATCAAAGAAGACATTCTAAACCTATGTGAGGTGTTGTAAATGATGTGGGAAATTTTGAAAAGTTCTAGAGAGGTTCGAGAAATAAGGAAAGCTAAAGAGCTTCTTGCCTACCCCCAACTCGAATTCCTTTCCACATCCATGATAATTTATTAAAAGAATATGTAGCAATTAAATTCAAGTTGCACAAGGTTGCTTTGATAAAGTGAGCCAACTTGTCAAATAAAATTGAGCCTGAGCCATTGTAGCCAAATCATCAAGATGGGAGATCATAGCTCGTGCGGATGGGAAAATGATTTGAGAGACATGTTTTATTGCTAATGGAAATTGTTTTGAACGCTTCAAACCTTCCACCCAAAAAGAACGTGGAACTAAATTTGAGAAGTGACTCTATGAAAGGAGGTGCCAATTTGTGTGACATGTCGCATATCGATGCACCTCATAACCTTTGCAATATGAGGTAAGGGTGGCCGTAGAAATGAGTGCACCAATTGCAAACAAGATCCATGTGGACTACATGATGTATAGACTAACATATCCATACATTGGAGGTATCGATTAGTGCAACATGGTACCAATTGAGGGGCCTTGTACTAAAAACCACATCGCAAAAGACCAAAGGAAAGTGGGATGTGGGGACACCAATGGCCCCAATGTGACACTCATCCATGGATCCGCCACCAAGCTCAATCTACCGCTAAAGTTAATAGTCAAATGGACAACATAAAGTTATAAGTCTAGCTAAATTTAGATACAAAGACAAGGTGGCGAGATAAACTCGGTTTCACATATAGAGATTAAACAATTGTGTGGGAAGCTAAATAAGTTTAACTTGAGAAAACATGAGTCATTAGACTTAAAATAGAGACACTAAAGCCATTTTAGGCTTATAACGTGGTCATTTAACTAGAGACATAGAAGACTAGTTAAACATGAATTTAACTTAGAATTAGATAAGACAAAAAAATTGCATCTAGAACAATTGAATTAGTATAAGCTCAAGAAAACTTATTAAAGGTGTTAAGAGCAAACCAAAATAGATATACATGATGCAAAGATCTAGGAAGCATAACAAAGATTTAAAAAGACACCAAATTGAGGACTTGGACTCACAAGGAAAGGAAAAAAATAAGGTTTAGAGCAAAGCAAAGAAGTTAATAGAGAATAGAGATAGAATAGATAAAATAATCGTAGCATCAATTAGCAGGGTCCCTAAACTCTTTTCGACATTAACTCGTGAACGGTTGCAAGGAAATAGATGACTTAATGGCTAGTTGTCTTGGTTTGTATAAGAATGGTTGAGTGTTCAAATCATGTAAGGCATTATGTTTAATTTTAAAAACTAGATAGATTGAAAAAACAACTTTAAATAACCTTGAGCTATAGGTACGTTAAATAGTGGGTCTCGGCACCTTGGTTAGGAGAATAGTGCTAGGTTTGAGAGGTCCTATGTTTGAATATCTCAGCCCCTTTATATTTTGTTAAACTTTAAACTAAAAACTAGAGCACTAGCACAAGACAACATTGGTATGTGTTGTCTAGTAAACAATGTAATTGTGTGATTGAACAACTAAGACTCTAGATTTGGAGGGAGGGTCACAAGTTAAACCCTCTCCTTATATATTTTTGAACCATAAAGGATTAAAAAGGGGAAATTGTTGATTGATAAAAGTGATTATAAATGATGGTATAAATTGGGTCAAACTTAATAGGTTACAATGACTAATATTATTTAGAATACCATATAAAAATTATAGAATAAAATGAACAATGCCGATTTACCCATGACACAAAAGGAATAAATGAATAAAGTTGAAAAATAATAGCAAGGCACCCAAAATGGTGCCGAAACTTCTTCAATGCTTTTCCTATGTGCAAGATAGCCTCCATTATCTTTCCTCTTCCTTATATTAGAAATTGCAATGAATCTAAGATCACCAATTAATCAAGTGAAAGACATTTTCATCCTTGAGAAATTAAAAATATAACATAAAACAAAAAAGCATTTTATCATTGTCCACCTTGAATGCCAAAATTTGGAATCCTAGATACTTTCCAAACTAAATTTTGTCATTTCCCAACTTGTTCCAACTAGACCAGCATTGTCAATCAAGTAGTTCATGTAAAAGATAGGTTCCCATTGGCCTCATGAAGCCACATTCCATCCCAGAGTTCCCGCTCTCCGTAAGTATAAACATGAAATTAAATTATAACTAACCATATAATATTATGATTTAACCATCAAATATCTCAAAAGTCACACAATATTCTTGGATATACCGAACAAATATGTTACTCTCATTATTCCTCTATCGACTCTTTAATAAAGAAAAATGATGCTAACATATAGATATTACTCCAAGAGTAATTATGTGTAGCTTTCCACAACAAATATGACCACTCGACCAAGTTTATGCAATAAGACTTTCATTGTTTTTATGGGGACTAAATAAACATTTGAAATGTATTGATTTAATTCATCTTTTCCCTTAACACGTTGTGTCATAGGAGGTTACTTTCCTTTTCAAGATGCCCATTAATTTGATTTTCCTTTAATGGATTTCCTATAGATATCTCTTTCTTTTAAAATCGAGTTGTATCTCAAATCTCGGTATTCCATAAGTCGTGGATATTCCACACTAGGTTTCACTAACATGGATTCTTCTTGTTCTAACTCAACAAGTGACGAATAAACAACTCAACTTTGCATACAAATTAGAGTTTCAAAGTCTTGTGACCCGTATTGCAAACCGGAGGATGTGTTGGACGAGAATAGTGAAGTGCACTACTACTACAACTTCGGTCAATAAATAACCAACCCAAAAGTTCCTAGAGCCCAAAAGTGATCTAAAAGTCCTATCAATGCAAATTACTAAAAGATGTTGAAAACTCGCTAAAAACATCTTTGTTAAGATGTTGAAAATACTAAAAATTTGATCGCCCTCTCCTTTTTTTTTTTTCATTTTAGCATCGATTAATTATTACTCCAAGCACTCCACTTTATTTGCATATTGGACATTTGAGCACATGTTTGCATCTAGTTGTTAGACTTGAGGTTTTGGAGCATATCCTCTTGCATTTGGGTCAACTTTGTAATAATCGGGACTTGAGGTCTTCTTCTTGAGCTTTCCCCTCATAACCTCTTGATGATTTTTAATTTTACCAATATTTAGTTGTGTAGTGATGTGAATAACACTCGGTGTTGGCACCTCATCAACTTTTCAAGCCTATGGTCACCTAACTCTTGACACCATTGTAAACAAAACATTCACGAGATGTGAACATGATATTAATAAAGTATTCTTAATATGCACAAAAAGTTATCAAAATGAACATGATCCCCATTATATTATATTCTCATATCCTAAAAAATCAAACTTCATTTCAAAATTCAGTTTTTTTAAAAACATAAAGTGTTCAACCTTAAGTTTTGACACATGAAAACAAAAATTGAAACCCACTATGAAAATTTTCTATTTTAATGCACCATATAGGTTGATAATTCAATCCTTATTTTCTACATAAAATAAATAGGTGAAAACTTGCAAAGAGGATATGCAAAGGGAAACTTTCAATGTAATGTTAAAGTCACACATTAAATCTTGATTGTTTCAAATTGGAGAATCAATCATGATAGCTTAATATTATAGGATAATTTATTCACCAAATTAAAAACCCTTAATGAAATCGGAATCAAATGTAAATTAACAAATGCACACATCATCTTCCACATATTAATAAAATTAATTTTTCAATTCGGACAAACAATCCCTTCTCCATATGTTATTAGAATAGTTCTAAATTATTTCACCTTAAACATTTAAATTGATGCTTCGATCCTCGCAATCGGATGCTTCAACATCAACGTCCTCGTCATCGCCAAGATATCTTTGAAAAAAGAGATATTTAATATACTTATTACATTAATACAAAGCAAGGAACATATCTGCCAGCTTAATTGCTTTGGAGATGCTTTTGGAGTCAATATAATATTAATGTTATTTCCAACCGTGAACACTCGTGATGCGGCACATCCATGGGAAAAGTTGTTGTGATTGAAAGAAAGATACTAAGAATAAAATTATATGATTTAAGTATCATTACAAGCAATACATATATGTGTACACAACATAATATTTTTTATGGGCAAGGTACGTGATTGTGATAATTCATTTGATATTTAGGCATTTTGACCACCAAATTTTTCATTAGCACTTTTAAGTGTGATACACATCAAGGATGTAGTATATGCAACAAACTAAAAGCATTTCATCAAAAATGCACATTTGAAATTACAAAAGCAAACATGTCTCTACTTTGAAGAGATGTTCAACGTCATCAATAATTCAAAGCCATCTAGGTGTGAGTTGGCCATAAAAACAAAGGCCAACTTAAATTCAATTTGCAAATATAATTTCCAAAATAATTGTTACATTTATCTAGGATCTTTGAAATTCAATTTTCATTTCTAGTCTTATATCATTTTGGACCATGCACTATTTTTGGGTTGTTTTATGTAAAGAGGATGAGTTCCTTAAATGGGAGTAGATGCAAAACAATATTAACAAGCATTTATCTAAATTGGGTTGAAAACGATAAAGCATGTTTTCTTAATAAAAGAATGATTATATGAAATCTAATAAACATGTAGCCTTTCTTCAACTTTTGGTGTTACTAATGGCTATGGTGAGGTTAGAATCAACCGTTGTACTTGTACACATAGTTGTATGTTTTTCTTGTCAATGACACATTGACTTCCCATGATTATAGATAGGATCGGTGTGGTCTCAATCAAAACCCATGTTTTGTGCACAAAAAGCCTTAGGTTGATTAGACTAGCCCTAAGTACCACTCCATTATCATTTACCATCCATTGTCGCACTTAGGATCACATTGGCTTAGGTTCATCCCTTCACCATCTTAATCAACCATTTTTGAAGTCCATTTCTTTGTCACCTTAATTTTCCATTTCTATTTTTAGTTTCGCCACTCTTTTGTCTTATTTCGCCAATTTTTTCATGTACATCCCTTCATTATCTTAGTACATCATTAATCCTTTTTAGGTCCATCCCTCCATCATCTTAACACTCTATGTATGTTTTAGGATCATCCTTTTTAACTTTAACCCACCATGTTTTAGGCCCATCCCTTTATAAACATCAATATGCCATCCATACTTGATTTTTAGGATAAGTAAATGGTACATATAAATTTCTAAACTCCGACCATTAAAATTTTTATCAACTCATCACAATCATATATCATAAGATTGCAACTTTCTATTTTCAATCTTCTATTTATAATGTCTAAAACACAAGAACTTCATCCTCTAGACAAGCATTTATTTTGGCAGCATTAGCGGTAACTCTAATTTTGGATTTAACCCTCTTTAATACATGACAAAAATTAAGTTGTGTACTTACCTTGTTCTCTCGAGAGACCTATCTCAAAAGATCACCTTCAATGACATACAAGACTTTGCCTACCTCAACCAATGGGCAAGCCGCTATGTCGATATTTATCTATGAGATAAAGTCCTTTCTTTGTTGTCATTTACATTGTGTTGTTGTTGTATATGTACAAACCCCTATTGCATGTTATCATCATACCAAAGCAAAAACACTTTCTTTTTCACCTAACCTTTTTCATATCAATCTTTTTCTTATTGCAATATGCCAAACAGAGTTAGTATGTTCAACAAGTTTAACATCCCTTTTTGTTGTTTCTTGGATCCATATCTGTCATACTCAATTTCCTATTCTACTCATCTTGTTGAAACTCTCATCCTACCCATAAACCACTCCCCGAAGATAGCAAATTGGTCTCAATCAATGGCATGATGCATCTTACAAATACAATGACACTTAGTTTCACTAGTCTTTTCCAACAAAAATACTCAACCTCCACCACTCTACTAATTTGGCTTGTCCTTAGAGCATTTTCCCATCTCAACTTCTCGGTCAAAGGAGGGCGATAAGATCCTTTACCTATAGCATATCCATTGCTAAGGAATTTCGAACAAAACCCCTATCCCCACATTGCAAAATTCAACAGTCTAGCCACAATTTCTAACCTGACAATGGTTAGGGTTGTGATGCAACATTTGACCCAAATTTCAGCATCCATATCAACATGCATTTCAACATAAGTGACACATAAAAAATCTAGGCACGTTTTTGGGAAAATGCTTATTGCTTTTCTTTTTAGCCAAATGTGATGTCAAAACTTTAGAAAACGTATATTATACATTGAGCAGGACCATCAAAACTTTTCCAGATCTTGCTTGTTTGATTTCATTAAATATTCAAAATGTTTAAAAATTGATGTATATAAGATTAAAAAATAATTAAAAAAGGAAAGGAATTTAACTTTTATGGTAAAATAAAAACAATAGGGGAAATGGACATCCATAAAAGGAACATTTGGAAGAGCAATACCATAGAGGGAGCGGATTTGGCGACATGTGGTTTGATAAGGCAAAAGGAGTAACCCATATGAGAATCATTTGTCTTTTGAAAAAACAAAAGTAGAAATTGATGTTTGCAAAGAGGAGCATTTGGTAGAGAAAATTGACAATGGAAGTTTATTTTCAATGGTCAAGGGTTGGTACTAATAGTTATATCACCATAACATCACAATAAAGGGCCCAAACCCTCACTTTTTGTTTAAATGTTATCTGCTTGTATTTGGACTTCCTTTAATGAAGCTTTTTGTTGTATTTCATGTTTTCCTTGTTTTTGTTAAAGTTTTGTTTTATGAAAGCTTTGCTAGGGCATCCTTTGGCTAGATGAGAACATTTTAAGGATATGTGTTGAAGGAATAATAGTTTTCATCCTTGTTATATCCAAGCTTCATAAATCATGTAGTCGTTGCATTAATTTATCAAACCGCATTTATCAACCGTGACTCAAGCCACATCATCATTGCTTTAGGATATCATGTAATCATTCCATTAGTTTGCCAAACAATTTATGTCCCTTCTCTATGTTGCCACATTTTAAAACTAAGACCTAGGTTATGTCACCAATGCATATAACATGTAATCATAGCATTAGTTTGTCAAAGCTTTGTTAAGGCATATTTTTGCATATCATGTAATCATTCCATAAGTTTGTCAAAGTTTTATTAAGACTCAAATTATTAAGGAAAGTTTTGCATACCTTGAAATTATTACATTTGGATATAATTGCAATCATTGCATTAGTTCTCAAACAATTCAGTGCCTTCTTTATACTTCCACGCTATGGAATTGAGATTGTATTAAGGTTAACTCATTAATTGCACTATGACTACCTCATTCATTGCATTAGGGTCAAATGATCATTCATTACGGTAGGGTTGACTCACTTGTTGCTTTAAGATATCATATAATCATTGCATTAGTTTTTTAGAAAAGACACATGCCTTTTGTATGTTGTCACATTTTGCAATTGACATTGCATTAGGGTCAACTTATTCTTTGCATTAGAGTCAAATCACTCATTGCATTGGTTATAAAACAATTTAATGTTTGCTACATTGGGCATGTGAACTATTTGACAATGCCTAAACAACATGTAGCCATATAGATCGCGATGATTGCAAAATGCAAGATGTGGGATCATATAAAAACTCTTTGACAAAATGTCTCAACAAAATATGGTCACATTTACTATAATATGTGCACAAAATAACTTTTACAAAATTTCTCTCAACTCTTTGAGCTAATGAAACCCAATGGAACACGCCCTCACTAGTTATCTAATGACAAAATCGATTTTACAAAGATGCTCTCAAACTCTTCGAGCTAGTGAATCCCTCAAAACCTACCCTCGCCACTAATATAATGACAAAATGGTTTTTCCAATGATGCTCACTCATTAGAGCCATTACATCGGGATATCTTGTAATTGATGCATTACTTCGCAAAAATGTGAGGATGTCATATAAGTGTATGTGCATGTGTCAAAAAATAATTGAATAATGAACTTTGTACTATTGTGTTTGTGAATAGGCAAGGATCTCAACAATATATCATCATAATATAGCAATGTTAATAAATGTTTCTCTCGATCAAACAATGCAAGAATGTTGTAGTTTGTCAAAGCATTTGAGAGTCTCTACCTTCATAATATTTCAAGGTTGCTACATAAGGGTATTCATGAAAACATAATAAAAAAAATAGATATTTGTCATATGTTTTAGTTGCAAAAACCTTTATAGATATGTAGGTAGAATGTCACAACATACATGGCAGATGAAATGTTTGATAATAAAACTCAATCTAATTTGATCGCCTCGACTGCAATGATAGACTTAGGACATATAGTTGTGTTTTGCAAGGAGGCAAGGATCTTAACA
Organism: Taxus wallichiana var. yunnanensis; assembly: GCA_018340775.1. Taxonomy (NCBI): domain Eukaryota; kingdom Viridiplantae; phylum Streptophyta; class Pinopsida; order Cupressales; family Taxaceae; genus Taxus; species Taxus wallichiana. The sequence continues at coordinate 484,490,488 of CM031238.1, forward strand.
TTATGGACTGACATATTAATGAAGTTTTACTTCATGTTGATCGCAAGCCTTCATGTTGGTTATGAAATTGAGGGAATTCACCAGTTGTTGCATTCAGACATCATGTAATTTTTGCACTGGGTTTGTCAACAATTAATGGCTTCTCTATCTTGCCACATTTTGTAGTCGAGATTGCATTACAGGGTTTGCATGTTACACATATGAAAGGTTCCACATAAGGGTATGTGCATCCATCAAAGCATAATCCAAAGCTGATATTTTTCATATGTTGTAGTTGCAAAATGTTTTAACAAAATATCATCACAAGGACTGCAATAATGGACATGGGATGCTTGTTTCTTGTGAAGATGAAATAATCTTAAGCATTATTGTCTAGTATGCTAGTAACTTTAGAAGATGTTGTGTATGCCTTCATATTGAGATTTAAATTATCTGTTGGAATTTAGCAATTGTAGTTGTCAATTTGGCATTGTAAATCTGCTTTACATTGTAGGCCATAGTATCACACTTTTGTTTTAAAAAACCATTATAAGACACTAAACATTGAATGGCCATATTTAATAGTTGTTTGAAATGAAGAAGTTTTTGTCATGTTTTGTGTTGTAGAAGCATTGATATAGCTCATTAAGTTAGTGTCTCTTCGCTATAAAATGAACCCGCCTCTTCTTTATGCTGCCAAATTTTGTAAATGGGCTTGCATAGAAGGGTTTCTACCTTACAGGTTTCAAGGCTGCTTATCATATGCATGGTGTGGGAAATAATTAAGAATCTCTTTCCTAATTATCTTGATTTTATTTTAAAAGTTAAAATGTTTAATATTTTGTTTGACAAAACAGATAATAAATTATAATGAGATCAAACACACATAAAGGGTCTCTTATTACTCCAACTTCATATAAACATGAAACCACACTCACAAGAATGATCTTATTTTTATCATGCAAAACATGTAAATCCTGGATCTACTTAAAATTCATTTTTGCTCCTTGTATAAAAATCTTAGAGAGCATCATAAGATTTTAAGGTGATTCATATTTTACATGATTAAAAATGAGTAAATGTGGTTTCAAGTACTCCTCAAGGGTTGAATCATGGATCCACAAACTCCGTCACATTATTAGGGAACATTCTTATGTTCCAAAGTTTGCTAGCGAGGTTGTTGGAGTTGGAGCAACAAGATACTATTCAGTTGTGTTAATCTTTTTATTTTTTTAATTTTTGCCAAGAAAAATCAACTTGTGATGATTGTATCTTAATCTCTAAAAATGTGTGTGGTCATCTTGTCTGTGGAGGTAGAGTACTCCACTTCTCTAGGAAGGAATCCCATGATGCAGACTCCTCATTCATTGTAGACTAACTAATACAACTACAATACCTTACAACAAACCATTTGTTTAATAATTGTTGGATATGCACAAATATGGTTACATAGAGAAAGCCTATGAATTGCTTGACAAACTACAACATTTAATATTGTCACAAAGAATGCTATGCTTAAGTGATATGCAAAGCATGGCTAAAGAAAAGATGATATACAACACATAGAACCTTAACCAAAACAATTCAAAATAACAAATTTTCTGCATATCTAGCTATTATTGTATTCCATCATTCTTTTAAGGGGTGCAAACAAGACAGGCTAACCACTGCAAACCTATACCACCATAGGATTGTGCCAAACACATTTATACTACAAAGAATGAGGCTTTTTATTTAAGATATCAATACTTTTGAGGATGTGATGGCAACTAGGTCTTTCCTCTCCTATGGTATTGTGAATACAAATGTTAACCAATTCTTAGAGTGGGTATGTACCTCCATGGTTGGGTGCATGGGTTACTTCCCCTCTGTCTCAACAAAAGTTTCATGGAGGCTCAAGTACATGCTTGTAAGTGTTGCAAAATCCCAAGAAGTTTGCATGGCATTTGAGTTCAATGTTTGATCTTATTGTATACAACCAAGATTGTAAAATGATCATTGGCAGCTCACTACAATCTTAGGTCACTAGCTTAGCTTTCATTACGATGATATTGTGTTGTGGGGACTATAAAGCTTGTTTAGTTTCATGAAGATTGCTTCATTAGTAAAGCTAGTTTAGCTTTTCAAAGCTAAATAAATTGTGTGAAGTTTGTTCATTTGAGAGTATCGTGTTTAGTTATGTGAAGCTCTATTAGAAAAGAAAAGATCATTTCCTATAAAGGAATCTCTTTTAGTTTAGTGCAACAAAATTGTTGAATGTTGTACTAAAAATGAGGATACTTTTACAATAATATAAAAATATTTTCAAAAAAATAAAAAATATTCCAAAAATCTCTTATAGCTCAAAGAGCTTTCGATATCCTTCTTCCAAAAGGAAAGAAACGATTCATTTGCAGCTGCCTCAAGGAGAACCCCCATGACCACCAAAGGTAGGTGTGATAACGATTCAAGTGAAAAGGGATTGTGCACCCAATAACCAAGCTCGAAAGCATTTTGATCCTCCTTAGATAGGGCTTTGTCATACTTGAAGCACCTTTGCTGCACATTTTCCTCCATGATAATAGATTGGGTTCCACCCTATGCCTCCTTACAAGAAATGAGGTGCATTATTGTGCATCTATATTAGATAATCTACTTGACTAAACGGGAACTATAAGAATAAAATCCCACCCAGCAACCCAGATCTATAATGATTTCCATAAACTTAGAGAAATCACTTGAGTAGAGGTGAGTAGAGTCATTCAACCTAGAAGACTTATGGTCAACGAGAGCGGCTTCTTCATGCCTCAAATCGGCCATAGATTTCTTCCAAAACCTCCTACTCCACAAATGTACACAATCAAATATCGTCACTCTTTCTCTAGGCCAAGAAATAAAGACACAATCTTTCATCCTTGTCGGATTTTCTTTCCATTTTTTATGGTAATCCTTTGCAGATACCCCTGTAAGTATAAATAGTAAATAGAAAATTTTAAAGCACCTATTGCCTTATCCACTTCTAACAAAGCAAAGGGAAACTTCTTATCCGTCCAATTTTGAATCAATCTTGATAATGTGAACTTAGTTCTCCACCACATAAAACACACATGTCTAACAAAAATGTCACAAGGCTTGAATATAGATTATTCATACTTTGACCAAATTGGGATAAGTTTGCAGTCGCACATTTGAATTCATACTTAAATTGGACAAATGAGGCCCGGGCTTTAAAGAACAACCGGTTTGACTACATGATGTTTAATTTCCTTTATTGCAACCTCCCTTGTTGTAAATACCAAATTCACCAAATTTATTACAAAAATTCTAAATATTAGTGAAGGTTTGTCTTTTCATCTAGAAAAATTCTACCACATTTTCAATTTTCACCATAAATACAAAATCCATTTTAGTAGGATTCACTACGCTTGTGAATCTCGTTCTAGCCAAATTCGCCACCTGATGTACAACTTTTTTCGAGTGGGTTTCTTATAAGTTTCCTTGAAGATTACACACTTGATTGCATTTATGGTTTATCATATGGATCTATACATTCTTTCCCAACAAGTTGATGATTTCTTAGAACGTCCTTAAATCAATACTAGAATGAAAGTTGCCTTTACACAATTGACTCAAATTACACAAAGATCATATGAGATTGTTATTGAGTATGTGTTTAAATTTAAGACTATGGTTACTAAGATTAGCATCAACTACCAAATAGTGAGCTTCAAAGTATAATTTCTCATTATTTGATTTCAATTATTAAAGATAAAGTGATCTTCAACCATTATCATTCTTTTGATGACCTTTGTCATGCGATTAAAAATTTTGAAGTCAATATTCTAGATACAAATGTGCTTAAGTATGAGTAGTTGGTTCCCAATCTAATACCCCAAACAAAGGCCTGAAATTAATAAGGGGGCAAGGAGGAAGGATAGACCTGATTGATTTTTCGTTTGTAGCCAGGGATGGGATTCTCTCTCTTGTTTGACCAATCCTTTTGGAAATGGTAGGGAAGCACTTGATTGAGGGTGTGGTTGTCCACCTACTACTTTTGGCTCTTCCTGAACTAGGGTAAGAGGACCCAAGGTGCAGCTTGAAAGAGAGGAAGATTTTATGATTCGGGCCCTCAAAATTGTTGGGAAAGTCAATCTGAGACCAAGTGCAGCCACTAAATGCAGCGCTCGCTCAAGAGAGTGGTCACAAAGCACTACGAGACACGGTGTGGGATAGACACAAGCTACTAAAGACAAATTTAGGATGTGATCACAAACACCACTTCCAAAGAAATTGTTGATGTGTGTAATGATGCTTGGGATGTTAATCTTCACAATTCATGGCAAATACACTCAAAATATGCAAGGGTTGTGTGATTTTCTAGCAAATAACATGTTGGGTATGCAATGGTGATGAAATCTGCAGAGGGGTAGGATAAAAGGATAGTGAAAATGAAAGTGGAGATGGAGATGGATGGAAATGGGAGAATGGGGGACTAAAGGGAGAAAGTAATTGCATTAACCATCTTTGCCTGATATCTTTGTTGCATCCAAACCTAAAATCAAGAAAAACTCATCCTCCAAAGGTTACTTTCCTTCATGGACACCCAAGAAAGACAAACAAAGTAGAATAACCCCGAAACCCTAGCATAGACCCTTGAGAATAAAGTTTCATGTATTAACCATGTCAAATCCCTAAAACCAAAGGATACCCTGAGATAGCAGATGTTCATTCCCAGAAATTGTAGAGAGGAATTTACAACTGAAGGAAATGATGCAAAGTAACACTACAAACAACATTCCCTCGCACTCCAATCAAACAATTAGAAGTAGAATGCTTCTCTATATTTTTAGGATGATAAACACAAGATTACAAAGGAGAATGGAGATTTATTCATTTCAAATTTGTTAACAACAAGAAATAACAAACATGTACATGATAGTCTGATCATGTGTGTTCATTTGTAAAGGAGACAAGGGAAACATATAAAGATGCTCTCAAAGCTTGCTAATGGTTGTACAATTGCAACCACCTTAGCATAAACCCCAAATGGAACCACAATGAACCAATACTTTGCAGAACTCAACCCAGAAGAGAAAAACCCTAGCTCCTACAGTAGAAAAACCCCAATAACCAACCAGAGAGAGAGATAAGTGAGGATAGGCCCTCATTTTTATACAATAATAACCAAAACCTAGAAGAATGTGCTTTGTAGATGCCCAATCAATGGTCAAGATGGTGATCCATGTGAATTGAGGGAAAATCAATGAAGGAGCATGCAATTAGGGAGATGAAAGAAGGAAACAATGCCAAATGTCCACTCCATAATGCATAGATCATATCTAGTGAGGTCAAGAGGGGCATATTCCATTTCTAGAAGCATCTAGGGTCAAAATAGGATCAAGAGAGCATTTCAGCTGCTAAATCTTCCATTACATTCATGAAAATGATGTCTTCAACTAAAATATCCAAAAATATTACACCATTTGCTCCAAATTTGATCTCTGTGGAAAGCCCTTGCCATGACGGTCCCAACGCAACAAATTTTGTGAAAAATAGATGCCCAAAACAAAAGTTATGAGAAAAAACTTGTAACATGTCATCACTTTATTGGATGTTCAATTAAAGCGAAAAATTGAGGAAATCGGGAACAATGGAATAGTTCCAAGGGTTCCTTCAAAGCCCAACATCACCGATCACTACACTTTTCCTTTGTTATCGGCATTTGTGGGGTTTCGGAGAACTCGTGGAACTTAAGAATTGTTCCTTGAATGTCATTTGGGACAAAATTTTCCGATTTAACGAAGGATTTAGGTATGCGAGGCAACCGGGAATCAAGGAACCGAGGAATTGTTCCTTGAGTTCCCTCGAGGCCCAACATAATCGGCGAAGGCAAGGCGGGGCGGTGAATTGGGGAATGCGGGGAACCGGGTGCGGGTGGAACACAAGAATAGTTCCACTTGTTCCATATTTTTTTGACTTAACCGATTGACGGAGGCATTCGGGAAAGCGGGGAACACGTGGGCGAGTGCAACAAAGGGAATCAAGGAGTTGTTCCAAAGGTGCCCGACTTAACCAACGAACAAAGGGGTGCGGCTATGCGGAGAAGTGGTGAAAGAGGAGAACCGAGGCAAAGGTGGAACAAAAGAACAGTTCCACAAGTTCCTCAAGAACCCGATTCCGCCAAATAAAGAAGGAATTGATGAGAAATGGCTAAATGTTTGGCTTGAGTAGATGTTTTAGCAAGGGAAAAGGCAAATAAAACAAATTAGAAGCCTTACGGATAGTCTAAACATTATGAAACCTTGCAAATCAACTCTACACTCCCTCTCATCATACGATGAAGCCACAAAAACACTTAGGTTGAAGAACAAAACACTTAGGTTGAAGATCAAATCTACAATTCGGTCCTAAAAACCCTTGGAACATCATCAACCCCGCAAGTCATCCTCTTGACAACTCTTCAAATCATGAATAGGGGCAGAAACTAGCAAGGAGCATCATGGAACTGCAAAATCATTCTTAGAAGTCCTTCAACCTGCAAATGGACCTTAGGGAGCCCATCAAGCCTTCTTGGAACAAAGTAACAAGTACCTTAGGGAACCATGGAACAAAATAAGGTTACAACAAGGTTTATATCAACATTGAATGGACAATCTTGCACGCAGTGTAGGCACAAATGAGGAACAACATGGGGAGGAAGGGTCACACCAAGCAACAATGAAGGATTCTAAAACGATGGTGTAAAGGATACATAGGATCAAAATGGGCACCAACATGATTCAAATGTTAAAATATCTAGTGGTGTCAAGTTTACAAACAAAATCAATTTCAAGGCTAAAAGTAATGAGAATACCTTTCAACCTAAGAATGATGAGAAGGATGTGGTCAATGTTATTGAACAACAATCCACCAAGCTCAAATTACCTTAGCAAAGAGAGAGTAGACAATTTACAAGGTGTTGGTTGGTTTTCTTGCACAGCTAAAAACCTAGGCAGTCATGAGATAAATCTCCCTCATTTACCGGTGAGGCTCCCGAGTAAGATGTTTATCAATTTGGTAAGTATAAATCCTAATAACTATTTCCAGGGGTTATAATTTAATTACAAAGCTCGTGAATCATAGCTTAGAAATTCAGCAGCAAGTAGGCAACTGTTATGAAATATATGCAGAAGGGGGAAATAATCAAATTTGGGAAAGAAAAAAGGAAGATATGTAATTCAACCAATAGTTTACAGAGTTGATTTCATACACATTAATTAAATAAACAAGTAGATCTCACAATATTCAGAAGTAAAGGAAAAGTAAAGCTTCTAATCTAAATCTCAGATAACACAAAGTTTATCTAAAGATCCACATAGAAGTAAGAAGCACATGCACCGTGGACATAAAGTTCTTCAGAAATCTGCCTTTATTCAATCCCCCTTTATTTCACAAAAAGACATCAAGGGCTCCAACACAAAGTCTGGAACTCAAGGATGTTGATTAACAAATTGTGATCCCTAAACCCGTAGGCAATTCCTCCATTTATAGTGTATGTACGGGAATTACAAATAAGGAATATAATTGAACTCACACATGTGGAAGCTATAAAAGAAACAACTCACAATCTTTCCCTGGAATTCCTCTCTAAGTGGCATGCATCCGAAGACTACATTAAAGTTGTGCATATCTGCCACCTATTCTTAATTAAAGGACCTTTTCAAATAACTTAAAGTAATGGATTTTAACCAATTACTTTAGTTTTACAATTTTGTCCGAGAAAATAAGAAAAGAGAGAAAGAAGAAGAAAGAAAATATACCAATTGTAACACCTCGCGCTTTCCTTTGTTATGATATTGAATGTACTTGTCAAATATGTGATTCAGTGTCTTCCCATCTGTTTTAACAATAGCTTCTTTCTCAATTTTGAATCGCAACAATCCCCTGGAAAGAGTGTCAATGCTTACCTTCACTTTCTCCAAACTAGGCCCAAATTCTTTGATGTCTGCATGAAGTCTCACTAGTTTTCTAATTGAATCCAATGTGAAAGGCATGATGGCTTCATCGATCTTCTTCTGAACAACTAGAAGAAATTCCTCAAGAGAAGTAGACAACTTGTCTGGAATGCATCTCGTATAGTAATGAATACCATCAACTTCCTCTTCGTAGTGAAATCAACTATGTTCTTTGGCACTTCTCTCATCTTGTCTTCCAGCAACTGCATCCTTTTCAACATAAGCTTGAGAATCTCCATGCAAAAAGAAACTGTTATCTCCAACTGCTTACCTTTCTCTATCAATCCATCAGGTACAAGCTCTACTCTGTAATTAATACATCCTACGATAGTGAATTTATCTTAGCCAAGGTATCCAGGTGTCTCTCAACAACTATATTCTCATCTTCTATATCTGCGAAAGTTGTTTCAAATAAGATAATGCCGTGTGCATATCTTCCAGGCTAGATGGTACTTCCTTGAACTGCTCTAAAGCTTCGTGGATGATTTTCCCTTTCCTTTCAGCAATAGCTTTGACTTGATTACCTACATCCTCAACCTCTTCAATCAAATGGAAGCTCACTTGTTCCTCTACTAACACTGGTTGAGAGGAAGATTTGGCAACCTTAGTGATAATCTCACATAAGTGGGAGATCTGCATCTGAAGTTTGGCTTTTTGGCCTTCTCCTTGTCAAGCTTGAGGAATAAAGCGTCTATCATCGTCTGAGTATCCTACTTCAATCCTTCTGTGGTGATTTGCCCCAGTGGCACTTTGGTTATTGATATGTCTGCATGCCATTAGCTCTTCCTTCTGCTTTCCTTCAGCTGGGACTGATAATTCTGCAAATTTTTCCCCGATTCTTCAATAACCAACCTTGAAGTTACTTTAATAGCTTTAGGTCTTTTACCTTTCCCGTGTAAGCTCATGAGCAGTTGCAAGTCTTCCTCTTCTAGGTTGATTTCTTCTCTAGCCTCTAGGATTGTCCATGCAAGCAACTAAGATGAGAAATTACTCTTTGGGGAATGAGAAGCCTCGGTGTGTACTACCATTTCTTGCTCAAGCTCTGCTGCATCCAAATTCACCACCGTATTATGGCTGCCTTCTCTATGTCATCCAAGGATAATGCCCTCTCAAACTCCGCCATCTGTGCTTTCAACCTTTTCCGCAGGAAGAGGTGAAGAATTGGGTGGCTGAGGAATAAATATGAACGATGTTGGATTCAACGGTGGAATGACTATGTCTGTTTGAGGTACTGGAGCTATTGAAGTGTTGTGAGTTGACGCAGGAGAAGCTTCGTCTGAAAGTAACACTGGTGTAAGGGATGTAGACTTGCCTTTCTCCAATGCCTGAGTCTTTTTATGTACCTTTAGCTTCTCTCGGTCTTCTACTGCTTTCACCCTCATGCTTCCTCTTGTTGTTGAGATTCCCTGTGCTGAAATTTCCTGTGATCTGGTTCATCAAAGCCTCATCCAAACAATATCCCTTTGTCAACAACCAATTTGAGGTGTTAACCAGAACCGTTGAAGATCTCTCCTCAATCGTCTGACTACCACCTACACTATCCAGAAGAGCAACTTTATCTCCTCCCATTTGACGATATGAGTCAAGTACTACATGCCCATCATCCGAAAGGTTTGTAGTTGTAGGTATCCTTGCCAGGCCATAGTCAGAAATCTGCTGAGTTGATAATTGCTGAAATCTCCTTTTCTGACTTCGTATTCATTCCTGCACTTCATCCGAAATCCTCCAATGAAGGGACATGCGAGTACTCCTGAGAGATTGTCTTCTTTGCTACTCCATAAGGATCAAAATTCATTCGAGTTGGGAAGAACTCATGATCATAGCAAAGAGACATTTCTGCTTTGATACCTCTAGCTTTGTGGATGCTCTGGCAATTATAATGACCTAATGTGACTTAGAAGCTAATTGTAGATCTATGTCGCTTTGATTGTAATTCCTGCAACTCTAGGAGCTGCTGCATAACTCCATGATAATCCACTTATCATTTGGATACCTCGGCAACTTGACTGGTTCTCCTGAGAAACCACTAATCCTGAGATATGTGAAGTCAACGAAACTGGATGAAGATACAACCATGTTGGGAGACAACTTCCCAAGCTTCCTTGCTCACTCTGTTGGCCCTTCAATCACCGTTTAACTTGCAAATGAATCCATAGAAGAAGCCATCGTTCACTTCTCTTATAATCCTTATAGCATTCAGGAATCATCAACTATGGGTAAGCACTCATAAATAGGATCCTTTGAAAGTATGCCCCATCTATCCAATTTGGAGAATATCCCCTGTGAGGTTGCACATACACAAGGTATGAAGTCATTTTGAAATTGAATGTCCGCCTCACACTTCTGAGCTGCTCACTGATGTTGTTACTGATGATCTCTGCCCAATTAATTATTGAATCAGCTCTGTTGATTTCAATTATTCTGACAAAGGCATACATCCATGAGCGGAAGTAATTAGCATTAGCTTCCCCATTTATCCTGCAAAGCAACCGAGTGATATCATCAACTTCCTGCACAAGATTTGACCGTGAAAGAGTCCTTGGGAATTTCGATGGTGCTTTGGGTTTCTTCATATATCTCTGTTCATTATACCCACAATCTGCTTTATTCTTTTCCCACCTATCACAAGCTTCCTGCATGCCAATTGCAATTACCACGGGCCGTGCCAGAGATCTTGAGGCAAAAATTAATGAATTGTGCATCCAGTCTGATCATTGTTTTCCCTGTTGCATCCCTAGATTGTCCTAGAAAGAGGATGATAAAACTTTGCACATTCTAGAACAAATTCAGGCAACTAGGGTCAAGCGGAAATGTTGCAGCTTGGATAATTCCACTGTTCCTCATTGCCCGCATAAGAGATGACCTACCGGTGGCTTTGGATCTATCAATCAAATCAGTGATAGATTTAGGCCCTATGTTTGTATCATTGATCTCAGCAAGCCTAGAAACTATGCATGATTCTACTGAACCCTCTCTTTCATCATGCTTCATCATGCCTGAAACAACCTTTGTCTGAGATCTTTTTCTTTTATTTTTGACAGAAAACCTTGCAATTGGATCAATTCATGCAACCTGCAATTCCTCTTGATTCTGAAGATATATTCAATGTATCTGACATTGACTTTGCCTTCTTTTCACCAATATGAGCACCAAGTGAAGTATACCTGCAAATGATTCAGACAAACATGGAATCCATGGCATGAATGCCCAATTTCTTCACCAAAATCTGATTATAAAGCTTGCTGCCCTAAATTTTTAGACTTTGCTTGCATGCCAAACAAGCTAAAAACATTATTTTATTCACCTGTGCACTCACATCAACATGCAGATAGCCAAAATAATAAAAAGAAAGCACTTCCAACCTTAGGCGCCAAAATTGGATGCTTCCCGACAATTAAAAATATTTTTAATGCTCACAACTTCAACCTTGGGCGCCAAACTTCTCCAGGGCAGCATGCTCCACACAAAAGAATTAATTGCCTTTCACTTATGACATCCACTTCTTATATAGGCAACTGCATGCTAATTTTACCAATTGCTTCTTATTTTTAGCAATTTTAATAATAAGTTGTGCTTTTTCTCCTTATTTGGGTGCCCAAGTTTGCCTAATTTAGCTTGCTTTTTCTTTTCCTTGCAATTCTTTCTTTTATTTTTAGCAAGCTTCCTTGTCTTATTTTTAGCTGCTTGCTTGCTTTGACTTTCTTCCTATTTTTGGCGCCAACCTTAGCTAGAAATAAATAAAATAAATATCTTTTAAAGCATGCAGCTATGCTAAAGTGAGTCGCACTTTTTGGCTAGGAATTGTGTGAAAAATAAGAGGCAGGGAAGGAAACTCTAATTTTTTATGGGTCCTTCCACACAATTCACTTAAGTGATTTGACTTTTAAAAACAACCTTTAAGCTTTAAAATCCCACCTTCCAAGCAGCCCCAAATTCCCACTTGCAAGGAGAAATCATCCTTCCAAAAAAGTGTGACTAGCATGAAGAAAGCTTCTTTCCCAAAAAGTGCAACTTGCATGGGTGAATAAAACCTCTTTGATGGAAAAAACATGAAGGCAAGGAAGTGTCAAAATTCACCCTTCCAGGCAGCCCCAAAATTACCACTTTTAACTTAAGTGATTTGACTTTAATTGTGAGAAAAACAAACCTTCCAAGCAGCTCTAAAATTTCTACCTTCCAGGCAGCTCCAAAATTCTCACTTTTCACTTAAATGACTTGTGTGAATTTCTAACCTTCCCATGAGCTTTCTTCACGGGAAAACTTCAAAAAATGCGACTAGCATGAAAAGATCACTCTTCCCAAAAATGTGACTTGCTTCCTTCTTTGTCAAAACTGGCACTCCATGATTAACTTTTACCTTTGTCTGAGGCCATGGATGACTTCCAAAACTTGAGGCAATTGAACTGGTTATGCAAAATGAACAAACAGATTCAAGGGAATTACCAGATAGACTGTGGAGAAAAACCGAAAACAGACACAAAAGAAATAAATAAAAAAGAAAAACATGCCAAAGTCGCAGACAATTGCTCGAAAATAACTTGTCCAATTAACCAGTGTGTAAAAATTCTTCCCCGCGTGAATACTCTTCTTAGATGTGAAAGTAATATGGATGTGGAAATTCACAACGGGTTTTAACTTCAGCACAAACTATTTCAAAAGAACTTTATTTATTTAATAAATAAATAAATAAAATGTTTTCAGACAAAACCTGGCGAAGGGATAGAGTGAGTTTTGCGTGTGGGTATTTGTGAATTTGGCTTATATGATTCCCTGGGGATACCTTAGAGCAATGGAGACAACTGCAGGAACAAAAAAACACAAAATGACCCACTACTTTGAAAAGAACAAAATTTTTTAAAAGGGGTGGTCCCAGATTTCAAGGTGAAATCTCGGGGACACCAATCGTCTTTGTCTGTGGACATCTTTACTTCGCCAGTATGAAAGAAGTGAAGATGAGATCCCAACATCTCTGGTTTCGTATCTTGTCCATTGGGTTCAGGGTCAAGCAACAAAAGAAAACACAACACCGACAAAACAAAGGAAAAAGAAAAGAAAACAACCAAAATTTTATTTATATACATACGGTTTTAACCATGTTTCTCATTCTAAAAGCTTCAAATGCTACCCATTGAAGGGCAACGACAGTTCAATTCCATCCTGATGAGCAAGGATGAAGCTATCCATTCCGGCAGTTCTTTTGATTATGAAAGGCCCTTTCCACAACGAATCAAATTTTCCGTGCATGCCCTTTGGTTCGTGTCTCTTATCCCATAAGAGGACCCAATCACCAATCTCGAACTTTCTTTCTCTGGCCTTTTTGTCAAATATCACCTTTACTTTCCTCTGGTGTTCTGATAGCCTATCTGCCACTTGAACCTGCACTTCACGCAATTCGGTCAGATACATTATTCTCTTATCAAGAGCATCCGTATATGTAGCATCTTCCAAAGCTTTGGAGAGTTGCAAAGAGGACAATTCTAATGTAAGAGGCAACTTTGCATCCCTTCCATATAGCAACTGGAAAGGAGACATGCCTATAGCTTTCTTTGGCGTGATCCTGTCTACCCACAACGCATCAAACAACTTCTTATGCCAAGTCCTCTGATTTTTTGTTACCAACTTTCGCATGATTGTTACCAAATTCTTATTACTTGATTCAGCCTTGGCCATTCCCTTGTGGATAGTAATTGGAAGAATGTACCAACTGAATTCCATGTGTGTAGCAAAATTCAACAACTCCTCATAAGATAAGTTAGGAGCATTGTTTGCTACTATTTTACTAGGTACGCCAAACCTTATGACAATATTTTCCTTGATAAAATTACACACCTCCGCAGAAGTGGCATTTTTAACGGGAATGGCTTCTACCCACTTGCTGAAATAATCAGTCATTGTCAGAATGTAATGATGGCTGGCAACACTAGAAGCGGGTTGAGCATACCGATAAAATCCATGCCCCATTGCTTGAAAAGGCTCTTCAATTATAACTGGCTTTAAGGGTAGTGCGGCAATTTTACACATCCAACAAAATGTTGGGACACGCTTGGCATTTGGACACCCAATCTGCAGTATCTTGAAAAAGTGTGGGCCAATAATACCTTGCTCGAAGGATCTTGTGTGCAGTGACTCGGGCTGAGAAATGACCACCACAAGCCATATCATGAAATTGTTTCAGCAGCTGATCCTGCTGAGATTTATCTACACATCGGAGAAACACACCATCAATCCCTTTCTTATATAGACCATTATCCCAAAGGACAAATTCTTTTTCCTTCAATTTAATGGTACGCTTCTCCTTGCGAGAAAGATGATCTGGGCATTCCCCATAGGTCATGAAATAGGCAATCTTGCTATACCATTCATCTACCAGATCTACAAAAAGAACCATAGGCAGACTTTCACCTTCCTCTGACTCAGTTGTCTTTGTCTCGGTCATTAACTCACATAAGCCCCTTCCTCGAACCAGCTTTGTAGGCTTGATATCCAAGTCATATTCTTGCACTTTTGTTACCCACGTGCCTCTTAACAGCCCTAGTTCTTGTTGTGTTAGAATAGACTTTACTGCAGTATCGGAACAAGGACCACAATATGTGAAGAAAGAATATAATATTTGAATGCCTTGCATGCCTTCACAACTGCGTATGCATGCTTTTCCATAGGAGTATATTTCAATTCATAAGCCTTTAAAGGCATACTCATGAAAGCAATTGGGGCTTCTATGTCCTCTTGATTTTCTACATCAAGATTGCTGACATTGTGTGTTCAGAGGAATAACAATAAAGAATAAATTCTTTACTAAAATATGGTGATACCAAGACTGGTGCTTCAAACAAAGTTGTTTTGATCTTCTCGAACGCTTCCTTTCCTTCATCGCTCCACTTGAAATCTTGTTCTTTCTTCATCATATTTGAAATATGACGAGTTAGTTCAGCAAAGTCAGGGATGAATCTCCTGAGAAAGTTAACCTTACCAAAGGAGTGAACCCCTTTTTTGGAGGTTGGCAATGGAAAATTTTGAATAGATTTCACCCACTCAGGATCTATTTTGGTTCCCTCTTTTGAAACAATGTGTCTAATAGCTTTCCTTCAATCACAGCAAAGATAGATTTCTTGGGATTCAAAGAGATCCCATGCTTACGACATTGGATGAAGACTTCTTCCAAATCTGAAATGTGATTACCCCTTGCTTTAGAAAAGACTGTGAGATCATCCAGGTAAACCACTATGCTTTTATCTTTGAGATGAGAAAATGCCAAATCCATAGCCCTTTGAAATGTGGCTCCAACATTAATTAACCCGAAAGGCATTTTCTGGTAAGCAAACATTCCCAAGGTGTGATGAATGTTGTTTTATATTGATCTTCTTCAGCTACCTTGACCTGATTATAACCTGAGAAACCATCAAGCATTGACAACATCTCAGATCCGGTGACAACCTGTAAAGTGTGATCCATAATAGGAATGGGGTAATTATCTTTTAATGAGGCCTGATTGAGATTGCAAAATCAACACACAATCTAATCTCACCACTTTTCTTCCTCACGGGAACTATGTTGGCCAACCACTCAAAATGATGTATCGGGTAAATTATCTTTGCATCCAATAACTTCTGAATTTCTGCAAAGATGGTACCTGAAATTGTTGGATTATGCCGCCGTAGCTTCTACTTGAAGGGCTTTTGTTCTTGCTTCAAAGGGATATAATGTTGTACTTTAACAGGTTGATATGTCTTCAAATCCTGATAAGACCAAGCAAAGACATCTATATATTTCTTAAGAAGCTTCGTGAAAGCTTCTTGTTCTACCTCTGAACAATACTTACCCAAGTTTACCAATTTGGGTTCATCATCAACTCCCAAATTCAATGACTGCACATCGGAAGAAGAACTTTCTCCACACTCTTTATTCTTTTTTAGCATTTGATCATGCTTATCGAACATCTCTTCAAGAGACACTAGGCCTTTAGGAATTTTGTTTCCCTTAAGTTGAATGATCTCTTGACCACCTTCGATCTTTGAATCCGCTTCACCCATTGTGGTCTGTCTCGGAAGTGAATTACTTCCTTCGTAGTATATTTCTTCAAAATTATCTTGTTGCTAGAGGAAAGCAACAATCTGCTTATCATCATTGAAGACCTGCCACTGTTGAACATTATCAGGCACCTTTGGACGAAAAACCATTTCCACTTTATAATTGCCTTGTCTGAAGATTGCAGGTGGCTGATCTGGATTCAATAGAGCTGCAGTAACTACCAGTGAATCAGCCCTGGAGTTTTGATCCCTAGGGATATAAGAGACTGAGAAAGCTGCAAAATCCATAGTAGCTAAATAGACCCGGTCTCTATAATGCCTTAGTTTATCCTTTTTTACCTGGTAGAGACCACATATCTGCTTGACAATTAGTTCAACATCCCCTCTTGTGTGCAACAACTTAATTCCCATTGTTTTGGCTTGTTCCATTCCTAACAACAATGCTTCATATTCCGTTGTGTTAGTATTTTCAAACATTAATTTAAAGGAATGTGCATGCACCTTTCCTTCAGGAGAAACAAGCACAACACCTGCACTAGATCCAAGCGAACAGCAGCTACCATCAAACTCTAGAGTCCAAACTTTGTTGTCCAATTGATGTGGCTCCTGAATTACGGGTTGGGCTTCTTCCTTGTCCAACTCTAAGTAGTAGACTCCATGATCAGATTCTTGGAAAAGGATCTGAGATCTAGGGTCTTCAGACTTTGAGACTGTATACTTGGACTTCTTCTCAGGTTCCAGCTTTTGATTAACCCCTTTAATTGGGATATGTGCGCAAGACCAATCCATCTTGACCTCACCTCCCAATTCCTTACAAAAGTTTCTGCTTAATAACATGCCATAAGATACTGGAATATCTGCCACCAGTATTGTCATCTTCAGTCTTTTATCTGGAAAGGAAGCAAGTACTGCTTGCGCATCTTTAATTTGTCCAATGAGAGGTACTTGCCTTTCCATTGAGTAACATCTTCCAATAGTCTTTGTCAATGTGAGACCCAGAGCATCTGCGACTTTGGTTGGCATAACATTGTCGGAAGCTCCAGAATCTAAGATGCAATTACTCAATTTATAACCATTGATAAGTAATGAAACATAGAATGGTTCAATCCTTTTAGACGTAGTAGGAGAAGAAGTTGCAACATTATTCAAAGGAGTATTATTTGGATTAGATAAGATGCCCCGTGAAGCATTATTCAGTGAATTATTTGGACCATTACTCTGTACATATTTCACCAACTTGTTCAATTGATCGGGAAAAGCCCTTAAGTACTCAACTTCTGACATCTGAATCTTAGTCTTCTTTATATGGTCAATAATATCGAAAGAAGGAATAACGATACCTTGACTTACTTCAATTGCTTGTCCATTCATCTTTTGTTGTTGATTAGAGGTACTTACATGCTTGTCTCTTGGAGCTAAAGAAGAAGGGAGTGGGCTGCCTCTTTTCGAATAGTAATGTCTGGTCCAGGATCTTCTCTCTCTCCTTTGTCCACTTGAGGAAGCTTCAGCATTTTGATGTGTTTGAGACCTTGTGAACACCGCAAATGTATGACCATCACTATCTTCAAAAGATTTGTAATAGCCTTCATCAGATTCATAGTCCAGGTAGCCAATGTTGGAGTCGCCAATGGGATCAACAAAGTCTTCTTCGTCAAGTGATTCATTATCACCAACAACATGATCTTCTTCATTTGTTTCCAAGTTGTTCCTTAAGCAAATTTAATTGCCAACCTTTGTGGTGCAGCAGTAAGTCGGTTTCGATTCTGATTTTGACCATTAAAAGTCCGAGCAAGAGTTGTTCTTGAAGGGGTTGTATTTCCTCCTTGAGCCATTTGATTCTTAATTTGCAACATGTCATTGGCTAACTTCTGTAGTAGAGGATCAATAGTACTTGTTGAAGAAGTTCCATCAGCTTTATGGGCTGATTGCTTGATCTTTCCAGCCATAATCAAGTCGTCTTCAACCTCAATTGCAGCATTTTGTGCTTCCAACAGATTTACAGGTCTTGCCCTTCGCAGCTGATATCCAACTTCAGTAGCAAAGCGTTTATAAAAACGCTTCTAGTTTTCGTTACTAAGCACAGCAAGAAGTGGGGATTTTATATAAAATCCTTTGGTACTTGGCAATGAAGTCCCTCACGTTCTCGTGTGGTTCTTTTTCAACTACGTCAGCTGGGTGATCAGTGTACTTGCATCTTCTGCAGGTTTGAACCTCTTCAGAAATTGCTCTCGCGTGGATGCCCAGTTTGTTATAGTCTCGGAGCTAATCGATAGAACCACTCTCCAGCCAAGTCATGCAGAGTCTCAATGAAAAGTCTGACCGACACATCTTCATGTTCCACTGCAAACACTCCGCAAGATATGAAGAATGTTGCCAAGTGATCATCCGGATTTTGCTTGTCGTCCCCAAAGAATTTTGGGAAATTCTTTCTCAATCCTTTAGGCAACTTGTGCATAGGAGGTGCAAGATTCAAGGGCCCAAAAGTTGCTCCCCATGGAATAGGTGCTAAAGGAGCAAGTGGTTGTTGATTTTGATTTTGCATGATGAAGGGAGCAAGTCTTCTCCGAGAGTAGACTTGGTGAATAATCCCAACAGCTGGATTATGTTGCAGACAATCCGGATCAAGAGGAGTTTGCACTCTTCTTCCTGGTAAAAGATAGGATTTGCGGCTCCTAACTTGAGGATGACTGAAATTAAACTGCTCCTGCAATTTATAAAAATGGTTAGACCTTCCTTGAGGCTTGCTGGATCGGGTGAATAGACATTCATCCAAGTTGAGATTTCAATATGGATGGGAACTAGCAAGATAAGCTCTAGCCTGCTAAATGATTATTGTCCCCAGTAGAGTCACCAAAAATTGTTGGCTAGATTTTCAACACAGCTAAAAACCTAGGCAGTCATGAAATAAATCTCCCTCATTTACCAACGAGGCTCTTGTGTAAGATGTTTATCAATTTGGTAAGTATGAATCCTAATAACTATTTGCAGGGGGTTTTACTTTAATTACAAAGCTCATGAACCATAGCTTAGCAATTCTGCAACAAGTAAGCAACTGTTATGAAATATATGTAGAAGGGGGAAATAATCAAATTTGGGAAAGAAGAAAGGAAGATATGTAATTTAACCAATAGTTTACAGAGTTGGTTTCATACACATTGATTAAATAAACAAGTAGATCTCACAATATTCAGAAGTAAAGGAAAAGAAAAGCTATTAATCTAAATCTCAAATAACACAGTTTATTTAAAGCTCCACACAGAAGTACGAAGCACATGCACCATGGACACAAAGTTCTCCGGAAATCTGTCTTGATTCAATTACTCTTTCTTTCACAAAAAAGACATCAAACGTTGCAGCACAAAGTCTAGAACTCAAGGATGTTGATTAACAAATTGTGATCCCTAAACCCGTAGGTTCTTCCTCCATTTATAGTGTATGGAGGGGGAATTACAAATAGGAAACTATAACTGAACTCACACATGTGGAAGCTATAAAAGAAACAACTGGCAATCTTTCCCCTAGAATTCCTCTCTAAGTGACATGCATCTGAAGACTAGATCAAAGTTGTGCATATCTGCCACCTATTCTTAATTAAAGGACCTTTTCAAATAACTTAAAGTAATGGCTTTTAACCAATTACTTTAGTTTTACAATTTTGTCCGAGAAAATAAGAAAGAAGAGAAGAAAGAGGAGAAGAAAGAAAATATGCCAATTGTAACACCTCACGCTTTCCCTTTGTTCTGATATTGAATGTACTTGTCAAACATGTGATTCAATGTCTTCCCATCTGCTTTAACAACAACTTCTTTCTCAGTCTTGAACTGCAACAATCCCTTAGAAAGAGTATCAATGCTTACCTTCACTTTCTCCAAACTAGGCCCAAATTCTTTGATGTCTGCATGAAGTCTCACTAGTTTGCTAATTGAATCCAACGTGAAAGGCATGACGGCTTCATCAATCTTCTTCTGAACAACTAGAAGAAATTCCTCAAGAGAAGCAAGCAACTTGTCTGGAATGCATCTCGTATAGTAACGAATACCATCAACTTCCTCTTCTGTAGTGAAAGCAATTATGTTCTCTGGCACTTCTCTCATCTTGTCTTCCAAATGATTGCATCTTTTTCAACATAAGCTTGAGAATCTCCGTGCGGAAAGAAACTACTATCTCCAACTGCTTACCTTTCTCTATCAATCCATCAGGTACAAGTGCTCTGCAATTAATACATCCTCTGCGCAGTGAATTTATCTTAGCCAAGGTATCCAGGTGGCTCTCAACAACTATATTCTCATCTTCTATACCTGTCATTAGTTGCTTCAACTGAGATAATGCCATGTGCATATCCTCCAAGCTAGCTGGTACTTCCTTGAACTACTCTAAAGCTTGGTGAATGATTTTCCCTTTCCATTCATAGAATAGCTTTAACATGATTATTTGCATCCTCAACTTCTTCAATCAAATGGCAGCTCACTTGTTCCTCTACTAACACCGACTCGGGGAGGAAGATTTGTAAACCTTAGTGATAATCTCGCATAAGTCGGAGATCTACATCTGATGTTTGGCTTTTTCTGCCTTCTCCTTATCAAGCTTGAGGAATAAAAGCGTCTATCATCGTCTAAGTATCCTACTTGATCATTCGTGGTGATTTGCCCAAGTGGTACTCTGGTTATTGATGTGTCTGCACGATGTTAGCTCTTCCTTTTGCTTTCCTTCGGCTAGGGTGATAATTCTGCAAATTTTTCCCCGATTCTTCAATAACCAACCTTGAAGTTACTTTAGCAGCTTTAGGTCTTTTGCCTTTCTCGCGTAAGCTCATGAGCAGCTGCAAGTCTTCCTCTTCCAAGTTGATTTCTTCTCTAGCCTCTGGGACTGTCTGCAGAGCCAACCAAGATGAGAAATTACTCTTTGGGGAATGAGAAACCTCGGTGTGTACTACCATTTCCTACTCAAGCTCTGCTGCATCCGAATTCACCACCATATTATGGCTGCCTTCTCCTATGCCATCCAAGGATAATGCCCTCTCAAACTCCGCCATTTGTGCTTTCAACCTTTCCGCAGGAAGAGGTGAAGAACTGGGTGGTTGAGGAATAAATACGAACGATGTTGGATTCAACGGTGGAATGACTATGTCCGTCTGAGGTACTGGAACTGCTGAAGTGTTGTGAGTTGACGTAGGAGAAGCTTCATCTAAAAGTAACACTGGTGTAAGGGATGTAGACTTCCCTTTCTCCAACGCTTGAGTCTTTTTATGTACCTTTAGCTTCTCCGGTCTTCTATTGCTTTCACCCTCAGGCTTCCTCTTGTTGTTGAGATTCCCTGTGCTGAAATTTCTTGTGATCTGGTTCATCAAAGCCTCATCCAAACAATATCCCTTTGTCAACAACCAATTTGAGGTGTTAACCAAAACCGCTGAAGATCTCTCCATAATCGTTTGACTAACACCAACCCTATCCAGAAGAGTAGCTTTATCTCCTCCCATTTGACGATATGAGTCAAATACTACATGCCCATCATCCGAAAGGGTTTGCATATGCGGTATCCTTCTCGTGTCCTAGTCTGAAATCTGCTTTCGATTGATAGTCTTCTTTGCTACTCCAAAAGGATCAAAATTCATTCGAGCTAGGAAGAACTCATGATCGTAGCAAAGAGAAATTTCTACTTCGACTCCTCTAGCTTTGTGGATGCTCTGGCAACTACAATGGCCTACTCTGTGACTATGAAGCTAACTGTAGATCTATGTCGTTTTGATTGTAAGTCCTGCAACTCTACGAGCTGCCTGCATAACTCCATGATAATCCACTTATCATTTGGATACCTTGGCAACTTGACTGGTTCTCTTGAGAAACCACTAATCCTGAGATATGTGAACTCAAAACCGAATGAATGAAGATACAACCATGTTGGGAGACAACTCCCAAGCTTCCTTGCTCACTCTGTTGGCCCTCAAATCACCGTTCAACTTGCAAATGAATCCATAGAAGAAGCCATTGTTCACTGCCTTGTAATCCTTATAGCATCCAGAATCGTCAGCTGTGGGAAGCACTCATAAATAGGATCCTTTAAAAGTATGCCCTGTCTATCCAATTTGGAGAATATCCCCTGTGAGGCTGCATACACAAGGTATGAAGTCATTTTGAAATTGAATGTCCGCCTCACACTTCTCAGTTGCTCATTGATGTTGTTACTAGTGGTCTCTACCCAATTAATTATCGAATCAGCTCTATTGATTTCAATTGTTCTGACAAAAACGCATACATTCATGAGCGGAAGTAATTAGTATTAGCTTCCCCATTTATCCTACAAAGTAACCGGGTGATATCATCAACTTCCTGCACAAGATTTGACCGTGAAAGAATCCTTGGGAATTTCGATGGTGCTTTGAGTTTCTTCATATATCTACTGTTCATTATACCCACGCAATCTGCTTTATTCTTTTCCCACCTATCACAAGCTTCCCGCATGTCAATTGCAATTACCACGAGCCGTGCCGGGATCTTGAGGCAAAAATTAATGAATTGTGCATCCATTTTTATCATTGTTTTCCCTGTTGCATATCTGATTGTCCTAAAAAGAGGATGATAAAACTTCGCACATTCCAGAACAAATTCAGGCAACTGGGTTGTAGCCGGAAATGTTGCAGCTTGGATAATTTTGTTGTTCCTCATTGCTGCATAAGAGATGACCTACCAATGGCTTTGGATCTCTCAATCAAATCAGTGATAGATTCAGGCCCTATGTTTGTATAATTAATTTCCGCAAGCCTGAAACAATGCATGATTCTGCTGATCCCTCTCTTTCATCATGCTTCATCATGTCTGAAACAACCTTTGTTTGAGATCTTTTTCTTTTATTTTTGACAGAGGACCTAGCAATTGGATCAATTCATGCAGAACCTACAATTCCTCCTGATTCTGAAGATATATTCAATGTATCAGACATTGATTTTGCCTTCTTTTCACCAATATGAGCACTGTGAAGTATACTTGCAAATGATTCAGACAAACATGGCATCCATGGCATGAATGCCCAATTTCTTCACCAAAATCTGATTATAAAGCCTGCTGCCCTAAATTTTTAGACTTTGCTTGCATGCCAAGCAAACTAAAACATTATTTTATTCACTGTGCACTCACATCAACATGCAAATAGCCAAAATAATAAAAAGAAAGCACTTCCAACCTTAGGCGCCAAAATCTGGATTTCTCGGCAAATTAAAAATATTTTTAATGCTCACAACTTCAACCTTGGGCGCCAAACTTCTCCAGGGCAGCATGCTCCACACAAAAGAATTAATTGCCTTTCACTTATGACATCCACTTCTTATATAGGCAACTGCATGCTAATTTTACCAATTGCTTCTTCTTATTTTTAGCAATTTTTAATAATAAGATGTGTTTTTCCTCCTTATTTGGGCGCCCAAGTTTGTCTAATTTAGCTTGTTTTCCTTGCAATTCTTTCTTTTATTTTTAGCAAGCTTCTTTGTCTTATTTTTAGCCTTCTTGTTTGCTTTGACTTTCTTCCTATTTTTGCGCTAACTTGAGCTAGAAATAAATAAAATAAATATCTTTTAAAGCATGCAGCTATGCCAAAGTGAGTCGCACTTTTTGGCTAGGAATTGTGTGAAAAATAAGAGGGCAAGGAAGTGGGAATTTTTAACCTTCCAAGCAGCTCTAAAATTCCCACTTTTCACTTAAGTGATTTGACTTTAATTGTGGGAAAAAACAACCTTCCAAAAAGCTCTAAAATTCCCACTTTTCACTTAATTTATTTGACTTTAATTGTGGGAAAAAACAACCTTCCAGCAGCTCTAAAATTCCCACCTTCCAAGCAGCCCCAAAATTCCCACTTGCATGGAGAAATCATCCTTCCCAAAAAGTGTGACTAGCATGAAGAAAGCTTCTTTCCCAAAAAGTGCGACTTGCATGGGTGAATAAAACCTCTTTGGTGGAAAAAACATGAAGGCAAGGAAGTGTGAAAATTCACCCTTCCAAGCAGCCCCAAAATTCCCACTTTTCACTTAAGTGATTTGACTTTAATTGTGGGAAAAAACAACCTTCCAGGCAGCTCTAAAATTCCCACCTTCCAGGCAGCTCCAAAATTCCCACTTTTCACTTAAATGACTTGTGTGAATTTCTAACCTTCCCGGCAACTTCAAAAAAATGCGACTAGCATGAAAAGATCACTCTTCCCAAAAATGCGACTTGCTTCCTTCTTTGTTAAAACTGGCACTCATGATTAACTTTTACCTTTATCTGAGGTCATGGATGACTTCCAAAAACTCCAGGCAATTGAGTTGGTTATGCAGAACAGACAAACAGATTCAAGGGGAATTACTAGACAGACTGCGGAAAAAAACCGAAAGCAGACACGAAATAAATAAAAAAGAAAAACATGCCAGAAGTCACAAACAATTGCTCAAAAATAACTTGCCAATTAACCAGTGTGTAAAAACTCTTCCCCGCGTGAATACTCTTCTTAGATGTGAAAGTAATACTGGCGTGTGAAAATTCACGACGGGTTTTAACTTCAGCACAAACTATTTCAAAAGAACTTTATTTATTTAATAAATAAAACATTTTCAGACAAAACCTGGCGAAGGCATAGAGTGAGTTTTGGCGTGTGGGTATTTGTGAATCTTGCTTATATGATTCCCTGGGGATACTTTAGAGCAATGGAGACAACTACAGACAACAAAAACACAAAACGACCCACTACTTTGAAAAGAACGAAAATTTTTAAAAGGGGTGGTCCCAGATTTTAGGGTAAAATCTCAAGGACACCATAAGGTTAAGTGAGCATCCACAAAATGTGTTGACAAGATTTCTCGAATATGATTATTTTTGGCCCGCATTAGATAGGTTGATCACTCAAGACCATTTCCTAAGAATTATCATGCTAATTCATTTTGTGACTATCATTCAATTTCATGACATTCTTCATATAGATGTATTACTTTGAAGCATAAGATACAAGATCTCGTTGACAACAATAAAATTCAAGTGGAAGGAACAACTAACAATTTGAATGAATCGGTGGTTCCACCAAATCAACACTTGAAAATCTTTACCAACCCATCCTACCCAAGTAATCAAGGGAAAATGTATATGATAGATAGACAAACTCAAATAGAAACATCGAAGGGATCTAATGTATTGGTGTGGTTAATAAAATTACAAGAAAAAGGGCACTTGCTCAAATTGTGTTTAATAACAATGAAATCCCAAATGATAGCTCGACAATATACCTTTACTCATAGGATCTTCTATGGGAGAACTTGCATAAAGAAGGGCATGGAGTTGTGATTAACAATGCTTCAAGCATCAATTTATAAACTAAAAATTCATTAATAATTTCAGTATCTATATAGAAGATTTGACAAATACGTCATGGCAAATACTTCAACAAATATTATGGGATATGATGACATTGGCAAAATCGTAAAATGATATATTTCCTTATATATCCTATTTGAGTGGCTCCTAACATAATTAATATTATAGTGTTTTGCTTGGTAGACCATGGATATATAATATGTAAGCAATTCAATCCACTTTACATCAATTTTTGAGGTTTGTGCATGAAAATGAAGTTGTTACAAGTAAGAAAAATGTGTCTTGCTTAAACCAAGAAGTTCAAGAAGTTTTACGTGAGGAAATACTAAAGGAAGCACCAAAGGTCACACAAGATTCAAGTGCATAAGACTATTTCTATGAGAGTGTGTTTATCCAGCCCATTGTTACTAAACAAATAGAAATGTTTCAAATGTTCCAATTATTCATGTTTATATCAATAAGAAGGGTCATATTCTTACAAAAGAAGTTAAAGATGATGACAATGATCATGGTAATGTTTTATCTTTTCTTAGACACACGGATGCCTCAACAACCTGATTTGTCTCCTAATGATACAAGCACTTCAACTTATATATCTTATGATAATTCACATGATTTGTTTAATTCTGATTGTATAATTGATTAGCTTTGCCTAACCACTTGTATATGTTTGCAAATGGATATGCTTCATTTCCTTTATGTCGCTTTGTTTATTACTAGCATACTTGTGTCTCCTTTGTAATGTTTGTTTCCTTTTTTTTACGGTTTTTTGTCTCGTTTCTCTATACATTTATTCTCTTTTATATTTCTTCCATGTTAAGTTATTTGCTTGGGGTGTTCCTTGCTCTTGTGCTTTCCATTGTTAGTTTCTATGTGTTCTCTCCTTTGCTTTTATGATTGGTGATTCTTTGTTGCGCCAACATCTTTTTGTTTGACTTCAATATGTATTTGTGCTTTAAGGGTTTGATTTATGTTGCTTTATAATTGTTTCTCTCTTCTCAAGTTATTTATGTTTTCTTTCTTGGCCCTTTGCTCTCTTGAGCCCCTGATTTTGCTTTCTTTGTCCCACTTGAAAGCCTATGTTAATTGTTAAATCATGATGGAACATTAATTTTGGTAAAAGGCCATCAATGCAACGGACCCTTATAGTATTATTGATTTTAATGATTGTTATGTCTACTGAAATTCATTTTCCTTTATCTTCTAGGATAGTTATTTGTAATAGATTAATATATTATGACTATGCCAACTTGCATATTATATGCTCATTTTATATATTACACTTTTTTATCCATGTTGTTTATATGATCATCAAGATGGGTACATGTTTTGGTTGCTTTGCAAGTTAAGACACTTTCATGATTATGGATTCCTTGTAGGCTTGAGGTACATCTCATGCTCACTTGGGGAAAACTTTGGGGAAACCATGGGGCATCTCTTCGTATCATTTAAATTTCCTGTTGATTATTTTCTACCCTATTGTGCTTTAACTATTTTTTTAAATCTATGATCATTAATCTTTATGGATTACTATGTCATATGTGCTAGATGTGTATTCATATGTTTCATGTGTTCTCGTGTATATGATGTCTTCGGCTATATTGTGTCTTTATCGTACTTTAAAAAAAAAACCAGAATTATATTACTAGAAATAAATTATACAAATTACAATGCTAAGCCATGGTACTCATACTCCAAGAAATATCCTTAGAGGTCCAATAACAATTTTAAAAATAAATAAAGCATATATGTAGCTTATCCATCCGCTGATTGCAGTTGAAGGATGTTTTCAATATGATTCCACTTTTCGGAGACCATGTCAAATGTAAAGGACCAAAGTTGATCAGATTAGAATGATCCAAGGCCCAATTTCCCAAAGCATCTACCACCTTATTCTAATCTCTAGGAACACATTGAAAATGGTCTGAAATTGTCTAGTTATAACTTGAATACTTTCCTGCATCCTAGCAATTAGCCAATTTTGGATCTTTGCTGCCCTTGACCTAACGAAGGTTGATAATCACCTTAGAGTCAGATTCAACTATTATTCTAAGACATCCCAATTTAGTAACTTCTAGGAGAGCTCGCTGAATTGCCGAGAATTCAGCCACATTATTAGTGAAGTGCCCCAAATTGATGAGCAAAGAAGAAGAGGGGAATTCCCAGATAATCATGAGCTATCCCTTCAATACTAGCTAGACCCGGATTGCCTCGTGTTGCTCCATTAGTATTTATTTTGACAAAATCAAACGGAGGTGGCTTCCATTTTCATGAAACAGAGGACCTCAAAAGTCTAGTACTTGGCCTAGACTTCAATTTTCTTTCCTCCAAATTGAGCTTTTGTAGCATATTTTTCCATTTTCCAGGTACGGGGGAGGGGATTTTCATATTGTGCTCAATAGTTTCCACTATATTGCTTCTAGTTAATTATGTTATATACCAAATGTCTCTATTTCCTTATTTGAAATGCATCTGTTTCACTCTTTCCATACATTCCACAACATAAGAGACATAGCAATCCAGAAGCCTTTGTTAAGATCCTGACTATCAGAAACAGAGCGTTTCCAAACTCTAATAATATCCACAAGACTTGTAGAAGAATTCCAAGTGAGAGATAACCAACCAGCCAGAACATTCCATAGGGACAAAATAAAAGGGCATTGAAGAAAAAGATGAGTCAGAGTTTCATCCGCTTTTCTACATAAAGAACACCAAAAGGGTCCTACCATACCCCTTTTCATCAAATTGTCTCCAGTAGGAATCCTCTTGTATAAGAGAAGCCAAATAATGAATCTAACTTTAGGCCACAAAGCAGGTTGCCAAAGATCAACAAAAATATCCTTCCAAGGGTGCGGTTGAATCACACCAAAATACAATATCCTTTAATGTAAATAATTCCCTTCCGAAGATTTTCTCCAAGCAAGGGTATCGAGATTAGAAGAGATATGCGGGATTTTGTTTTGAAGGAGAGTTTGAAGACATTGAATTTGGGCCATAGACAAGTTGACCTGCCACATAGATGGAGAGATCCACTCAGTCCCATGAGACAATGATTGTAAATATTGGACCACCTTTTCCTTTCCTTTACTATGAAGAGTATTCATAATACTCCTAAAATCGAAACTACTCAATCAAAGGTGGGTTCCCATCCCACGAGTCAGTCCAAAAGTTAGCTTTGATAACCTTTCCCAATTTTCCAAAAAAATTGGTTTTAATAATTTCTTCTCCAATTTTGAGGACCAATAAAATCAAAGATCCACGAGACGGCAAAGAGTGTTGAATCCAAACTTGCGACATCATTCCTTCTGCATATTTTTCTCTAATGTTGATGGCCCATAAATGGTAGGGATTTTGCAACAATCTCCAATATAACTTTGCAGCTAAAGCCTTATTATTCAGCACACTGATATAAAACCCAAACCCCGTTCTTTCTTTGGCAAACATAAAGTTTTCCATTTCACAAGATGCCATTTCCTAACTTTGTTGAATCCTGTCCATAAAACTTTTTGGCTAATGGAGTCTCGCTGATGTAAAACTTTGGCGGAATGTTCAAAAGGGATAAAAATAAATAGGAATACCCCGAAGAACAGCTTTAATCAAGGTAATACGTCCCCAGAAGACAACCATCCATGAGTCCATTTACTAAATTTCGAAGAACCTTTGTGGGAAGCCAAGCCCAATCGGTTAATCTTTTAGAGTCCAACAAGATACCTGAGATATTTTAGAGGTAACATTCCCTTTTCTTGCTTTAGCTAAAATATCTGCTCCCGACCTAGGCGAGCAATGGAAAAAATGATTTTTGACTTTTGCATGTTTACATCCTGACTTGTTGCCTTTGAAAAGAGCTCCAAGTTAGTGTGGATTTGGGTGGCTTCTTTTAAAGATACTTCTCCCATAATGGAGGAATCATCAACAAATTGGAGATGAGACAAAGGCTCAATCTGTTTGGCCAATTTGATACCCTCAACTTCTTTTGGACTCTCGTCTTGGTGAACTGTCTGCCAAAAGATTCTGCAACTATTATGAATAGAAAAGGAGATAAAGGATCCCCTTGCCTTATACCACAAGAAGCAAAGAATCTAGCAGAAGGAGATCCATTAACCAAAATAGAATAAGAAACAAAAGAAATACAAGCTTGTATCCACTGAACCCAAAGGGGGGAAAAGCCAAACCTCAACAGGATTTCAATCAGGAGAGACCAATTCACCCTATCATATGCTTTAGACAAATCCAGTCTCAAAAACATGGTTGTTTTTCTTTTAATTTCCATGGAATGGAGAACTTCCTGAGCTAGAACAATATCGTCATAAATTTGTCTATGAGGTACAAATCCCCCTTGTTCCAGAGATATAACTTTATGAATGATGGTCTTCAACCTTTCAGCTATAACTTTGGTAATTATTTTATAGAGCACATTGCATAAAGCAATGGGACGATATTCCGCAGGAGAAGCCTCTTCTTTCTCGGGGACCAAAGTGATATAAGTTTGATTAATGATTTTTAGAACAGCCTTAACTTGTTTGCATTCTTCCACCACTTCCAACAAATCATTTTTGACAATGTCCCAAAATTCATGATAGAATTCTATAGGAAATCCATCCGGACCTAGTGTTTTTCCTTTTTTCATAGCCCATACAACTGTTTGGAGTTTCTTCTTAGAAACCGACAAAGCAAAAGAAACTTATTGTCCTCCTTTCCTATAAAGGTCGGTATGGTATTAAGCAGCTTAGTATTGAGCATTTCCATCCGTTTAGTTGCCGTAAAGATCCCGAAAAGTCTTGAATTGCTAATTGCGAATATCTTCCTGTGTATTGGCCTGCGTTTCGTCCCCTTTATCTAAATAAGCAATATGATTATGAGAACGGTGAGCTAAGAGAGACATATGGAAGAAAGAAGTATTTTTATCTCCCTATTTCAACCATTTAATTCTTGATTTCTGTTTCCAGAATATTTCTTCTCTTAATTCCCATTCTGCCAACTCCTACTTAAGGGAGATTTCGTTTGTTTGCAATTCTTTAGACTACCCTTGCATTCTCACTTGATGGCTCACTTTCTATAATGTTTCCAAGATTTCACGTTTTTCCATGAGCATTTCCAAAATCAGATTTATTCCACTGCCTCAATTGTTTAGTAATATGTTGCGAGTCTTACGGTGAAACAAAACATTTTGGTATCATACAGGTTGACCCTCCTCCCACCATTTCTTAATTGAAGAGAAAAGTTGTTCATCCCTTAACCACATCAATTGGAATATGAAAGGAGCTTTAAAAGGTTTTGATTTTCCCATCTCCAACAGCACCGCCAATGATCGAACCTGAATTTTCTAACACATTAGCAATCTGAATAATGCTTCTCTCTAACCACTCTTCCGACATTAAAAATCCGCACAATCTTTCTAGGATACAATTCTCTCCCACTCTCTTGTTAGACCATGTCATTAGTCCATTTTGGGTTTGACCATCAATCAATTTCATATTTTGAATATAATCCAACATGTTAGCAGCAGAAGCATCAAGGGCAGATTTTCCTCCCTGCTTGTTAAATCTATGCTTTCAGTATTTGGTCACATTGGTGACTTGTTTACCTTGTGTCTCAATGTGTTTCATAAGATTGCTTTGTGTTTGATGTGTATTCATTGTTCTATGCACTTTTATATGACTAGCATTCATTTTTTTATGCCTACTCCATGATTGGCATTTCTATCCATGCTTGATCATATATGTGACATGTCTCATCTTATGGTTATCTTCTTACGGTGTTTGGTGTGTCTCATAATGATATGATCCATATCATGCAGAGTTATCTTTACTAATTTCCTTTCCTACCATAATTCATATTATGCATCTCTTGGGGGCAAGGATTATACTTGTTCTTATTGTTTTATCTTATGATGATTGGTGCCAAATTGCTTATATCTTTCTCACATAGGTATGTCAGTCTTTATGCTATATTGCTCATGTTTCACTTGTATAGGGGGCATATAATTAGTGCCCTTATCTTGATTGTATTATATGCCCGTGTGGGGAATTGCATTCAAGCTTACAACGTTCTATATTAGACAGCATTGATTTTGTTGCCTATTTTACAGATGATGTGCATAATCCCTTTCTTTTGAGATAAGTGATTCATAGGTTCATTACAACTCAAAAAGAGGGCATACGTTATACTCATTATATACATCCATATTTCAAATCCTCCTATAAAAGAAAGCATTTACAACAACACTCACTCCTACAAAAGGGCCATTCAAATTTCACTTACTCCCATAAAGGATTGTGCTCATAAGCGACACATTGTCCCACAAAGGGAACAAATTCACTATTTTTCAACATTATTTTTAGATAGCTCTCAAATGTTGGTTTAGCTTTACTTTTTTTCACTAGAAATTATACTAAAAATGTATGCATGACTTTGCATAGAGTTGGGGGCACTAGTCTTCACTTGGATTCACATGGGACGTTGCGCCCACGGTCGAGTAGAAACAGTGTACCATTTTCAATTCATTCTAATTTGGATTTTAACATATTATTGATATTGGCACTTGTCCACATGTATTGTTCTTATAGGTACATTGGAATTTGCATCAGAGCTTCAGTCAAACAAAAGCTTGTATTCATACAAGATTTTCTATACTTAGATATGTAAATATGCATTTATACCAAAGTGGACAAAACTTGGACACCTAAAAATGCCCCCATGTGCATTCATTAGTCATTAAATTCCATGTTTATAGAGTGTTTGTGTGTTTGTCGATAACTGGTTCAAATTTTGGGTTCATTAATGTAATATATTTACTTTTGGTGGGCCCCCATTCATCTCCTTACACACTCTAATTGTCACCTCACCTTATCTCGTATGTTTTGCCTTTTTTGGTCCTTTTATTCTAAACATGGACTCCACATTCATGACATGACAAGAGCATGAAATGCACAATCTTGATAGGTTTTCATTGGGCCCTTACCTCCGTTAGTTCATGTGACCCTTACCCCTTCTTTTTCCTCTATTTTAACCATTGGGGGTCAACTTGTGCACCAACAAGGTTGTAATTTGAAGTTTTATTGTCTATAAATACACAAGCATCGTAGTTCATTTAGGCATCTATTACCTATCTACGATATACCTAGCAAAACATCGTTTATTATCAAGGCATTCAATAAGTTTTGTCACCTTGACGTGGTGAAAATCATCACTTCAAACTTGATTATTCCTAAACCTAATGTTGAATCTCTCTCTTTTGATTTGCTATCTTATTTCATAATAAAAAGAGGCTAGCGAGTTGCCATAAGAGAGTAAAGATGGCTATAATGATTAATTGGGACCGAACCCAAAATTTTGGGCCCAACTCAAGAAAGAAGAAAATTTCTTACAATAAGTTTTGATGTGAAAGTTAGAGAAAGCAATTATTTGAGCATTTACACCATTTAGAGAAAACAAGCAATCATCAAAGAAAAAAAGATTTATAGTAGAAACATGTTGCCTGACCGCACCAATTTTCCTAGTTGAATTATTACAATTATTGGTGTGTTGTTTTCAATATTGTACAACGTTGAAGGGTCGATGAGTATCAAGATAACTCAATTTTCCTCGCTAACTAACACCGAGAAAAATAAAAATCATTTTCCTTACAGTTTTCTACCATATGACCCACTGGGTTAGAAGGAATAAGATTTATTTCCCAATGATTGAATCAAGGTTTTTGAAAGACGAGACCATGTGAATCTAGTCGTCAATGAAAATCTGAATTCTAAGCACTTAGCCCGAACGGAACTTCACGGTCCCGCGAACAAAACTTGATGGTTTGGACAAAGTCCTCCATTCGTCGCAGTTTTTAAGATTCTCTTTATCCACCAAATAACTAGATTTGTACTACCATAATCTGATCACTATCTCCCAATTGCCATATAAGCCAATTTCTTTCCCCCTCTTATACTACTTTGGTTTATAAGAACTAATTAGGTTGTAATATCCCCTTAGGGCATAAAATAAGAAATTTTGGAAATTCCCACAAACCCTTGCACAAACATATAACAACAATCTGATTTTTTAATTTTAAAACCCTTACAAAAACAACAAACTGAAATCTTCAATTATTCCTCAAATATCATCAAACGGGGAATACCCACAAGGGGCAAAGTGTCTAGAAATACTCTAGGAACATGAATATGCAAACAAATAATTTTTCCCACCAAAGTATGAATTTATTTTATTTATTTTTGCAACTGGAAATACAACAGTTAAATAGTTGACCGTATGTTGCTAAAACTTAATGAAGAAAGGCTGAACAAGTTGACCTAGGACAGATTAAGACCTTTGGCAAGCTCTAACAATGAATGTTTGGCCTAGAATACCCACAAGAGTCCCCAAAAGGGGTCGCCACATTCCTTAAAGGGTCGGCCAACCCACAAATGGCCCAAAAAAATTGTTGTTAAACTTCCTAATGCTGCTCACACTAGTAGATGGATGCCCTAGCTGGAATAGGACTGAAAATCTGCTCTTTGGTGTGTGCCCTAGCTGTTAAACCCTTGAAAACAGCCTTGAATTTGTGCCCTAGCTCCATAAAACTGATTGTTAGCTCAAGTATGATCTCTGGATGAGATCACCAATGAGAACTTGAGGGTTTTCGTCCCCAAATTCTGAATACCAATGAGGGTTTTCGTCCTCACTAGCTGAAAGTAGAAGCAGAATGCTCAACTCATAAAAATATGTGTGATAGAAGATGATCAAATAAGCTCCCCTCTCCTCCTTTTATACTTTTTCCCCCTAATTCTCGCAAAGTGGGTCGCTCCATGTGGTAGGTGCACTTTAATTAATTAAAGTGACTTTTTAATTTCTATTTAAGCGTTGAGTTCACTTAAAATAGAAAGTACCCTTGTACTTTAGTAATAATGACTTAAATTGTCGTTATACATTACTTTTGGCCAACTTATTTATAATACCATTTTATTCCCTCTTTTTCCACCCCTTTTATCCCACTAGAACAACTAGATCAACTAAGGGTCTTCAATAAGCACTAAACCCGAGAAGGGGACATTATAGTCCTCCCCTCTCCAAATTGCTTGTCCCCAAGCAATTGCAAGCTAGGATGTTGCAGGATAGTTGCACCTTCCCATGTAGCATCCTCAATGGGTAGATCCTTCCAACGAACCAAGTACTCCATGATGCTCTTGTTCCTCAACTTCCTTTCTCTGACCTCGATGATTGATTTTGGAATCAAAATCAGCTTACCCTCATCATCCAAGAGTTGTAGATCTGCAAAAGGAGTAATACATTGTCCAAGTGCCTTTTTGAGGTACGAAACATGAAACACATTATGTATCCGGCTATGCTTTGGCAGCTCCAACTCATATGCAACCTCCCCAACTCTCCTTTGAATTCTCAGTATGGACCATAGAAGTGAGGCTTGAGCTTTTCAGCCCCACTTTGTTTAAGTGAAGATTTCTCGTAAGGTTGCAATCTCAAAAACACCATGTCTCCTACTATAAATGTCCTCTCCGAACAGCGTTGGTCTGCATATAACTTTTACTGATTTTGGGCATGCTTGAGGTTCTCTTTGAGCACTTCTAATGTTTCTTGATTTTGGTGTACCAAATCTTTGGCCCTGGCACCCCAATATCTGTTAAGACTAAATCCACGAAAGAAAGTGCATCATACCCATGAAAAACTCTATGTAATGTCCCCTTCTTGGGACATTGTTGAAATTGAAGATCTAAAGACCCTCAACCCATTTTCTCTTTTCATGGGTTTGAGGATTGAGCTTGAAGATGGTCCTAAGGTGTCTGTTGTCTACTTTGTAACCCCTTGGCATGCCTTGTGCTACAAGGCGGGCTCTTTAAGTTAGTTTAAATGTGCACATAGGATAGTTGTTTTTATTATTTAATTAGGAAAAATAAATAAAGTGCACATAGTCTTAGTATTAAATGTTTTAATTATGTTTTAATGTGAGTTTATGTTTTCCCTCCAAAAGGGATAGGTCGGTCATTGAATGTTGCACCCCTTAATTCTATAAAAGGAGGTTGTGTGACCTTTAGTGGGCATGTTGATTTGATCATTTGATATCTTTCCATGCTTGGAGAAATGGAATGTATGCCCATGGGATGTATGCCCTAGCTCCTTCATTGTGCTCTCTCTCATTGTAAGCTTCATTTGGATCCATTGTTGAAGACCTTCAAGTGAATTTCAGATTTGTCATTATTGCTTGAGTTATTTCAGTTTTTGGAGCCAAGTTTAGAGTGTGAAAGTCATTGGTATTGCTCCTTTTATTTCTGTTGTTACTGCTGCAATTATTTTAGCCATAGCAACTTGGATTGGTGATGATTTGATCATGTTTTGATGCCATAAATGCTAGATCTGAAATCTGTTGTGTTATTAATTATTTCAGAGCAAGGGGCTAATATTTTGGTGTGTTTGGAGGCTAGGAAAGAGCTGGAAATTATTTAATTAATTTTCTCTAACCCTAGCGACTTGGTATCAGATTTCTGGGGCTGTTTTGATGAGGTTTTATTGATCAGAAAATTCAGATTCATAGTGCATTGGAAAGCTCTTAATTTCTAGTTTATTATGCACTTTATTTCGTGGCAAAATATGGAGTATTGAGTTATTAATTTTTGAAGTTTCAGCTGTTCTGGGTGCCATTTTTATTTATTATCTGTTGTTATAAAATCAGATCTAGAAAAGATTAGTTTTCCAATTGGTTCTCTCATCTAACCCACTACTTTGGCTTACTCCAACCCCATTTTGGGTTGTAATAACGCTGACATTGGGTTATTTGAGGTCGAACTAAAAGGATCTAATCCTTCTAGGGTCGATTTGGGTTAATCGAGCTACAAATTTATATTTATCCCAAAAGGGGATATTACATTTGTTCCACCTTGTTTTGTTGGCATGTGTGACATTCTTGGATGTATGGAAGAACCTCTCCATTGAGACCCTTCCAAAAGAACCTTTCAATCAAAAGATCATATTCTTATAAAGAATCAGTCCATCTACTACTTTGTTCCTTTCATCTTCATTTTTCCCTTCAAGTATTGTTGTAGTAAACTCATCTTTTGCACTTTCAGCTGTTCAAAAGACCTTCCAATCAGCTACAATCTCTATTATAGAACAAAGAAGAGGCTTCCTAGACAATGCATCAACCACTACATTGTTTTTTCCCTTGACATATTCAATATCAAAATCATAGGCTTGGAGTTTGCTTACCCATTTTTGTTGCCTATCGTTCAAATCCCTTTGGCTGAGAAAAATTTCAAGCTATTGTGATTAGTTTTGACCACATTTTCCACACGCCCAATTTTGACAAAACATGCATGATGGCCAGCATCTCTTATTCATAATTTGAGAATCCACGCTCAACCTCGTTGAGTTGCCGGCTCGCAAATGCAATTGGGAGCCATTTTTGCATCAAGAACAACCCCTATCCCTTCTCCGAAAGCATCACATTCCAACACAAAAGGAATGGAAAAATCTGGAACAAAAAGTACGGGACATGAACTCCTTACCTCTTTCAATTTTACAAATGTTGATTGGGCTGTTCTGAACCAGCTGAAATCTGCTTTCTTTGTCAAATTATTCAAGGGGGAAACAAGTTGAGAAAAACCTTAACAAACCTCCTATAATAGCTGCACAAACCCAAGAATCCCCTCAAATGTGTCATAGTGGAAGGTGGTGGCCAATCTAAGATGGCTTGGATCTTTTGCGGATCAACATGAACACCTTGGGCATTAATTACATGGCCCAGATACAAGATTTCAGTCATACCAAACTCACACTTGGACTCCTTGGCAAAGAGTGTTTGTTGTTCCAAAATTCCCAGCACTATGTCCAAGTGTTGTAGGTGTTCTTCCCATGTTTTACTATACACAAGGATGTCATCAAAGAAAACAAGAACAAATTTCCTCAAATGTTGACTAAAAACATGATTCATGCAAGATTGGAATGTGGCTGGGGCATTAGTCAATCCAAAGGGCATAACCAAAAACTCAAAGTGCCCAAAATGGCATCTAAAGGTTGTCTTATAAACATCTTCGTCTCTTACCCAAATTTGATGATATCTGGATCTCAAGTCAATCTTAGAAAAGTATATAGCTCCATGTAACTCATCAATCCTCATCAATCCTAGGTACAAGATACCTATTTTTGATGCTCTTTTTATTTAGGAGCTTGTAGTCAATGCACATCCGCATAGTTTCATCCTTCTTCTTCCCTAGGACCACCAAAGAAGCAAACGGACTAGAGTCGGGCCTTTTTGTGTCCCATCTCCAAGAGCTCTTTGATAGTTTTCTTGATCTCTTTGTATGCTCTAGGATGGCAGTATGGGGTGGTTATTACCGCTTTAGTCTCGGGCTCTAACTCAATGATATGCTCAAATCCTCTATCCAGTGGAAGACCATGAGGAAGACTACTAAAAATCGTGGCGTACTTATCAATTATGGGCTGAATATCCTTGGGATACCACTGCTAATCCAAAATCTGATCCGTGGTACTCACCAAACATTTTGCTGCCCATGAAACCTACCCTCTATGGAAAGCTCTTTTCATCCACACAAAGACTATTGCCTTGCCTGCTGATGTGAATTTCAGCTCCATGGTTTGGTAATTTTGTGTGAACTCACCTAGAGAATGCAACCATTGCACCCCTAGGACCATGTTCGTCTCACCAATGCCCACCACATAGAAATCATCCTCAATCTTATGCTTCCTAGAGTGATTTTCAGTTGTTGTACCTTCTTTGTGCATGGGATGGTGAAGCCATCAGCCACGGTCACATTGAAACCTTTGAAGTCTTCCACTTGTAGCCCCAATCTAGCTACCAAATCAGCATCAATGAAATTGTGGGTTGCCCCACTATCAATCAACACGGTGACTTTCTTACCATGCAATTCCCTCTCACTCTAAAAGGGTGATATCTAGGGGCCCAAATAGTGTGGCAAGTGTTCCCTCCGCCTGCTCAACTTTTTCTTGTTTTTCTTGCACTTCCTCTTCTTCTTCTTCTCTTCTTCTTCTTCTTCTCCATCCAACACTACCTCAATGTAGTGAACTTGCCCTTTGCCAAGGCAATGATGTCTCGGTGTCCATGAGTCTTTGCAAGTGAAACACAAATTTCTCCTCCTCAGCTCATTCCTTGTATCCACTTCTTTGTTGGTCTTTGGCAGCTCCTTTTGCTACACATTACCTTGCTGAAATGGCCTTCTTTGCTGGCCATAAGGGGCTGTCCTTGGCTGCCCGGAGGGTGAAGATCTAGGCTGCCCAAAAGAAGTTACCCTTTGCTGTCCTAAAGGCAGAAATTTGCCCTTAGGGGCTACGGTTTCAAGATCAAAAGCCTTTTTGATGGCTTCTTGGAGAGAGCAAGGGTTGAAGGCCTTGACCAAACCCTTGAGTGGGTTAGCCAATCCCTCCACAAATAAAACTACAAGTCTCCTCTCTGAAACATCCGGTACCATCACTGAAACTCTCTGAAATTCAGCCACATAATCATCCATGGAAGTATTTTGTTTCAGCTGCGCTAACTCTCTAACATGGATTCCCGGATCAGCCCTATCAAACCTCTCAATCACCCTCATGTTGAACTCATCATATGAGTTGATGAGGTTATGTCCTTGGGTTATCAATCCATGATAACACCATTCATGTGTCGGGCCCTCAAGATGTAAAGTTGCAAACTTGATGGTTTCATCTTCCATCATGGGCCGAATGTATCCACCTTTTGGATCCAAGCTCGATCTTGGTAGACCCATCAGATGTAGTAAATGTGAGCTTCCAAGATCCCTCTGATTATTCCAAGGTCTAGGATCGGCCCTAGGTCCCTCTTTGTTCCTCTTTAGTTGCATGAAGTTGGTGAGGGACATTTCTTCCTTGATTTCTGGTGGAAGAGTCTTGTACTTTACATAACTGGCAGCAATATCATCCATCACTAAATGTTGCACCTCCACCTTAGGTATGATTTTCTCTCTACAAAGGAAATTATGCTAAAAGGACCTAGCTGCATATCCAACAACCATTCTTTGTGTAAGAGGAGTGTTGTTGTTGGCTCCTGAAGTACTTCCCTCACCATTGGGAGGTCGGGATGCATTCATCCCCTGCATGGTGCGAACCATCTCAACCATCATATCTGCCATACGCTCTTGATTTTGAGCAAATCTCTCAAATCTAACACGATCTGCATCTGGATCATCCATATTATTATGCCCTAGTTGTTCAAATCCTTCCAGGGGCTGCTCTGAACCTTTTCTTTTCTTCTCTGGTAATATCTAAACTCTTTGTCACTGCCCACCATGTAGAAGAACCTGCAAACAACTCAATCCCCACAACTCGGGAAGGAGATCATCCTAATAACACTATAATATCCCCTTAGGGCATTAAATAAGAAATTTTGGAAATTCTCACAAACCCTTGCACAAACATATAACAGCAATCTGATTTTTTTTTTTAAAACCATTACCAAAAACAGCAAACTGAAATCTTCAAATATCATCAAACAGGGAATACCCATAAGGGGCAAAGCATCTAGAAATACTCTAGGAACATGAATATGCAAACAAATAATTTTTCCCACCAAAGTCTGAATTTATTTTATTTATTTTTGCAACTGGAAATACAACAGTAAAACAGCTGACCGTATGTTGCTAGAACTGAAGGAAGAAAGGCTGAAAAGGCTGTCCTAGGACAGATTAAGATCTTTGGCAAGCTCTAACACTAAATGCTTGGCCTGAAATACCCGCAATAGTCAACACGAGGATCATTACTTAGAGGATCGGCCAGCCCAAAAATGGCCCAAAAACGCTGCTGTTACACTTCCCAATGCTTCTCACACTAGTTGATGGATGCCCTAGCTGGAATAGGACTGAAAATATGCTCTTTGGTGTGTTCCCTAGCTGTTAAACCCTGAAAACAGCCTTGAATCTGTGTCCTAGCTCCGTAAAACTGATTGTTAGCTCAAGTGTGATCTCTGGATAAGATTACCAATGAGAATGTGAGGGTTTTCGTCCCCAAATTGTCAATACCAATGAGGGTTTTTGTCCTCACTAGCTGAAAGTAGAAGCAAAATGCTCAAGTCATAAAAATGTGTGATAGAAGATGATCAAATGAGCTCCCCTCTCCTCCTTTTATATGTTTTCCTTTAATTCCCAAAGTGGCCAAAGTGGGCCGCTCCATGTGGTAGGTGCACTTTAATTAATTAAAGTGACTTTTTAATTTCTATTCAAGCATTGAGTTCACTTAAAATAGAAAGTACCCTTGTACTTTAGTAATAATGACTTAAATTTCCATTATACATTACTTTTGGCCAACTTAGTCATAATACCATCTTGTTCCCTCTTTTTCCACCCCTTTTAGCCTGTGGGAACAACTGGATGGGCTAAGGGTCTTCAATAAGCACTAAACCCGAGAAGGGGACATTATTGATACTTCTTGGTTTATAAAAACTAATTAGGTGTTATTTATTGATATTTATTTTAGACCTAATGAATTCATATACTTGTGTTATGGGGGTTTATTTGCATGTTTGGTGTGAAATCAATTTATTCATAACACACTTTGATATCTCATCATATCTAATATCAAGAATACAAAGTATAAATTATAAATATTAAAATACAAATCTCAGACAAATACCTATCTAAAATACATCTCTAGTGGTAAGAAACAACACTCCATGCAACACTGAAAAATAAATAACATGGGCTTTGTCCCATATCAAAACATTAAAAAAGGTTTTTAAGCATTACAAAGACTAAAGGACAAGGAATGTACATTCAAAACAGTTTCCACATTTATGGAGAAAATTTTTATAGAAGAAAACTAATTTATTAGGGTAACTTTTATCTTAAAAGTCCGTAACTTTAATTTTAAAAGTCCCTCCCACCACAAAGAAAGTAAACATAAATTACAAATTCAAAACATATAAGATCCATCTTCTGTATTATATTTTAGTTAAATTGTTAATGAATATTTAGAAGGGGGATAGAAAAAATAAGCAAAGTAAAATAAAAATAGTCCTAGCCTAATCTGCTGCCACTTCCACCCGCAATTGCCTGTGCTTGGCTGTCACATTTGGTGTTTTGGTATGTTTTGTTGATACTAATGTTTTTAGCCATGTTTTTCCAGCATGTTCTCTAGTATTTTAAGCTGTGATTTTTCTGGCATGGATATAAGTCCATGAATACCAAACAGCTACCCTTTTATTATAACCATTTATATTTTGCCTTCTAGTTGATTAATATATATGGTGCGTTCCAATAAAAATAATCCTACTGAATTCATAACTTTGCTTAATTTTAGTTGTCAATGTTAACAACTAT
The DNA here is from genome assembly GCA_018340775.1 of Taxus wallichiana var. yunnanensis. Lineage (NCBI taxonomy): Eukaryota > Viridiplantae > Streptophyta > Pinopsida > Cupressales > Taxaceae > Taxus > Taxus wallichiana. The sequence goes on from CM031238.1 coordinate 484,532,088, forward strand.
GACCGTGCAAATACACTATTGCTGGTCTTTTTCTTTGTAATACTTAGACTAAGTTTGGTGTACCAAAATTTAATGGTAAAAACCTATACGACACAATCGACATGGTAAATCAAATGAAAAAGTATTTTGAGAAGACGACGCTTAGAAAAGATGGTGAGAAGGTTAAAATTGAAACATTATATTTAAGCGGAAATGTGCTCAAATAGAATATATGTTGCAAAAAATTAGGAGTTTTACCTACAACTTGGGAACCTTTTATAAATGATTCATAAAAAAACCAATTGCCTAAAACTCATAATTTCATAAGTTACTCTACAAGAAATATATGCAAAAATCATAATTAAGCATGGTTACCTAAGAGACTCTAGGATGGCAAAATGGTAGAATGTAGGAATGGGGTTTCCGAGATGGCCAAAAAATTCCAAATTTTGGGGATGGCGAGGAACAACTAATAAAATAATATATAAAATTTATAAATATTACAAATATAACATGAATAAACTAAAAATTAAAGCTGAATGCCTAGAGGTTGATGCCATTAATTCAATTATTCATTACATAAGACAAAATGGTTTACTTATTGTTTAAATTTCATATTGAGTCATTGACATTAACAAAAATTAGCATCGATTTAAATGAGCAAGCAAATGATGTACAGTGGATACAAGACGTTGTACCACCACCACCACCACCGAGAGAAAATGAGAATGGGCGTATTGAGAGAAAGTATATGTAATGTCCTTTTTTTCCCACTTGAGAGCTATTATTGGGTCTTCTTGCCATTCCTTCACCATGGCAAAGAAGCGAAGATGGAGGAGAACCTTGAGCACCCCTATGATATGTTTTTACGAATATTTTATATTTTCCTTTAGTGTTTTCTTTTTTATACAGGTCGGCCTTTATTTTTTTGTACTTTGGCGCCAATCGAAGGATATGAAAGGAGATCTAAGGCATCATTTGCTATGGAGACTTTGGTGCATTTTATCTTATTCGAGCATTGTGAGCTAGGAGCTCCTTGTTCTTGCATTTGAGGATGAAAACCCTCATATGCGACTTTCCTAGAAGGACGAAAACCCTTCTAAAGGTTGAGTGAAGGACGAAACCCTTCAACTTGACTTGGGGATTGGTGTAAAGGCTGATTTGAGGAGAAAATTGTCATTTTCAGATTGTTCTTGATTTATTTCTAGTGGAGCACCCTGCCTTGAGTAGGGTTTTGGAAATTTGGAGAACTATATGTGCAATTTTGAGTCATAATCTGATTTATCATATTTTCTAAGGTCGGAATCTCAAGTTTGGTGAATTTTTGGGGTTTCTAGGCCCTAGATCTACATTTTTCTTGTGGCTGCAATCAATTGGTTATAATTAATTTCCAGTAGTGTATTTCTTCAGTATTTTCATTGATTTTGGCTCTTGTGGTTGCATAATATATATATATATATATATATATATATATATATATATATATATATATATTGTGGCAATTTGAAGTGTTCATGGTGTTTTGGCATATTTTGTGAAGAGTACAGTTCGCTGATTTTTGCATTTTCAGTCTGCTGCAATTAAAAATCAGATCTAAATATTTTGGGTGTTTGGCTAAATTCCATTGTTTGTGGTTAAACCCTTGAAAGGGTCATTACAGTGGTATCAAAGCACAGATTCTCAAGGGCCTAGGGTTTCAATGGATAAATTAATTGCCGGCCAAGAAAGACTTGGACACCATGGATTTTCTTGCCCTATCTCTCCAGAGGATGATTGAACCTAGGGTTCAAAATGTTGAAGGTAGCTCGAATGGAGCCAATAATGCCAAGCGACCCATTGGATCAGCCCGAGGATCGAGTTTGAAGCCCACTTTCCTTCCTAGAGAGGAGACCATTCCGGAAGAAGAAGCAAGACCTATGGGTGGAAGGAATATTGCAACGAGTTATGAGGAATACATGGCCTTACCAAGGGAGATTCGGGAGGCTATTTCACTTGCCGAGTTCATAAGAGTGAACAAAGGAAGAGCTAGGCATGGACCTAGGTCTCAAACACCTCAAAGGGACTTTCAACATGCCGGGAGAGAGGAAGAGGAGAAGAGCTTCCAAATTGCAATGGCGGAGCAAGAAGAAGAACTCAAAGAACAAGAACAAGGGAAGACCGATATTCAGCATGAAGGTAAAGATTCTTTGAAAATAAATGATGTTTTTGTGGTTTCTAATGATTGCATGTGGCGGCAAGTTGGTGAAAGAAAATCAGATCTACAAGAGGTTCTTGAGGCTACAAATCAGGATGTTCCGGTTGAGAGGCATGCCCTTCAAAAGGAGGTCTCACCTAATACTCATGAGGGTTTTCAGTCTGCTAGAATTTACAAATCAGCGACAAATGGTAAGCAATTTAATTTATTGCATCACCCTCATGATATGTGTTTGCAAGGGTTTGATCATCATAAGCGTTTTTCTAACAAAGATGAGAGGATGAAGGGTACTAAAGGGAAAAATAATCTTTTCCAAGAAGCCCCCATCCATCTTCGAAGCATTCCAAAGATTGGATCAAGGAAGGAAGAATCCTATTTGCATAATTATGGTAATGAAGAGCTTGCTGGATTTTTCAGAACAGCAGTCAATAAAGGGCCATTTATTGGTGTACATGACTCTAGCAAGTACCATGAAGGTGTCCCAAGCAAGTATCAGCAAGATATTGTTGAAGACAAAGCGGAAAGAGCTTCATTTGTTGAATATGAGGTGAAGAAGAAGGCTGATTCCAACTCAGAAATTCTGAGTCACGAGTTTGGGAGTATAGAGGATGTTTCGATCACCCCTCATCCGGCATGGGAAGATGGACATGTGGAGAGTAACTCAAGGTATGATCAGATTTCATATTTATTAACTTCCCCTATGTCGCTACAATATATCCCTTATCTTGAGCAACATGATGAAACTAATGGGAAGATGAGTGGTAAGCAAGCTAGGCATTATTTTTATAATCAAGATTGTATGAATCAGCTTGCTATGGTTTCATGGGATCCAAGTTACTCTCAAGATTGCCACTTTTGGATATATGTGGAGGTTATGGATAATTCATCCAATGAACATACAAATTCAGCCTCATGGAATACAATTCAACTTGCTACAAGGTATGCAATAATTCAGTTTTCATAAACCAAGGTGAAGTAATGTGTCATGCCTTTGTTTGGGATTGGTTCTCAAAAGAATGCCTTGCAAGAATGCCTAATGAGACACGGATTCTATGGAAGTTTTGTGGTATAAGTCTTCCTTGTAACATGGTTAAGAGTAGCTTGGAAAATGAGAACCGAATCATTGTGGGAGTTGTCTCAAATCTAGTGACTGTTATGATCAACACTTTCAGCTGGTTTCACATTCTTTTTGCAGCCTTCAAGGGGTTTTTGATCACAAGGAGTGCCCTTCTCCTAGCCACATGGACAAGGTAAGAGTAACTTTCACAAGATATTTGTTGGCCACTACGATTTTGAATCTAAGCAATAAAATGCAATGCTACAACCATGATGAAATGTCTTTCCCAATTAATTTGGGTTGTGCTTATCTTCTCAGGGAAGCAATAGAGGGGCAGGTTTGGAGACATTCTTCTCAATTGAAATTGTGTGTAAGAGGATTCACTCGTTGAGAACAAGTATGGCTAATGTTCCAACCTATGTGGGATTGTTTGGGATGAAATTTTGGCCAAAGTATGGTTGTTATAATTGCATATCAGCACTCATAAATTCTGATCCGAACTACAAAAAAACTGATTGGGCCAGATTGGGAGAAATTTTTGGGTGCCAAGGTAATCATTATTACAGCTGTTGTAATTTGGTTTCATTCGCTGTCCGCAACCATTTCAACTCCTTGTCCATTCTTTTGACAACCGGAGATGGGTCTCTCACCATGAGGTTAAAAGGTTTGCAATCTACGATCACTATTGATGTGTTTTCAGCTGCTATACTTTTGATTTTGAGAAATACATTACATGGTTACAGCAATGTTTGGGACAGCCGGGATGAATCTTCAAATACCCATCACTTGAGAGGAGAAAATGAGATAATTGCAAGCATTGAAAGAGTGCTTGTCACCATACCCATGAGGCATGAAGAAGCAATGATGGAAGCAACTTTTGTTTTCATTGATAAGTTTATTCCATGTGTAGATAAAGGTGTTGAACAAGAAGAGCAGCTGAGTTTGTTTCTCACCCAATCACATGGGAGAGCCTATGGGGTTTCAGCTGAAGATGGTGAGTTTGTGGTACTTGTTTGGGTACCTAATACTTCTACATCTATCATATTACTAAATCTCACATGGGTTTGTCATATTTATATCATTTTTTTGCTGCTAATCACAATAATTTCAGTCACGAACAATGGTGTCCATGTGCAATTTAAGAAGGTTTCCTTGCATGACAAGGATAGTGGTGAAGCTCCACTAGTGAAGACACTCTCCCAAGCCACCCTAGTGCTAAATTGGATGGAATCCCAAGAGACTTACTACTGTTATGATTTATTTTCAGCCTACATGCAAACTATGTTGAATGATGTTCTCATGATCCGGATAGAAGGCTCCATTGAGGGAGAACATGTAGGTATAGGTGATGGAATGAGTAGACTCCAAGCATTTGATTTTGATATTGAGTATGTGAAGGGAAAGCATAATGTGGTTGTGGATACTCTATCAAGGATGCCACCTTCATCATTAGAGGATGTGGGACTTCATAATGAAGGGAAAGAAGAAGATGGGACAACGGATACATTGGGTTTGCAATTGTTTGGGGACAAACAATTTTGGGAAGGGAGGATTGAAATGTCACTTTTTCCCACTTGAGAGCTATTATTGGACTTCTTGCCATTCCTTCTCCATGGCAAAGAAGCGAAGATGAAGGAGGAGAACATTGAGCACCTATATGATATGTTTTTACTAATATTTTATATTTTTCTTTAATGTTTTCTTTCTTATACAGGTCAGCCTTTCTTTTTCGTACTTTGGTGCCAATTGCAGGATATAAAAGGAGACCTAAGGCATCATTTGCTATGGAGACTTTGTCACATTTTATCTTATTGGAGAATTGCGCGCTAGGAGCTCCATGTTCTTGCATTTGAGGACAAAAACCCTCATATGCGACTTGCGTAGAAGGACAAAAACCCTTCTAGAGGTTGAGTGAAGGATGGAAACCCTTCAACTTGACTTGGGGATTGGTGTAAAGGCTGATTTGAGGAGAAAATTGACATTTTCAGATTGTTATTGATTTATTTCTAGTGGAGCGACCTACCTTGAGTAGGGTTTTGACATTTGGTGAACTATGTAATGTCCCTTTTTCTCACTTGAGAGTTGTTTGGTCTTCTTATCATTCCTTCTCGGTGGCAAAGAAGAAAAGAAGATGGAGGAGAACATTGAACTTCCATTTGATATGTTTTTACTAATTTTTAATATGTTCTTTTAGTGTTCTCTTTCTTATAATAGGTTGGCTAGTTTTTAATTAATTAATGGAAGCTAATGAAGGAAAAGAACATCTTTAAGAGGTCGGTCTTGCTATTCCAAGCCTTGGCGCCAAAAGGAGGATATAAAAGAAGATTAGAGGCATCATTTGCATCTAGACTTGGCGCATTTTATTCTACTTGGGCATTGTGAGCTTGTTGCTCCATGTTCTTGCACTTGGGGACGAAAACCCTCATGTGTATTTGCCTAGAAGGACGAAAACCCTTCTAGAGGTTGAGTGAAGGACGAAAACCCTTCATCTTGACTTGGGATCGAAGTATAAGGTTGATTTGGAGAGATATATTTCATTTTCAGATTTTATTTGGCTTCCTACATGTGGAGCGACCTACCTTGAGTAGGGTTTATGTGGTTTGGTGAACATATTTTTGCATTTTCATATCATAATATCATTTGACATATTTTATAAGGCGAAATCTGCATTTTCATGATTTTTGGAGAAGTTTAGCTATTTTTTCTAGCCCTCGGTTTGGCTAGTCTGCTTTTGATCTTAAATAATTAATTCCAGTTGTGAAATTGATATTTCATCCATTTTTGATGTATTTGTGATTCATAAATATTGTCATGGATAGAATAATTATTTTGTGGCATTATTTGTTGATTTGCATGGTGAAAGGTGGACTTGAATTCCATAAACAATTCGCTGCCTTGGTAGTTTGCAGATTTCAGATTTATTTCAGTTGTTGGTTATAAAAATCAGATTTGGAGATCTTTGGTTTTGAGCTAATTTCCTATTTCTTTGGTCTAAACCCTTGAAAGGGTCATTACAGTGGTATTAGAGCTCGGATCTTCAAAGGCCAAGGGTTTCGGTGAAAGAAAACTCTCAAGGAGCCAAAGTTGACAAATTAATTGCCAGCCAAAAGAGACGTGCGGACTCCATGGATTTTCTTGCCCTCTCTCTCTAGAGGATGATTGAACCTATGGTTCAAAATGTTCAAGGTAGCTCGAATAGAGCCAATAATGCCAAGCGACCCATTGGATCAACCCGAGGATCGAGTTTGAAGCCCACTTTCCTTCCTAGAGAGGAGGCCATTCCGAAGAAGCAAGACCTATGGGTGGAAGGAATATTGCAGCAAGTTATGAGGAATACATGGGCTTACCAAGAGAGATTCGGGAGGCTATTTCTCTTGCCGAGTTCATAGGAGTGAGCAAAGGAAGAGCTAGGCATGGACCTAGGTCTCAAACACCTCAAAGGGACTTTCAACATGCCGGAGAGAGGAAGAGGAGAAGAGCTTCCAAATTGCAATGGTGGAGCAAGAAGAACTCAAAGAACAAGAACAAGGAAAGACCGATATTCAACATGAAGGTAAAGATTCTTTGAAAATAAATGATGTTTTTGTGGTTTCTAATGATTGCATGTGGCGGCAAGTTGGTGAAAGAAAATCAGATCTACAAGAGGTTCTTGAGGCTACAAATCAAGATGTCCCGGTTGAGAGGCATGCCCTTCAAAAGGAGGTCTCACCCGATATTGATGAGGGTTTTCAATCTGCTGAGTTTACAAATCAACGGCAAATGGTAAGCAATTTAACTTATTGCATCACCCTCACAATATGTGTTTACAAGGGTTTGTTCATCATAAGCATTATTCTTACAAAGATGAGAGGATGAAGGGTAACAAAGAGAAAAATAATCTTTTCCAAGAAACCCCCATCCATCTTCAAGACATTCCAAAGTTGGGATCAAGGAAGGAAGAATTTTTTTTGCATAATTATTGTAATGAAGAGCTTGCTGGAATTTTCAGAACAACAGTCAACAAAGGGCCATTTATTGGTGTACATGACTCCGGCAAGCACCATGAAGGTGTCCCAAGCAAGTATCAACTAGATATTGTTGAAGACAAAGTGGAAAGAGCTTCATTTGTTGAATCTGAAGAGAAGAAGAAGGCTGATTCCAACTCAGAAATTCTGAGTCACAAGATTGGGAATATGGAGGATGTTTCGATCACTCCTCATCCGGCATGGGAAGGTAGATATGTGATGGACAACCCAAGGTATGATGGAAATCACACTTTATCTTCTTTTATATTGCTGCCATACTTATATCCTTTTGGGAAAGTTGTTAAAGATCATATGCCAAGTTTTGATGATGATATGAAGAACTTGTGGGATGACACATGGCATTTAGATATCTCCTTGCAAGGGTACATGGTTCCGGTTGACCTCTTGCATTGTAGAAAGGAAGATTATGATATTCTTACCCCATGCACATGGTTAAAAGAAATTTTGAGGAAGGATTATTTTGAAATCATTATGTATGCTAACAAGGTTGTGAAGGATTCTACCTTCCAAGGACAAGGAGCCACTAGTTTGATTAATGGTGAAGACACTCATGGTTCTATTAATGAGTGCTTGGTGGCAAAAGTGGGATTGAAGGTTGAAGGTTTCAAAGGTCTCATTGTGAAATTAGCGGATGGTCACTCTATGCAACATACCAAGTGGTGTCCTCTACTCCAAATTGCATTCGAACCATCTAAGGTATGTGTTGATTTCTATGTGATGGCCGATTTGGGTATTGTCCTTGGAGTTCAATGCTGGCATTCATTGGGAGAGCTCACTCTCAACTATCAAAGCATGGAAATAAGCCTCATGGACAAAGGTAAAAAGATCTCTTTGCAAGCTATGCTTCTGGAAACACTTGAAATTTGTTATTTGGTGGAAGATACCATTTCATGGGAGTCACATTTCTGTTCTTTATCAAAACTTACAGCAGATTGGAAGTCACTAATTTCAGCTGAGTATGTAAAGAACAAGTTTTATAATGGTGTGTTTGATGGAGAAATAAGTAAAGGAAAATATGAGGTGTTGGTTGGGCTTATCCTTTACCAAAACCGAGTCTATTTGGTACTCGAATCATGGGTGAAGAACAGAATCTTGAGGGCTATTCATGATACTCCATGGGCTGATCATCCGAGCCACTTCATCAGACAAAACAAAGCTGAAGGTAAAAATTTCAATTTTTCTCCTTGCTTATGGAGTTTGATGAAAGGGGATGCTAATATGACATGTTTAAGGAAGCATAAGATTGAAGGGTATTCCAAATTTTCCTCTATGGATTGTTAACCCACGATTCCATGAGAGACCCAATAAAAGTAAGGGCAAAGGGAAACAATTATGATAAACTTGCAGCTGTTCACATGGTCACCAAAGAGGAGAATGATGGTTTTATCTTTCAATTTCATGATCCCATGATGAGGTATGGATTTGGCTTAGACTACCTTGTTTTCATTTCAGCTGAGTCACACAATGTTTGGGGGTATCTAGAGATTCAAAATTTAGAGGAGTTTGCCCTCAAAAGTCACATGGAGTATGAGCTCCACTTGAAGAATGATACAATCAGAATTTATGGGTAAGCTAGGGAGGCTGATTTTCTCAAACTTAAGGCCAAGATGACTGCTGATTTTATTTGTAAGCCTGTTGTTCCTAAGTTTTCAGCATATGTAAATCAAATTTCAGTCCTTACTTTATTCATGGAGTTGCTTTTCCTTGTAAGATTTCAGTTTGGTAGTTGTTATACCATGATTATAGGATTGAATTTGCAAGAATCAGATTTGGGGCTGCCACTAACAATCATAAACAGCGGTGTATTTTCATTTTTTGAGAGCATTCTGTCATGGCATAATGAGGAAGGGAGATTTCGGTTGAATGGAATAATAAAATCACACCATGGTATACTATTTTCAGATTTGCACATTCTGATTTTTGAAGGAACAATACAAGATTACAGCTCTTATGGGGCTACACTATTGAAATTAAGGGAAAGCCTAATGCGCTTGCGGATGCTTTATCAAGGATGTCGCTTCCTACTTAATTAGAGGATGCGGAACTTCAAAGTGAAGGGAATGAAGAGTTCACGTCAGCAGATACATTAGGGGTTGCAATTGCTTGGGGACAAGCAATTTTGGGAAGGGAGGACTATAACGTCCCTTTTTCCCACTTGAAAGTTGTTTGGTCTTCTAGCCATTCCTTCTCTATGGAAAAGAAGAGAAGAAGATGGAGGAGAACATTGAGCTTCTATTTGATATGTTTTTACTAATTTTTAATATGTTCTTTTAATGTTTTCTTTCTTATAACAAGTCGGCTGGGTTTTAATTAGTTAATGGAAGTTAATGAAGGAAAGGAACACTTTTAAGAGGTCGGTCTTGCTATTCCAAGCCTTGCACCGAAAGGAGGATATAAAAGAAGATCACAGCATCATTTGCATCTAGACTTAGCATTTTATTCTACTTGAGCATTGTGAGCTTGTTGTTCCATGTTCTTTTACTTGGGGACAAAAACCCTCATGTGTATTTTCCTAGAAGGATGAAAACCCTTCATCTTGACTTGGGATCGAAGTATAAGGCTGATTTGGAGAGATGTCTTTCATTTTTCAGATTTTTTTTGGCTTCCTACATGTGGAGCAACCTACCTTCAATAGGGTTTATGTGGTTTGGTGAACATATTTTTGCATTTTCAGATCATAATATCATTTGGCATATTTTATAAGGCCGGAATCTGCATTTTCATGATTTTTGGTGAAGTTTAGCTATTTTTTCTAGCCCTTAGTTTGGCTAGTCTCATTGTTGATCTTAAATAATTAATTTTAGTTGTGTAAATTGATATTTCATCCATCTTTTGATGTATTTGTGATTCATAAATATTGTCGTGGATAGAATAATTATTTTGTGGCATTATTTGTTGATTTGCATGGTGAAAGGTGGACTTGAATTCCATAAACAGTTTGTTGCCCTAGTAGTTTGCAGATTTCAGATTTATTTCAGTTGTTGATTATAAAAATCAGATTTGGAGATCTTTGGTTTTGAGCTAATTTCCTATTTCTTTGGTCTAAACCCTTGAAAGAGTCATTACAAACTATATGTGCAATTTTGATTGATACTCTAATTTATCATATTTCTAAGGCCGGAATCTCAAGTTTGGTGAGTTTTGGGGTTTCTAGGCCCTAGATCTACATTTTTCTTGTGGCGACAATCCATTGGTTATAATTAATTTCCAGCAGTCTATTTCTTCATTATTTTCATTGATTTTGCCTCTTGTGGATGCATAATATATATAAAAATTGTGGCAAGTGAATTTGAAGTGTTCATGGTGTTTTAGCATATTTTGTGAAGAGTACAATTCGCTGATTTTTGCATTTTTAATCTGCTGCAAATAAAAATCAAATCTGAATATTTCGGTGTTTGGCTAAATTCCATTGTTTGTGGTTAAACCTTTGAGAGGGACATTACAATATCGAGATTGAAAATAAGAAAGATGAAAATTGTAATTTCCTTTTTCCCACCCAAGAGATGGAAATTGGTCTTCTTGCCATCCCTTCTCCGTGGAAAAGAAGAGGAAAAGAAGGAGAAGACTAAAAGTTCTTTATAATATATATTTTATCTATCACTTTTTATATTTCTTTAAGTGTTTTATTGCATTATCCAAGTCGGTCTTGTTCTAATTGTGCATTTGCACCAAATGGAGGTTATAAAGGGAGCTTTAAGGCATTCATTTGATCATCTATTTTTGGCGCAATTTATCTAAAAGGGAAAAGTTAGCTTTGGAGCTACTTGTTCACCACTTGAGGACGAAAACCCTCTTGTGAGGTCACATAGGAGGACGAAAACCCTTCTTGTGGCTTGAGGGAAGGACGAAAACTCTTCTCAAGGCATTGAAGACATTCTTAAGGGCTGATTGGTAGAAGATCATGGCAAATTCCTCATTGTATGCATTTATTCCAAGGGGTGCAACTTGCTTGGAGTAGGGTTTTGATACCCTAGAGGACTATTTTGGGCTTCTTTCAATTGTAATCTGATTTTGCTTAATTTTAAAGGCTAGAATCTCAAATTTGGGGATTTTTAGAGGTCTCCAAACCCTAGATCTACATTTTCAAAGTTGTTGTTCTGAACTGGTTATTATTTACTTTCCAACAGTGAGTTTATTCATATTTCTATCAATTATGGCTCCTAAAATTGCATAGAATATGTGTAAATTTTGTGGCAAGTGAATATCAAGTTTTGCATGGTGTTTTGGCATATTTCTCTATAGTACAGTTCGCTGTTTTTTCACATTTTCAGACTGCTGTCATAAAAATCAGATTTGGTATTTTGTGGTATTCGGTCAAATTCTTCACTTGTGGTTGAAAACCATAGAAAGGAACATTACAATGGTATCAGAGCATGGATTCTCAAAGGCCTAGGGTTTCAATGGACAAATGGATGAAGGTGCAAGAAGGTATTTTCAATGAAGAGCCTAGGGTTTCGAAAGTCAAGAAGGTAACTCTCTTTGAGGAATATCAAGCTCTTCCGGAGAAGATCCATGATGCCCTAACATTTTCAAAGTTCATAAATTTGGAAACAGAAAGAGTGGGCATTGGAACTCGGTCCAAGCCCCATGGCATGCACAAGGGTTTTGGGGAAAATACCCCTACCCTAGTGAAAATGAGCTTGTTGAAGAAGAGAACATAACCCCAAGTTCATTGGGAGATGATGGGCATGCTTATTGCCCTAAGGACAAGAAATTGGATGTTAAATCGCAGCAGCAAGTCATTGAGAAGGGGCAGCCCTTGGGAGGGTTAAAAACCTCCAATCCTCTTGCCACACTTGATCACTTGGATGGGTCTCCTAACAACACCTTGGTGACACAAGGGTTTAATGAAATTGTGGAACACGAGCCAAGGAAGGAGGAACACAGTATTCCAGATTTGCACCATGGAGGAAAAGAGCCATGAAGAATGATTCAGCCCCTACCTCCATTATTGCTCCAGATGGTCAACATGGTGAAGTAAGTATTGATCATTGTTTGACTAATAATGATGATATTTTTGCATTTGATGAATTTATAGATGAAAGAGGGGGTTGTGAACAAGAAAAGGTAGTGATAGGGATGGATGGAACCCATTTCCCAAGTGGAAATGATAAAAGTCAGCTTGCTGGTCCGTTTATAACAGCGGACAATAAAGAACCCAAAGACGAAAAATTAAACTTGGGTAAGAGCCACCAAGATATTCCAAGTACATGTGAACAAGGTATGATGGTTGTGCAAAGGGAGGAAGCTCCAAGTATCAAAGAGGATAAGGAAAAGAGAAATGAAAGTCTTGTTGCAAGTCCAAGGATTGAATACATTTCAAATTTATTGCTACCTAGTTCACCCTCACATGGAGTTGTTGGTTTGTACATAACAACAATAAAAGGTCGTTTGAGGGAGATATCAACCTTATGAAAGCACAAGGACATGGGGGAATTGACAAGCAAGCATCAAGCAAAGATATAGTGAAGGTAAGCACCCGGAAAGCAAAAGATCATGAAGGTAAGGTGTTTTTGAAATATTGTTTGCATGTTGATTTAAACTCAGAATTTCTGAGTGTTATGGGCAGCCCTTGGCATGGAGGTATTTCAGTTTTGGCCTATGCATCAATTCAGATTTTTTACCATGAGTGGATGGTTAGGAATACTCATGTTTCATATATGATGTGTCCTCTTTTGTCACTAATGATTGAACACCTTTGTGCACATCATACTTCATGGGGTAAAGAGGTAAGGAGTGTTATTTTTTGCAAAGGACATCATTGCTTGGGTAAAGATAAGGTTCATTACATAGAAGTATTTTCAAATTGTGATGATGAGGATAGCAATGAGGATGAAATTAGGCATGATGGCATATTGGGAAAAGATTTGGAAAAGGTAACTAGCACTCTTGCCACTTTAGTAGGAGCACCAAGTTACAACTCTTTTATTATTGAAGGTGATCTACATGGGCACATGGTCACAATTTTGTTTGATGGAGGGGCTACTCATAATTTCATAAATGCATGCTTGGTTTCAAATCTGAAATTGATGGTTGAGGACTTCAAAGGCTTCATTGTTAGGATAGCGGATGGGTACTCTATGCAATGCACAAAAAGGTGTTCTCAACTCCACATCACCATGAGATCATATGAGGTATGTGCTGATTTTTTGGTGATTGATATGGCTGAGTTTGACATCATATTTGGAGTTCAATGGTGGCATTCATTGGGAGAGCTCACTCTCAACTATCAAAGCATGAAGATAAGCCACATGGACCAAGGGAAAAGAGTCTCATTGCAAGGTATACTTCCTAGCACTTCCCAAATTAATTATTTGATAGAGGAGGGCATTTCATGGGAATCATATTTCTGTTCTTTATCAAAAATTACAGCGGATTGGAAGTCACTAATTTCAGCTGAGTATGTAAAGAACAAGTTTGCTAATGGTGTGTTTGATGGAGAAATAAGTAAGGGGAAATACAAGGTGATGGTTGGGCTTATCCCTTACCAAAACCAAGTCCATTTGGTACTTGAATCATGGGTGAAGAATAGGATCTTGAGGGTTGATCATGATACTCCATGGGCTAATCATCCGGGCCACTTCATGAGACAAAACAAGGGTGAAGGTAAGAATTTCAGTTCTTCTCCTTGCCTATGGAATATGATGAAAGAGAATGCTAATATGATGTGTTTTAGGAAGCATGAGTTTAAAGGGAATTCTATATATTCTCTCTATGGATTATTAACCCATGATTCAATGAGAGAACCAAACGAAGTATGGTCAAAGGGAAACCATTGTGGTAAACTTGCAGTTGTTCACATGGTCACCAAAGTGGAGAATGATGGTTCTAATTTTCAGTTCTATGACCCCATGATGAGGTATGGTTTTTGCTTAGACCGTTTTGTTTTCATTTCAGCTGACTCATACAATGTTTGGGGGCATCTAGAGGTCCAAAATTTAGAGGAACTTTCCTTCAAAAGTCACATGGAGTATGAGTTCCACTTGGAAAATAATGAAATCGGAATTCCTAGGTATGTTAGGGAGGCTGATTTTCTCAAACTTAAGGCCAAGATAACTGCTGAATTTAATTGTGGGTCTGCTGCTCCTAAATTTTCAGAATATGCCAATCAAATTTCAGTCCTTACTTTATTCACAGGGGTTGCTTTCGTTTGTGAGATTTCAGTTTGGTAATTGTTATATCATGATTAGAGGATTGAATGTGCAAAAATCAGAATTGGGGCTGCTACTAACAGCCATGAACAGCGGTATATTTGCATCTTTTGAGTGCATTCCTTCATGGAATATTGAGAGAGGAAGATTTCAGCTGAATGTAGGAATAATTTCAGATTATGATGTATCATTTTCAGACTTGTACATTCTGATTTTTGGAGGAGAGATGCATGATTACAGTTGTTTTTGCACTGTTGAAATGAAGTGGAAGCAAAATGTGGTTGCGGATGCCTTGTCTAGGATGCCACCTTCACCATTGGGAGATGAAGACTTTCAAAGGGAAGAAGAAGAAACAGTTGGGGCAGCGAATGTGATGAGTTTGCAATTGCTTGGGGACAAGCAATCTTGGGGAGGGAGGACTGTAATGTCCCTTTTTCCCACCTAAGAGCTGGAAATTGGTCTTCTTGCCATTCCTTCTCCATGGCAAAGAAGAGGAAAAGAAGGAGAAGACCCTGAGTTCTTTATAATATATTTTATCTAACAATTTTATATTTCTTTTAGTGTTTTATTGCATTATCCAAGTCGGCCTTGTTCTAATTGTGCATTGGTGCCAAATGGAGGTTATAAAGGGAGCTTAAAGGCATTCATTTGAACATCTATTTTTGGCGCATTTTATCTAAAAGGGAAAAGTTAGCTTTAGAGCTACTTGTTCACCACTTGAGGACGAAATACCTCTTGTGAGGTCACATAGGAGGAAGAAAACCCTTCTTGTGGCTTGAGGGAAGGACGAAAACCCTTCTTGTGGCTTGAGGGAAGGACGAAAACCCTTCTCAAGGCATTGAAGACATTCCTAAGGGCTGATTGGTAGAAGATCATTGCAAATTCCTCATTGTATGCACTTATTCCAAGGAGTGCGACTTGCTTGGAGTAGGGTTTTGATACCCTAGAGGAATATTTTGGGCTTCTTTCAATTGTAATCTGATTTGGCTTATTTTAAAGGCTGGAATCTCAAATTTGGGGATTTTGGGCAGTCTCCAAACCCTAGATCTACATTTTCAAAGTTGCTGTTCTGAACTGGTTATTATTTACTTTCCAACAGTGAGTTTATTCATATTTCTATCAATTATGGCACCTAAAATTGCATAGAATATGTGTAAATTTTGTGGCAAGTGAATATCAAGTTTTGCATGGTGTTTTGGCATATTTCCTATAGTACAGTTTGCTGTTTTTCACATTTTCACACTGCTATCATAAAAACAGATTTGGTATTTTGTGGTATTTGGTCAAATTCCTCACTTGTGGTTGAAAACCATGAAAAGGAACATTACAAAAATCCATTAGAGCAATCTAATTTATGTAACCATGGTGACAGTTCCAGTAAAGTTATTAATGTGTTGTCTACCACTATTAGCTCAAGTTAAAACACTATCATAACCACAAGTGGCACACAAACAAATAGAAGAAAGAGATTTCTTGATGCTAGAAAAAACATGAGATACCAAAAGTAACTGTCTGAATCATCAAAATGGTCCTATCAAAAGCATTCAATGATGGTGGTTTATGTGTACAATATAACACCTGAGAAAATGCAGAGGAACTGGGGAAACCAGCACTCATACCTGTAGATTTCAGATTGATATTAGCTAATCAAGAGAAGATTACTCCCATGGACAAGCAAATGATGTGCAATGGATACAAGAGGTTGTATTTCTTTATTATTTTGTTTAGAAAAAATGTTGCACCATATGGAAAGCCAGGATGTCCCTCAATCATCCCGGGATGTCACAGCATCCTCTCTTGGTCAAAGCACCCAAGACATCCCGAGTATGTTCCTGAAACTTAGGGAATGCCCTTAGGACGTTCCCTTCAATTGTTCTTTTAGGGCAGGACGTGGAAGGGACGTTTTGTTCCCATCCCCAAGCACTGAAACGTCCCCAAACGTCCAAGACAACTTGGGGATGGGGGTGCACGTCCCCACATAACACTGTAATTAAGAGTATTAAAAATGAAATAGAGACACTAAAAGTGGAATCGAAAATTTGAAACACAGAAATTCAACAATGCCCAAAATCAAAGACAATTTTAAATTAATAAAGTGGAGAACATTGATAAAAACCCTATCCTAAAATGATATAGGGAATCTACATCTTCATAATCATAATCCAACCCACATTGAAACTAAGAGTCTGCATAAAAATAAATGAATTACGACAAAAAAACTCAATATCCTATCAACTTCTAATTCATATTTGCCTCTGATCGGGTTATACCCTAGAACCTAAGTGGCCCCGATGGAAGTCGTTTGTATTCAATAGAGGCCTAGGTTCGAATCTGGAGTGGGGTAGGGTTGTACACCTTATTGAACTATATGTCGTGAATGAAAGATCAAATCCCTTGTGGGCTTCCACAAGGGTCTCAAGCACCAAATTGGTGTCTCGCTTGCGAAGACCTAAAACCAACCTTTCCTTTTAATATATGCCCGGTAGTCCATGTTTATGCAAAAATGCCTTATTGATTCAAAATATTCGTATTAAATGAGATGTCATTGGTTCCACGAAGAAAATACCCATTAGACACTTCTAAAGCTGAAATCAACGATCGATATTGTGGACTTGCTGAAAAATACCTCCAAATGGCACCAAATTAGGTGATGAACCAAGAGCTTTTGACCAAATGGCAATACCATTATCTTACTGAAGATATAATGCTTTCCCTATTTTACTACCAAGACCATAATGATAGATAACTTTAATGACAACATAAATGACACTAGCATTGAAAGTAAACCAAAACCTAAAGTTGGATTGCATGTCGCATATCCAGAAAAATATTGAAATGCTAAAGGAACAACCACATGTTTCAAATCAGCCTTAACAACAAGACCACAATCGCAAACCCCGAGTTTGATGATACCAATTGTTAACGCCAAGCAAAAGTTGCACCTTTTTTAATCATCATGGAAGATTCAGACTTTTGGGCTAACATGGGAATGTCTTCAAAGTGTGGAACCTAGCTCCTTGAATCATTTGCCTGCTAGGGTTTCTAATATTTTTCAGATCTGCTGTCATAAAAATCAGATTTCTCTCAATTGGGATTTGTGTTAATTCTTTATTTTTCAGTTTAGCCCTAGAAAGGGGCATTACATGACTAGAACCCTAGTGTCTAGATCTCCTTCTATCACCCCCTCATGACTCTCACAACATGGAAAAGAATGCATGTGCCCTTCCTTTCATGTCACAAAAATTGTGCCTTTCGCAACTGTATTTTTCTTTTGGTGCATTCCACTGACTGGAAAGTGCTAAATATCACCTTCGACTGATTTTGCCTTTTTTCTGGAGACTAGTGAACTGTCTAAAACCCTTTTGTGACTGTATTAAAACTTTTGAAAAGGTTTAAAACCCTTACGTGATTGTATGAAAGCCTTGAAATAGTCTGAAATATGGATGCAGAGTTTGTCTTGCACCCTATCAGAAATTCATAACTGTTATTAGTAGCCGAATATTTATGGCAGAATTCGCAACTATTATTAATGGCTTGAATTGCAACTTTAGGGCTGTGCCTTTAATGGCAATTAAAACTCCCGTCTGTGTCCTTGCTCAAACTGTATGTCCTCAACTTTCTCGGTTTGCAGATCCCTTTGAAGCCATTTCTTCCCCTGCCAAAAGCCTCAAGCTTTGCTAGATTAAAGGCCCAATAAGCTTTGCTTGTACATCCTCACAATCAGTTGCATCAATTTTTAAAATATTTCCCGCCTCTTGCAATAAAAGCCACAAGCATTCACTAAAATTAACATTGAATCCTTACCAACGATGAGGCTCGAGAGGAGCTTTAGGATTAAAGCTTCAACTTTAAATTAAAGGTTGGGGTTCTCAAAATGAAAGTGCAGTGGAAATACCAATAAGCAACATCAAGTGTATCATTAAATAGGAGAGTTAAGAAAAGAAAGATGAAGACTTACAGCAATGTTGTTCAAATGAAATCCAAGAAAGGATAAAGCTTTGAGCAAAATGATAAGAATCAATCAAAATTGATGACGAAGATGTTCTTGAAGAGATTCCTATTTCAAGAGAGGCTTGCATCATCCTCAAGAGCTGAATTTAACATATGTAATGGATACTGCTCCTACAGTTACTCCCAAAAATGAGGGTGAATCTTCCTCACATTAACCCCAAGCCTCCTACTACATCTCAACCCTTTTCCTATTGGAGGTATGTACGGGATGAGCGCACATGCAAGAGCCTCCTTGGCTCCTGCCTTTAACAGATTTGGTATCTCCCACCAGTCCCTTCAATCTAATCTAAATGAATATAATATTGATTCTCTCCCATGGCTCTGGAATTCAGCCTCAAAGAGTCGTCACTTCTTGTGGACCACCATCCCTAGGATTGAAAGAAATCATGCTCATCAGATTCATCCAAAGGATAATCGGCCAAGTCCTCTCAACACATCAGAAATCTATAGATGTTACCCAAATTTTCTTTCTGCTATCATTGATGTGACCTGCATCTTGCAAAACTCAAACAACACATAAAAGACAAGCGTCCACAAACCCTATCTAGAGAGTTGTCTGGACAGAATTCTTCACATTGTGTAGAAACAAAAAGAGAGAAGTGAAGCAATCGATATAAGCGTCGAGTATATGGACATGGTTATCAAGCAACATCAATAGAGACTCAGAGCTGTTGATGGTCTCCTGATTCCTGAAATCTCCTAGTAAGGAATTGTGGAGATGATTCAGGAGCAAGATGTGGCCCAAAAGATGAATGGGTGAGATGCATCACAAGCATGCTAAAAGTGCTCACCATCCCAAAACACAGGCAATGCATGCTGAGAGTTCTACTAAAACTACCATTAGGGATTTGCAGACAGACATATCTCTCCAAATAGGGCCCTTTCTGTTGAGATCACTCCAAACTGGTCACCTAGGAGGGCTTAGGATGATGCAACCTCAGCCAATCCCCCTCCAGGAGATTCTCACTACAAAGTTGATATATGGAAAAATTTCGTCATTTTGAAAAAGGCTTGGAATGCATTTCTCTAATAAATATGTGACCTGCCAGAAGTGTAATCATGATTAGTAATTCAGTAATAAATATTATCAATGGACATATTCTATGTTTCAGAAGGCGTGTTAGGGGCCATAACAATATGTGGTCTAGTTCCATCAGTAGGAGGTATAATACTCTAGTGAGCATATCCTATGTAAACTTTTATAGAAATTGTAGGTCGGGAGGATGATCTTTAAAAGCCAAAAGTCTATATATTTCTGAACTGTTACAATGCAGCATCTTGAGAACTTGGCAATTCAGATATTTTGTTTTATCAGGAGACTGGATACTGTAACCCATTTTTGTTACATTACTGTAAATCATTCCACGAATCAAGAATAAGCAAAGACATATTCCAGGATCAACTATATTCAGAACGCCCTAAGTGCATTTCTCTTTACAGAGTACAGATATCAACCAAAGATACTTGTAGACATATTTTGAACAAACGCAAATCTTATAGACTATTATTAAGGATGGCATAAGAACCATTCTACAAACTGACTTCTTGATCAGATCCATTTGCAATATGATTCAGATTTTTTAAAATATTTTTACATTTCTAAATATCTTAACAATAACAATTCATCCAAGTGTTTTTGTTACAGTCACCTGTCTATTCTAGAAGAACAATATAAACTAGGTATTTAATTTATGAGCATAGAACAATAAATATGGTTAGCTACGTTAATTTGACAAAGTAGCAAATTGAATAACACAGATAACAAACCAAAACACCATGAATAGACGAATTCCCTTTCAAGAAGATACAAAATGAAGTAATATAGTCAGCTACAAAAATTGATATTGTAAAACATTTTATTGAAGGACAACAAACTAAAACAAGGTAAGTGGAATTTTTCTTGTCAAGTATAACAAATTCATGTAATATTGTAATGAAACCATGTGACTTTGAACATCTAGAGAATCAAGTTTACCTCATTGTAATGATTTCCTGATATGCTTATGAAGGGATGAATATTTCTTAGAAATGCCTTCCCAGTGTTGAGAGATTCTCCAATGCCAGGCAATCTTCCAGACATGCTTAAATCCAATTTTTGAGGCTGCAATGTATTATTTATCTCTTCTTTATCACCAGTATCAATAGCTTCTACATTCTCATCATCGGCATGAGCAGCCATGCCAGTAGAGGGTACACTGAGTCCCAAATCCCACCCTTTTACCTGTCCAGAATGGAAAGAAAATCAATCTGGTAATATGATGAAAGCAATTCCTTATCACATGATGATAAATCTAATAAACAATCTCTATAAAAAGTGTACCTTCTCTACTGGTACACTAATAGGCGAAAGAGAACCATCACTAAGACTCTTTCCTTTGCTGGGTTCATCCTCGAACTTATTTGCTGTCAAATTTCCCTCTTTGTTATCTAATACTTGTGCGACGGGAATCAGTTTGACCCCTAAACCTGCCTCTTTAGAAATTATTTCATTATTGTGACTGACTCCATGTTGTTGAGTAAACTTTGCTGCCCTGCTCCTGTCATGGGAGGAAGAAGTCCTCTTCTGTAAAGATTCTGCACAGGCATAATGATATGAACATTTCTTGAAGTTATTCATATAGATGCAGATAACTGAAAAACAACTGGAGCAAATACATCATTTATTCTTCAGGCATACCCTCATCATCTCTACTAATTAATTCCACATCAATATCTTCTTTCTCAATACCTATAGGTGCTTGGATTCTATCAGACCCTAACCCCATCTGACTTGCATGATTAGGCTCCCCATCACTTACAACATTGACATCGGATTCTTCCCCATGGTTGACAGATCTTGAAGTCTCTGTTAGTGGACACTCATCTACCAATTTCTGCAACCGTGCTTGTGTTCTGTCACAATTCAAAGAAATAAAAAAATCTTACAGTAAATAATTTACAAAAGTAATGCACAGCAATTTAGTATAAGATGCATTTCTCGAAGAATAAGATGCAATTCTCAAAGGATGCAAAACAAATAATAAATAATCCCAAGCATCCATAATGAGGCTATGGAATGCAATGTTTCCAAACAACCAATCAGTAGACTGAATACGTCTTGAGTAACGGAAGTAAATGATCTTCTATCCTTGATGATGATTATAGTGTATATTCTATTATGCTCCACGTGAGGGATTTACCCTATATCCACAATGACTCGGAATAATAGTCATCTTCTTACGGACCATTTCCATTGTAAGCTGTGTTCCATATACATGTTTTTCATTGAGAACATAGTGTAATTGTAGTTGTGTATCATTTCTTGGTTTTATTGAGGTCGAACCCAAAAATAAGAATGTAATGAATGATGAAGGAAATCAGAACTTTGCGAGACGCCTAATAATCTGGGAGGCAGGACCAAGAGATTTTTAATACCAAGGAGTCAGGATCATTCATCAAGATAGCAGATAAATAGAGGACGTAACCTTAGCATAAAGTAAAAACACTGTAACAGAAGTCATGAACATTTTGGTATCATGGTTGACTCAACTGTAACCGTGGAGAGAATGTGCTTATAAAACATCTCCAAAGAGCTATGTTCGTACAGTGATCCAATGATGAAGGAAATCAGAATTTTCAAGATGCCCAAGAATCTAGGAGGCAGGACTAAGACAATTTTAAAACGAAGGAGTTGGGACTATTCATCAAGATAGAAGATAAATAGAGGACATAACCCATGCATAAAGGAAAAACACTAACAAAAGTCAAACATTTTGGTATCATGGTTGACACCATTGTAACCATGGAGAGCATGTGCTCCTATTACATATCCAAGAAGCTATGTTCATTGACTTAGTGATTAATACCAGCACAAAACATCAGAAGAAAGATAAAAATGATACATCACACGCAATGATACAGAAAAAGTTGAATCTGTATCACAATAGGTTTATTCAGTTACTAGTAGTCATGTACCACATCACAGCAATACAAAAGAAGTTAAAACTAGAAACAAGGCTCAACTAGGTTGTGATCAATCCCCTACCTCTACATGGTCCAACGAGGCCTCAACCTCATCTGTCCTCAGTGTCATCATCGTACTCGAGCTCATCAAAGATTTCCAATATCACACCAACCAAACCTGTGCACAAATCTTATGATTCTTGTCAAATTGTATAGTGAAGAAAAGTTTGTTGAGTTTACCACCAACAATGTTGTTATCAAACAAGTAAAATACGACTTTACTATTGTAGCCACTGGCAAGGTTGATCATCAAGCCAGATTGTACAAGTTTGATCGCTTTGTGTTTAATCAACCTTCACAAGTCATGCTTGCCCATGCAAATGACTTAAGTAAACTTTGGCATGAGCGTTTTGGTCATCTTAACTATCGCTCATTGCAAACTCTAAATAAGCACAATATGGTTCTTGGGTTGCCAAAGGTGTCCTTCCGAAATGGAGTTTGTTCAAGTTGCGCAATTGGCAAACAACACGGAATCCATTTCTAAAAGGCAAAGCTTGAAAATCAATGACAAATTGCAGTTGGTTCACAGTGACCTCAGGTCATTTCCCCACATTTATTTTCGAAAGCATAAATATGTGCTTACCTTCATTGGTGATTTCTCTCACTGAATTTGGATCTACTTTATGAAAAAACAAAAGTGAAGTCTTTGAGCACTTCAAGATTTTCAAGGCCCTTGTTGAGAATTTATGCAAGCAGAAACTAAAGTGTCATAGAGATGATAAAGGAGGAGAATTTGTTAACAACCAGATGATTACTTTTTATGACAAAGTAAACATTCTACTTCAACACACCATGCCCTATAGCCCCCAACAGAATGGTGTAGTTGAGCACAAAAATCGCACACTCAAAGAAATGGCTAATTGTATGCTACATTCCAAAGATTTGCCTCCTTAATTTTGGGAAGAAGCTATTATGTGTGTAAACTACATTCAAAATCGCACTCCCCACTCAACAATACTTAATATGAAACCAGAAGAAAATGCTCAGGTGTTAAGCCTAATGTTTCTCACTTCAAAGTTTACGGATGTAACGCATGGGCACATATCCCATATGACAGGCAAGAAGCAATGGAAGGAAAGGGTAGCCCTTGTACCTTGTTGGTCATTGTGAAGATGTGAAGGCATATTGTCTTTTAGATACATGAAGTAGTAACATTCTTTTTCAATGTGATGTAGTGTTTGATGAACAATCTCAAGCTTACGAGCCATCAACTACATCTCCATTTCTTTTTGTTGATCCGAACATCACTTTTGAACATTTTTGATGAACATGACAATTTTGAACATTCCCATTCAATGAGTTCCTACAATTCAAATGATAAGGCACGGGGGAGAGTCAATACCTCCACCACCAAAGTGCGTAGAAAATTCCAAATGCACCACTCTACTTGCACAACCTCAACCACAATGGGTCCGCAAAATACACAATGAGGTTGGTTCCTTGGGCAAGAGATCCCGAGATCCAACTAGGGCGAGATCCCAACACCAAGGTATGGTGTTGCAAACTTCACACAATTGACAGTAACACAAGATACTAAGACTTATCATCGTGGTTCTAAGTATCCTAAATGGTGGGTAGCTATGGCAAATGTAACTTTCTTTGAAAAAAAAACAACACTTGGGATTTGGTTCCAATTCCGATAAGAAGAAAAATAGTGAGGTGCAAGTGGGTGTAACAAACTAAATATGCAACAGATGGGTCCGTTGATAGTAGTACAAAGAAGGACGTGTAGCAAAAGGTTTTTCACAATTTGAAGCTGTTGATTACAATGAAACCTTTGGGTTGGTTGCCAAAATGGATTGTGTGGCTAGTACTCACTTTGGATGCAACACAAAGATGAGAAGTCTACCGATGGATGTCAAAAGTGCCTTCTTCTACATGTTGATTTGCACAAAAATGTCTACATGTCCAAATCTCCGTGGTCCATTGATAATGGGAACTTCAGTTATGTGTGCAAATTGACAAATTCCTTGTACAGCTTTAAACAAGCTCCTCGAGCTTGGTATGAAAAGATTGACATGTTTCTTACCGATTTTTGTTTCACACAATGTTCCTCCAACCCTATAGTCTACACTCAGTAGACAGAAAGCTCCTCATTCTAGTCCTCTATGTCGATGACTTAATCATCACAAGAACTTCCACATAGCAAATTCATGATTTGAAGGCGCGTTTGATGAAGTCTTTTGAGATGATTGATTTGGGTTTTCTACATTTTTCCCAACTCTTTAGATTTCACAATCTAACAAAGGTATTTTCATCCATCAGTCCAAATATGCTCAAGACATTCTTCGTTACTTCAACATGGAAAACTACAAGTCCACACCAACTCTTTTTCAATTAGGGGTCAAACTTTCCGCCAAATGTTTGATCCTTGATTGATGGGACACTCTACAAGCAATTGGTTAGAAGTATACTCTACTTGACTCATACACATCCTGATATTTCTTTTGTTGTGAATTTTGTATCGCGCTATTGTTAGGACCCCCATGAAAGCCAAAGGCAAGCTGCAAAATGCATTCTAAAATATCTTCATAAGATCTATTAATTATGGGATTGAATAAAGTAATGCAACACAACCTCAATTTTTAATTACACTCTAGGGAGGAAACTAGCAAAGAATCATGCTCCTCCCGAAACCATAGTTGCAGAGTTATTTAGATAGTAATTGGGCAGGAGATCCAAACGATCACAACTTAACCACCGAATATATCTATCATCTTAGGGTAGGTCCCGTGACTTGGTCTTGTAAAAAGCAAACCACCATTGCTTTGTCTACTATAGAGGTGGACTATAGTTAAGTTGTTGCGGGATGTAAGTCAATGTGACGCCAAGCATTCTTTCTAAATTTGCGTTTCCATAGACCCAACACACAACACTTTGGTGTGATAATTAGAGTGTCGTCCACATTTCTCACAACCCAATGGAGCACCAACACCTCCTTTCCTTCAAATACATACTAAGGGGGATGTTAGTGTATTTAAATTTCATACATATTTGTATGATTTTAAGATGCACATGGATTTTTATTTAATTATTCTGGCTAATTAACCCGCACACTTAGGCAAATTGTGCTCCGGAAGTGGTGTCCCTCGTTGTGTTTTACATGTCAATATTCCCATATACCAAAATTTCGTACTTTTAAAATAAATGAATCTTTGGTTTTATCTGTGACTTCCAAGCAAGAGTTTTTAGCCAATTTCACCAAATACCCGGATTTATATTTTGGTGTTTTTTAATTATTTTGAGCCCCGTTTTTTACCTTCTCTTACATGTGAAATTTCTCTTTTAGGTCAATTCCTTTGCGTTTTTGGTGTTTTCTGTTTTGTTTTGTTTAAATTTCTCTAGGTGATTTCTTTGCCTTGAGAGTATCCGGAGATCATCTATGGACGTTATGCCAAAAGGAATTTGCCACAGAGGTCTGGTTCTCTCTAAAAGATGAAGTCATGCACAAAAAGCTTCTTCTTCTGGGCAGGTCGCATTTTTGGGAAAAGAAGGTTTTAAGCTACAATGGGATTTTTGGTAGCAGCAGGCAGGTGGGAATTTTGTACCTGCCTAGCAGGTACTTTTTCCCATGGAAGCAAAGCCACTTAAGTCATGATGGGAAAATTAGAGGCAACAGGCAGGCGGGAATTTCTTACCTACCTTGCAGGTGAAAATTCCCATTGTGAAATAAAAGAAAATCACTTAAGGCATTTGGGAATTTCTTACCTACCTTACAGGTAAAAAATCTCATTATGAAAGTCAAACAACTTAAGTGGATCATGGGATTTTTGAGCTAGTGTAGGTGAATAATCCCATTGAAAATTGACTTTTAAAAATAGAAATGGGCTACCCTCCAAAAAGTGCGCCCCACCTTTTGGAATAATAATGCATTTAATGGCATTAATTAATTAATTTATTTCCCAAATTTGTGCCCAAGCATGAGGAAAAGTCAACAAAGAAGAAAGGATAAAGAATTTAAAAATAGAATTCTAAAATTAAATAAATATAATTTATTTAATGCAGCCCCTTCATGTCAAAAAGTGCGACCCATATTACGAGAGAATAATACTTTTAAAGTATTAATTGATGGAATTAATTCCTATTTTTAGTGATAAGGTCAAAGCACACACCGTGAAGTCAAGTGGACTGAAGTAGAAAGCTAAAATTAAATAAATTTAATTTATTTAATGGCAGCCATGAGCATGCACAAAATAGGCGCCCAAATTGAAGAGAAAAGCATGTTAATTAATTAATTAATTGCCAGGAATAGGAGAGGCAATTATTAATTATAGAATGGTGAAGGTTATATAAGAATGGGCTGCCATAATGATGAATTAATTAATTCTTCAACAAGGAAGTGCAGCCCAGGCAATTTTGGCGCCCAATTAAGGAGGAATTTTGCACAGAAGAAGGTGTTTTTATTGTTGGAAAGGCTTCAAAGTTTGGCGCCTAGGTTTGAAGGAGCTTGAATTAAGTCTGATTAATTGTCTGCATAGTGGTACAGGTGCTCAGGTGAAGTTGAAAAAATTCATGCTTGCTTTGCATGCAAACAAAACATCAAATTTTGGGGCAGCAGGCTTGATATATGCAGATTTTTATAATTAAAATCAAGTGTTCATGTTCCAATTGCCATCTTTGTCTGAATTAATTGCAGAATTCATTACAGGTGCTTTTATAAGAGAAAGGGAGCTTAAATCAATGTCCAATACATTGAACATATCCTCCGAATCTGAAGAAATCTCCAGATCTCACACCGTCAGAAGAATTCCACCAATAAAAAGAAAAAGAATTGCTCAAATAAAGATCGCTCCACCATGGCAAAGCATGAACGAAAGAAAATCAGATCAAGCATAATCATAGATTCCAATCATCCCAGATCCAGATCCATCGCATCCATAATTGCAAAGGCTTCATCCTCTTGTTTCGAATGCAGCCCATGAAGAAGTCAGTGCATGGAGAATTCCTTCCAGACCTTGTGCATGTTCTCCCAATCTTCCAGTTGAAGCCTTCATTGAATTTGCATTCACCCGAGTGCTTTCTAGAATTTTTAATTGCTCATATGCAATTAAAAATAAAAATGATGAGTTATTTACGGCAAACATTGCACTGATGCATGTACTGGAGAAGAACTACAAAAGCTTCAAGGATAAGAGGGAAGACATGTCAAAGGCAATACCCGCAAGCAAATCACAGTCACTTGCTTCCAGATCCAACTGCTTCCAGATCCAGTTTGGTGAGAATCAAAGGCAAAAGAATCAGCTGCATGCAGAATATGAAAAAGGACAAGACTGCAGCTTTCCTCTTTCTTCTTCTTTCTCTTATTTCCTCCGACAAAGTAATTGAGCGATCAATTAAATTATAAAACTTAAGTGATTGGTTTAAAAGTCATTACTTGAAGAAGTCAACTACTTGGAAATAGGTGGCAGACATGCAAAATAGAAGGTTCTATCTTCAGTTGCAAATCATGCATGTCATGCAAAGAGGAATTCCAGGAGGGAGATTGTCAGTTGTTTCCTTTCCGACTTCCACATGTGCCAGTTCAACTAAAAGCTTCCTATTTGTAATTTCCCCTCTACATGCTATAAGTAGAGGAAGAACCTACGGTTAAAGGATCGAGAATTTGTAAGCAACATTCTTGTGTTCCAAACTTTGTGCTGAAACCCCTGATAGCTATTTGAAGCAAAGGAATAGAAAGGAGCATATTTCCGAGAGAACTTTGTGTCACGGTGCATTTTGTTTCTAACTTTTTGTCTTAGATCTATTTATAAACTTTGTGTTATTTTAGATCTAGATTTGAAAGTTGTCTTTGCTTATAATTCTGTGTGTTAATATCTATTGGTTCTGTCTATGTGCATGCAATCAACTCTGTAATCTATTGATTGGGTTGCACATCTTCCCTCTTTCTTTCCTGTGTTTTTATTATTTCCTTCTTCATTAGATATTTCCTTTCTTTAACAATTGCTTACTTGCTGCAAAACTATACAACTATGGTTCATGAGCTGCATGGTTAAAGTAAAACCCCAAATAGATACTAGCATATTTTATTGACAAATCTTACACGGAGCCTCACCGGTAAATGAGGGAGATTTATCTCATGACTGCCTAGGTTTTCAGCTATGCAGAAAATCTAGCCAATAGTTTTTGGCGACTCCACTGGGGAACAACTATCTTTGCAGATCAAAGCTTATCTTTTGCAGATCAGAGTGTTTCTCATTCAACTCTCAACTTGGCTGAACGTCCATTCACCCGATCTGTGAAGGCACAAGGAAGGATCATCATTTCTTCCGATTCAGAGAGCAATTCAATTTCAATCATCCTCCCTGCTTAGAAGCCGCAGATCTAGCCTTTCACCAGGAAGAAGAGTGCAAACTCATCCAGATCCGGATCATCTTCAACATAATCCAACAGCTAGAATTATTCATCAAGTCTACTCAAAGAAGACGTGCTCCTTTCATGATGCAAATCACACCACTTGCCCCTCAAACACTGCTCCATGGGGTGTGCAACCTTTTGACCTCAATCTGACTCCTCCTATGCATGATCTACCTAAAGGGACAAGAAAGAATTTTCCAAATTTTTTTGGAGATGGCAAGCAGAATCCAGATGACCACTTGGCTGCATTTTTCATATCCTGTGGAGTGCTTGCAGTCGAACATGAAGATGTATCTGTCAGACTCTTCATAGAGACTCTGCATGACTTGGCTAGAGAATGGTTCTACCGGCTAGCTCCTGGTACCATAACCAATTGGGCTACTATGCGAGATGCATTCTCCGAAAGATTCAAGGCAAATAAGATTCCAAGATATCGATTACTCAACTCACTCAAATCAAGAAGAGCCACATGAGCACATGCGGGATTTTATTGCAAAATTCCAAAGATTACTGTACAAAATTCCAGCTTCTGCTTCTCTGAATGACGAGAATCAAAAGGTATTCTTCATCAATGCTTTACTTCCTGAAGTAAGCTATCAACTCGCGAAGAGCACGTCCTGCTGACTTGTTAGCAACTCAAAACATGGTGGTTGAAATTGAAGACGACCTCATCATGGCTGGAAAGATAAAGAGCAACACTTCTAGAGCTGAAAGTTCATCCTCTGCTACTACTTCTGATTCATTATTGCAAAAGTTAGCAAATGAGATGTCACAGATAAAGAAACAAATGGCTCAAATGGCTCAAGGCAACAACATTGCCCTGCTCAATTTCAACAACAACAACCGAACCGCATTGCTGGTTCCCAAAGATTAGCAATTGAAGTTGCTCCCAGAAACAACGTGGAGATGAATGAAGAAGACCAGAAGTTGACACTGATCAACTCGAGAATGATGATTTTGTAGGTCCTGCAAGTGACTCCAACATTAATTACCTAAACTACAAATCTGAACATGACTATGAGGAGCTTCTTGAAGACGATCATGGTCATGCATATGCAGTACTTACAAGATCACAAACTCGCCAAGCTGAGGCATTAGCCGATGAACAAAGAAGGGGCAACCCTTTACCTTCTTCCTTAGCTCCCAGAGATAAGAATGCGAGTTCTTCATCTCAACCACAAAAAGCAGCTCATGTATCTGAATCTATACCTTCTTTTGACATTATTGATCATGCCAAGAAAACTAGAGTTCAAATGTCAGAAGTGAATACTTGAGAGCCTTTCCTGAGCAGCTAAATAGGCTAGTCAAATATGTACAATCACCAGACAATCCAATACATCAAAAGGCCTTTTTCCTAAGCCCAAAGATACTCCTCCCAAAACAACACAGTTGTTAAACCCTCATCATCTTCTAAAGAGTAGAACCTTTCTATGTTTCCTTATTGCTTAATGGTTTCAAGTTAAGCAATTGCATTCTAGATTCAAAGCTTCACAATGTCATGCCAAATAAAGTCAGCAGATGCTCTTGGGCTTACCTTGACAAAGACCATAAAAAGGTGTTATTCCATGGAGAGACAAGTCCCTTTAATCGACAAATCAAAGATGCACAAGTCTGTTTTGGCAGCTTTTCCTGACAAAAGATTAAAGATGACAATCTTAGTTGCAGATATTCCTGTCTCCTATGGGATGTTGTTGAGCAGAAACTTCTGCAAAGAGCTGGGAGGAGAAGTAAAGATGGATTGGTCCTGTGCTCATATTCCTATCAAAGGGATTAACCATAAGCTGGAGCCGAAAAGAAGTCCAAGTACATGGTTACAAAATCTGAGGATCCTAGATCTCATATTCTTTTTCAGAATCTGACCGGGGTCTATTTCTTGGAAATGGATAAAGACATTCCAGAGCCAAAACTTCAACTAGAGCCAGAGCCAACAAAAGAAGAAAAAAAAGTTTGACACTCTTTGGAGTTTAAAGGCACATGTTGTTCTTTTGGATCAGGAGCCGGCATTCTACTAATATCTCCAGATCATGAGATATTCCCATACTCCCACAAGCTGATGTTCGAGAACACCAATCATACGGCGGAGTATGAAGCATTGTTGCTAGGAATGGAGCAAGCTAAAAAGAAAGGAGTAAACTCCTCAAAGCCCAAGGAGATGTTGAACTTCTAGTAAAGCAAGTTCGAGGGCAAAATCAAGTCAAAAGAGATGAGCTGAAGCATTACAGAGATAAAGTGCTTTCTGCCACACTGGATTTTGCAGCCTTCTCTATCAACTTCATTCCAACCAATCAGAACTCCAAGGCAGATTCTTTGGCAGTCACAACTGCACTATTGAATCTGGATAGACCACCGTCCATATTCAGACAAGGAAACTATAAAGTGGAGATGGTCTACCGCCCCAAAGTCCCTGATAATGTTGAACAATGGCAGACTTTCAATGAGGACAAACAAACATCTGCATTTCTGGAACAAGGCAACTTTGACAAGTCAGTATGTCAAGGAATAAATCACCACCACGACAAACAATCACAGAAAAGCTGATCCAGGTTATGATGATAATAGTGGAGTAATCCAACCAAAAGGTAACAAAATCCCCAAGGGTTTAGTTTCCTTAGTGAAGACTTTCAACAAGCATGATCGGTACCTGAATAAGAACAAAGAACATGGTGATGGTGATAGTTCTTCCTCAGAAATGCAACAAATAAATCTGGGAACGAGAGAAGTTGATGCAGACTTATCCACCACAGAGAGAAGAAAGGATGAGCCACCACCAGATGAAGTTGATAAGGACTTGCCCAAGGTATTTGACAAGAAGGCCAAAGAAAGGAAGTTCGAGATCGGAGACTAGGTACTCTGGTGGGACAAGAGACATGAACCAAAGGGCATGCACGACAAATCTGATTCACTCTGAAAGGGCCCTTCGTGATCAAAAGAGAGCTCAGCCGAAATGGACACTTTCTTCCTTGCCTACCAAGATGGAATTGAGTTACCACTTGCCTTTCAACGGGCAACATCTGAAGCTGTTCAAGAATAAAAGATATAGGTAAAACCTGTATGTATATAAATAAAACTTTGTTTTTTTTTCTTTTTTTTTCGTTTGTGTTGTTTTTGTTTGCCTGACCCCGAGCCCAATGGACAAGATACGAAACCAAAGATGTTGGGATCTCATCTTTACCCTTGTCATTTTGACAGAGGCAAAGATGTCCACAAACGGAGCCGACTGGTGTCCCCAGATTTCACCCTGAAATCTGAGACTACCCCATGTTAAAAAAATTTCGTACTTTTAAAATAATGGGTCGTTTTGTGTTTTTATTGCCAGAAAGTGTTCTGTATTGTGTCAAGATATTCCCAAAGAGTCATATTAGCCAATTTCGCCAAATACCCAGATGCCCAAAATCGTTATATTCTGTCGCTGGGGTTTGCTTGTGTGCGGAAAATTTTATTTAATTATTTTGAGCCCCGTTTGAGGTAAATTGTGCTCCGGTTTAACCCTGTTGTGATCTTACATGTCAATATTCCCATATACCAATAGGGTTTTAACCAGAATGAATCTTGGGCTTTATCTGTGACTTCTGGCAACGTTTTGCGTTTTTGGTGTTTTCCCGTTTTGTTTTCTGTGAAATTTCTCTAGGTCAATTCCTTTGCCGGTTTGTTTGATTTCTTGCCTAGAGTATCTGGAGATCATCTATGGACGTTATGCCAGAAGGAATTTTCCACAGAGGTCTGGTTCTCTCTAAAAGACGAAGTCATGCACAAAAAGCTTCTTCTGGGCAGGTCGCATTTTTGGGAAAAGAAGGTTTTAAGCTACAATGGGATTTTGGTAAGCGCAGCAGGTGGGAATTTTGTACCTGCCTAGCAGGGTACTTTTTCCATGGAAGCAAAGCCACTTAAGTCACAATGGGAAAATTAGAGGCAAGAGTGTGCGGGAATTTCTTACCCGCCTGCAGGGTGAAAATTCCCATTGTGAAATAAAAGAAAATCACTTAAGGCATTTTTGGGAATTTCTTACTCGCTTCAGGTAAAAATCCCATTATGAAAGTCAAACAACTTAAGTGGATCATGGGATTTTTGGAGCTGCGGTGTAGGGTGAATAATCCCATTGAAAATTGGCTTTTAAAAATAGAAATGGGCTATGTCAAAAAGTGCGCCCCCTTTTGGAATAGAGGGACAACTTTAATGGCATTAATTAATTAATTCTATTTCTAAATTTGGCGCCCAAGCATGAGGAAAAGTCAACAAAGAAGAAAATAAAGGGATTTAGAAATAGAATTCTAAAATTAAATAAATATAATTTATTTAATGCAGCCCCTTCATGTCAAAAAGTGCGACCCATATTGAGGAGGAATAATGCTTTTTAAAGTATTAATTGATATAATTAATTCCTATTTTTAGTCGATAAGGTCAAAGCACACCGTGAAGCTTAAGTGGACTGGAAGTAGAAGCTAAAATTAAATAAATTTAATTTATTTAATGGCAGCCATGAGCATGCACAAAATAGGCGCCCAAATTGAAGAGAAAATCATGTTAATTAATTAATTAATTGTCAATAGGAGAGAGGCAATTATTAATTATAGAATGGTGAAGGTTATATAAGAATGGGCTGCCATAATGATGAATTAATTAATTCTTCAACAAGGAAGTGCAGCCTGGCAATTTTGGCGCCCAATTAAGGAGGAATTTTGCATAGAAGAAGGTGTTTTTACTGCTGGAAGGCTTCAAAGTTTGGCGCCTAGGTTTGAAGAAGCTTGAATTAAGTCTGATTAATTGTCTGCATAGTGGTATAGGTGCTCAGGTGAAGTTGACAAAATTCATGCTTGCTTTGCATGCAAACAAAACATCAAATTTTGGGGCAGCAGGCTTGATATATGCAGATTTTTATAATTAAAATCAAGTGTTCATGTTCCGGTTGCCATCTTTGTCTGAATTAATTGTAGGAATTCATTACAGGTGCTTTTATAAGAGAAAGGGAGCTTAAATCAATGTCCAATACATTGAACATATCCTCCGAATCTGAAGAAATCTCTAGATCTGCACCGGTTGTAAAGAATTCTCGGTGAATAAAAAGAAAAAGAATTGCTCAGACAAAGATCGCTCCAGCCATGGCAAAGCGGGATGAACGAGAAAGATCAGCAGAATCATGCATAGATCCAAATCCGATTCATAGATCCAGATCCATAATTGCAAAGGCTTCATCCTCTTGTTTCGAATGCAGCCCGTGAAGAAGTCAGTGCATGGAGAATTCCTTCCAGACCTTGTGCATGTTCTCCCAATCTTCCAGTTGAAGCCTTCATTGAATTTGCATTCACCCGGAGTGCTTTCCAAAATTTTAATTGCTCATATGCAATTAAAAATAAAAATGATGAGTTATTTACGGCAAACATTGCACTGATGCATGTACTGAGAAGAACTACAAAAGCTTCAAGGATAAGAGGGAAGACATGTCAAAGGCAATACCCGCAAGCAAATCACAGTCACTTGCTTCCAGATCCAACCGCTTCCAGATCCAGTTTGGTGAGAATCAAAGGCAAAAGAATCAACTACATGCAGAATATGAAAAAGGACAAGACTGCAGCTTTCCTCTTTCTTCTTCTTTCTCTTATTTCCTCCGACAAAGTAATTGAGCGATCAATTAAATTATAAAACTTAAGTGATTGGTTTAAAAGTCATTACTTGAAGAAGTCAACTACTTGGAAATAGGTGGTAGACATGCAAAATAGAAGGTTCTATCTTCAGTTGCAAATCATGCATGTCATGCAAAGAGGAATTCCAGGAGGGAGATTGTCAATTGTTTCC
Source organism: Taxus wallichiana var. yunnanensis (assembly GCA_018340775.1). Lineage (NCBI taxonomy): Eukaryota > Viridiplantae > Streptophyta > Pinopsida > Cupressales > Taxaceae > Taxus > Taxus wallichiana. The sequence continues at coordinate 484,566,651 of CM031238.1, forward strand.
TTTCCGACTTCCACATGTGCCAATTCACTAAAAACTTCCTATTTGTAATTTCCCCTCTACATGCTATAAGTAGAGGAAGAACCTACAGGTTAAAAGATCAGAATTTGTAAGCAGCATTCTTGTGTTCTAGACTTTGTGTTGAAACCCCTGATAGCTATTTGAAGCAAAGGAATAGAAAGGAGCATATTTCCGAAGAACTTTGTGTCGACGGTGCATTTTGTTTCTAACTTTTTGTCTTAGATCTATTTATAAACTTTGTGTTATTCTAGATCTAGATCTGAAAGTTGCATTTGCTTATAATTTTGTGTTAATATCTATTGGTTCTATGTGCATGCAATCAACTCTGTAATCTATTGATTGGGTTGCACATCTTCCCTCTTTCTTTCTTGTGTTTTTATTATTTCCTTCTTCATCAAATATTTCCTTTCTTTAACAATTGCTTACTTGCTGCAAAACTATACAACTATGGTTCATGAGCTGCATGGTTAAAGTAAAACCCCAAAATAAAAGAGTTTTTATTACTCTGAGAATTCGAGCAAAAGTTTCCTCGTAAAATTTTGGAAGTCATGGTATTCTTGATAAATTTGTGTTATGTCTTTGCTTTAAGCTTTCATTGATTTATTATATATGCATGCATGTGGGTGTTTTTCTTATGGTTGTTTACAATGATTCTAGAGAATGCCCAAAACTTTAATAGCCTCATCATCAATATAAAATTTTCAAGGGCTTCTTGGAAGCCTCCTTCACCTTTAGGCCATCAATTGAAACCACTTTACCACACTTTGCACACAATATTTTGGATTCATGAATAACTTTGTCATACAAATATGATATTTTATCGTGTCCCACCTCTTTTGTATGATTTCTTCAAGTCAGTCATAGAGTGCAATAGTAGGAACCCTTTTAAAGACAACTCTTATATGGCTTTATACGCTATCAATAGTCTAAATTGTTTCCCAAGGATTAGCAAAGTTTGTGTCTATATAGCGAAAGCTCACTTATGGGACATTGACTCATGACTACATGATCACATTTTTCCACCAATTTTGTGATTTAAAATTCACTTGCTTGCACTCGTCAAACTTGGACAATGTCCACATGGCCCAAACATTGCATAACATTATAGTATGCATGGCCTCGTACAAGTCTAACACTCTCTCCAATAAAATAAACAGAGTCATATAGTGAGGTTTTGCAAGATTTAGAAGTTCCTTATTTTACGGTATCCTAAAATTAGTTGAGGTATGTGTTGTGAAAATTTCACTCCTTGGAAATAATTGGATTAATATCTTCATTTCAGAGTTAAAGAAAACTATGGAAGCTCTTTATGAATAACTTAAGCTGAGATTAAGGAAATCTACAAAGTGGCTGCAAGAAGCTTTGAAAATTGGATGGCATAAACTTTAGGTAGAATCAAATTCCATGTTGATTGTTAGATTGTAATCTTCTCCGATACGATTGAGTAAAAGCTGGAAAATCCTAAGAGAGTTGGGGAAAATTTAGAGGTTACAGGGATAAGCTCCAAGAGGTTCACTTCAGCCATGTCCCTAGAGAGAACAATAAAGTCGCAGATGCTTTGGCTAATTGGGCTCTTGATAATCATAACCTCATATGTATAGCCCTCCACCGTTGTGGTGGTCCAACCAGTCCAAGAAAAAACTAAGACAAATTTTGGATATAGACTTGCCATAATGTTAGCTTCTCATATGTATCCTTTTGTGCATACTACCCGTGCTTGGACTAATAGATTTCATGCCTGGCAAAATAGAATATGTAAACTTTGATTTCTCTATGATATAAAATGGAGGTTTTAAAAAAACAAAATCCCCATTGGGGGCCCTTCGTTAAGAGACAAAAACTTTCTATATCTATCGTCGAGGTGAGCCTTGATCGAGCACTATCCCAAATCCTTTAGGTCGAGGATCAATCGTCCTATGGACCTATTGAAGCTAGCTTGTGTTACCATTAATGTGATGTGCTCCATCCCCCTCTCTCTATATGTACTCGACAAGGGCCCCTATCTATATAGGCCCCTTACGCAATATAGCTTGTTTACAACAACTAGTTGGGGGAGAGGACCCAAATAGATTATCTAGGGCTATCTCTAGTAGCCCCCAATTATATATAGTTCTCCTCCCGACATTGGGAGAGTTCCTCAACCTCTCTATAGGTATAGATGTTGATCAAGAATTATTTGCTAAGCCCAACCTGCTGGAATTTTTGGAACTTGGTTCTGGTCCTTGATTCTTAATGTTTTCACCGAACCCAACCTTAAAACTGTTTGCTGAAAATAGCAACGGGTATTTGTTTTCTTCTTGTGGGAGTAAATAATGGAAATCTTCCAATATATTGTGTTGGATACTAGTACAATTGAATTTGCATCCACCAATGTCCACTCTTTAATTAACCCCTGAATTTCTTTGATTTTTGTTGTGAATGCTTGAGGAGTAGTAACAAAGCATACACCATAAACAATGGGCTTAAGCGGTTACTCCAAAATGGTTTGTCGCCATTTATATTATTGTTAGGGATTGCACCTCTCCTAGAAATCAATGAGTTCTGGTACGAGGGGTGATGTCTACACTTAGCAACATGATTGGTATCTTTGGGTGGACAAACAAGGTTGTTCGTAGCTTGTGGATAGAATAGTCAATGTTACAGCAACAAGGCAATGAAGCTAAGCAACGACAGCTAGGTCAAATGAAGTTCCCACAAAAAAATGGCATTTGCGTGGCAGCAGTTGAGTTGGTGAAGTAGGGTCGACCAGTTTAGCAACAAGGGGAAGAAGATGAGAGAGTTGAAACATATCGTATGCCCTAGGTAGATCAAATGCATTGGTGAGCAGCGAGATCAAAATTGACGGATACATAATGTGCAGGGTCATACAGTGGTCAATAGTAGTAGGGTCAACAATTCAAAAGAGATTGAATAGGAGTGAATGGGGAGTAGTATGGTCGAATGGTAGTGGGTAGTTGGGGGTAGTTGGGGGTTGTACAATGTATTTCCCACATCAATACAATTGACTTCGTTAGTGCTTTGAATGCAATTTCATTTGTGTCAATGGAACATTTGCCCTCTTATTTTGTCTTTTTTTGTAATATCCCTTTTGGGGATAAAACTGAAAATTAAGGAAATTAGCTCAAACCCCAATACAAGCAAATCTGATTTTTATGACAGCAATTAATAAAGGACCAAAAAACACTCTCAAACCCTAGCAACTAGGAGAGAGAGAGAGAGAGAGAGAGAAATCCACCGTAGAAACACTCAAAAATTATGAGAAGTTATTCCTTGGATTGCCCTTGATTTTAGAAGCCAGAAAATGTGATCAAATCATCAAACTCAGAATTCTAGAATTTATTATGGCACAAAAACAGCTGAAACTTGTAAATTCAATAACTCTTAAAATACAAGGAATCTCCACACATATGAATACTCAAAATTACCATAAAAATACCAACAATCAAATGAGACCAATATCATAATTTTCCAACCATGGAAACCCTCTCAAAATTGATCCCGAAATCTCTAAATGAGTAGATAAAGCTGCCCAATGCCAATAAAAATCTGAATATGAAGTATTCTCCTCAAATCTGCAATAATCTTCAATACCAATCAATGTTGAAGGGTTTTCATCCTCCAACAAAACCACTAGAAGGGTTTTTCGTCCTTCTAGGAAGCCACACAAGAGGGTTTTCGTCCTCAAGTGGAAGAACATGGAGCAACAAGCTCACAATGCCCAAATAGGAAAATGCGCCAAAATCTAGATGCTCCAAATGAGCTCTCTAATCTTCTTTTATAACCTCCTTTTGGCGCCAAGGCTCATAAAGGTAAGGTCGACCCTAATAAGTCATTATAATCTTTTATTAAGCCTCATTAAAGGCACTAAACCCAACCGACCCACTAAGAATGGGAAATACAAAAATAAATCATGAATATGAATGATGAAAACTGAAATATAATCCATGATCTTCCATTGTTCAACCGTTGCTTGCTAAGGAATCCTTTATTTCAGATTAATTCGAAAAAGGGACATTACATTTTTTCATTTTCTTCATTAAAAAATTGTATTTTGAAACAAAAAAATTGTACATCATATGCACACTTTCGCACTGTCTCGATGAAGTTTTAACTTAGATCCATTGATTTGTGTCTTTGACCAGCCTCCCATCAAAGAATTCTCAAAAATCTCAAGAATTTTAAATGGTCCCAACCGCATGATGCTTTGAACTTACTAAGCTTAATTTCACTTCTCATGTATACATCAGCACTAGAGCCTCAACATTAATGTTCATTTGTCAAAGTGTTTATTGTGCAAATATTTCCTTCTCATCTGCGTGACTTTAGGTGCCCACTATGTCATTTCATCTCGATTTACTTAATTGAAGAAGTCATTTTGTCATGCTCTTGTCATCCCCCAATTTATTCTCCATGACAACCCATACGCTTAGTATTAAATATTCCATGGGGACGGCTTACTTCTTGACCATACATTAGTTGGAAAGATGTATGGTTAGTGGCGGATTTATATGACATTCAATAGGCCCAAAGTATGCTACGTAAGCATTCTTCCTAATCAGCATCCTCTATACCACATGATTCTATATTACGATAATAACAATTTGTTCATGGCCTATACGTGGCCATTTACACATGGATAGTATGGGCTCAAGAGAAGTTATCAAACGGATCAAATTGTTAACAAAATACCTTCCTCTTTCATTGATGATCTATGTTGGGATCCCCAATCTGGGAACCACATGTTCATAGATGAACTTAAGTATTTCCTGGGGCACATTTGTTTTGCAAGTTAAGTATGTGGTTGCCACCATGACATACTTGCAACAATGAACTTTGCTTACTTTTTAAGGACTAGTGAAATCCAAGCCCCACCTTACGAATAGTTTACGAGACTATGACGACCATAAGGGCATAAAGTTTCTTTTTAATTGTTTCATCATATGCTAGTAAGTGTCACATTTTATCACCCATCCCTTTCCATCATGGTACAATGTTAGCTCACTAGAGTTATGCCAAGAGTACCTTTCTTGCACTACCATTTGGTCTCACGTGGCCTCTACCTAGTCCATCTACTTCTCGAAATATATCCCGAATTTCCTCTTGCATCACACAACATCACATGATAGAGTCGGGTCCCATTTCATACAATAATTGAAGCATTCGGCCTTTCAAAGTTAACTTGTTGCACTCGGCTGGCTGCATATCTCTAGGGAATGAAGTAGTAGATAGATATCCCCTGATTCTTTCATACCAAGATGGCACAATAATAATTTGAAATAAATGAGCATTGGAAAAATCTTCATTGACACCTTTGGGAGGTTCACTAAACCTTCTCCAAGGCAAATTGATTCGCATTTACATGACTCTTGCCATGTCGAAAAATGATTTTGAATTTGAAATCTTGAAGCAACATCAGCCACCTACTTATCGACCCCGAATGATTGGTTTGTCGACCAAGTACAACAATGTTTGGTGTTATACATAGAATGTGAATGGTGTGGCAAGTAGATAATGTTGGAACTTTTTTATTGCATACACCATTTTAAGGGCTTCACATTTTGTAGTACTATAGTTCTTCTCGACATTTAACGAAATCCGACTAGTAAAACAAATACGGTGATCCATCCCAGGGTTCATACTTGAGCCAAGATAGATCCAATAGCATAGTTACACGCATTAGTGTGTAAATGGAATTCTTTGTCCTGTCTGGATATACAAGAATGGGTGAAATGATAAGGCATACCTTTAGCTCTTTGAATGGTTACTCATGTTCGTTTCAATCATGCAAAGTGAACTCCATTCCTTCTCAAGTGTCTAAAGAATGAGATAATTTTGTAATGTTTTTCCATAAAGCATCAATAATAGCCATCATACCCTAAGGAATTTATCTCAATGTTATCTTTTGGTGCTTTCATTTCCCCCATCACGTGTATCTTGTCCAAGACACTCGTTAATTCATCTTTATAGACAATGTTCCCAAGACATTTTCTTTAGGGTACCATGAACCTACACTTTTTGGATTCAATGCCAATTTTGCAACTTGACAACGTTGTACACATTTCATCAAGGCACGAAGATGAATATCTCAAGTTTTGTTTATGGACCAATCATCGTGAAAATCTTTAATGTTATCGTTATCCATTTTGTGAAAGAGATGTAGAATGATCAATTAGAAGGTTGTTGAAGCATTACATAGTTCGAATGGCATCCTCTTGTATGCATAGACTTCATCTTCCACCTACAAGTGGTTTTCATAGTCTCCCTTCGGATATGCTGATCTAATTGTATGCGAAGAACCCAACTATGAATAAGTAAATCTCAAGACCACCACCTTCTTCAAGTATAGAATGAGCCAATGGAATTAGAAATGGGTCCTTCACGGTCACCGTGTTAAGGTTCAAAAGTCCACACATATTTGTATTTGGGAAGATTCTTTCTTTAGACTAATCACTATGGCAGACACCCATTCACTTGTCTCCATTTGGGAGATTATACTACCTCCAACATCTTGTCAATCTCCTCTTTGAATTTAACAACATAATTTGTATGCATACTATATGCTTTCCTTCTTACAGTCTCATGCCCAGAGTAGCAAGGAAATTTGATGCACACACATTTTGCGGGGAGGGGGGCGGGGGACCCTTTGAGTCTTTATATGTCCTAAAGAAACACTTATAGTGCATAAATATGTCAAACACTTCTTTCAATACTTGAGTCCCAATCATCCCCTACAAAAATCATTTTGGCATATTTTTGGGTTCCCTAGTTTAATAGTGACGGGGTCATTGTACTTCATATTCCCTATACCACAGGCCGAGAACCTTTTTCTCATACACTTTTGCATCCCCAATTTTATATCCTATAAAGTTTAGGGGGTACACCAAGTGTGATGATGAAGGTTCACTCGGGTTTGGCATCCTTGAATCATTAAGTTATAGTCCCCTACCTTCCTCGATTTCTAGTATCACCACAAAATTGCAATCCAAATGAAAAACCTCATAATCTTCCATTTGCCCGATAGAAAATAGTCTTTAAAATTATTGAGGTTTGTAATATTAAGCGAAACTACTTAATTAAAAACCTACCAAAGACTAAGAACTTTGGCTTATAAAGTGGCGGATCCCCATATCGGGTCAACACATGTTTGAATTTAAAATATAAGAGTGGATCCAAACTGCCCACCTTGTGTAATGTCCCCCTTTTTGAGACTAATAGATTATTGCAGCAGATTTAAATAAAATAACACCTAGTCAGTTGAAACTTGGAGAAATTCATAAGTTGCTCAATACACCATCTTTTGTAATGAAATAAAATGTATGATAAACTAGAAGGTTAGAGCATTTAAATGGACTATCCAATGGATATTTCTGAGCACTAGAACTTTACCGGAACAACCCTCTAAAACTCAGACCAAGTTGTTGCACTTTGGCACACATATCATCAAGGAAATATCCCTGACACCCTTTCAACTGCAAATCTATGGAGTCGCTATGGTTAGGGATGAATAACATTGCAAATAAGGCACTCAATCTTCTCCAAACCAGTCCCTTTACCTCTCATGCAAATCGCTTGCTCTTTTGGGTGTGATCTAATCCTTCAAAAATAAACACAAACATGCATATTTAGTTTATCCATAAATGTCAACCTTTATACCCAGTCATTGCTCCCCAAAAGGGTGATAAAAAGGGCATGAAAAATTAGATTTAGATCCCTAGTGCAAGTCGCTGCAATAAACTCTGATTACCATTCAAACCAACATGGATTTCGCTGCCAAGGAACACTAAAATTTACATCAAACTACCTCATACAGATCGCTGCACCCAGAAGCTTAAAAATACCCCAAATCATACTCTAAACCCAGTCGATCCACATAATAAAATGCTTAAAAATGCATCATAGTTAAATCTGCAAACAAAGATCTCAAAACTCCATGATATCATGTAATCTACAGCTTGCCAAGTAGGGAATATATCAGCCAACAAAGGAGAATATTCAACTAAAGATAAATCGCTGCAAGTATAAGATCTTTACACCAAATTTACCCTCAAACCAGTGGCCAAGCAACAGTAGCATTCGCTAGGGTTAGAGTGGAACATATACTAATATATTTTACCCAAAACAAGTCGCTACAGTCAGCAATGATCACCCACGATTTGCACAAGGAATTCGCCAATGTAAAAGAGCATAGATCTAACACAAATTGATTCCAAACCAGCTCCAATTAATTGCAAGATATCTTCAATGATTAAAGAGAGCAAGAGTATCAAATTTGGGCATACATCCCTTCTCCACGTAGGGAGCCAATTCTCCACGCAGGGACTAAATTGTGAATAATTCATCAAAATGTGAACAAAGGAAATGCGACCTCTGTTTTATAGAATTAAGAGGTGTAATCTCCACTGACTAACATTTTAATGTTTTCACATTAAAATAAAATATTTAATGACTACTACCATGTGCACTTTATTATTTTAATTAATTTATAAAGATATTAGCCTATGTGCACATTAACTAACTAAAGAGCCCTCAAGGGATTACAAAATGGATAACAGACATCTTAGCACAAATTTCAAGCTCAATCCTTGAACCCATTGGGTTGAAGCCCTTCAAATCTTCAATGTGGAAAATGTCCCGGAAGGAGACATTACACCTTGATATAAATCAAGGTGAACTCTTTGAGATTGGAAGGACACATTGAAATATGTGTGTAACATATTATGAATTGCACATATATTGGCGACTAGTCATTGACCAACAAGACTAAACTATCGTGCTGAGCTAGATGCCAACCGATGAGTGAATGTTATTGTGTTGATTCAAGGAAATAGTGGGAGTGCTAGGTGAAATACATATTCTCAATAAAGGTAAGTGATTTTTTAGTGGATTTTTTACTGAAAGGTTTTCCCACTTAAATCTTGTGTCTTGTGTTCATTTACTTTCATGTTTATGCATGCAATCTAATATCTAATTCATTATGTGATATAATTTATTATAACTTGTTGTTCAATCATAAACTATAATCCTTGGCTTGTTTATTTTGGTGGATATATAAATTTGTGTTATTATTTATCCCCGTGGATCAAGACATGCTATCATAGCAAGATGTTTGTGGTTGTGCAGGATAAATTTGTTTTGTAGGTGCAAGATCATCTATAGATCGGTTTGAAGAAGATAGCTTGAAGTTTTCAAAACCCGCGAAACCCTAATTCTAAGCATTCACGGCTTTTTCAAAGACTACAGGTGCAAAACTCCAATTCCTGTCAACTTAATTGAAGTTGGAAGTTTTGAAAGTTCAAATTAAGTGTGGAAGATCAAAATCAAGTGTTTGAGCTGATGTAGTCTATGCATAAGCTGCAAATTTGAGCTCCAGCTTTCTTTCTCCCGCAGCCTTTTGAGTGATTGGAATTGTGTTTTTGGGTACTCTGTAGCCTTCCTTAGTGTTTTCCAATCTTTCACGATTTTTTGTTGTATTTCGCGGCTTTTTGTAGTGTTATGTGATATATATCTGCGTTTTGCACAACTTTTCCTTAACTCTACGGTTGATTTAAGTCTTACGCAACTTATTTGTTTATTATGCGGCTTATTTGCTTATTACGTGGCATTTTTGTGTGTTGCATGGACTTTTCTTTGCTCCGCGGCATTTTCCTTTATTGTGCGGAACCTTGTTTATTACGCGGTGTTTTTTTCTTATTGTGTAGAACTCTTTTGTTTCACGATTTTTTGCAAAAATCCTTTGTTTTGCGGAAACTCTTTGTTTCGACTTTTTTCCTCGTTTCTTTGTTCTGCGGCCTTTTCCTTATTTTTTCGCGGAACACTAAAAATTCAAAAACATGCAAAACACTACTTCTTTGTTCCACAACTTCCGAACTTGAAAAAGTTATATCTTTTTATCTATTGCCTTGCGGCCTCTCGTGGCTTGTTCTTTGTGTTTTGCGGCCTCCCTTCTTGGTTCTCATACCTTGTTTGAGTGTGTTTATTAAGTTATGAAGCATTTCCCTTTGTTTCAAATCCGCAAAAGTTTATTTTCTTCTAACCACGGATATCTACAACTGTTAAAACCCACATAACTTTATTTTTCCAAATTTGCTAAGTTTTTTTAAAATATGGCTAGTTCATCTAATTTCTCCATGGATAAATCTCAGTTGTTAAATGGTACTAACTATAATATTTGGAGAGTTAGGCTAAAAGCCATCTTTATGGCAGAAAGCTTTGGGATCTAGTTAGTGGTGTTGAAAAATGACCCATTGGGAGATAAGCTAACCCTAGAAAGCTTGAGTGTCTTCTCTCAAAAATCCCAGGAGGCCATGTCAATCCTATTGCAAAGTATCAAAGATGAATTCTTGTTGCACATATGACACATGGAGTCTCCAACTGATGTATGGATGCAATTGCAAACTAATCATAATATAAAGTAATGATTACAACTCTAAGATAATGCAATTGTTTTTCTAAAATAATTAAACTAACCATGGAATTGTTTACAACTCCAATGAAAGGAGATGAGAAGGTAATTAATTATCTAGCTAAGATTAAGAATATTAAGGCTCAATTAGATGGTTGTAATTATGAATTATTTCAAGATAAATTGTTATATTTTATCATTCAGATTAATATTCATGAGAAATTTAGAAATTATATCTCTATTTTGAATTCTAAATATCAAAATGAATCTGATTTACCTAGTTTGGATACTTTATTTGCTCTCCTAGTTCAGGAAGAAAGAGTAATGGAGAACTTTGATTCAAAAGAGAATGTCTCTCGCATTTTTCTCTCAAAATCAAAAATTTGTTAATCAAAATAACTCTAATCAAAAATCTAAGTTCAAAACTAATTCTAAAAATTTTGTAAAGAATAATAAGAATTTCAAGGTTAAGTTTGATGGTACTTGTACCTTTTGTGGAAAATTTGGTCATAAAGAATCTGGCTGTCATTCTAAATCAAATAAAAATTACTATCAAGGCAGAACCTATTTGTAACTTCCATGTTGAAACTTTCGATCCAAGACCTGCAAAGGCCAATTGTGCCATGAATTCAAAAGAAGATGAAGAACTACCCCTGAGCCTCTTAAACTAAGAGAAAATTTTCATGAACAACAATTGGATTAATGGGCCCGTGAGAGGTGAAATTTTGAACTTTGTGATGTTTTTTTAAGATATTGGTAATGTGGGATTTGGCAGGGGACCTACCCTGTTACATCAAGAACAAATGGGTCTCAAACCCAAATATGGCAATGAAAGATATACAAAGTAAAAAGAGTCAAAACCAGCAAAGCTACAATAGAGATGGAACCAAAGAACAACACAAATATAGCAGAACAATAGCGAAAACCCATAACAGGGGAGCAAGCTAACTATGGAATTTAGAGGATGCCTCCTTCACTTTGCTACCATCTTTGTTCAAATCCTGCAACATCTTGTCCTTAGTATCCCCCAACTTCCCTTTATCCAAGCTTTTCCCACTAACACGAGCTTTTTCTCAGACAAAGAGGGAGGTCTTGTTGAGCTAGGAGAAGAGAACTGAGCATGTTAACCTGCATAATGATATTGTCCACAAGCAGTTTGTTGAAGGAGGAAATGTCCGTCAATTTTTGAAGGAGGGGATTATAGTCCTCAAGCTTTGTCATTTTGGCTGCCATGCTCTGCCATTGCTGATCATCAAAACTACTCACATCCTTCTTGTTCTTGAGGCCTTTGATGCTCTCTTTCATGACCCTAAGATTTTGTTGAAGACACTGGCCTAGGTATTTATTGCATCACAGAGGACGACAGCCCACCTCCTAGTTTGTAAAAGAAAAAGACATTTGGAAGGGATGTTGCAGCTGTACTTTGATGGATCAAAATGCAATATAGGTGTTGGTGCAAGGGTGGTACTAGTGTCACTGCGGAAGGAGAAGATCTTTTTCTCACATATACTCCAATTTAATTGTACCAACAATGTTCTGAGGTCTTGGTTCAGAGGCTGCAAATTACAAAGGGGAGGTTATCAAACTGCTGAAGATCTTTGGAGACACAAAGCTAGTTGTCCACCAAGTATGATCACTATGCTCTGCAGAGAATTCTCTGCTCAAAGCATACAAGCATGGGGTATGGATCTCCTAGAAAACTTTGATGCAGTCAACCTCCAAACTGTCCCTAAAAATCAGAATGTTGAAGCTGATAGAATGGCATCCATTGGAGCCCAATTCGATCCCCCCAGAGATCTCATGAAGTGCCCACATCAGAATGTGAAGTTAATTGTCAGACCTGTTGTACCTGACAATGAACATGATTGGCAGGTCTTTGGGAGTGACCACCAGATTGTCAACTTTTAACAGTAGGAGGCAGAGTTCTCCCAAGAGCTGCAGCCCTAGTTGCAAGAGTGCTATGGTGATCAAATTATTCAACTCAAGACAAATAAGCTGCCTAAAGGGTTGATTACTTTGGATAAAGTCAGATGATCAATACAAAGCATAGAAAGAAATATAAAGGAAAACTACCAAGAGATGAACATTTCTCCAAGTAAGTGTCTCAAGCTTGGCAAGGTACGCACTCATGAGCAATATGAAGCATTTGTCCACTTATGTCAAAAGTATGATGATGTTGAAATTTGGTAAAAGTTTTCTTATAAAATATTTGTTGTACTCTGATAAATAATGACAACACTAATAATAATCATCTCTACTACATCAAAGAATGACTGTTACATATATAATATTTTCATCTCCTCAAGACAAGGAGAGATCTTATCAGAATCCCCCTAAGTCACGTACTCCTACCTATTATCTATATCATCTCAGAATCTCCTCCATACGTCTAACAACATTATTCGTACTCCTAATTACATGAGTTGTTACAACTCACTCACAATATTCCTTACGCACACATGACAATGATGTAACTAACCCTTTCAAATATATTGGAACACTAACACATTATTTTCCTAACATTCCCCGTAGTGGGAACATGGGAGAATAGAAAACATATCATGCAAATATTGCTCCCTAAAAACATTGTTGAGACCAACTACAACTCCACCAAGTTGTCTCGTAACCCTCATAAAGGTGTAGCTCCCGAGCCAAATTCTATGAGATAGTTCACAGATCCCTTCTCCCAAATTTCAAATCCTCTAGATTCCTAGAGCTCCTAAACTAGCTAGACAACAATCCATTTTGAGTTTACCTCGAACTCTTCTCCTGCCCCCAAAAATTCAAATTCTTTTGAACATGCCTCTTTCCAAAATGGTGCAAGGGATTATTCAACAAACCACACAAACAAGAATACACTAAATACAACATAGCGGAAAAAAATACTGAAAGTGCACTGAAAAACATGCCACCAAATCACAAAGCAGCCTCGTCTCCACTTTGGCTGACTAGAGGTCAATGTTCAACCTCCATCCTCCGTTACCTCCGTCCTCCAATAGGATTAGCTCACTTGGCCAGATTGATAATGATTTACTCCAATGGTTCTAATAGCTTCATTACTTGTACTGACCTTCTTCATGAACATAGGTACTCCCCACGATTTCACTAACTCGGACATCGGTTTCAACCGAAAATGCATCAATACAATCAATATTTCAATATTTTTTTAATTATAGAAAAGACACTAAAACACCATATTTGAATAATTTTGAATCTATACAAAACCAGATTTGTAATTACAATTAATTACAAATCTACGACACTTAAACAAATATGTAACCAAGCCTATATATTGACACAAGATTAGCACTTGCGTTATTTTATACATCATACCTCTAAATAGTTGTGGGACTATAAAAATTTAAACTAGTCCATATACCATCTATCGACTCAACAAGCAAGTAAAAGACTACAACTAGATCTTAAAAAATTATACAAAAGTGATTATAACTTGCACAGAGTGTTGAGCATGACATTGACTAATTACGTGGCACCTTTGAAGAAATGGAGACACGAATCGATGCATGTAAATATAGGCAACGATTGTGTTTGTTTGCCAAACCATGGATGGAATGTCGAGCTCAAAATAAAAACGAGTGCTAAGAGTTGCAAGTGGAGACATCTACCAAAGTCGAGTAACTAAGACGAAGAGCATCGAAGACCCAAGCAGAGTGTGATCCCACCAATGCATGAAAAGACATCAATGCAAGATTGGATAACACTCCACATAGTACGTTGACAACATCATGTATAGATGAATCGAGTAGATTGCAGGCATATATCAATCTTTCCATAAGGAAAACATACTATAAACAAACGATTCTGACTTCCAAAATCATTGATGATTTTTCCTACGTTTCAAATGAATCCTAGAGGCAACGCTAACCAAACTTGGAGAGAATAAGAAAAATCAAAGCCCTTTGAGTCGAATTTGTTTCCTTCATCAATTTTGTGTGAAACTCACCCGGATCAATTGCATAGTGTGGCAAGGTTCTTCGCATGAATATGGATCAAAATGCCATTCTACACATTTTGTTGGTGTCACTTGCTCATCCACTACAAAGGTGGTGTTATTTCTAATTGGTTCACTTCAACCAAAACAGAGTCAGTATCTTGCTTTTCCTTCTATACATGTGCTAAACTAATATATTATCTACCTTACAACTTAAAAAGAATACAATTCATCTTAAATACTCTCTAAAACAAATAATTCTCATGTAATAATTTCACCATTAACAAGGCCATGAAAAAGTCGAAATACCTCCGATACAACAAGCAAACTATATGGAACAAGATTAATTGATCTAATACCAAATGAAATTTGGTCGAGTTTTCTTATAAAATATTTTTGTACTGATAAAAATGCTAACACATTAATAATTACTCTACTACTTTATTTAATGAAGGACTGTTACATATATAATATTTTCATCTCCTGAAGGTAAGGAGACATATTATCACAATCCCCTAAATCACGTAATTGCTCCCTATTATCTATATCATCTCACAATCTCCTACATACATCTAACAACATTACTCGTGATCCTAATTATATGAATTGTTATAACTCACTCACAATATTCATTACACACACATAACAACTATGTAACTAACCCTTTCAAATATAATGGGGCACAAACACATTATTTTCCTAGCAGATGTAATTGTTTGGACCTATGATGACCTTAAGGGGTATGAACCCGAAATCATCCAACGTACCATTGGTCTCGTAATGCCAAACCGGTAAAGTAAAAGAAAAGACCAATCAACCCCAAGAGTGAATCCCTCATGAGAAAAGAGTTTGTAATGTCCCTTTTACAGGGGACTCAGAAATGACCCAAAGCTAAGATGTAACTTCAAAATCAGATTAGGGAGTTGTTGTAGATGGCTGGTATCAACCCTGCATTCTGCAAACTAGGTCCTTGCTACGGCAGCGACTTCCTTGGAGAAGTTAAACCCCTCAAGGGGGGTTAAAACTTGTTGGTTGAGAATTAAGGAATTCCTTTGAAGAGATCCTTCCACATTGGAACCTTGAATGGTATGGATCAGTCGGGCCATTGTGTTGGCCAATCTTTCTTGCCCCACAATAAGCTTATCTAACTTGGCTTTTTGAGAATCTTAGTTGCCCATATTATCCTCCTCTCTTGGCTGCTCCGCTTTACTTTTTGACAAGATAAAAACTTTTGTTGCTCTCTTCCATGAAAACCCTAGGTTGTGAAGATCGAAACTCTAATACCACTTTGTAATATCCCTTTTAAGGGTGGAAACTGAAAAACAAGGAATTAACACAAACCCCAATCTGATTTAAATCTGATTTTTGGACCAGCAAAATGAATTCTATGACAGCTGGAAATCAGCAGTCTGAAATTTATAACAGCAATCTGAAATGAATGAAAAACACTTGAAACTCCTCAAATAACTCAACCAAAATATAGATAAGTATTTTAAGAAGTATTTAAGCTACTTTCCAATATGAAAATTGATTGAAAACACAGCTGCAAAATTAATTGATAGTAACATAACTACAACTCAAAGAAAATTATGAAATGAGGGTTTCCAAACCCCAAACTCCACAAAATATAAATGTTTTTGGCCTTATAAATTATGGCAAATCTGAATTTGAAAGAAAATATGAGTTGTGCCCTAGAAGGCACCAAATCACACTCTAACTCAAGTCGCTCCAACTAGGAGAGGCTTATAAATGCATGCAAATATTTGTAGATGACTTCCTTTATCCTTCAATGCCCAAATCTGCAAATATGACTTCACTTCAACCAAGGATGGAGGGTTTCCATCCTCCAACCAGCCACAAGAAGGGTTTTCGTCCCTCTTGGAAAGAGCCACACAATTGGATTTTCGCCCAAAAGTGGAAAGAACTAAGAGCAATCATCCCAAAGATCAATTTAGAATAAATTCCCAAAAGTAGATGGGTGCAAATGAAGTCATTAGTCTTCTTAAATAGCCCAATTGAGGCATGAAAGACCAAATAGCCAAGACCAACCTCATAAAGCTTCCTTTATCTTCTAATTTGCTTTAAGGAACTCTCCAAACCCATCCAACCTCCTTAATATCTTATTTCTTCATTTTGAGCTTATTAAAAGTTCTCCAACCCAGCCGACCAGCTTAGGAAGGGAAATACAAAAATAAAATCATAAATATGAATGAAGAAAAATGAAATATAACCCAAAGGTCTTTCCTTGTTCATCCTTTTTTGCCTCCTAAAGAAGAAAAGTGTAATGACCCTTTCAAGGGTTTTAACTGTTACCAAAATATTGTGTAACATTACTAAATAAATTGTAATATTATTAATAATGAGTTTATAGAATTCATATTAATAATATAGTTGTAATAGTTAGTATTAGTATTTGGGTGAGTTGTGAGAACAACTCACGTAGCTATTTTGGTGTGTGAGATAATAAAGGGATGAGAGAGATATCCTAGGGATAAATCTGAGAGATTCATGGAGAGAGATTGTAGGGTTTGAAGATGAGTGTTGACTCCACCTTTGTAGGAGATCAAACACTATAAAATATATTCTCCATCTATGTAAATATATCCCGAATGAATTTCAGTTTCTATATTATAATATTCGGTGTTTTATAATTGTGTAGTTTTTATCATTGGTATCGAGCGGGTTACCTGTGCAGAAAATATATTTGTTATTTGCATGCTCCTTCACGAGTCATCCATGAGTGGCTCAGCATTTGCTTTGTGATGTACTCCTGCATATATGTGTATGTGGATAGATTCACATTACAAGTATTCACTTGACTGTATAAAATAAGGCAGATGGTATTCGTATTTATTTATATTTGTTTGGTTGCATCTCAAAGTAGATCTCAGTTGCTATATCAATGAGTTTGATGATATTGGTTTTGCATTAGTTCCGAGAATCAACCTATGAATTAGATCTTGCATTGGATCGGACTGTCCCATACTCTATGACCTGATTAGGAATCTATGTGATAATTCTTGACAATTCATTCAAGGATTCATGTCAACAATTACTATCATGAGAGCTTGTTAAGGTGTCTGGATATGCAGACCCGTCCACGGTGAAGTTGGATCAAACACGTCTCGACACAACGACACGTGGAAGGAGGCGACAATAAGAATCCATCCGTTCACGAGAAATAAGTGAACGAGAAATTTCCATTGGTGAAATATCTTTTATTTGGGACTCCATCTAGATATTTCGCTAAAAATAAAATAAAATTCCTTGGAGCTCGCTACACTTGCCACGTCTCTTAAGCGCCTGATATGAGACGGTCAATGTTGAAGACTCTGCAGTCTTGATATACAGATCTCTCTACCTTGCTATGTCTGTTAGTTGGTAATTGATCTTGGAGATCCCTTAACAACTCGCATATCCATTCAAAGAAAAAAATTCCACAGTTTGATTTATTCATGGACGTGTTCCTGTTTTCTATCGTTTTCACATACAAATTTGCTATCTCATTCTTCCAAAACCGTATACTTCGAAGCTTCCATGTGGGTCATTCTTCAACCATTTGTTCTGAATGTAAATCACGCGTTTTTTAGCTTGGTTTTAGTAGTATTCATTTATTTAAAATAGTAGTTAATTAAGTCTCCTCAGAAGTAGTCATTTTTTTTATTTTGTCCACGTCAAAATTTTTGATATTAGTGGTCTTTGTGTTTAGATGTTTGGTGGTGTTGTTTTTTAAGGAAAGTGTATTCATATTGTAGAAAAAAAATTGTCTTCATAGTCCATCAAGTCAATAGTTTATGTTGTTAGTCATGTCATATGTTGTATTTTAATGTTTATTATACAGTTGTCAATGTGTCATCATAGGGTCAATGTCAAAATCATTTTAAAGTGTCAAAATTAAGTCATCGTTAAAGTTACAAGTCAACAAAATATTGTCAAGAGTCATTGTGTGTCAAGTGTAAAAGTCAAATATTGTAAAAATCAAAAATCAAAATTGCCTCACGGACACATTTTCGGTGTTACCCGACATCTAATTTTTGGGAGAATAAGATGAATGATATTGCAGTTCTAATGATATTTTTGATGACTTCAAAGAAGGAAAATATTCTTAGCTTCGGGGGCTCTGCCCCTCGACCCCGCCCATACTGTATCACGGCACGGGAGCGCGCGCCAGGGCGTTGCTTGGTGAGACCCTGCAAGGGGCGCTACCCCTTGACCCCGATGGGGGTTCCCACCCCAAACCCCGCTTTGGAATTTCAAAACCAAAGCGAAGATTTGTGGGGAAGATGCATCGACAAAAGGTGGTGCAAATTTGAGCTCCATGGTCCAATTTGTTGAGTAAGTAGCAACACATCATGGAGAACAGAGGCAACAGAGGCTGGAGGTCAATCAGCGACCTCTTGTCAGTCACCAACAACGGGGCCGCACGAAGCTATGGTGGCATGTGTGTATGTGTGTTTTATTTTATTTCAGATTTGCAATATGATTTCGAGTTCCTGTTCAAATAAGTGAAATGTTCACATTGAGGGGGAAACTGAACATGGTCTTCCTCTATTCGGTTTGTATTCGAGTAGCAAAGTGGTTCCTACATGATTCCCAAGGAAAGACCTAGTGGACAAACGAAAACACAAAGGAAAAGCAATAGTGTTATATTTGGGTTGTTGGTTGTCCTATAAAACCATCCTTTGTTTTAGGTTGTTGGTTGTCCTGTAAAACCATCCTTTGTTTCAGGTTGTTGGTTGTCCTGTAAAACCATCCTTGTTGAGGTTGTTGGTTGTCCTACAAAACCATCCAGATCATGAGCACGCATAGGCAGCAAGCTGCAGAAGGAAGTGTGATTATTTTTTCTACCTTGTCAACATTAGGGGAGTGTATATTGGGAATTAATAATGTTAACAATAGGGAGTGAATGTTACCAAAATATTGTGTAACATTATTAAATAAATTGTAATATTATTAATAATGAGTTTATAGAACTCATATTAATAATATAATTGTAATAGTTAGTATTAGTATTTGGGTGAGTTGTGAAAACAACTCACGTAGCTATTTTGGTGTAAGATAATAAAGGGATGAGAGAGATATCCTAGGGATAAATCTGAGAGATTCATGGAGAGAGATTGTAGGGTTTGAAGATGAGTGTTGACTCCACCTTTGTAGGAGATCAAATGCTATAAAATGTATTCTCCATCTATATAAATATATCCCGAATGAATTTCAGTTTCTATATTATAATATTCGGTGTTTTATAATTGTGTAGTTTTTATCATTAACAATTTAACCACACACACAAAATGCAGATCTGAATTTTATATTGCAGCAGACTGTTAATGCAAAATCAGCGACTATATCTACCATGAAATATGCCAAAAACACCATGAAACCACTTGCCACAATGTTATATGTATTTTATGGAATATTAAGAGCCAAAAACACAACGAAATATTGAACAACTCACTGCTGAAAATTAATTATGAACTAATTATTGCAGCCACAAGAAAAATATAAATCTAGGGCATAGAAACCCCCAAAAATCACCAAACACTAGATTTTGGCCTTAGAAAATATAATAAATCAGATTATCAATCCAAATTTCCCAAATAGTTCACCAAATGTTCCAAACCCTACCCAAGGTAGGTCGCTCCACTCATAATAAATCAATAACAAGCTGAAAATGAAAGATATCTCTCTAAATCATCCTCAAACACCAATCCCAAGCCAAGGAGAAGGGTTTTCGTCCTTCCCTCAACCTCTAGAAGGGTTTTCATCCTTCTAGGCAAATACACATGAGGGTTTTCGTCCCCAAGTGCAAGAACATGGAGCAACAAGCTCACAATGCCCAAGTAGAATAAAATGTGTCAAGTCTCTATGAAAATGATGCCTCTAATCTTCTTTTATATCCTCCTTTTGGCACTAAGGCTTGGAATAGCAAGACCGACCTCTTAAAGATGTTTTTTTCCTTCATTAGCTTCCATTAATTAATTAAAACCCAGCCAACCTGTTATAAGAGAGAAAACACTAAAAGAACATATTAAAAAATAGTAAAAACATATCAAATAGAAGCTCAATGCTCCCCTCCATCTTCTTCTCTTCTTTGCCACGGAAAAGGAATGGAAAAAAGACCAAATAATAGCTCTCAAGTGGGAAAAGGTACATTACAAAACGCAAGAAGTCTTCTATTTTGGATTAATTCAAAAAGGAAACATTACACTCTATGCTTTTATAAAAACAAGTACGGGATTTTATTAGGATTGAGAGTAGTTATCTTGTAAAGAAAGTTTATTTTTATCTATTAATAGTTGCTTTTGTCTATTAATAGCAAAGTGAATCAAGTCAATCACTTGATTGCCACTCTTCTCTATAAATAGAATGAGCATTATTTTCCAAGTGCATATTAATCACATACAATAGTGTATGATTAATTAAATACACTAACATCGATTGTGTTCCTTCGTACTTGGTCTCAACTCAATGTATATTAACCAAGTTGAGCAATGCTCGTGGATGCGACAATATGCTAGGATGATCGCACAAAGGTTGGTGAAGCTCAACTTGTGCAAAGTTACTTGATGTTGCATGCTACCCTAGGGTATACCAATTGCGTGGAGCCTAGAGTGACGATTGTCCAATTGTGACACAAATGTCACACAAGGTATTGAACATTGTGTCAGCAGGAAGTTGTAAACTTATCATGTGATTTCCCGTCAAAGATGCAAATGTGGCATCTGACACCTCGTATGCTTCCGAAGCCTCAAGAGTAACTTAATGAGAAGGTAGTCTTGTGGGACCCCTTTGTGCTCAAATCACTTTCTCGCATCCAAGGAGACTTCTTCAACGGAAATGAGTACCTTTCCAACATCCTCATATAGCATGGAAGATTCATAAAGATGCAAGTTCTCACAATTAATTACAAGATACATCCTCATGGAAGAAGGTAAAGCAAACTTAAAAGAATTCTTTCCCACCTACTCTAAGATGGAAAATGCACCAGATTTTAGATGCTTAAGCTTTCTTTCTTGTCCTTGAGCCTTCCTTTTCTCAAGTAAAGCCATACCTTGTCTCCCATGTTCAAATTGTGCTCTTGCCAATGTAGGTCATGCCTTGTTTCATACATGGCTTGAGACTCCTCCAATTGTTATTGAACCTTGAGATGGATGTGTGTAATGTCCCCAAATGGACACTTTTTGACCCCAAACCCTAAATAAATATTATAGAGATTATAGTAAAAAGATATAGTGCAGATCTGAATTTATCTATAAAAGGCGACTTGGTATGGAGATGAAAATCCTCAAGATTTCAATTATAACCACTGAAACTTTAATGGAAACAAATCAGCAATATTTGTAAAGGTGAAATCATGAAGAAATTACCAGATTTGGACTTCAAAACAGGCTGAAATAATTTTATAGAAATCTGCAAACACTACACTTAGACACAACTGAAAATAGCACTTCTTCAACACCAAAAATTCTGAAAAATAGCAGATCTGATTTATAAAAATCAAGAATATGAGCAGCGATCAAAATCTGATCCTAAACAGCTCTGAAACCCTACAACCAGCTCTCCAAGTGGGTCGTTCCTACTAGAAAAAGGGCTAGAAATGAAAAGAAAACACAGCCGCAACTTTCCTCTTCAAACCCTTGTGAAAATATGCAATTTCAGCCTCAAATACGCTGGAAAACTACTGGAAAAATCAGCTAACTCTTTTATGCACAATGGAAACCCTTGTGTAGAGAATCCTCTCAACTAGGAGAAGAGTTTTCATCCTTCTACTAGATCTCTTAGAGGGTTTTCATCCTCAAGAGATTATTTCTAAAGGTTTTCGTCCTTAGAAATATTTTGTAAAAGCTCTAGGCTCAGACAAAAATCATATTTGTATAAAATAGAAAAGCATGCCTTCTACAAGCAAGTAAACTTGCTTTTATAGATGCCCCTTACATTTAATGTTTTTTCCACCTTTTTCATCCTCCAAAGGGGTTGCATTTTCCCCTTGGGGAGAATATAAACATAAAGTGATATTTCCTTTTTTCTTATTTTACTTTATCACTTTATGTTTTTCTTTTCTATTTTTAATTTGACTTTATCATTAATAAATTAATATAAAGTGCTTATAATGTTATTTTATATTGCACTTTTATAATTAATTTATTATGATAAGTTTCCTCTGAAAACACCCTTAGCCGTCGTGAAACAGAATTGGGCTAAAGGTCTTCGACCGCAAGAGGATATTACAATCCTCCCTTCCCCAAATTGCTTGCCCTCAAGCAATTGTAACTCGTTTGTCCAAGTGCCATGTGCACGAGACAAAACATGCTAAAGTGCTCCAAAATCCGAGCTCTTGTACCTGTTAAGTGAGATAGATCTTGCCCCCATATACCTCTCTCAATATCCTCATGATCTAACTGTTGTAATAAAAGAGAAGATATACTACTTACCACATAACCTTGTTGTAGGAGAACATCTTCTTGCCCAAAAGTGAATGCTTGGAACACCAAAGAGAGTATCCCAGGCTGCATACTTACCGTTGTCCATAATTCGTCCAACTTATGACAGAAAATGTGCATCCTATCATCCCCATCACTGAAATCAACCTTGGACTCTTCCCCTTTGTTGGGGTAACCACTAGGGTGTCTATAAAAAAGTGGCATAGTAGGAAATATTAAACACTGTTAACTACATCTGAAAGCTTACCAAAGGTTGTTGTTTTGGAAATTACAGCAGGCTGCAATCTCACGCAAGTGTCCATGGAAGTCTCCTCCTCATGTGCAAGTTCCTCCATAAAGTCTCCTTTGGCTTCTTCACTTGGGTGTAGATCTGATTTGTCTTTATGCTCCCTTTGAATTGTTGTTTCAGAAAGGACAAGTTGAATATCAACATCTACATTCGGAATTTGGGCTTCAACCACCAAACTCTCTTCCTCCACTTGTAGATCTGAGTTGGTAGACTCCCGGGTTTCATTTCCCTGCTCATCCTTGCAATCTTGCACATCAAATCTTTCTAGAAACTTTTGTGAGAAATTTGCAAGTGAAGCAATGGATTTAACCCCTTGGGTCTTCAATAATTGATGCCACCACTTATGTGCTACTCCATCCATGTATCTAGGGATGAGCCTGAGGGCATCATCCCGATACATAGGATTATAACACAAATATGTCCCAAATTCCTTAAACGGCACTCTAGCGGATATTTCGTTAGTGCCATCAAAAACTAGAACTTGGGTCCACTTCATTTTTTTCTTGGTTGCATTCAGATTTGATTTTTCTTTTCTTTCTTCACACACTAGGAGGATATATCGCTTTGATACCACTGTAATGTCCCCAAATGGACACGTTTTGACCCCAAACGGATTTTAGGCAAATCTCAATCCCCAAATACAAATTATAGCAAAAAAATATAGTACAGATCTGAATTTTATCTATAAATGGCGCCTTAGTATGGAGATGAAAATCCACAAGATCTCAATTATAACCACTAAAACTTTAATGGAAACAAATCGGCAATATTGGTAAAAGTGAAGTCATGAAGAAATTACCAGATCTGGACTTCAAAACAGGATGAAATAATTTGATAAAAAATCTGCAAACACTGCTGAAAATAGCACTTATTCAACACCAAAAATTCTAAAAATAGCAGATCTGATTTATAAAAATCAGGAATATGACCCTAAACAACTCTAAAACCCTACAACCAGCTCTCCAAGTGGGTCGCTCCTCCTAAAAGAATGGCTGGAAATAAAGAGAAAACACAGCCGTAACTTTCCTCTTCAAACCCTCGTGAAAATCTGCAATTTCAGCCTCAAATACGCTGGAAAACCACTAGAACAATCAGCTAACTCTTTTATGCACAATGGAAACCCTTGTGTAGAGAATCCTCTCAACTAGGAGAAGGGTTTTCGTCCTTCTACTAGATCTCTTAGAGGGTTTTCGTCCTCAAGAGATTATTTCTAAAGGTTTTCATCCTTAGAAATATTTTGTAAAAGCTCTAGGCTTAGACAAAAATCAGATTTGTGTAAAATAGAAAAGCATGCCTTCTACAAGCAAGTAAACTTGTTTTTATAGATGTAATGGGCCAAATAGCCTCCCCAACTTCCAATCAGATTTCACCCCTTGCATTTAATGTTTTTTTCCACCTTTTTCATCCTCCAAAGGGGTCGCATTTTCTCCTAGGGGAGAATAATAAACATAAAGTGATATTTCCCTTTTTCTTATTTTACTTTATCACTTTATATTTTTCTTTTCTATTTTTAATTTGACTTTATCATTAATAAATTAATATAAAGTGCTTATAATGTTATTTTATATTGCACTTTTATAATTAATTTATTATGATAAGTTTCCCTTTCAAACACCCTTTAGCCGTCGGGAAACAGAATTGGGCTAAAGGTCTTCGACCGAGAAGGGGATATTACAATGTGCTTGATCCTCTCAATGAATTTGGTTTCCCATGTCACACCTATTCTACTTTTTTCAATTGTATGCAACATCAAGTGGATTAGTAGGAAAATAACTCAAAAATGGTTCAAAAGGTGACTTATTTGTGATGTATAAACCACCCTATTGTACGTATGTTGAATATATGCCAAAGATTCATCTCATGTTTATGGATGCTTCTTGGCGTACCCTATCATGAGTTATATCAAGGTTTTGATGACCACTTCCATTTTCCCATTGGTTTAAGGGCAGCAGGTGTGCTTCTTTACAACTTGGTATAAACCTTGTTCCACAACGTGCTATAAAACTTTAATGTCCCCAAATGTACATTTTTCAACTAAATGGATTTGAGACAATTCCCACTCACCAAATGCAGATTATACAAGATATATGAAGTGTTTATGATGCAAATCTGATTTATATATGAAAAATGCGACTAGGGATGGGTATGAAACTTATAAAAAGCATAAAAATCATGATATTTTCCACCATAAACTGAGCTGAAACTTATACTATTTCACCCTAAATATATTCGTGCAAATATCTGAATTTTTAGAGCCCATAAACAACTAAAATGAATTTATTTTGAAACCCTAGTTTGCAGAAAATTATGGCAACTTCAAAAATTCATAACTCACTCAAAAATGCTCCGATCCACACAAATAAACTATGCACGGACTCCCAAGTGTCAAAGTACCATTTTGCAACATGGAGAGGAGAAGTATCAAACTGAAAACACAAAATACAGCAGTCCACCACATCATGTTAGCACACAGGGTTGTCCTTTACTAACACCATGTCATCATAAGAATTGGGTAACATTTGGATGACTTGGCTGTAGCATGCTATTTCTGTACTTATCTTAGGCTGTATGAGGACTAAAAACTGATTATTAATCGCCCAAAATACCATCCACATGCTACGAAATGGAGGACACAAGTTCCCAAGGCTATGTTGTCTTTCTACAACCAAAAAGTATGAGAATAACTGACTGAAAATGCAAAATACAGCAGACAACCATTTGCAAACAGCCTTCATACTTTCATCAATAATGATAGAAACAATGGCATTTTTGACATGAGATATTTCCCAACCTTGGTAGGAGCCAAGCATGCAATGAGGAGTAACAAATCTGAAACATATCTTACCCTTTTCTGTACCAAGCATATTCCCATCATCAAAACATGTAGGAAACTCTTTTGCCCATTGAATGACAAAATCTGAAGTAGTAGGCCAGCTCTCTTCTTCATGGCGTGCAATCACCTTGTAATTCCTTTTCATGAACTCCTTTTTTCCCAACCACAAATTATATGAAAGCGGAAGTTGGCTGCCCCGTCATGCACATTGTCTAGCCCCCAACCTTTCTTCCATGTAACCTCAATCTTTTCCTCACATGCATTAGCCCAAGTAATGTAATCAAAACTGAATTGAGTGGAAATAAAACTAAGTATCTTACCACATCTTGAAATCACTCCTTTGCTGCCCTTACTTTCACTTGGACTGAATTTTAGAAGGTGTTGGCCTTCTTGCCAATGATCCGGGGCTGCCTTAGGAAGATTCTTTATCCACTTAGCACCCTTAGTAGTTGCCATAACAAGTTTCCCAATTAGAAAATCATCATTAGCTCCTTGAAAAATATTTTTCCTTCTTACTTCTGGATCTCCTAAAGCCCAATCATGCTTGCCAACACTTATGCTTGCCATAGACAATTCTGAACTTTCACTTATTCCCATGAAATCAGATGTAAAAATCACAAAATCAGAACTGATAATCTTTGTAGAAAGTGGAAAATCACTTGGTTCCCATACCTTAGAGTGCCCATATGAGTGACCTTGACCCAAGGAGTCTTCTTGCCCCATTTTGCAGCCCATGATCCTCATTTTATCTCCGTCTCTTACATGTTCCTCATGAGGAAAACAAATCTGAAATGGAAAAGTATGCAACCATAAATCAACCTCTTCATACCTTGAAATGTCATCATGTGATCTATCCCCTTTGGCCGAATCAAGAAGTTTTGATATAGAGTTGACTGAAATGTCCCACTTCCTAAAATAATCAATCGAAGACCTTTAGCCCAATTTTGTTTCCTGACACCTAAATAGGGATAGAAAGGGAAACTTATCATAATGAATTAATTAAAAAGGTACAATATAAAATATTATTATAAGCACTTTATATAAATCTATTAATGATAAAGTCAAATTTAAAAATAGAAAAAAACATGAAGTGATAAAGTAAAAATAAGAAAAAGAAAAAGTCACTTTATATTTATTATTCTCCCTAAGAGAAAATGCGACCCCTTTGGTGGATGAAATAAAGTGGAAAAAGCATTAAATGAGGGAGATGAAAGATGATTGGAAGTTGAGGGTGGCTATTTAGCATGGATTCATCTATAAAAGCAAGTTGACTTGCTTATGAAGACATCATTTTCTATTTTATAAAATTTAATTTGTATGTTGAGCTTTGAGCTTGCATCAAAAAATTTCTAAGGATGAAAACACTAAGATATTTTGAAGAGGAACCAAAACTCTTCTAGTTGTGAGGATTCTCCATCCAAATTCTCCATTATTTGATCAAGGAGTTAGCTATGTTTTTCATTAGTATTTTCCAGCAATATTGAAGGTTGTAATGTTGCTAGATTCGCAGTGACCCTTTGAAAGAGAAAATTGTTGTTGGGTTCCTTCTTTATTTCCATCCCTTTCTTAATTGAAGAGACCTACATTGTGGCTATTTGGAGGTATTAGGAGTGGATACTATATAAATTTGGGATGTTGTTGTAATTGTAGACTTTATTTGTCATAATTTCATTGAAATTTTTATTCATCTGAATCAGCCTTTTTGGAATGGATTTTGGCTCCAAAATATCATAGTTCCAGTTGTGTCTAAAGACATAGACTTATAATGCGAATTTTCTTAAATAATTTCCAGCCTGTTTTGAAGCTCAAATCTGGTATTTCTCTCATGATTTCATCTTTATAAAATTTGCTGACTTGTTTGAGTTAAAGATTCAAGTGGTTTTGCCTTTTATTTGGTGGATTTTCATCTCATATGCAAGTCGTCATTTATGTATAAAAATTAGATCTGCGTGTAATAATTTTTATATACCTTCATAACTTGCATTGTTGGAGTGGGATTTGCCTCAAATCCATCTAGGGTTGAAAAGTGTCTATTTGGGGACATTACGTAGTATCACAACAAATCTGTATCCTCCCAACCCATGAGGAAATCAGATTTGAATGCAATCAAAAAAGCCACATAGTCTATCAAAGAAGGAATACCCCAAAGAAGGTGACAATGGAAGAGCGTGATCCAAGAGCTCCTCCCAATGATGAGCTTAACTACATGCACGAAGTCATTACAAGAATTCAAAGAGAGCTACAACAACCATTTAGGGAATCCCAAAG
The DNA here is from genome assembly GCA_018340775.1 of Taxus wallichiana var. yunnanensis. Classification (NCBI taxonomy): domain Eukaryota; kingdom Viridiplantae; phylum Streptophyta; class Pinopsida; order Cupressales; family Taxaceae; genus Taxus; species Taxus wallichiana. The sequence continues at coordinate 484,594,854 of CM031238.1, forward strand.
AGAAATGCATGAAGCATTGACCGGTTCCATTAGAGACTTGGCCAAGATTCTACAAGGGAACAATGTGTCTACCAACCAAGGAGCAACCAACAATGGAGAAGGAAGCTCTACGGGACCGTTAGGACCTCATCCAAGCCTACACATCAAACTTTCAGAGCTAAGTTTCTCCAAAGAGAGGAACCAGTTGAAGAGGAAGCCCAAAATGATGTTGATGATGTGGAAGCATGGGGTGATGAGTATGCAAACCTTAGTTACAGAGTAAGGGAGATGTTATCCTTCCAAGACTACTGTCAAGTGAAAAATAGCAAAGGTTCGGGGAGAAATCGAAGAGTTCAACAAGAGCAACCAAGGAGAGACATTCAGCAAAGGTTGGGTAAGGTAACTCTTCCTTCATATGATGGTTCAGATAAGTGTTTTGCTAGAGCTTGGTTAAAAAATTGGATACATATCTTTCTTTGAATCCAATGTATGAAGAAGAGGCACTCAAGTTTGCAACCTTGCATTTGGAGGGAGTTGCACATGAATGGTGGTACCATGGAATCATCACCCAAGGGCATGGCTCTATCACCACCCTTGAGAATTCGAATATGTTCCCCAAAGAGGTTTGACAAGATAGATCTGAATATGCATTTTAGGAGCTGGCCCAACTCAAACAAGAAGGAACTTTAGATAAGTATATTTCTGATTTTCAAAGAATTGCAGTAATGTGCCTTATATTAGTGAAAAAGACTTATATTGTTGTTTGTTGAAGGGTTGGGAAAAGACTCTTTGCCAAGGATTTATTTTACATCTTCCAAGCAATGAAATGGTTTTTTATGGCAGCCCAAGGTATGATGTAAATCAAATTTTATCTCCTCTTATATCGTTGTCATACTTGTGTCATTATGGGAAATTTGTTGTTAAGGATCACATGTCATGTTTTAGTGATGATGGCATATGGTATTTGTGATGTCCCTAAAGGGACTATTTTTTCCCCCAATTGGATTTTTGGCAAATCCAAACCCCAAAGTGCAATTTATAATATTTAATTCTTGCATATCTGAATTGTATGCAAAAAAATACAACTACGGTAGGAAAGAAAATTCATAAAAATCAGCAACCAAATTATGATATTTCCCTTCCAATCTGATCCTCTGAATTTATAAAGCACATATATGAAGGAAAATCCAGATTTTGAGACACAAAGAGGCTGAAATAATTCTATAAAATATGCAGACAGGTTGCCCTTAGATATAGATGAAAATGGTACCTTTTTAACACAAATTTCTCAAAATAGGCTGATTTGATTTATAAAAACCAGATTTTTAGCAGTAACTCAAATCATATCAAAAACACTTCCAAACACTTCAGATTTATCCTAGAAGTAGGTCACTCCACATGATAGATGACTGAAAAATAAATAAAACACTGCTGCAACCTTTCACTTCAAACCCTTGGACAAATTCTGTACTTTACTCCTTCAATTACTGAAAAGAACACTAAAAATATTGCTAACTCAATGATGCACAATGGAAACCCCAAGGTGGAGAATCCTCACAAACTAGAGGAAGGGTTTTCGTCCTTCTCTAGAACTCTTGGAGGGTTTTCATCCTCAAGAGTGAAGATGCAAGCAAGAAATGCTCAACATGCAAATCTGAAATTTGAGAATTAACAAATGATGTCTTCCTAAAGCAAGTCAACTTGTTTTTATAGAGCTTATGACCCAAATAGCCATCCTTGATAACCAATCGATTTTTCCCTCATTAAATGCTTTTTCCCACCTACTTTTCTCTCCCTAGGCAAGTCGCATTTTCCCTTGGATAAATCATTTTTGCTAAATGTCTTTTTGCCTTTTGTTTGTCTTTTTCTATTTTTAAGTTTATAATATTTTATTATAAGTGTTTTATAATATTTTCTTTCAATTTTTGCACTTTATAATAAACTATCATAGCTTAAGTCGCCTCTTTTAGTTTATTCCTTAGCCGTCGAGAATACAAAATTGGCTAAGGGTCTTCGTCATGATTATCTTAGGAAGTGGGACATTTCAGCATTTAGATATTTCCTTGCAAGGGTATGTGGTTCAGGTTGATCCCTTGAATTGCAAGGAAGAGGAAGCCCTTGATATTGTTACTCCATGCACATGGTTAGAAAGAAATTCGAGGGAGGATTGTTTTGAAATCATTATGAATGCTAACAAGGTTATGATGGATCCTACCCTCCATGGACAAGGCTTCACGGTCAAGACAACAAATGGTTACTCTATGCCATGCACAAAGAAATGTTCCCAACTCCATGTTACATTGGGAAAATATGAGGTATGTGCTGATTTCTATTTCATTAACATGGCTGATATGAATAGCGTGTTTAGGGTCCAATGGCTGCTATCATTGGGAGAGCTCACCTTCAATTATCAAAGCATGGAAATAAGCTTCTCAAATAAGGGTGAGAAGGTTATATTACAAGGTATGCTTCCGGACACACCTCAAGTTAAGTATTTGGTAGAAGATACTTGGCCATGGGAATCACATTTTTGCTCCTTATCTAAGACAACAGCTGATTGGAAGCCTTTAATTACAGCTAAGCATAAGTTTGCTAATGTTGTTTTGGAGGGAATTGGGAATGAAAGGTTCGAAATAATGGATGGGATCATTCACTACAAGAATGGAGTCTATTTGGCTTCCAAATCAAGGGTGAAGAACATGATAGTGTGGGTTGTTCATGATGCCCCATGGGCTGATCATCCGGGCTATTTCATGAGACACAAAAAGGGTGAAGGTAAAGATTTCAGTTTTTCTCTTTGCTTATGGAATGAAAGGAATTTGATGAAAGAGAATGCTAGCATGACATGTTTAAGACAACATAAGCTTGATGGGAATTCTGATTTTCTTCTCTATGAATCGCTAACCCATGGTTCCATGAATGAACCAAAAGAAGTATGGGAAAAGAGAAGCCATTATGATGAATTTGCAGTTGTTCACATGACCGCCAAAGAGGGGAATGGTGACTCTAATTTTCAGTTTCATGGCCTCATGATAAGGCCTGTTGTTCCTAGTTTTTCAGCGTATGTAAGTCAATTTTCAGCCCCTACTATACTCACAAATTTCCTTTTCCCATCAAATTTCAGTTTGGGAGTTGTTATGTCATGATTATAGGGCTGAATTTGCAAAAATCAGATTGGGAGCTGCCATTAGCAGCCATGAACAACAGTGTATTTTCATTTTTGAGAGCATTCCATCATGGAATAATGAGGAAGGAAGATTTCAGTTGAAAGGAGGGAATAAATCAGATCATGATGTGTTATTTTCAGCCTTGAACATTCTGATTTTTGAAAGAAAAATGCATGATTACAGCTGTTTTTGGGACAGCATTACTGAAGTGTTGAGAAGCCATCATTTGGATGGAAATTATGAGATGGTGTCAAGCAACAGACAGAGCTAGCTATCATGTCCCTAAGGCATGATAAGGGGAATTTAAAAGTGTTGTTAAACACTCTTGTTTTCTTTGATATGTTTGCTTCTTGTGCAGGTACATCAAAGAAGAAGCAGTTGAGATTCATTTGGGATCCAAGCACTTACAATTGTTTGAGGGAAAGCAATTTCGGGAAGGGAGGATTGTAATGTCCCCTTTTTCCGAATTAATCCAAAATAAAAAAATTCTTTTGCCTTTCCTCTTTCCAAAGGCAAACGATGGATGAACAAGGGAAGATCGTGGATCATATTTCAATTTTCTTCATTTATATTTATGTTTTATCTTTGTAAATTCCCATTATAAGGGGTCGATTGGGTTTGGTGCATTAATGAAGGCAATTAAATATTAAAAAAGCTCTTTATAGGTCAGCCTTGTCCTTTTTGGATTTGGCAGCAAAGATAGGGTATAAAAGAAGATTAGAGGCTTCATTTGCACACATCTACTATTGGCGCATTTTATCTATTTGACTTGCGGGTTGTTTGTTAGTTGTTCTTCCACTATTGGGTGGGATTCTTAGTGTGTGGCACTTTCAAGAAGGACAAAACCCTTCTTGTGGTTGGTTGGGGGACGGAAACCCTCCTTCCTTATTTGGCTTGAAGGAATATTGCAGATTTGAGAAGAAGGCATAATCAAATTTTTATATGCATTGTTGAGCCTCTCCCTCATGGAGCGACTTGCATTAGTGTAGGGTTCGGTGCCATCTAGGGCAAGGAAATTAGATTTGAATTCATATTTGGCTCCCCTATTATTTATAAGACTAGAATCAATATTTACATGTGGACTTTGGGGTTTCTAAACCCTTATTTCATAATTTTATTGCAGTTGTACTTCCTTGGTTTTTAATTAATTTCCAGCAATGTTTTGGATCAAATTTCACATTGATTATTGGTTTGGTGGATGCCTAAAATACTTCTATCTATTTTGGCAAAGTTGTTTGAAGTTTTTCAAGTGTTTTACATGTCTTTTTGCACCGCTGTCCTAAAAATTTGATCGCTGTTCAAAACTGGGTTTTATTTTCAATTTGCTGGTCTGAAAATCATATTTGATAATCTTGGGGTTTGTGCTAATTTACTGCTTTGCAGTTTCAGCCCTATTGCATTAAATTATTTGGGATCGTTCTATATTGTTTTTTGCTAGATTTTGCATGTAAATGGTTGCTCCTAAGTGCTGGTACAGTTCGCTGCCCTAGAGGGATATTAATTAATTTTCTAAGTTGATTTTGATACCCTAAGTGTGTGGTTTCAATTGGTTGCTAGGGTTTTGAACGCTGCTGTTACAAAAATTTGAGTTCTTGCATTTGGGTTTGTGGAAAACCCTCACTTTCTGGATCAGCCCTAGAAAGGGACATTACGTAAAAACACGAAAACTGACCAAGTTTGAGACTTTGGAGATTTCATTGAGTGACATGTGTCATTAGTTTGCTCCATTAAATTTCATGAGCCTACTAACAAATAAGTCCAAGGAGTTAAACATCATTCATACGTTTGAGGGCTAGATCCACTTGAAATCTTGAAAGTTCTTTTGGATTTGGCTTGTATGTATGTAGAGAAAAAGAAGGCAAGCATTTTTATGAATTTTAATCACCGTGGTGCCCAAAAAAAGCTTGTATAACACCATTAAAAGCCTCCAAGCTCCACGAGTTTTAACTATAAGGCCACAAAATTAAGTAAAACAATTTTGGGTGCCAACATAACCAAAACATACTTTTGATGAAAACCATATGTTGTAGAAGCCTTTGTACCATAATATATTTGTTTTAAGGAATTGGCATGTCGCCAATACTTCTTGAACCCTAGTAATAATTAATTTTATTCACCAACTGAATTTGAAGTTATACATGATCCAATTTCGGAGCACACCTCCCCAAATAGAAAGTTTTTGTGTCCAACACAATATCTATAGTGAAAAGATAAGGATTTATCATCTATCTTCTCAAATGGGATGCATGTTCTTCATCATCCTCTTAGATTCATTGTTCCTCTCTCTTGGAGAATGACTTACCAACCTGCAATTATAAAACCAGATTCGTTAAGAGTCCATGACTTCAAATATGTCTATTGAGCCACTTGCACTCTTTTGTGTCTAGGTCTTCCTCTTGGCTTGCTCTTTGCACTCTTGGTACCTTCCTTCTACTATTAGCTATTCCTCTTAGCCTCTATGCTGCAATGCACATACTAGTAGGCTAGAGTGAAGCTCTCCCTTACGAGATGCTTACACAACATCCTCCTTGCTTTTCACATTGTTTCACCAAGGGAAGAAAACATGTTTCGTCATGTAGGTGGTTTAAAAACAAATAACTACCTTTACAAATTGCCATTATCTTGAGTCTTACAATACAATGTTTGCATTAACAACAAATGCAACATACATGCATTGAAAATACAATTCCATTTAAAAAGTTGCATTTATCTTGCAAATCAAATTTTGATCAAAACAAATGCAGCATACATGGAAAGAAATGTCTTTGATGAAGGAACATAGATGCCAAAACACAACTCCGTCAAAAACAATGTCTTCTTGTGGAGTGCTACTCAACATGAGTGCATTTTATCAATGAAATGTGTTGCGCACAAGATAATACTGAGAGGGGGGGTGAATTAGTATTATGAAATTATTTCAAACTTTAATACTTGAACTTAGATCTATAATCACGAGCAATGTGAATATATCAAATCAATCAAAGAACACAAAACTTAATGCAAGTAAACACAAATATACGTGGAAACCCTTTCGGAGAAAACCACGAGAAAACTTCTTTCTTTATATATATTTCTCAAAATTTGTAGGCACCAACCTACTGGAGACACCAATCCCAAATTACAGTTTTGTAGGCACCAACCTACAGGAGCACCCACCCCTTTTGCTAAGCACCAACTCAACAAGAGACACCGATCTCTTCGAATATGAAGGCACCAACCTTCCTTACAAAATTTGCTTTCCACTTTTGAACTTGTTGCTTCCTCAACGAATAATGGAAAATTCTTCTTCTTACTTTCAGATTTGCTGTTCTAAAATTCTGCCCTTACGCTTCCTCTTCTTCTTCTTTTTCCTTAAGATATTCAACTTGAATCCATGCTTAATAAGTCTCATATGAATCTTCTTATATAGCCTTTCGTATCTTTTCGAAAGGACACATTATTCCAACCGACACAACCTTTCCATTAACACAACTTAATTAAGTGCATTAGTCGGCTAAAACCAAAAAATAATTAATGCAGCCCATAATTATTAAATGCACATTATCAATGCAATTAACCACTTGATAGGAGCGTTGCCCCTCCTTAGAAAAATCACTGTTATCATTAAATCGCTGCCAGCCATCATTAAATCTTCTTTTTCACCATAAAACATTGCATATGAACACCTTAAAATGCGGATATCTCTCTCTTATGTATAGTTGTGTATATCTCGCTTATACCATGATAATCCTCATGCAAAAACGCTTCTTTTCATGTATTTAAACTTTCGTTTTCTACCCTTCTATACTGCTGGTTATTTCCGTTACTTTCTACCATTTCCGTCAATAATTCCGTTACTTTCTGACAGATTTCCGTTTACCAGTTCAGCACCTCTTTTGACATCAATGACAATATTTCCAACAATCTCCCCCTTTGTCATTGATGGCAACCCCAAAAATAATCTCCTCTTCTGCAGCTTCCTCTTGCCGTAGCTCCCCCTTACTACCATTCTCCCCCTTTGACATCAATGGCAAAGGGTTATCCTAGGAGCTGAAAAATTTGCAAAGTTTTAGCTCCCCCTTAACCAGTGCTACCCTTGACTCTTCAATGTAAAGATGTAAAAGAAATTACTCCCAGCTTATGCCGTAGATATTCAAATGTCTCCTTTGGAAGTGGCTTAGTGAAAATATCTGCTATCTGTTCGGATGTAGTGACATACTCCAACTTTACCTGTTTCTCTGCCACCTGCTCTCTTAAGAAGTGATATCTTATGGGAATGTGCTTTGTTCTGGAATGCATAACCGGATTCTTTGAAATACTTATTGCACTGGTATTATCACATAATATGGAGATGGGATGATCATACTCTACTTTGATATCCTTCAAGGTCTGCTTCATCCATAAAATTTGCGTGCAACATAGTACCGCTTACTATATACTCTGCTTCATTGTGGATAGGGATATAGAATTTTGCTTCTTACTTAGCCAAGATACTAGGTTGTTTCCAAGAAAAAATGCTCCTCCGCTTGTACTTTTTCTGTCATCTACACATCCTACCCAATCAATCAGATAAGTTTGTCAATGTGAAATCTTTTCCTTTTGGATACCACAACCCGTATTCCATAGTTCCCTTTAGATATCTGAATATGCGTTTTACAACTTGCACATGTGTTTCTTTTGGCCCTGCTTGAAAACGTGCCACCATACCCACTGCTTGCATGATATCTAGTTTGGATGTTGTCACATATAATAAACTCCCAATCATTGATCTATAGAGAGATTGATCAAAGATCTGGAGATTCGTCATCTTTGCTTAACTTGGTTCCGGTGATCATCGGTGTGCTGACAGGTGCACACTCCATACCAAACTTTTTCAACATTTCCTTCACATACTTGGTTTGGGATATAAATATTCCTTTATTAGATCGAGAAACTTGCAATCCAAGGAAAAAGGATAACTCACCCAACATAGACATTTCAAATTCCTTTTGCATGTCTTCTGCAAATTTTCTAGACAGTTCTTCATTGTCTCCTCCAAAGATTATGTCATCCACATATACAACCACAATTAACTGGTGTTCATCTTCAGTTTTGATGTAAAGATTACTGTCAGCATGTCCTCTCTTGAATCCTTGGTCCTGTAGATGTTGATCAAGCCTTGAGTACCATGCTCTGGGGGCTTGTTTTAATCCATACAATGCCTTTTTCAACCTACACACATAATCTTCATTTTCTGATAATAGGAACCCTTCAGGCTGTTCTATGTAAACCTCCTCTTCTAAATTCCCATTTAAAAAGGCTGATTTGACATCCATTTGGTAGACTTTGAAATTTTTAAACACTGCGAAAGCAAGGAACATTCTGATTGCTTCTAGTCTGGCAACCGAGCAAAAGTCTCTTCAAAATCAACACCTTCCACTCCGAGCATACTCTTTGCATAACAATCTTGCCTTATTTCGAGTGACTTGACCATCTTCATTTAGTTTGTTCTGAAATACCCACTTAGTGCCAATCACATTCTGACTCTTTGGTCTGGGAACCAGTTCCCAAGTTTCATTTTTCTCAATTTGATCTAATTCTTCTTCCATCGCCTTCAACCAATGTTTATCATGTCTTGCTTCTAAAAAGTTCTTAGGTTCTACCTTAGATAGCAGAGAAAAATACCCTTGCTCAGAAGCATTTGTAATTCTTCTTCTGGTTTGAACCCCGGTATCAAGTTCTCCAATAATCTGACTTTCATCATGATTTTTCTGAACGAAGCGAGATGGCGTCTTGGTATCCTGCCTTTCTGATTTACTCCACTCTTCAATATCTTCTTCTTCCTCTTGTTCTTCTTTCACAAGACTTGGTATTTCTAAAGACTCTTCTGAATTTTCTTTTGTCTTTAGATCCAGACCCTCATCCACTCTGACACTTGCACTTTCTATGATAGTCCGCAACCTCTTGTTATAACATCTAAAGGCTTTACTTTTAGTGGAGTACCCAAGAAAAATCCCTTCATCGGATCTTGAATCAAATTTGCCTAAGTCCTCTTCGGTTCTTTTAATGAAACATCTGCTCCCAAATACCTTAAAATATTTGACCGAGGCTGGTCTTCCTTTCCATAATTCATATGGAGTTTTGTCATGGTTAACTCTAATTTGCACTCTATCCAAAATATAAACGGCAGTACTTACCGCTTCTTTCCAGAATCTATCTGATAGCTTAGATTCATTCAACGCATTGTTCGGGCCATCTCTTGAACGGTTCTGTTCTTCCTTTCTACCACTCCATTTTGTTGTGGAGTTCTTGCAGCTGAGTATTGTCTTTTAATTCCATGGTCTTCACAATATTCAATAAATTCATTTGACATGAATTCACCTCCACGATCTGACCTTAGACATTTTATCTTCAGCCCTGTTTCATTTTCTACTAATGCCTTGAAAGCTTTGAACTTTCCAAATGCTTCAGATTTTTCTTTCAAAAATGCTACCCATGTCATTCTAGTGTAGTCATCAATGAGTAACATAAAATAACTCTCACCTTGAATACTTTTCATTCTGGTAGGTCCACACAAATCCGTGTGAATTAGCTCCAATGGTTTGGTGGATGAATACTCCTTTGTTTTGAATCTTGTTCTGGTCTACTTCCCAAGCTGGCACTACTTGCATAGAGTACTCGAAGGCTTTGTTATTTTAGGCATGTCCCGTACGGCCTGCTTATTGCTTATCTTCACAAGATTATCAAAATTTATATGTCCCATCCTTCTATGCCATAGCCAACTTTCCTCAACTTGACTTAGGCAACATTTTTCTTCTTTTATTTCTCCGAGCATATATAGATTATTTGCAGTTCGGTGGCAATCTGCAATTAGTTCTCCTATATCTGCTTTCCTTATTTCACATCCTTCGGCATAGAACTTAAGAGTGTGTCCCTGATCACACATTTGACTCACACTCAAGAGGTTATGTTTTAATCCTTCAACATACAAAACATTCTCTGTTTTTGTTTTTCCATTATCCAAACTCAGCGTACCTTTGCCAACGATCTTCGCTGTAGCATTATCACCAAATTTTATTGTACCTTCATTTACTTTCTTTAAGGAGAGAAACTTACTTTTATCACCAGTCATATGTCTTGAACATCCGCTATCAATGTACCACTGTTGTCCTTCATCTCGAGCATGAAAAGTTGTTTGAACGAGCATGGATTTTTCTTTGTCTAGCCCATCTTCCTCCTGCTTCCTTGTCCAGGATTTCGTAGCCTCCCTTTTCTTTGTATCTAAAGGCTTTGTCTTTTGATCTTGTCTCGAGTCAAACACACTTCTACAAAAGCGTGCTATATGTCCATAATTATTGCACTTGTAGCAGATAATGGCTTCCTCGTTATAATAGGATAGTGGAGCAAACGAATTATAGTTCATATTCAACACTCTATGAGCAGATTTTGGTTTGTTCCAGGCTTCATTATCTCTCATTCGCTTTCTACACTCTATCTTTTTATGCCCATATATATTGCAATAAAAACAATAACCATGAAAGGAACTTTCGAACCTGTTCATATTCCTATGTCGTGGAATAAATGGTCTTTTGGTGTCGTTCTCTTTAACACCTTCCTTGTGGATGGAACTGGTCTTCGTAGTTTCCTCTTCCTTTCTACTTTTATTCTTCGTAGGCGTATTTAGAATTTCTGCATAACTTTTTGCCTTTTCTAAACCTTTCTTCTCCGGAAGCTCAATGGATTTTGAAGCTTTCTCTAGTTTTTCTTCATATCCGAGTCCTGATTTGTTGGATGGTGATCTTTGACTTTCTAGAATCTCATCTAGAACCTTAGTACTCTTTTCAAATTTCAAGTTGTTCATTAGTTTGGTATTTACCTTTTCTAAGTCTTTTCTCATCGCAACAATCTCTGACTCACGATTTTCACATTCTTCTTGTTTCTCCTTGAGCTGACTTCTCAACCCTTCCTCAATTCTCTTTGCTTCTTCAATCTGGGTCTTCAGGTCAATGATTAGATTCTTTGATTCTTCAAGACTCTGGGCTAACTTAGCTTCGAAAGATTGATTTTGTTCTTCATATTTCTGGAGCTGAAGTCTTTGCTTCTGATTCCTCTTTTTGAGTGCTTTTATTTCACCCAATGCACAAATGAGTTCTTCTTCGAGGTTTACCTCACCTTCTTCTATGTCCTCGATTCCTTTCAAATCAACTTTGTTGGTTGATGAACCTTCTTCTATAGCCATAAACAATGTTTCTTCATCATCACTGTCTGAATCACTTATTCCGCTTTCTTCTGATGAGCTGCTAATATAGACTCTTGTTTTGCTTTTTAAATCTTTTCTTGCCTTTGCTTTGCCCGAATTCTCTTTTGAACTTGGGCTTGCTTTCTTCATCTTCGCTATCTTCCTTCTCTGGGAATTTAGCTGCAAAATGACCAATTTTACCACAGTTAAAGCATTTAAATGGTAACTTATCTTTGTATCTCCCGGATCCTTTCTTTAGCTTTCGAATGAATAAAGCTTCCTTTTCATCTTCTTCACTGTTTGATTCATCATTCGCTTCAGATTCCTTGATTGCCTTTTTCTTCGAGACTTTGAATGCGGCTTCCTTCTTTGCTGGTTTATTAGACTCGGTCCTCATTTCATAAGCCGTCAGTATTCCATGTAGTTCGTCCATGCTTAGCTTGTCAAGATCCTTCATTTCTTCGATGGCAGACACCTTAGCATCAAATCTTAATGGTAAAGATCTTAAGACCTTCTGGACGATCACAGGTTCCTCAATCTTTTCTCCAAGCCCTCTTATGGCGTTGACAACTTCATCCACCCGCAGAAGATAAGCTGCAACATCTTCCTCATCCTTCATTTTTAGGCTCTCAAATTTTCTCCTATGGGTTTGAAGCTTAGCTTTTCTGACCTTATCATCACCTTCATATATTGTTCGAAGTTTATCCCATATTTCCTTTGCCGTGTCACATTGCATTACCTTGACAAATTCGGACTCTGACAGACCACACAAGATTGCATTCATCGCCTTGGCATTATTTTCAAAAGCCTTCTTACCGGCTTGGTCTGTTGGCGGAGTTGATGGAATGGTATATCTAACCGCTACTGATTGCCAAATATCAAACCCTAGTGCCATCAGATAGGTTCTCATCCTTACGCTCCAAAATGCATAGTTTGTTTCGTTAAACAACGGAGCCTTGTTCGAGGAAAATCCTTCTTGTACTTGACTAGCCATATGTGCTCCCGAGATCTACCTTCCAACTGTTAGATTGTTCCTGAAGGAACCTGCTCTGATACCAATTGTTGAGCACAAGATAATACTGAGAGGGGGGGTGAATCAATATTATGAAATTATTTCAAACTTTAATACTTGAACTTAGATCTATAATCATGAGCAATGTGAATATATCAAATCAATCAAAGAACACAAAACTTAATGCAAGTAGACACAGATATACGTGGAAACCCTTTCGGGAGAAAACCACAGAGAAACTTCTTTCTTTATATATATTTCTCAAAAATTTGTAGGCACCAACCTACTGGAGACACCAATCCCCAAATTATAGTTTTGTAGGCACCAACCTACAGGAGCACCCACCCCTTTTGCTAAGCACCAACTCAGCAAGAGACACCGATCTCTTCGAATATGAAGGCACCAACCTTCCTTACAAAATTTGCTTTCCACTTTTGAACTTGTTGCTTCCTCAACGAATAATGGAAAATTCTTCTTCTTACTTTCAGATTTGCTGTTCTAAAATTCTGCCCTTATGCTTCCTCTTCTTCTTCTTTTCCTTAAGATATTCAACTTGAATCCATGCTTAATAAGTCTCATATGAATCTTCTTATATAGCCTTTCGTACCTTTTCGAAAAGACACATCATTCCAACCGACACAACCTTTCCATTAACACAACTTAATTAAGTGCATTAGTCGGCTAAAACCAAAAATAATTAATGCAGCCCATAATTATTAAATGCACATTAATCAATGCAATTAACCACTTGATAGGAGCGCTGCCCCTCCTTAGACAAATCACTGTTATCATTAAATCGCTGCCAGCCATCATTAAATCTTCTTTTTCACCATAAAACATTGCATATGAACACCTTAAAATGCGGATATCTCTCTCTTATGTATAGCTGTGTATATCTCGCTTATACCATGATAATCCTCATGCAAAAACGCTTCTTTTCATGTATTTAAACTTTCGTTTTCTACCCTTCTATACTGCTGGTTATTTCTGTTACTTTCTACCATTTCTGTCAATAATTCCGTTACTTTCTGACAGATTTCCGTTTACCAGTTCAGCACCTCTTTTGACATCAATGACAATATTTCCAGCAAAATGATGTCATGCCACTTCTTCTCCTTTCATGGTATACAGCTTGGGCTCATGAACATGCTTCTAGATGCTCATCAATATGTTTTACCAATTGCTATCGTATCAAAACCTGTTTTGGAAAACCTGCTGCAAACTTATTCCATGTGCATATAACTATTCAGAAAGCATGCTACAACATTATACAGTTTATCATGTGCATAGGAATGCTACAATCATGCTGATTATGAAAACAGACTTATACCTCCATGCTACCATCATTTAGATTTTTGAATGCATCCTACTACTTCAATAAGCAACTAGGCATGCTACAAATAATGTAATTTTGAATTTTCATGGAGAGTGAAAGAAAACCAACATGCCGACCCCTTTGTGATACCTTAGTCTTTAACCTATGCTTGGGCTCCTCACTCACCTTAGAGTGCCTCTTCTACCCATCTTGTCATATGCTACAAGAAGTAAAAAAATCATGCTAGCTTGAATATCAACATGAACATGAGAATGCTTGGCATGATACAACCATTTTGATGCAATGGGCAGGCCGGACATGTGCTTCTCAAACAGATTATATGCCTTCTCCATATCCATCCTTAATGAGTGAAATTCCTCCGTACTTCCTCGTACCAATGATTTTACCTCTCTTATTACTTATTTCAACAAAAGGAACAGAAAATCAACATGGAGGTGATTACATATGCATGCTAATCAACATATTAGTACTACAAATACTTTATACATGAAGCCAACAATGAATGCTTACCATTACTTTCTTGCAACCATAATGAGGAACCTCTGTGGTCTGCTCCTCTTTATGGCTCCATCCATAGGTAGCTTGGCTTCTTCATTTCATACCTCTTCATTTGTAGGTGTTTGAACAACTTCCCTCTTGCATGTGGATGCCTCTTCCTTTTGGATTTCTCCTTGCAATTCTTTGGGTGAAGTTGGATGAAGTTTCAAACATCTTGGATGCCACTGCCCACTCATGTTACAATGAGTGAAATAATTCTTTTCCCATTTCCTCGGAAAAAATTCTCTTCTTCTTGCCCTTCTCCACATTAGTGTTCTTTACAACTTGCATTCTTTTTGCGTAATACGCCTTGACGTCTTCTTTGGCTTGGAAAGTGATGAAGACAATTGCCCATCCTTTTAAAGTACATAGGCTTGTTGTTGAGCGTTTTTTCTTCCTACACATGGGCACACAATGGTTACTCATTCCATGAAATTAACATGGAAGTGTATATCCACAACTATGAGCAACATGGCCTTCCTTTAAACAACTGACACAAACAATGGAAGACTTGTTCTTTCTATACCTTCTTGTGTTTCCTAAGGCCTGCTTCTGCAAGTTTGATGAAATGGTTATGCTTTACCTCCTCCTTTGGAATGTGCTCCTCTCTTTGAAGATGCTTTGCATTCTTCTTTGGTGTTTTTTTCCCTTATTGAAAGGTTGTCCTCATCTTGCATTCATTCACATGGTCATGAAGTGACAATGAGCTATCTCCTTCATGGAGCTGCTGTCCTCTTGGAAAGTCTTCTTTGGCCCTTTGAAGTTGCACAATGCTACCTTCCTCTTCACGAGAGACCTACCCATTTTTTAGAGAATCGAATTCCTCATTAGATTTGACAAACCAAATGATGCCATTACCTTGCATGGGCTGTTCTTGTTGAGTTAATGGCTTGGGCTCTTTGCCTTTGCAAAGCTTGTCTTGCTTCAGTTGTTTTGGAGAATTCTCCAAATTCTTCTTTGCCACTAACATATCCCGAATCTGCATATTGAGGTTTTTCCTCGACCTTTATGGGATTTGTCATTTCTTGCCCATTCTTGCCGAGGCCTTTTCCATCATCACCCATCTTGGTGAACAAATTAGAGTCAACTCCCTTAGTATGCTTCTCAAATTTACAAAAGGACTCCTCTAGATCTTGATGGTAAGGAGGAGAATATGGTGGAGTGTTAATTTGATACCTCAGTCATGGTTTGTGCTTCTTACGGGATGGTCTCCTTTATATGGTAGACTTCTCTCTCTCTTCACTCCTTCACCATCATCTTGGAAGTTCTCCCAAAAAATTCCTTGGTTTACAACTTTACTTGCCATTCCTCAATGATACCAATAAGAAAAATTCCATGGTTCATCAATCTCACTTGTAACTCATGATTCTCATCTTCCAAGTGCTACATAATCTTTTTCACTTTTATGCCGTCCATTTGAATTTTCCAATTTATATCTTCGAGCTCTTAAAGCCTTTCTCTCATCAAAGGTTTCCTGATGGTTGGACTTGTGCAACCAAAAACCACACTTTCTTGTCAATGAACATCTATGGAAGACAATACAACGCAAATCTGGAAATGTGTTGGCAAATCCTTTCAAGGCATAAGGAAAACATGCTCTAATCCATAATCAACATGGATACTCCACCGTCTGATTCTTAAACAAGGATCACTTTCATATGTGTTGTTTCCATGTTCTATACTATTGAAACATACAGAAAAAAATGTTGTAACTTTATGGCTCCAGCTCTTATGACTGTTATGACTGTAATTCATATCCTGATAATAGCAGTGCACAACAAATATGATGTTCCTTAACTTTGTAAGAAAATCAATCCAATTCACAATCGTTGTAATGAACAAGTGCTATAAATTAATTGATTGTTATGCTCTCTTAATTGTTTGAGATAGAAGATTGGTTGCAGGAATTAGAGGTATGCAAGTAATTGATCAAACACAAAAATTTACCCAGGAGAAACCCAATGTGGGAAAACTCCACAAGAGTGAAGCCGCGCTTCCTCATCTCCACTATCTTCATGCAGTTTTATAAGCTCACTTCTCTCTTGAGGCCAATAAGAATGCCCATAGTATTCATAGTCTTGCAAATGTCCTCTGCAATCTACTATGGATCACCTATTGCTCTAGCAAACAATAATACTGCACTCAGCCATCACAGCTGTGTCGTCTTCTCAATACTCGGCTGCACTAAAACTCTGCATTTTGTTGCCTTCCTTAAACCTCCACAGTTTCATTTGTAGTACTAGATGGTCCCTAGGCTCAAACAAGAAGGCCAAAAGTCAGAAAGATGAAGAGAAATCATTTATCTGCCTCTTATTCTTCCTATGTGTTTTATGTTAGAAAAACCACCGCTTTAAACAGTCTGGCAGTGTTGTAATCACCACTGGTGGTTGCAAAACTGCCGCAGCAGTTACATAACCATCATCTAGCTTAACCGGCAGTTTTGCAACCCTATAAATTCCTCTATCTTCCGAAGGCCATAAATTTTGCATACAAACTCGAAATTGGGTGTTGTTTGTTTTGAAAGCATGTGACTTTTCAAAGGGGACACAATGTGTAATTGAAACGTACTTTTGATGAAAACCATATGTTTTTTTATTAAAGGTAAAAGGTTTTGGAGGGACCTTACCCTGAAGTACATCCAAAAGGCTCAACAACCAAGATAAACAAGAAGGAACAAGGTGGTTTTTGATATGTGGGGGCCACACCCCAACCAAAAGATAGAAACAAAAAAGTACTAAGGCAGGGGCCAACTGCCTACAAGAAACCCAACTACGGACATACAATAGCAAAATCAACTCTACAACCGCACCACAACAACTGCACATAGAACACAAAGACAAAGGCACTAACTAGCAGACTTATTATAAACCTTAAGAGAAATATTGAGTGCCTGATAGAGATTCAATGTTGTTCCAATATTAGGATCCCAGTTGGAAGCTTTGAACTTCTTGGTGATCCTTCCATTCTTCCAAGTGAGGCTGGAATGCCACTGATTTCACAGATCTGATGAATGTGGACTTGAAGAAGATCTAGGACTACTCTATGAATGGCCAATTGATTGTTGTGCTTTTCTTTAAGAGCTTTGAATTGAGTAGTGAGAGTGTTGACTTCCTCTCTAAGGCTGGAAATGGAGTCAGAATTTGAGTTCTTGATGCCAGACTTGAGGAGAAAATCAACATTGTCTTCAATGGTCTTCAAGGTTTCAGCTTGCAGATTGAAATTTTCCAAGATAGAGGGGATGACACAGTAACAGGGACCAACAAGGTTGTCGACACGGGGGTTGTCTTCAACAAGTGGCTCTTTATCTTTTTTGTTTCTTCTAAGAATCCGTTTTGGAGGGGGTTCAAACGGGTCACGGAAAAGGGGATTCTTTGAGCGGATACGAGGTTGGCCACTACGTCAAGAATGAACTGGTGAATAAGAAAAATAACCCCTTGATGTAGTGGAACTACCCTCTTATGGCCTTGGACCTCCAAAATAGACTTCTCTAAGGAGTGCAGAATATAGTATGGAAAACTTACCTTGACTTCACACCTGAAATGGTTGAGGAGAACCAAATGGTGCAAAGGAAGAGTTGAAAACCTGCCCTCGAGAGTAATGTAGCGGACCATCATACGAGCAACTTCGTCGAAGGGCTGCGGGATAGAGGCACAAGATGATGCCTTCTTTTTTAATTTCAATGCTTTCTCCATCATCCAGAACAACTTTTCTTTTGCCTCTTTGTCAAATTTGTTTCTAAAAACTTATTGCCTTCCATGCTTAACCCTGTGATGAAGGATATAAATTGTTCGAAATATTGAAATTCCTGCCTCTGAATTTGATGTTCCTATTCTTTCAATTTTCCACAAATTGGAGGGAGATGTGTTGATCATGCCCCTTAATCCTTTGAATAAATTCATGAAACCCCCAATGTTAAGGGTTTCCCAGAGTTCCACGCTTTTGCCATTGTGGGTCGAAAATAGGCTCGACTCTACACGGAGCTCCCCCCATTGAGAATGAAGTTAGAGACAAAGTAGATTTGAGCTTGAGACAGCAGCAAGTAGGCCTTTTGGCAAGAAATCCAAACTGACTAAGAGCACGGTAGTTTCGTGATGAAATCGACACCTCTCTCTAAACGTGTTTGAAATGGAAAAAGCACTCAAAGTTGGAGGTGTGGAGAGGATAAAACCAAATGAATTCGATTTGCTTCAAAATTTAGGTGATGGATGCCATACGTGTAGAGGCCGCCGATTAATGAGTGTTGTTGAGATGTGCATTGGCTTCATTAATAATGATGGGATGAACTTCGCGGGGTGTGTCCTTGATATCATACCACTCACTATAATTATTAATGTAAACCCCAACATTGGCTAATGCATTCGCTGATTTATTTCCTTCCCTATACACATGTTGGAACATAATGTTAAGACCATTGCATAGGTAGAGACTTCATTAATAAAGTCTCTTATGGTCCTATTCGAGTTTGGATTTTAGAAAGGTTGTTAATGATGTTCATAGAATCTCCTTCCACAATGAGGTAATCCACTTTGAGAGTCCTAGCAATTTTGATTCCCCAAAGAGTTGCTAGGGCCTCTGAATAGTGATTGGATTGCTTACCCATGGGTCCAACATATGCAACGATTAGATGACCCTTATGATTTCTGATAAGACCTCCACCACCTGCTACTTCGGGGTTGCCTTTGGAGGCACCATCGAAGTTTAACTTATGACAACCATCGGTAGGGGTAATCCACTGAACAAGAGACCTGTCAATGCTGGGAGGGGAACTATATCATGATGAGCATTAATATTCCATGCCTTCAAGTGTCTCTCCTCATCTTGGGGATACTGAGCTTTTTTGGGGGGCTAAATTTTTGAATGTTTTCTTTAGCTGCCACTATGATTTCATTAAGTATGCTTTTAATAGTTTTGTTGGTACCTCTGAAGATGAGAGAGTTGCGAGCCTTCCATATTCTCCAAATGGTATTGGGAAGATGATCCTCCAAAATCTACAAAGTATGTTTGAAGGGAGGTTGTCACTGAATCCAAGCTTGAGTAATGTCCTCCGGGAAAGACTAGCTGACACCAAACTTGTTGAAGATGAGCTCCCAAAGAGCACTAGCAAGAATGGACAATGCGAAGAAGATCTTGGATGGATTCATTGTCTTTTTACAATGGTAGCATCTATTTGGCATGGTAGATCCCCTTTTGATAAGGTTATCAATGGTGAGAATACCTTTATCCAGTAAAAACCAGAGGAATTGATTGATTTTTGGGGTAAGTTCTTTGAACCAGATCTTGTTTTAAGGAAGGTTGCTAGCAGTTCATTGGCATACAACCGATACCCTGATCTTACCGAGTAATTGCCATCAAAAGAAAGAGCCCATGTAAATTCATCTTTGGCCTGAATTTGACTAATGGGGATATGTTTAAGAATGTTTTGTAGGTCCACAAGAAGCTCCTTTTGATCAAGGATAACAGCCTCGAGATTTTTCCAGTGCAGTTTACCTTCTGTGTTCTGAATATAGTTGCCGACTTGTTGTGCCAAGGCTGCAGTGAGGTTGTCTTTAAGTTGGTCAAATTGCTCATTGTTAGCTACATTACTGAAATCAGCCCAGTTGTGATTCCAAAAGTTTATGTTTTCTCCAAAGGTTTCTAAAGAGTCCATTTACGGCTGAAGCAAGCTCTTTTCTTGGTGTGTTCCAAAGATAGAACCAATGGGGTGGTGGCATTGTTGAAGAGCTCTTGAACATCTCCTTGATTTGATAGTTCTTATTTGTTGATGTCAATGCCTCCTGCTTTCTTGTTGTTGCATGCCTTATCCCATGCGACCAAGTGAATTTTGTTTCTCTCTTTTGTTCCCGTCCAAAGAAATTTCTTTTGTATTCTCTCAATTTTATCAGCAATAGCTGCTGGAATAAAGAAGAGAGACATGATATAAACCGAAAGGTTTTGAAGCGTGCTTTTGATGAGAAGGCATTTCTCAGCACTAGAAAGGGTAGTACCCTTCCAACCAGCAAGCTTTCTTTGAAACCTGTCAAGCAAAGAATTCCAAACACTCATGTGAACCTTGTTAGTACCAAGAGGAAGACCAAGGTAAGTGGTAGGCAAAGAGTTGATTTCACAACCAAGGATTTGAGCAATTTTCCTTTGTCTAACTGACAGGTGTGGAATGTTGAAAAAGTACAGAGAGCTTTTGTAAAAGTTAATTTATTGTCCGGATGCCTCTTCATAGAGCTGGAGGATATGCTTCATAGTTTTGGCTTCAAGAATAGAGGCAAGAAGAAGAAGAATAGTGTCATCAACAAATTGCTGATGGGAGACCGTAATCTCTAGAGATGTGGGCTTAAAGTCATTCAGGTAGCCCAGAGAAACAACTCTTGTAATGGTATGACTAAGACTATTCGCCATGATGATGAAAAGAATGGGGAAATAGGATCACCTTGACGGATGCCCCACTGCTCGAAAAGAACCCCACAGGACTACCATTGACAATAACAGAGAATCGGGAGAAGAGATACAGGTCCAAATGATTTTTCTGAAATGAACATCAAAGCCAAATTTCTCCATAACTTTATCTAGGAATAGCCATGACACTCTGTCAAATGCTTTGTTCATATCCAGTTTTAAGACCATGCCCGCTTTTTGCTTTTTTCCATCGAGTGTATGGTTTCATGCACCATAACAACTCCATCTTGGATAAGCCTTCCTTTCACAAAACCTCCTGCTGGCTGGAAATGATGCGAGGGAGCAAAGGTTGGATCCTGGAAGTGAGGATTTTGGTAAAAATCTTATAGAGGATGTTAGTAAGGCTTATAGGCCTAAAATGCTTGAAATATTTTTCCCCCATTTTCTTAGGCACAAGGACTATGAAAGTATTATTGATTTCTTTCAAAATCCTACCTATTCTAAAAAATTCATTGGCTACTTTGAGTAGGTCATCCGCACAAATCTCCCAGCATTTTTGATAGAAAAAAGCAAAGAAACCGTCAGGGCCCAGGGATTTGTCTCCCTCCATAGAAAAGACTGCTTTTTGAAGTTCTTCCACGGTAGCTGGTTTAAAGAGAGTGTTGAATTCTTTAGGTCTTACAAGATTATTTGGAATAGAATCTAACAAGTGTACTTGCAGCTTCAGAAGACAAAGTGGGAGTGTCATTTAGAAGATTCTTGTATAACTTGACAACTTCCTCTTTGATGCAGTTTGGATTCAACGTTGTATCTCCATTTTGAGTTGTGACTTTAGAAATTCTGTTTTGAGGCCTGCGTTTTAGTGTTGTCATGTGAAAAATTTAGTGTTCTTATCACCTTCTTTAAGCCAAACTACTCTGGATTTTTGCCTCCAGAAGATTCTTCTCTTGCACATATGGTATGAAACTTTGCCAGAAGGGTTTTTTCGCGATCATAGTCATCTTGATTCATACCAAAAGCAGCAACTTTCTTTTCCAAAGCTTCAATGTCCTCCTTGATCTGGTTTTTCTGAGTGAAAATGTTGCCAAAAACATCTTTATTCCAGACCCTGACTTTTCTTTTTATGTTTTTGAGATTTTGCACAATTATGTATTGGGTTGATCCCTTAACTTGAATTCCCCACCACTCCTTAATTCTATCAAGGAGTTCGGGATGATCGAACCACATCTTTTCTAATTTAAAAGAGGACTGAGCAGGTCTCACGTTGTTCAGCAAGTTCAAGACAATGGGATTGTGATCTGAGGTGATCCTAGGAAGGGAGGAAAGATGGAACTCTTGACTTAGGAGTCACTCAGCTAAGATGAGTGCTCTGTCAAGACACACTTGTATGAGATTGTTACCCAATCTCTTATTGGTCCAAGTGAATGGAATCCCATGGAGTTCTAAATCCAGAAGATTAGCTTGAGAGATGAAATCAACTAAATCGTCCATTCCAGCTGTATGCTCGAAACTCCACCTCTTTTCTCCTCGAAGGAAAGGGGTGAGTTAAAGTCTCCCATGAGTAGCCAATTCCAACTAGAACAAGTGTTTTGGAAACTTTGGAGGTCCCTCTGAGCTGCCTTCTTCCATGCAAAGTGTTAGGGGCATAAATGACCAAAAAAATCTAGCTACATTTGTTGTCAGGAGTGTGGAAAGAAAGAGCAAGGTGGGAATGCGAAGTAAGAATGGTTTTACCTATTAACTTGTTGGGATCCCAGAAGACAACCATACCTCCTGAGGCACCTCTTGAGTCAACTGTCGCCCACCCTGCTTTTTTCCACACTTTATTACAACAAATCTTTAAATTTTTAGTACTTATTTTGGTTTCTTGAATAGCAATGATGGCGGGATTGCAGGATTTCCTTAAATGAAAACCATATGTTGTAGAAGCCTTTGCACTAGAATTTATCTTTTTCTAGGGCTTGGTATGCAATAATACTTCTTGAACCCAACTAACATTCAGTTGTCTTGACAAACTGAATTTGATAATATCCATGATTCAATGTTGGATCACTCAAGCAAACCAGCCACTTTGTCCAATGAAATCATTGTCATCATAAACACAACCGCTACTTCCTACACTATCACAAGTATAACCAGCTTTGTCACCAAAAAAAAACCACCCTGTGACAAACGAAACCTCCAGATCACAAACATAACCCATAGTTTGTAGGAATGAAACCCCCAGCGGTTTTGTTACGATACAAACAAAACCTTGTTACTTTGCCGAATTTGAAAGATTTCTTAGTTGTTTGTTGAAGGATAAGTTTTCTTGATCCTTATGGGCAAATGAGTGTAGTAATGTTTTCCTAGTTCTCTTGGACAACATCTTCTTGAATTTGTATTCATGACAATTTGAAGTGTGGCCTTGACAACATACTTTCTCTCCTCTACACCTTGCTCCTCTTTAGCTTGGAAAGTGGTTTGAGCAACTTCCTTTTCGAAGTACTTGGGTGTCTTGGTGACAGATTGTTTCTTCCAACACATTCGCCAAAGGTCTTTTCACCTACACAAATCATAGGAAAGGAAGACACCATGTTGCTGAAAAATTCAACCAAATAATCATTTCACACCAATAGGTCTCAGCTTGAACACATATCAATGCAATAGTAAGTGATTACACTCTCTTACATCATTGACCAATCATATTTCAAACATCACCGCCTATACCTGCATGTAAATCCCAATTCATGTTTGAAAGCATGTAGCTAACTCATCCCGAATTCCTAGTCAAGGTGGCACAAAGGTGGATAGAGGCACAAAATATTATATGTCACACCATGCACAAATTTGTAAACAAACTCAATCACTTAATAAACTGAATGCAAGAATGGAATAAAAATGAATTTGGGAATATTTTCGCTCAATCCAAAGCAGTGACATTTCAACTGCTCACATACAAAAGAATATCAGGGAACATGGACTTAGTGAGATAATGACTGCCCAAGAACAACAGCTAATAAGTGAGCTAGAAATAATTCATGTGGGAGCAGCATTACATGAGGCAGAGATCCAAGGAAAATGAACACAAAAGGAGATACCAACACACTTTTCTTCCTCTAATCAGTTTTAAACACATCGCATAAAAACACCCTCCAATCGATCAAGGTTGGAAATAAGGATTTCTAGCACAGTTCAGGGCATTACATCTCATGCCACCAAATACTTCAGCTAACTTCTAACTGGAGCCACCGAGCCATGAGCCCAACCAAGGATTCTCAAAAACATTCCCAGAAAAACATAGCACCTCGGATAATGAATAAATCATGAGGAGAGGTGAGGGGATTAATTGAAGGAAATTGTTTTCTCTTTTAACAAGGACAAGACCTCAAGAATGGATGGGTTTTCATGTATGTTTCATCAGCATTTTGGGGCATAATAAAATTAGATCTACTGACCGTAGTGGAAGAATCTAGACAATATAAGCAGATGTTAACTAAAATATATGCCACCCAATTGGCTCTAGCCCATAAAGTCACTAATGTAGATTCAATGGACCAGTATTCATCAATTTCACCGTGTAACATGGCCTACAAAAAAATATCCAATGTCATTGAAAGAAGGCTAAGATGATTCTGACAACCAATTAGCCTTTGTGCCATGACAATGAATATGGGGCACCATATGATGGCAGTCCAAGAACTTCTCTCTACCAAATTTCGGCAGACATCGTATTGTGATAAATTTAAGGATGTCAAAGGGCTTTGACATATGCAACTAGAGCTTTCTAACTCAGGCTTTGGAGGCCTTTGGCTTTATCAATCAGGCTGTAGGCTCGATCAAAATTTGCATCACAATTCTTACTTTCTCTATATCAATCAATGCCCGTACTAATAAGTGGTATGGACCTTCCCAAGGGCTGCAAAAAGGGGACCCTCTTAAGTCCTTATTTATTTATTTTAACAAAGGAAAATTTTCTGAGGCTGATAAATACTTCACAGGAGGGGTTAAAACTCATGGCCTACCAGCAGAATAGAATGGCAAGAAAATTCAACCGTGGTTTTCTTAAGTGTCATTCACTGGTATGAATGTAGTCTAGATGGACAAACTTGATAACCGATATGGAGGTAATTAAAATACTGCACCAACTATGAGATTTGTCACATGGCCTATTTGGAAGGAGTACAATAACATAATCTTTGAGGATACATGTCAGAATGCAAACACTTCTATGTGTACCATTACTAGCCAAATCAGAAGTACAGCATTGATGTATACTAAAAGTCTAAAACCCTGAAATCAAAGATTAAATCTACAAATATACATCTTCTTCAGATTATCAAAGCATGGGTCTAACATACTTTTATAACTTTCTTTCCTTCAGAGTGGATACCACAACAATCTAGACTCCTCCCACTAATGGTTGGATTAAGCTGAATTTTGAGAACACCTATAGGACAAGAATTGCCCTCCTAGCAAGAGTATATTGGTCAGAAAATCGATAATGTGATTAAACTATTGGCAATGAAAAAGGACCACAAAATGCTCTCCAAAAAGGATTGACATTATATATAAGGGGTACTCTTAAATAGTTATGAACTTGGTTAGAAGAGAACTCCATTCTAGAACACCGAGTGACAACATGGTTAAGAAAAGCCACCACACCAGATGGAAAATGGAGCATATCATAAGCAATTAAAGAGTTTCTACAAAACTTCATTCAGTACTAACTCCGACATAGAAGAAGAGACTTCAACATCATAGCTGATTTGTTAGCTAAGACTGTTGTTACAAACACCAACAAAGGCAAGCACATTCTGTATGATGACATCACCACCCAAATGAATAACAGTAAATCAGTGATCACCAAGGAGCAATTGCATTTGAATCATTGTAACGACCACAAATAACCACAGAATGTCTTCGCCAAGACTCCACCTTCTCACCTCCAAGTCAGTCCGATCCCATTGGTCACAGTCAAGTCGTCTATATATAGTCCACAGTCAAGTTTGAAACTTTTTTACTCAGTAAATAAGCCCTATGGGCCCCAAAATGTCCAACAATGCTCTTTTGAAATTTTATTATAGTCATAAACACACAAGTCTTTGGTCTAGACATCACCACATTTCGGCATCAATGATTTTTCCCAATACACTTCTTCAAATCTTTACACTTTAACCTCTGTTTGTCTTTTATCCTGTTCTTCCTTACATTGCCTTTACTCACTTCTTGTATTTATACACCCCTCACTTCATTCAACACTTATTCACTTTTGACCTAACTATAACCCTTTTGTAACAACTCTTAAGCATTTTCCTTGTTCTAATGTGGTTTCCTTAAGGAATCAAAATGTAAATTTTCTAGCCCTTCCTAACGCCATGGACCCCCATGTCAAGGCCCTCCCTAATAGAATTCACATGGTCATCGGGCATTCTCATCTCCTAATAATGCAACAGTTGTATGCCTTAACCCACTTGTGTCTTCAAAAACATAGCACCTCCAAATTATCTATGCAAAAGTCAAGCATTGAATGCACTTCACGCAAGCCATACAAACACCTTGGGGAATAACTTCAGCTGGTTCAGTATAGATTTCATCTGCAAATTCTCACCTGCCAATGGCAAATTTGTCTAGACTAAAATTTGTTTTAGGTGTGTTCTCATCATAGATATCAATGGCACCAATTGTAACAGAAACACCACATTTAATGGCGATTGGACACCAGTCGATGACGAATCTGATGGCTTTCTTATCTATTATATCCATGTAGGGAAGCCGGGTCAGAAGCAAGGGAATGAACCCCTCCAGGTCACTCCAATCAGGACTGAAGCACCTCAACTCCCAATGTCATCAGGCCAGAATGACACTCGATTAGATGATTTTTGGACAGTGTGATTGGGCTTAAAACCTTACCAAAATATTTGTATACTTTGTAATATTTCCTTACAGTCTTTTCAGCTAGATTTTCTTTGCCTGGTACCTGCCATTGTCATAGAGACATGAACAATATAAGGACTTCAACATTCATTGAAAATATATACAAGGGACCATAAGTTATTGCAATTGCAAAGTGTCTGTACACTATCAACCAGCCTCTTAGAGTGTATTTCAGGACAAAGCCAAGAGAGAGTGGGGTATAGGAATTTGTTCACACCGAACTTCAACAATTAGCATGGGGCTTTAAGGACTAACTCTCCTGCAAGAGAGACTCACCCAACAGGAATTGATGATGAGGATCATATCATTATCCCAATAATGACCATGGCCATGCAAAATCTCTACGCTCAACAGCAAGGTGCTCAACGAGTTAGAGTTATGGCACAGGAATTAGGTATTTATAATCTTCAATCTGTATTTTTCGTTTCTAGGATTGGAATCTCATTCTCTCCATTACCTCCTAGAATCCCCCAACCAACCCAGGTCCTCTCTACCTCTGATTTGAATAAATTAACCCTTGCAAGGCATCCCAGCTTGAATAATTCTTCCCTATCTCATCCTACAAATATCCCATGTCAGCATTCAAAATACTACTACACAAGTGGATTTCCAGCCTGCTTCAACTTCCATACCTAACACATGATCATTTGTCCCCTCTTTTGAGCCCCCTCTTGTGAGCCCCCTTCTTTTCTCCCCGAACTCACAAACCCCATCTGTGGGAGCCACCGCTTGTAATAAGGCCATGATTGGAGTTGCTAAAGAAACTAAATTCGCCAAAGCCTTTACCACATAGTTACCATGTTCGAAAAGTTCGGATTGTTCGGACGGGAAAAAGTTTGGAAGTTCGGAAATTTACAAAAAGTTTGGTTCGGTTTGATTTAGTTCAATATTTTACAAATTTACAAAAAAAAAAATAATTACCCATATTTATAAAAATAATAAAATATATTATAATTTTATAAATAGATTTTAAAGTAGATCCTAACAATTATCCATATTTATAAAAATATTATTATAAATTTATAAATAGATTTAAAATAAATCCTAACAATTATCCATATTTATAAAAATAATATATTTTATATATTATAAATTTATAGTATAGATTTAAAATAGAACTTAACTATAAATTTATAAATTATAAAAAATAAATAATACAAACTTAGCGACCATAAAGGAAAATAAATTAATCTAAGTTCATAGGTTCAAGATTTCGTAAAAGATAAGATTCGGTTCGGTTCGGTTCAGTTTCAGTTGACAAAATTTACAAATTTAAAAATATGTAAATATAATAATAATTACATGTGAAAATACCTATACATACACATATGGCATAAGTATACCAAAGACTAGAATTTTCAATCGACTTAATATAATTAAGTAATTACTAAATAGATACAAACTAAAAAAATATTAAGTTAAATAGTAATATAATATTAAAATATGTAGTGAAAAGAATAATTAACTATTATTCAATACTAAAAATAAATACAATGTTAAAAATAATAATTAGCTATTACTAAATACTAAGTATTTAACAATAACTACAATGTTAAAAAACAATAATATCTTAGATAATAAATACAACATTACAAAAATATTAATATCTTAGATATTTAACGGATGTATCACACTAGGTCAATCTAAGAGATGGTATAAATTTATACATTGGTTAAATAATACATCCAATAGTAAAATAGGCCTTGAATTATTACACAACCAATGTAATTTACTATTTATAATATGATATATCATATATGTAAATATTATTATCAGTCCTGACTCGCAGCCCTAGCTCAAGCCCCAAACATTGCAAACTTGCAGGGATTAATGACGGCACGGCTCAAATGGGTTTTAATTCAAGCACACTTCTCAGATCTGATGCAATTGAAAGCCCTAAAAGAAAACCAGCATAAAGCAGAAAAAGTTAATGAAATGCAGAAACCAGCCCATAAAATGCAGACCACATGATAGCAAGATAACACCAAAATAGCCTGGTACCTGACTGCTGCTGGAGGGCTTTCAGGATGGGTTCTGAAACCCTATTTCTCTGTCCCATATTCCGTTTTCTTTTTAACATCTAACCTGCACACAGCACAGCAAATGCAAATAGGGTTCGAACTTAACCGAACAAGTTTGGTTTTCCCTAAAACTTTGCTGCGAATTGAATTTGGACCATATTCGTGCATTTATATGGTAACTATGCTTTACCACAATCACTGAACTATTAACAATGTGGGCAAAGAAATAGAGGAAAAAGGGGTTGACATTTCCTTTTATGAAAAATTCATGCCACTAATGGTGAACTGCATCCAACAAATAGACTGCATTTAAGCTCTGCAAGAATGTATGCAGCAATAGGATTGTGTTCTATGTAAGTCATAATTTCCAAAATCTCCAGACAACAGCAATATATAATATTTTAACCACAGAATTGCAAAAACACACTTGAAGTCATCCAGGAAAATGTGTGGCAATCAAGTGAAAATCAATCGAACCTAAAAGCTCTGTGGAATCCTCCATTTGTACAGGAAAATGGAGCCCTTATCTTTATAGGCCTCTTCCCGGGACTCCAGCCCCATGCTGGAACCCTCAGAAAAAGCCCCTACAGCCATGGATGACCAAGCATCTGAAATACGAGCACCAACTTTCCACAGCCCCAAAGGAAGATCGAACACTTAGGATTGATGGGTCTTAAAACAAGGAATACCATGTTTAGTAGATTATAATGACTTTTGTTGGCAATTTTGCATAAAACATATGTGTAGATTTGGTCTATTTTGGTTATCTTAGTGTGAGAAAAAGACATTAAATTCACTAAACATACTTAAATTCAGATCTGTATGCATGCATTCAAAAGCAACCTATGGACGTCCGAGGTGTTATTAGTCCTTGTATGTCTTTTGAAGAAGTAAAATACCTTACACAGCAAGCTTCCCATAGCACTAGCAGCAGTCCACACCAATGCTTGGTGATTTGTAAAAATACCTTTCCTTAGTATAAATTGATCATTTACCCAAAAATATGTAATGTCCCCTTTTCCGGGACATTACTAATATCTATTTTTATTTGCATTGTAACTTTGTTGGCATGCCTAGCGCTACAAGTGGGAGTCTCTAGTTAGTTTAAATGTGCACACAAGATAGTTGTTTTTATTATTTAACTAGGTTACCGGAAACGGCATAGAAGGCCTCGGGAGCGGGTACGGGAGCGGCGAGGGAGCGGGAGCGGCGACGGGAGCGGCATGGGAGCGGCGAGGGAGCGGCCAGGCCTGCGATTTCGTTTTTTTCCTTTTTCGTCGCGATTTCGTTTTTTTCCTGTTTTGGCAATTTTTTCCGTTTTTGGATTTTCGGTGAAAAAAAGCAAGCATGGAAAAAAATTGCCATTTTTGGAAAGGGTCCAGGAAGATGTAGCAGCAAAAACTTGGATGAGCCATAACTTTCATTCTATGGCTCCGTTTCAGGTGTCGTTTTCTCTAAAAGTGTATATTTTCTTGAGCTCTATGCATTGATGGCGATATTTTTCTTATTTTCATAAAATCCATTTTTGCACCTTTTTGGACCAAGCAACTTCTTGCAATCTTCTAAAAGAATCTTCTAAATTTAATTTTATTCGTTTTGTATATACTGTACATTATTATTAATTTATAGTTAATAGTATAACTTGTCTTTTATCTTGTTTTTCATATACATAATATGTGGTTTATAATTAAATTCCTATTTAGAAGGTTGAGATTTATATATTTTTAATTTTTATATAGTTTTTGTACTATCCTATGCCGTATCCGGGGTCAAAAAAATTTGCCGTTTCACGTATCGGATACCCCCGCTCCTCTCCCGTATCCAAAACGTTTGGTAACTTAGTTATTTAATTAAAAATAATAAAGTGCACATAGTCTTAGTTTATTAAGAGACTTTATTATAATGAGAGTTTATGTTTTCCCTCCAAAAGGGAAAGGTCGGTATTTTTTAATATTGCACCCCTTAACTCTATAAAAGGAGGTCGCATTTCCTCTAGTGGGGTTATGTTGATTGATCATTTGATTTCACTCTATGCTTGGGGTAATAGGATGTATGCCCTAGTTCTTGCATTGTGCTCTCTCATTGTAAGCTTCATTTGGATCCATTGTTGAAGATATTGAAGATTCTATTGTTCTCTCCATTGTGATCTCTTGTGTTGAGTGTGTTTATGCATTGTTTTTCCATTCTAAGATTGGCGACTTGGCTCATATGTTGATGCATTAATTTGTGAGGTTAAATCTGCATGTTGTGGCTCAAATTTAAGTGATTTTGGAAGGGTTTATGGTGTTTTATTTACTATTGTTCATTGCTGCATTTATTAGAGCTAAAGCGACTTGCATGGGAGGTTGTTTTGACATGTTTTGGAGTCTCTTGAGCTAGATCTGCAATCTGATCTGTATTGGCATATTTTTCCAAGTGTGGGACTGATATTTTGAGGGTTTTTGAAGCAAAGAAAGAGCTGATAATAATTTGTGCAATTTATTCTAACCCTAGCGACTGGTTTTCAGATTTTGGGGTTGTTTTTAAGGGGTTTGGGTGTTCAAAAATTCAGTTTCATAGTCCATTGGAAAGGCCTTGGTTTCTAGATTATTGTGCAATTTATTTCATACAAAAATAGCAAGTATTGAAGGAGATATTAATTTTTGAAGTTTCAGTTGTTCGGGTAGATTTTAATAAATTAACTGCTGTTAAAAAATCAGATCTAGAAGTTATTAATTTTATAATTAGTTATCCCATTTAACCCACCATTTTGGCATACTCCAATCCCATTTTGGGTTGTATTATTGCCGACATTGGGTTATTTGACGTCAAACTAAGAGGATCCAATCCTTCTAGGGTTGATTTGGTTAATTAATCTACTGATTTAAATAATATCCCAAAAGGGAACATTACAATGGTATCAGAGTTTCTTTCCTCTACTCTTGTGGGGTTTGTGAGGTATCGAGTTTCATAATTTTTGAAGTTGATTGGATGCCCTAAAAGTGTTGGGCGACCTATTTTTAGGGCAAAATTAGGGTTTCGTGTTTGTTGTGCGAAAACAATTTTTCGAATATTATTCTTCATATTTTGTGGCCCAAGATCCAAAGTTTCAGCTCATTTGGACTTCTCTAACCAAATATATGGATTTTTGAAGTTTGCTATAATTTTCTGCAGATTTTTGGTTTTAAAAATCAGATTTCAGTTATTTTCAGAAAATTCCTTTTGGAAAAATTGCTCCATAATATTATCTATCATTCCCCAAAGTTTCATGCAATTCCGGGGTGTTTTGAGCAAGTTATGCAATTTTTCTAAATTCGGCTAGGGATAGTGACGAACTTACTATTTATAGTAAGTCTCCCATTTTCAGATCTAGAAAAAAATCTGTTTTTGCATATTCAGATTGGGAAAAATAATTTAGACTTATTGCAATTTGTTTGAGGTGAATCGGAGCAATTTACCTCTACTCCTTGTCGGTGTTGTTTGCAAAATTGAATAATGGAGTTTGCTAGTGACGGAGGTTTGAGGACCAAGCTCTATAAGCTTGGGAGACAGCTCAAGAGGCCTTCATTTGAGAAGAATGTATTGCTCAACACTCTTGAAGAGGTGGTAATTTGTCTATGTTTGTTAGAGCAATCAGATTTTGGCACTATGTTTTCAGTTTTAGATCCCTTGGTGGCACATTTGGCTAGATAAGATTTATTGAGACATGAGGAGGTGGATGTGAGACTCTTGGTCATCACATGCATTAGTGAGATCACACGGATATCAACCCCAAGCTTGCCTTATGATGACATCACTATGGAGGAGATCTATGAGCTCATGGTGGGAAGTTTCCAAAAGCTTTGGGACACCACCAACCCTCACTTTGGCAAGAGGGTCAAAATTTTGAAGAACATGGCTAAGGTAAGGTCTTGCATTCCCATGTTAGATCTCAATTGTGAAGATCTCATTTCCCATATGTTTGAAGTCTTCTTTGGTGTTCTACATGAGGATCATTCACATGAAATAATGGATGTCATGCAAATTATAATGACTCTAATGTTAAATGAGTATAAGGAACCTCCGCACTCTTTCGCTAGTAATATTTGTGGAAGAATTGGGACAAAGGAAGCCAGGTATAACTCACACCTTAGCAAGAAGAGTGGTGGAGCAATGTTCAAGCAAAATAAAGTCATGCATCCAAGGTATGGGTTCCCTTGTTTTTGATGATGAAATTTTGGCATCTAATGATTGTATGAAATTGAGTGGTTGCAAGGATTTGTTTGATGAACATGAAGGGGACATTGGTGTCAAGCACATACATGATAAAGGAGAACTAATGGAAAAATCAGATTTGAGGCAAGAAGAAAGTATGGTCACCAAAAGGGGTATACTCATTCATGTGATACCTCATTTGTGTCTACTTCTATATGGCAAAAAGGAGAAATTGTGGAACATTCATTGCATGATAACAATCTTTTGATGTTTGATGAATTATTTGTGCCTACTAATTGCATCGAGTTGAACATGAGTGCAAGGAAATCAGGTTTTCAAGAGGACTATGAGGATGGGGCATCATGGAATGCTTATGGTAATTTGCAGTCCGCTGTAATTTTCCGAACAACAAGCCCTAATGGGCAATTGAATGAGGTTTGTCACCCAAGCATGAGTCTCATGGATGTCCCAAGTCATTACCCACCAAGTATGAATGCTTGTGGGGAGGACAAAGGGGTTTTAGACAAGGAAAGAGACGAGAAACTAAGTGTTGTTCCAAACTCAAAAATTCTGAGTTTTGGAGAAGTTGGGGGCAGCCCAAGGTATGATTCTTCATATTTTATTTCTCCTTCCATATTGAGTTTTGATGGGTATGATTTTGAGCATGATAGGGAGATGGATATGATGTGCAACATGGGGTATAATGGTCACATTCTTGTTGGTACTTTTGCTCTTAACATTTGGGTGCATAAGGAACATGATGGAAAAGGAGAAAGAGTGATTATCACTCTTCCCAATGATGGAAGCCATAACAATAAGCTTGCTGGTCCGTATGAGGAATTCATCATTAGAAGGCACAAAGGTATGATGGCTTCATGTGTTTTGCTCCCTCTCATAAGGGAAAGTCATTGACACAAAGTAAGGTACAAGGTTCTTTGGTTTCTCTATGATGATATTCATAACTCCTTTTTCTTTGTGAGCATAGAAGAAGAGGATATTTGGGGTGTCATCTTGCACATGTTGCTTCATGTGATAAGGGGCTAAAAGGATTTGAGTTTTACAAGCTTTATTTGGATACATGGATATCATCTCCTTTCTTTTTCAAATAATGCTAACTCCTATCTCCTTGGAAGCCTTGAAGGAAGGATGGATCACATGGACTACACCTTGCATGGTAAGAAGTCCATTTTCAGATTTTGAACAGCAATTATGTCTTCCACTTGGATGTTTGATTGATGTGCTTCCAAAGGTAAAATCAACAAAGGATGTGTTGGGAATGTTTGGTTGTTTTGCATGACCACTAACTTTTGGGCTTCAATGGAAGGTTTGGAAAAAATGAAGGAACATGGTATGAATTCTTCTCAAGGCATTTCATTTTCAGCTGTGCATATGGATAATTTTCAGTTTGTTATTGTTGAGGATGAAATTTCAGTTACATGGGAGCCATTTTTATTCACTAGATTGATGTTCATTCATGTTGGGGAAAAAAATTTGAAATGTGCTAGTTGTTGTCCCATCATTTTTATGAATGATATCATTATGACCAGCTTCCCTATCACTTCTATAATTCAGATTTTTGCCATGCATTTGATGATATGGTTGTTGGTGCTTGATTTTGGCTCATGGGTGAATACTTGGGGATGGAAACCAACCATTCTAATTCTGATTTTTGAAGGGAGAATGCATGATTACAACAGTGTTTGGAGCCACATAACGAGTTTGGGGACAACCCATGCATGAGGAAGATTTGGGAGCCATCCATGCCTTGGAGACACGAAGAAGAAACAGGAAAAGTGTTTCTCAACACTTGTTTTTCTAATGAGTTTGCTTCATGTGCAGGATTGAAGACATGTGATGGAAGACTATTGTCCTATTCACTTCATGAGGGCATCTTTGAGTGGGCAGCCTTGGAGCTTAGCAAAGCTCATCCCTTTGATGACTCCCTATGCCATATTGAGGACACCATCACTTGGAGCACATGTTACGGAGCTGATGACCCATCTTTTTGGGTTGACATGAGGGAAAGAAATTTGTTCTTTCCAACTCTTTGCCACTTGATAGGCACCGGATCGAGGCTTTGGATGCACCACCCCACATCTTCTCTTTGGGGCATGATGCATGGATCTATGAGCTTGTTATTGCTTGAGGGCAAGCAATCTTTGAGAGGGGAGGACTGTAATGTCCCCTTTTCCGGGACATTACTAATATCTATTTTTATTTGCATTGTAACCCCTTGGCATGCCTAGCGCTACAAGTGGGAGTCTCTAGTTAGTTTAAATGTGCACATAGGATAGTTGCTTTTATTATTTAATTAAAAATAATAAAGTGCACATAGTCTTAGTTTATTAGAGACTTTATTATAATGAGAGTTTATGTTTTCCCTCCAAAAAGGTCGGTCTTTTTTAATATTGCACCCCTTAACTCTATAAAAGGAAGTCGCATTTCCTCTAGTGGGGTTATGTTGATTGATCATTTGATTTCACTCCATGCTTAAAGTAATGGGATGTATTCCCTAGTTCTTGCATTGTGCTCTCTCATTGTAAGCTTCATTTGGATCCATTATTGAAGATATTGAAGATTTTATTGTTCTCTCCATTGTGTTCTCTCCATTGTGAAGATATTGAAGATTCATACAAAAAGAGCACGTATTGAAGGAGATTAATTTTTGAAGTTTCAGTTGTTATGGGTGCATTTTAATTAATTAACTGCTGTTAAAAAATCAGATCTGGAAGTTATTAGTTTTCTAATTAGTTATCCCATCTAACCCACCACTTTCACATACTCCAATCCCATTTTGGGTTGTATTATTGCCCACGACATTGGGTTATTTGAGGTCGAACTATGAGGATCTAATCCTTCTAGGGTCAATTTGGTTAATTAATTTACATATTTAAATAATATCCCAAAAGGAGACATTACAAAATATGTATGTATATATAAAAGAAAAAATAATATATTATAAAAAAATGTAAAACACATCTTTTAAATGCTGAACTTTGCATGTTGGTTCCTTTGTGTACACTTTCATATTTAGCATTCCAACATTTTATAATTTGTGTTATTGAGTTATGTCTAAAAGAAACATATTATTTCATAGTGGTGCTAGTTGAACTTTAATGCTCTTCTCCATTTTCTGTATTTTTATTTAATAATTTCTACTGCTCTTTGCTTTACTCTCTATTTCATTTTCCTAGTGTTATTTATACACTACAAAACCTGAATTTGCAACAATTTTCTATGCATGTAATATTGTTCTTAATCCTTCAAAATCCATTGTTTTAGTCTCGATAGGATGTACATCTTTATTCATGTTAGAAATGAGAAATCCTTATGAATATACTCATGACTTGTCCAAAACCAAAATATAGTCATTTTTTTGCCAACTAGATTTGTGGCTGGATATTATTAAGAATTAAATTATTTTTTTCCCTTATTACACTAGACTAGTAAATGGATACATCCTAAATACAATACTCTTTTAGCCAAAATCGTATAATGATACATCATAAAACTTTAGGTGAATTAGACACATATCAATGAAGTTATCTATATGCAAATACAAATATGAAAAGGTTACCTCCGAGTATCTAGTAACTTTAGATTTCATGAATTTTAATGTTCTTGTTCAAGTCTAGCAAGCTGACAAAGAGGTAACACGCTTTGGCTTTGATCCATTTTCCATTTTGTCTTTTCAATAGAGAGGTTAATACTAATCCATTGTGAAATGTTTGAAACTTTGAAGACAAAAGTCATTAGAACTATAGACTGTTTACTACCTTACCCTACATTATTTCTCCTGCTCATTCACATTGTCTTCTTCAGTTTTCATGTTGCAGGGTCTTTTCATTGTTCCTGTAACAGAATAAACCTTCATGCAAGAAGGTTTTCAGCATTGCCATAAATCTTTACACTTCCTTACTACAGGGAAGATGATCTTTGACATCCTAGATGGTTTGATGAATATCTCTAGCTTCCCAAAGAAATAATCAAAGATTAGTTTCACAATTGGATTGAGTCTAAAGAAATTGTATCCTCCTCAGTGGATGTTTTCCAAATTCTTCTTTCAAAAAAACCATCTCAGAGGGATTGCAACACAGATTGCCTTCACACATACAATTCACAGTGCAATGATACCAAAATACTTTTCACTTTTTTATGCATGGGTTTTGATCCTTGCCCAGTTTTAAGAATGTGTTGCTATGCCCTAACTCCTAGAATTGATCTTGCAAAGTTTTGGCTCGTCATGCTTTGCCGACCACCTATATCTCTGTGACAATCTTACCCACCTATAATATTCATATTCCTTGACACATTGCATTGTAATCAAGAATCGATACTCGAGTTATAATTATACTTCTACCGTAGAACATCCATATGCAACAAAATTCATAATAGAAATACAAGTAAGAAGATTAGTTTATGTAATGTCCCCATTTCTGAAGACCCTTAGCCTATACTTCCCCGTGGGCTTTGGGATGTTGCAAGGGGAACATTTTATTAAATAATTAAATAGTATTGTCAAGCAATAATTATTTAATTATTTAATTATGAAGATTATTTAATTCCCAAAATATAAAAATTAAATGGGGAATTAATTAAATAAATATTTAGGTGGCTTTTATTGATAAAATCACCCTTTGAAAAGGGGACGCCACACCTAGGGAAAACAAACTGCTTTTATTTAATAATTTCCCTCTCCTAGGGATTTCGAATTTTGTGCCTCCTTGCTTATAAAAGGAGTGCTAGGATCATTATTATTATTATGTTATGATGATATTTATTTTATGCTCCATGCTTGGAGTTGGGATGCATGCCCATTGATATTTTCCTTCTCTCTCATGCTTGGGAGATCTTTGTAGCTGATCTTTGAATATCGAATTGAAAAGGTTATTTGTTTTGGTTGAATTTGCAAGTAGAAATCTGCGTGTTTTTACTGTAGCAAATCACTGTAGCGAACCGCTGTAGCAGCTGGTTTATGATCAAGAATAATAGTTTTTGTGAGTGCCATTGCAAGTCTACTTGGCTGTATGTTTCATTCCAGCCCTAGCGACTTCTCATGGTGTTTTGTGGACTGTTTTGGAGCATTATTTGATGTGAATCGATCAGCTGGTTGCATGATATTATCTTCTTTTTACAGCAACTTATTCAAGGCAAGTTTGGTGTTAGTATTTGATAGATAATAATCTGGGTTTTTGTTCCTACACCCAGCGACTTCATTGGGAAGTTATTAAGCATTTGAATGTGTATTTTGGGCTTAAATGATCAGCGAACTATTTAATGT
The DNA here is from genome assembly GCA_018340775.1 of Taxus wallichiana var. yunnanensis. Classification (NCBI taxonomy): domain Eukaryota; kingdom Viridiplantae; phylum Streptophyta; class Pinopsida; order Cupressales; family Taxaceae; genus Taxus; species Taxus wallichiana. The sequence goes on from CM031238.1 coordinate 484,632,860, forward strand.
ATCTTGCTAAACCCTAGCAATTTGCATCCATTGTTTGGTGACTGGTTTTTAGAGTAAATCTGTGTGCAAACTGACAGCAATTTCTCTTAGTAAGTATTCCTCTTTGTGGCTGCTCATTCCCATACTTGGCGACTTGGTTTTTGCATGATTGGTTGGTATTTTGAAGTTCTAAGTGACAGCGAACTGTATAGGGGTAATAATCTGAGTTATGTGCATGATTTAACCACCATATAGCAGCAATCCCTATGTCTTCTTTGTGACTGGTATATCCCAGCTTGAATGGACTGTAGTTTCATGTTATTGAGGAGAATACAGTGATCATACTTTTATTTGATCAGCGAACTATTTGATGTATCTTGCGAAACCCTAGCAATTTGCATCCATTGTTTGGTGACTGGTTTTTAGAGTAAATCTGTGTGCAAACTGACAGCGATTTCTCTTAGTAAGTATTCCTCTTTGTGGCTGCTCATTCCCATACTTGGCGACTTGGTTTTTGCATGATTGGTTGGTATTTTGAAGTTCTAAGTGACAGCGAACTGTATAGGGGTAATAATCTGAGTTATGTGCATGATTTAACCACCATATAGCAGCAATCCCTATGTCTTCTTTGTGACTGATATATCCCAGCTTGAATGGACTGTAGTTTCATGTTATTGAGGAGAATACAGTGATCATACTTTTATTTCAGCAGCATAAATTCATGAGATGGTGGAATTTTAGTTGAGTGAGTTAAGGCCATTAAACCCTTACCTTCGGGTTTATTGAGTCATTTACTCAACCGGTATAAATAGTTTGCTATTTTCAGTTGATTGATGCATTGAAGAGTTGGTTGTTTGCCTAATTTCTATTGATCCCAAAGAAGGGGATATTACAGTTTATAATTTTGAATTATTATGTAAAAAATCAATCCATTCACATGGACAAGGAAATTAACTTTACGAACAAGGATGCAAGAGCTAAATTCATAACAAAAATGCAATATTATGATTATTTCATTTGTATGAATTATTAATCAGAATCTGTCCACATGGAGCATAGCTAAATAAGCTCAACAATCAACAAGAAATAAAGGAAATATTGCTCTGTTACTTCACAACTTGAGATATTGGAGATGGTTCTAGAGACAAATGGTCATAATAAAATGTCCTGAAACATCTCCGAACCATCCACTAATTATTTCAACATCATGCCTATTTCTAAATCCTACCCTAATCAAGGTTGCCCCTGACTATGTGCTATACTATTTGAACTGCCAAGCCAGCTAAAACAGGACAAAATGACAAAAATTATTCTATCCATATTTGATAGCTACACCAATACCAAAAACAAAATTTTAAAGTGTCAATATAAAATACAAGTACGACAACTCACTTTTTCACACCATCCTTTGCTTGAACAAAACGAAGATGCACTTTGATGAACTTCTTTATTTTCGATTCAAGCCTGCAGATTAACATCATCGAGTGGATACGTATTCTACAGTCAATAGAGTGCACAAAAGCAACAACAATAAAGACAGCTGAGATACATCACAATGACATTTCTAGTAATATATATTCTTTACAATGTTTAAAACCAGGTCCCACTTCAAAGAACTGAAAAATAATTTGAATACGAGAAGAAATTTAATTAGAAGTGATGTACTACAAGGACAATTTATGTAGAACTTAAATAAAACATTTTCTACCACAAGTTAATGCATCACAAGCTACAAATCTATGCCGCTCAGATATTTCCTAATAACCACAATATGATTGTTGCATGTGTTCGTCAGTTCTGTAGGCTGTATCTCTTGAAGCATTGGAGCCTGCAAGTCCCTTCTTCTGGAAATTTCTTACAAGGAAGAACAACTCTGCCCAATGAGGGTTTGGCGTCAATAATCAAATTGAATGGAAAATGAATATTGGTTGAGGAGAAGAAAACTAACAACGTTTCCTTGGAGGATATGGATGAAACTTTGGTTCTAGAACTAGATTGAGAACCTGGAAAACTATGGTTTTATGTTTTCTATCAAAATAATATACAGATTCTTGGGAGCCCAATTGTCTACAGTCCACAGAACATCAGTTTCAGTAGGCTAGGAAGAACTACACTCAAGGCAAAAATGGAATCAGACCCTATCCAAGGGGCTAATTTATGGGCTTTTTTTCCTATGAAAACTACAAAGAATACATATTTTTGAAAGGAACATGGTGTTCATAGAATGCAAGACATTTTATGAACTTCCCGCATCTGGGTTTTCAACAGACCAAGGAGATGCCAACTAGGGTCCCGATCCATATTAAAGTGTATGTCCCTTCCAAAGTAATCTGGAACAAGTATGCATTTCCTGAATTGGGAAGTTTCTTGAGGAATTTTTTGTGTATTTCAAAAGCCACTATGCGAAAAGTTGCGATCCATAAACGACATGGATATTCAATTGTATGATTCATTAATGCAGATTATCTTGCATAACTGTTGTTCCCAAGTTATATTCTAAAGAAACAACCCCTATAATACTGTAACTTGATGTTTACCAGCTCTCTTATGACTGCTATCTACGGCATACAATTCATTATGCAAACATTCACATGCTTTCCTACGTGCTACACAAATCGCATATCATGCTCTACATTCTAACCATGCTACTACCCAACATAGGACTGCAATTCCAACATCCCCATAACAGTAGTGCACAATGAATATGATGTTCTTTAACTTTAAGAGAGAACCAATTCAGTTCCTACTTGTTTTCATGAAGAAGTGTCATGCTTGTGTTATACATTCAAATGAGTTTCTATACTCTCTCTCTCTTAAGTGTTCAGATATTGAAGATTAGTGGCAGGAACTATAAGTCAGCAACAATGCAATCAAACACGCAGAAAAAAAGAGACAGGGAAAGGACTTACCCTGGAGAAAACCAATGTGGGAAAACTCTCGAAGAGTAAATTCATGCTTCCTCATCTTCACTATCTTCTTGCAGTTTAACAAGAACTTTTATTCCTGAGGCTTATAAGGATGCCAATGGCCTCTGAAAGCATCCTCCTATTCCAAATGTCCTCTGCAATCTATTGTGGATTGATTGCTCGACTCATCATCATTTGCCTTTTAATATTCCCATACAATGTATGCAAGCGAAAATGCCACTTTACCAAACCAGCACTTATGCACCTGCCAGGGCCCACAACAGTTGCGAAACCACAAATTAAGGTTGAAAATCCATTGCAGTTGTTTTGCAACCCTATAAAGTCCTCTATCTTACAAAAGCCATAACTTCTGCATACAAACTCAAAATCAGGTCCCATTTATCTAGAAGTGTGTAACTTTACAAGGGCAAACCAAATATGTAATCAAACTATACGTTTGATGAAAACCATATGCCATAGAAGCCTCTGCACCATAATCTATATGTTTTCCAGCTCTTGCGTAAATGGGAGCCACAGAATTGTCAAATACCTTAACCAACTGAAATTGATGACTCGCATGATCCAATTTGGGATCAAGGTATGGCTAACTCTCGAAGACTTACCCTAGAGAAAACCAATGTGGGAAAACTCTCGAAGAGTAAATTCATGCTTCCTCATCTTCACTATCTTCTTGCGAGTTTAACAAGAACTTTTATTCTTGAGGCTTATAAGGATGCCAATGGCCTCGACAACATCCTCCTATTCCAAATGTCCTCTACAATCTATTGTAGATTGATTGTTTGACTCATCATCCTTTGCCTTTTAATATTTCCATACAATGTATGCAAGCAAAAACGCCACTTTACCAAACCGGCACTTATGCACCTGCCACGGCCCACGGCAGTTGCGAAACCATAAATTAAGGTTGAAAATCCATTGCAGTTGTTTCGCAACCCTATAAAGTCCTCTATCTTACAAAAGCCATAACTTCTGCATACAAACTCAAAATCAGGTCCCATTTATCTAGAAGTGTGTAACTTTACAAGGGCAAACCAAATATGTAATCAAACTATACGTTTGATGAAAACCATATGCCATAGAAGCCTCTGCACCATAATCTATATGTTTTCCAGCTCTCTTGCGTAAATGGGAGCCCTGAATTGTCAAATACCTTAACCAACTGAAATTGATGACTCGCATGATCCAATTTCGGATCAAGGTATGGCTAACTCTCGAAGACTTACCCTAGAGAAAACCAATGTGGGAAAACTCTCGAAGAGTAAATTCATGCTTCCTCATCTTCACTATCTTCTTGCAGTTTAACAAGAACTTTTATTCTTGAGGCTTATAAGGATGCCAATGGCCTCGACAACATCCTCCTATTCCAAATGTCCTCTGATCTATCTATAGATTGATTGTTTGACTCATCATCCTTTGACTTCTAATATTTCCATACAATGTATGCAAGCAAAAATGCCAATTTACCAAACCGGCACTTATGCACTGCCACACCCACGGCGATTCACGAAACATAAATTAAGGTTGAAAATCCATTGCAGTTGTTTTCTGAACCCTATAAAGTCCTCTATCTTACAAAAGCCATAACTTCGCATACAAACTCGAAATCAGGTCCCATTTATCTGGAAGTGTGTAACTTTACAAGGGCAAACCAAATATGTAATCAAACTATATGTTTGATGAAAACCATATGCCATAGAAGCCTCTGCACCATAATCTATAGTTTTTCCAGCTCTTGCGTGCGTGGGAGCCCTATTAATTGTCAAATACCTTAACCAACTGAAATTGATGACTCGCATGATCCAATTTCGGATCAAGGTATGGCTAACTCTGAGCAAAGATGTGCAGATTTTGACATGAATATGTCTCTCCCTAAAAAAATACTTTGCAATCGAGAGTCATTAATAAGATGCAAACAATTCATAATGAATGCATCCATTCCGGCTTAGAACCTGTTATGAATACAGTAATCTGGTTCAAGACGGTCTGATGGTAGCAAAATATCAACACATACAAAAACTAAGATACTCAATCAAGTAGACACGAATAACATCTAGAAGGCAAAGATGAAGCAATTTGCTAAAACAATGGGGAAGATAACAAAAGAAATGACCATTTGTGATGTCCCCTTTTTAGGACAAGATGGAAGATGCCACAAATGGATATAAATCAATTCAAGGAGTAAATCCTTTTGACTCAACCTCAAATAACCCAATGTCGGCTAGTTACAATCCAAAACGGGGTTGGAAGTAGCCAAGATGGTGGGTTAGATGGGCGGATCAATTGGATTTTAAATTCTCTTAAATCTGATTTTTATAACAGCAGTAATTAAATAAATCAGGCTTGCAGACAGCTGAAAACTTATAAAATTCATAATTCCATTAATACTCCTCCTTTTTACATGAAACAAAGTGCACAATAAACTTGGGATTTTTCCCTTTCCAATGAACTAAAGATTATATTTTTCTGAGCACTAAAACCCCTTCAAAATAGCTTCCAAACTTTCAGATCTAGGCACTAGGGTTAGAAGAAATTAATAAAATATTTCTAACACTTTTTCCAGCCTCCAAACACACCAAAAAATACCTCCCTTAGAAATAAAAATAAAACAAATCAGATTTGCAGATCTTGCTTTACGGTCACCAAAAACATGCCAAATAATTCTAGAAATTATTTAAATAACCCTGTCTGCAGCATAACTTCAAAAATTCATATCTTTTGCTAGAGAAGTCCAAATGAGTTGAAACTTTGGATCTTGGGCCACAAAATATTAAGAATAACATTCCAAAATTATTTTTGCACAGCAAACACGAAACCCTAATTTTTGCCTAAAAAGTAGGTAGCCCAACGCATTTAGAGCATCAAATCATCTCCAAAAATTATGAAATTATTTGCAAAACACAACAGATCTGAAAACTAACAAGTATGCTCCCAAATCATGCAACAATAACCATATTTTCACCATAAATAAATGCATGAGGGTTAGGAATACTTTCCCAAGCAATTCGCCACACAATAGATGCAACACACACACAAATGGATCCTTAACAAAATCAGATTTACTTCACTTCCAAATCGATTGAGAGAGAAAGAGCACAATGAAGAGCTAGGGCATACATCCCATTTCTCCAAGCATGGAGTGATATCAAATGATCAAATCAACATCCCCAAAAATGGCCATGCAACCTCCTTTTATAACATAAGGGGTGCAACATTCAAATGGCCGACCTTTTCCCTTTGGAGAAAACAAATAAAACTTAATTAAAATATTAAAAGACTCACTTAATGTGCACTTTATTATTTTCTAATTAAATAATAAAGAGTAACTAACCTATGTGCACATTTAAAGACTAAATAAGACTCCCACTTGTAGCGCTAGGCATGCCAAGGGGTTATAATGCAAATGAAAGAGATGAACCAATATATTAGTAATGCCCTAGAAAAGGGGACATTACACCATTTCAACTAAGCAAGATGACGGTATGTGCAAAAGAAGGAAGGAAAAGTAGTTGTTAATGGAGGAAAAGATACAATGCTCAAGATTTGGTATGCTAAACGAGAGGGAAGCAATTTGGATGAAGGCTTCATGGCTAACTATGCATTCAAAGGAAATAATGAGAAGCTTTTGGATGAATCCCAATCAGCAAAAGACCAAACAAAAGGATGAAGAGTAGCCACATCTCTTTGAGATTGTCTAATAGTACAAAAATTTCAACACATACAAAACCTAAAAACAAGATAAACACCCAAAAGAAAGGAAACAAGGATTAACATACATTATCCTCTTAAAAATAAGGCTCAAATTAAAGATAAATCAGAGGAAAAATGATAGGATGATCAAGCAATCTCTAAGTGGAAAGAGGACCACAAATTGTCGGGTAGAACAAAAGATAAAGGCATAACATGTCATTATTCCATGTGCACCTTAGAGCAGAGTTGGTTACATATTTGATTTTGTTTGGAAAATAATAGAAAAGAATAAGGAATAAAGAATAAAGAAGGGGACAAAGAATAAGGAATTATTTAGGGGGAGGATCAAGATCTATTTGTTTCCCCTCTGTTTCTTTTTCTAGCTTCTTTCTATAAATATCAAATCTTTCAAACATTCCTAGAATGGGATCTTCATCTGGCCCTGCATGGTAGAGGAAGATTATTTCCTATTTAGAAAGAATGCTATCAAACTCACTAGAAACAGCTTTCTTCTTCTTGATCCTTTAGACCAGTTTATTGATGTATCCTTCCAAATGAATAAAATTTTGTACAGAAGAATAATCAAAATCTTTTGGAGGCTCTAACTCCCCTGCAACATGTTGCTGAAGAATTTCTACCAGCCTATCCATATCTGCAGATCCAGGGGTGTATATATCTTTTAAGGGAAGCATCCTTTCAAGTTTTGAATCTATGTCATCCAAATACTTCCCCACTTTCTCCCTTATGTCTTGGAGCTTGCTTATGCACCCCTCCAAGGTTTCAATCCTCAACTTGACATCCACTCTACACTCACATTGTCTCCCTCTGCAATCTGAGAAGAATATTTCTTCATCCCCCAAGTTTGGGCAGCAATCCATCCCAATAGTCAATTTTTGTCTGATATTTATCAATCAAGGCTCTGCTTGCTTCTATTTGATCAGACACTTGATTGTAGCATCCAATGATGTCTTTAATGACCTTGCTGCACTTTGTTATCAACTCTTCCTTAAAATTCTTGTTGCCTCTCCCCTACATCTCAAATCCTCGACACTTTCATCATTTCTAGGGTGAAAGATGTGGTTGTTTCTTGACTATCCAGGTGCGCTTGTACCCACTTCTGCACATAGGTTGATAAGATATCAACCTTCTCCTTCAACTGCTTCTTGGTCTATTTACCCTTGTCAATTTTCTGAAAGAGGCCACCCACTACCATGGTAACATCGTGCTTCAGGCCCTCGATGGTTGGCTTTCCCAGTGGGATCTTGGTAATTTGGTATTCATAAGGGGCAACATCGTCCCTTAAAGCATCAGTTTGGGGGTGGCCATTGTATGCAAATGAATAAACTAAGCTAAGTTACTTAATGATTATAAGCATGTATCTAATCCTATGGAGTCCAGTCTAGAGTTATCAACCATTAGTGACTCTAAAAAGGCCAACAAGTCGCTTTTTGGAAGTTGGCAGGCATCTTGATCTATCTTACATCCACTAGGCCTGGTCACAGTTTTGAGGTGAACTATATTTTTCAGTTCATTAGTGAAACAAAGATGAATCATTGGAGACCAGAAAAAGAATTCAGAGGTATGTACAAGGTACAACAGAGTTTGACATTAGTTATGGCCGAAATTATCATTTTCATCTTGTTGGATTCGCTAATACCGAATCATAAATAATAGAAAATCTATAGTCGAATATGCTTTTGGCCTACGAACAGGAGGTGCTTCATGGGCTAGTAAAAGTAGCTCTATCTTCCATCAAAGAAGACCATAAAATTGCTGACCTCGCAGCTTGTGAAACAGTTTGATTGAAGTTATATGCTGGTTTGCAGATAACTCAAATGGAAGCAACGGTGTTTCATTCTAATAATAAGAGTGCAATTAAAATAACCAAAACTCCATCCTTTAATGTGTGCACAACACATGCTGAGGTAGATTTTCATTATATATGACAGTTCGCGAACAAAAGAGACATAGTTTTACAATAGTTTGCTACTCGAGTAAACCAACATCTTGACAAAACCTCTTTCGTTGAGTTTAAATATAGTTTGGTGCAGTCTCTTATACCACCATTAAACAGGCATATTAGAATATATGGAATGCTTATAATTAGTTTTGATAGTTATGAGTAAGTACTTATGATGTGATTGACATTTACAGGAGTCAGTTAAGAAAACTATAAATGTAATTCAGACCCGAGAATAATTTGAAGATGTATCACGCCCTTACATCATATTATTGTTTAGTGTAGACTAGATTCTTTGGTGTAATGTATTATTTTTCCTTTACCTTTTAATTACAAATAGACCATCACCTGTACTTATTAAAGGACCGTCGCCTCTAGTAGAATATATTACATAGTGTGGTGTCAGATCCACAGAATGTTTATCTATTTTATATGATACCACGAAATGCTTCCATTTCATATGATACTTCTTGGTAACATATAACCTGTTTTCGGTCTATGGTTGTACTTGTTATTCTATCAACCCACATGTATCCGTAAACAGGGGAACACATAGTCCAGCTTGTTACTAGCAACTGAGTCCAGATTAAGCAAAGGCTATGCTACCCTCACCACTCGTGAGAAACAATGTGTCTGGCTTCAATTCCAAAATATCCAGACAAAGATTTTCCTCTTCCACTCAAACTTTACACCTACTCTTCTTTACGGGGCTGAAACGTGGGGGACTTACTTTAGAAATGCCGATCAAATCCAAATTGAAAGAACACTTACCTCCATGTTATGCAAGCATCCCCGTGTTAAAAGATCAGTTCCTCATGACATCATTCTTACTGAATTTGGTGCAGCACCACCTATTACTGCTGTGATTTTTCACGTAGTGACTATGATACACAGACTTAGACAAACGGTCAACTCTCCAATTGAATTACTCAGGTACCCATCTCAACCATTCATATCCTCTCTGCAACTAGCACAATGTCTGACAAAAACTTGTTGGTACGCCAAGGTTTCCTCTCTTCTGAGCCTTGTAGGTGTTGACATCAACAATCTTCCTCCACATAATTTTGCAATTGATGCACCAAATGTATGTTTCCAAAAGGTAGATAAATAGGGGTATTAGATGGGATCTATAGAGCCTAACTTCAGTCCAAATGGCTAGAGCCATGTCAGCAACTTTCCTCATAGCTTAAACATTATTGTAGCATCCCTCTTCATTTTCCAGATGGAATCATCCAACTTCCAGGCTACATCCGGATACAATTATCTTGCAGTTTGAGGGTTCCTGTGGCACAATTCAGAGTTTGTTCATATCACCTTCAGACCAACATATCCCTCAAGATCATCGTATTTGTCAGATTTGTTATTTGGAGCCTAAAACTGAGGACCCTTTTGTTTTTAGATGTTTTCCTCATTGTGAGATTAGAGGGCGATTCTTTTGCCTCTTCAAAGACTCATATAACTCTCTCAAGCATTTAATGGCTTATGAGGACCAAAGATGCTTGGTTCTTTTCTTTCGAGAGATGTTTGATCTTCACCAACATTTGGCTATAGATTCTACTTCTTCAATGATTGGTACCCAAAGAATTGCTTTTTTATTAAACTTGTTTCGTCTTCGAGATTAAGTGGGAAGAGACCTCCTTACAGAGTTGTGGATATGGTGAGATTAATGAGACATCAAAGGACATGATGTATTTTCTTCGTTGTTCTTTTTAGTTTTTCTTTGCAAAAGTTACTTTTGCACTCCGTTTTCCTTGTTTCTAATTGTATTTTTATCAGTCCCATAGACCATTTTTGGCCTTTTTGGGACATTAATAGCATTATTATTATCATAGTTTAAGGTAATAGAAGCAAGAAGCTAAATACATTTTTATGAAGAGATGCAAACCATGATAATATATATATATATATATATAACTTGGCACAAAATTGGACTTCAGATATACTCAATGGATGCTACATTCCAATTGATATTCCATCTAAATTCGCTTACCATACCTCTTATGGTGCTCCTGATCCTTATATAGAGTGATCTGCAGTTGTGAATTTATAGCTGCTAGCTTATTTACTTCGTGAGACTTCTTCATGAGACAAACCTTAAGGTAAATAACAAGTAAATTGTTAAGTCCATAATTCATAACTAGTATTACTTATAAGACATACAAATTAAAAGATAGAACATAGGATTTCATCCCAAAAATTACAGTAATCCAATATGCCCATTTAAGTACATAGAAGTTTCAAAACAATGAAGCAACACATATATAAACCACTCAAAAATGAAAATATTTCTTTCTGGAATCAATACGGGAAGTAAATCAGTTATGTATGCTTTAGATGAGGGAGAATATAATATTTCTTCAAATTGCAGATCAAGACAAATAATAAGATTCATGAGAATCCATTAGACAATAAAAGTTCATTTAATGAGGATCCCAAACAATTATACAGTTAAATAATAAATGGTGCATGCTATCCTCTTATGAACAACATAGAAGAATGGGAAGCTAATGCATTAATGAATAAAGGAAATCCCAGAATCTAGCAAACAAGGAATCTAAGGGTAAACAAAAACCTCAAAATAGATTAACAAAATAGGTGCACAGCTTAAATTAAAAAGCACACACAAGCACCATAAAGTGCAAATGTGTGAAAAGTCTTATATATTTTATTGTATTGCTATGACATTATAAATTTATACATACATAAAAGCAACTAGCCCCATCATGCTTTAACACTAGCCCGCAAAAGGGATACACGATATGATGTTGACAAACATGTCCACAATAAAAAATAGCACATGCAGTAAATGCAATAGAATAGAAATTAAATGTTTTTTCTTATGTTCACGAATAATGTTTAATTTATTTTCCTAAGTCTTACTTTTAATCTAAACATCTCAAATTTCTCCCTGCTAGATGCTTTTGCACATACATCTGCAAGTTGATCATTTGTTAGACACAAACCAATTCTGCCAACTTGTTTACACCTCCAATATTAAGTGATGATGAAATTCAGTGTGTTTCATTCTAGCAAGGAACATCGGATCCTTGGCGAGTTGAATTGTAGTTTGATTTTCAAAATCATAGTAGTATGAGTGTGTCCCATTTGTATGTCATAAATAATTCTTCCACAACAAATTGCTTCACATGTAGCTGCAATAGCTGCTTTGTATTCATTCTTGATACATGATAAAACGATTCCCACCCTTTTTTTACTCGACCGTGAAATTACTTGGTAAAATACGATTACAAGTTTATCCAAATGTTGATATGCTCTCCTCCCGTCTCCAGCCCAATCTAAATCTGTGAAAACTCTCAACTGGAAGTTCTTGCTTTTCAGAAACCAAGCCCATAATTGTGTTCCTTTTACACACCATTCCAACAACATAGCTAATGTCAAGCTTAGTGGTAGCTAAATCCATTAGACTCCAACAAATTACCTATATCAGGTTCCATTTGTAGGATTTCCGTTTTATTAACTTAATGAATTCTCGTAATAAGATCTTTAATCATTCTCTAGCAAATTCTATCGCTTTCTCTTGGGTCTCTTTTTCCATATTGATAAGCAAAATACATCCAATATCTATAATAAGTTTATGGCCCAGGGTGGAAATGTGAGAGTAACAATTACTCTAGAATGTACTAGTTATACCCAAGATAGTATTGATAAAAGACCATCACGTATTTCCACATATAGGACTTTAAACAATTACTACAATACTCTTATTCAATTAGAATTGAAGAAAAGTTGTCCTTATTGTTACAAGCTTATTACTCCCAACTAGGGATAGAAATAGATCACAAATATAAATATATCTTATATTTTAACAAATGTTGTAACAAGGAACACTTCTTTTCAGACATTTTAAATACATATTATTTGGAAGGTTCATGAAATGAACTATAAATAAACAGAAGCCATCATTTCTGAAAACACCTAAACCATTTTTCCAGAATACATACAACCCGTTCTTTTAGAATACACCGAAGAAAATTTCTCAGAATCAAAGATATTTCCATAAACATTTGTCACCAATTAGGCATGGGGAGAAAATAAATTATAGAATTATAAGCCTAATTGGGAAATTTATGAGCCGGAAAATACTGCAAAAAAGTTGAAATATAGAAAAATGTTGAAAAATAGTGTGTTTGAAGCATAGTTCAAAAAATCGTTATCAGCGATTAATCGGCAGGCCAAATTTTGACTCGGAAATCGGGAATCGGCAATTTATCGACATTAATCGGCAACTTTATCACTACTTTTAAAAACATTTAAATTCATAAAATAAACTTAAATTAAATGTAAAAACAATGTTAAATGATGCGAGAAGTGACTCTATAGAATGCCATAGGGCCATCTGCATATTTTCGATTAAGTTTTGACCAAAAAAGAGTAGTGACTTTTGAAGTATCACGATTTTAATATACTGTAATACGATTTTAAATATATTAATTCGTAATACAATTTTAAATATATTAATTCGTAATACGATTTTAAATTATAATATATTAAATGTATGCAAAAGGAAATATACTGTAATACGATTTTAAATATATTAATTCGTAATATATTATATAACGGTAATATATTAAAAATTCAAATGTATGCAAAAGGAATTAATTTGTAAATTTGTTTATAACTTTAAGTTTATACACTAGTGACAGTATATTATTTAAAATCTTAAAAATAAAATAAAAAGAAATATAATGTAATAGTATACATCTTTGTTTCGAATTTACAATATACATTATAATATTATATAATATATACGATTTTATAGGATTTTAATATTTTAAGGAAATCTGAAATAAAATTTATAGTATACGATTTACATTATATAGATTCTACTATTCTAGAATTTACAGTATACAATTTGCTGGGATTTACAGTACCTAGGGCCACGAACTGGCTGGTAGTGGAAAGCTGAAACTAAAAAGTGCATGGTCAATATGGGAGGTGAAATGTGCATGGTCGAACCGGTGAACAATGAGGAATGGAAGCACGACGCTGAACTGTGGGAGATTATGGGTAAAGGAGGTCTTAACAGCTTCATTGAACGTGTTCGTGGGCACGATTTGCACCTCTCTTAGGAGTTTGCTAAAAATTGGAAAGATAGAAAGGTCAGATACAAGGAAAGAGATTTTGAAATCCCAGAGGAACTCATCGCCATTGTCACGGGTCTTCATATAAAAGGGATTAAATTTTACAAAAACAAGTATGACAGAGAGGCGAAAGAGAAGAAATTCCTCGATTCAAGGGAAAGGCTAACTCATACGAAAGGCAGTTTCCTAAGAGAATCTCGGTTTCAACCATATGACAGAGTGGGTCTCCTGCTAATGAAATTCATCACTTTAGACGGAAGATACAAGGTAACGCCCTATTTTCACCTTGCTTTCCTGAACCATTTCCGCAGAAATAATCTTGGTAGTTTCCCCTTTTTCATTTTGCATTCCCTTGAGCACTCTATCAATCTTGTTAATTGGGAATGAGGGTTCACCCCCTTCATCATGCGGTCATACTTATCATCTATAAGTACCGGACCACCTCATTCTCCATCCTCAACCTACCCCTGCCCCTCCCGCTCCTAGCTCGAGAATGCTCTTCCCTCCTCCACTCATGTCCCTTTTCCCCTCTCGATCCCTCTTCCTCTAAGAGATCTCGTGCCCTTGCCTCTGATCACATCCTTCGTAGAAAAATGTCCAAGGGTATTCTTGGGAGTGATTTCCCCTCTACTCCTCCCCTCCATGGAGAAGGTGAGGCTGCTCTGAGTCTCCTTGCCATTAGTAAGAAGAATGTGGACCCTCCTAAATCATCTTTTGTGAACTTAAGGACTAAGGTGGAGCTTCGAATGACATGATCAACTGGCTTCATAAAGAGGTTAGAGACCTCAAGGACAAAATTAGAGGTTGCAAGATTGTTGTGGACAAAGGGCAAAATGGATGACAATTTGTTGGAGGAGATTAATAACAGGGTCTCTAAAATTGAAAAGGAACAAGAAAACATCAAGGTTAAACAATGTGATATGTTGTCTATCCTCAAAAGCAAAGATTGATCTCCTCACTCTTATCACTCACCAATTGGAGGATAACAAGGGAAAAGAGAGAACCAAGAAAGATAACAACATCAAAGACATCAAAAATGGCTTGGAAAGCATCAAGAAGGCCTTCTTGAATTCCATGAAGTAAATCCTGCTTTGGTGGTGCTCTTTCGTTGTGTTTTTGCTAGGTTTTGGCTGTGTTTTTTCCGGGTTTTGGTTGTTATTTTGTTGTGGTTTGGTTGTGCTTTTTTGCAATCTCGTTTTGGTCTGCGTATGTAGCTTTCTCTAAGCTTTATTACTTTATCCCGGCATTTGTCTTTTTGTACACAGGTAGGATCCTACTCAAAAAACCTTTTATCTTTAATAAAAAATGTTAGTCTTCGTGGAGATCATAAGTGGTTGTGGGTTTAGGGAGGCATATGGAGTTGGATCCAGTTATATTTTCTTGCGGAGGAACCAAGGGCTAATCTCCATTCCTTAGTGGAGATTATAAGTGGGTATAAGGGATGACTTACATTTCCCTTTGCAAGCCTAGTTTGGCTTAATACTGTGTTTGTTGTGCTTCAAATAGAAAACTTCTTCCCTTACTCTCTTGTGTCCCAAATCAATTGGCTAACTTTTTTTGTTTGGTGCAATTTTTGGAAATTGCGTGTGTGTGTTGAGTGATACTTTTGTTTTCAAGCTTTGTTGTTGGTCGTGGAGACTTTTTGGGAATTAGGGGATTTGTGGGACAATGGGGATGAGACTTGCACCCATTGTATGATTGGGAGGTGAACGTTGCATTAACCTCCTTTTCGGTATGGTTTAGTATGTGGAAGAATGGAAGAGTTGAAGTGGAAGTGTTGTGATTGAATTTGGTGCCTCGTTGCCTCAATGTGAAAGAGCATGTTATTGTTCTCTCTTTTTATTGAAATCACTTTGTTGTGATGGGAAAACTTGTGATAATGTGAGATCTTAGCTTAGAACGGTTTAAACTAATTTGAAGATAGATTCATGTACGCAATTCATGAGGGTTAGTAGTAGGGTGAAGATAGAAGTTCAAGGTTATTTTAGGAACTTAGATCTAGAACAACTCATCGACTAGATCGCAAAATGTAGTACTTCGAATATGAAGGTGAAGAAGATCTCAAGAAGGTAAGATTTTCTTATACAAAGTTGAAGAGTCATACATCCTTGTGGTGGGAACATGTGCAAACCAAGAGAGTGCATGGTGGCAAAGACAAGATCAAGAGTTGGGATAGATTGGTGAAAAATTTAAAGGCCACGTCCATGCCTATAGATTACCAATCACAAGTGTTGAAAATGTTGCAGAATTTGCGTCGAAAGAAACTGGGTGTCAAGAAGTACACATGAGTTTTGTCGACTCACAATCGAGAATGGGTCATGCGGAGGACAATGCAGAAAAGATATCAAGCAATGCTAATGGATTACAAATTTTCACTCGAGACGAGTTTAGTATGATCAGATTGAGATCTCTAGAGGAAGCCTATCGGTTTCACCGCAGATGAAGAGAAGTCATGTACACAATAGAGTTGTACATGAGGGAAAGGAAAGTTTCCACACATAAGTGGAAGTTTGAGTAGTGATGCACATAATCATGCACACGAGGGTGAAGCAAGCTCCTCACATGAGCATAGTCATGTATAGAGAAGTGGAGGTAGATCGTTACGAGGAAGAGGATGTGGAAGAGGTAGAGGCTTTGACAAAACCTATTTCCATTGTGAAAGAAAAGGACATTATGCATTTGAATGTCCACAAACCACGCAGAGTAGCGATGGAAGGAGGAACGATGCTAGCAATCATGTTGCTTAGCATGCGAACACGAAAAGCAATGCTTCTAACAATGGTGCACTAAAACCTGAATGCAAAGAAGCTCTCACGATGAAGAGGGTATTGTTTAAACCCACAAAGGAAGAGAATGTGCCTACGCGAGAAAGAATTTGTTCTATACCATAAGCAAATTTGGAGGTAAGTGTTGCAAAGTTATTATTAATAGTGGTAGCATAAATAATCTTTTTTCTAACGAGATGGTTGAGAAACTTGGGTTGAAGATAATTGTGCACCCAACCCATATAAGATGTGGTTGTTAAAAGCGCATCAATCAGTTGTGAATGAGCAATGTAGAGTGCATATCAAGCTTTACGCATAAGAAGATGAAGTCTTGTGCAATATAATGCCCATGGACGTTTTCCATGTGTTGTTGGGTCAACCTTGGTTGTATGACAAGTAAGCGGTGTCGATGGTCGCACAAATGGTTAGACATTGGTGAAGAATAGACGGAAGACACTTTGAATCCTTTTAAGGATACAAGTGTAGAGGTGGAGAGGAGTCTGTAAATATTGTTGATTTCAGGAAAGGAGTTCTTGAACTTTGTGAAAGGGGATAGTGAATGTTTTGCGACTATTCCAAGGCTCTCGCACAAGACAGTAAAAGCGAAGCCGCACAAATGGAGGAGGTCCCACAAGAAGTAAAGGAGATGTAAGGTGATCCACATATATCATGTCAAAGGGTATTTCGATGGTTTACCACCTATGCGGAATATCAGTCATCAGATGGACTTGATACCAAGGTCTAGTTTACCAAACAAGGCCGCATATAGGTTGACACCTATGGAGAACAAAGAGATGAGAAAATAAGTGCAAGAGTTGCTTGAGAAGGGATTGATCAAAGAGTCTTTAACCCCGTGCACAATACCTACTTTGTATAGGAGTGTGATTTGGTGTCCTCTAGGGCATGAATTAACATTCCAAGTTGATATTTGGACTTCTCATATTTTATAAGGCTGATATATTGCATATTTGTCATTTGTTGGGGTTTGGAGACCTCACTTTTAGCTCAATTTGTGGACTGCACTTCTGCTGTCATAAAATTAATTGCAGTTGGGTATTATTTCATATTTGGCACATGTTTTGGGTTGTTTTGGCTTGGTATCTGTTCCATTAATTCAAAATAATTTAGAGAAGGATTTGTACACTTGTTTTCAGCTTGTTTGAAGGGTGTTTGATGCCCTAAGGTGTGATTTTCAGTTCACTGCTAGGGTTTCAATTGTGGTTGGATCTGCTGTTATAAAAATCAGATTTCATTCATGTTTGGAATTGTATGATTTCCTTGTTTGTATGTTTCAGCCCAAGAAAGGGACATTACAAAATCTCGGAAATTTACCCTTACGAGGGTTATGAGACAACTTGATAGAGCACGGTGGGAGTAGCTTAGTATAGATGGTTGTCCAACAATTTGGGAGATTCTACAATTCGGGAGTTCCGGGAGGTGGAATACGGGAACTCGGGAGTTCGGCTTGGGAACTGCACTTTTACGAGAGTCAGGGAGGCAGCTTGATGGAGTTCTACCTAGTCAAAGCATTGTTTTCAAAGTGGAACACTTTTGAAAGATACATTATCTTATTTGGTCCTATTATTTTGATCTTCTATTAGTATGTTCTATAGTGTAAGCCTTACGAGGGGGTAATAGAATATAAGGCTTATAAATTAGTGTTATTACTTAAGTGTTAACTAATAAATGGTTATAACCACTTTAACCATTTTGTAACGATCTCTCACATAATAAAAGGACGGACACACAATGAATAATGTGTGCAACCCCGTTTCTCTTCATCCGTTCTTTGTACATTCTATTATTTCTTTATTCTTCCCCTCTCCGCATATTCTAACACATGTCATAGGTTTAAACTTACATTTCTTAACATCTCTAGCAATCTATAATTCCTATAGCCTAGTTCATCAATATCTAGCCTTCACCTCCGATTGGAAGCACCCTTTATATCTCCCCTTTGATCAACTATCAGCTTTATCCATCATTGTATCACTCTTATATCCTTGCAGTTTTCACTTATCCCTCTCCTCTCATTTGAGGCACACTTAGGTTAGAGATGAGATCGCACTATTTCCTTAAGATAGGTCTAGAAAAACCTAAGCATCATGGTTTCTAGGTTCTCCTTCGTAACAATTAGGTGTAAGCTCTCTTGTGTTAGTCATCATTCACACCCACTAGATCAGCCTTCCAATTCCATATAGAGGAGGAAAAGTAAAAGCTAAAAGCCATGTTATCAAAGAAAAATCAGTAAAAGGAAACACAAAAAGGAAATTATTACAGGCAAAAAAGTCAATCACAAACACAAAAGACGTGATATAATCATATTTGACACATCTCTTATCCTAGTTGAAAGCTCAAAATCCACAATTGGCCTCATTACAGAGCTTTGAGGTCCTTTGAGGTGCTATATGTTTTTTGATTGGTGTAGGAGATCTTATATCTATCACTTAATGTCCATTCTTCTCATGCCAAGACCTAGTACTCATAGTAGGCCTATAGCTCCTCAAGTGAGGTCCTAAGGAGTGGAGAAAAGCTAGTGCGGAGGTAGGATACATATTTACCATCATAGCTGACTTGGGGATATATCTTTATACTTCACTAGTTGGCCTAAGCTGAACTCGTTCCATTGGGTCCATTCTCACCTAGATGATTAAAACCTTTCGTCAAATCATTTTGATTAGAGTCTCTCATCTCCACTAAGGATTTTGTATCGCCCTCATGGCGCCTTATTTCTTCCTCTTTCATGTTCAATTCCTTTACTCCCCTTGATGGATATTGTCGGTAGTTGACCATGAGTTCATATCCTTTTCTATCCTACTCTCTTATCTTCAAATCATTTCATGTTTTATGACCCCAACAAACGCATCGTAGAGTATGATTGTAAGACCTTCGGGACTTCCTCGTAAATATTTATCCACTTTCATCCGCTCCATCTTTACTCATCCTAGTCATGGCATTCGATGGTAGTGTTTTCTCTTGAGGAAATCTAGTGCAAGCATTGATTGTGATCCTATTCATTTTTAATGCTTCTTTTTATCACATCTTATGTTTTCTTTTCCCATGCCTTAGATTTCATTTGATATTTATTACACATTATTTACACATCTTTCTAATTTATTTGATTTCTTTCTTAGATTATATTAGGTGTCTTATGACCCTCATTTGCACACCTTCTCTTTCCATTCTTTAGATTTATTAGGTGTCCCACAATCCTTTAGCGTATCATTTTAATCTCTTTTGTTACTTTCTTAAATGTCATAAAATGTCATTTTATCTACCATTTTTAGCGCATCTTTTGATTTATAGATATTACTATTTTTTTCATTAGATATCCATTTTAACATTTATCTAATATTTTTTCCATTTTTAATTTTATAAGCCACAAATCTCATCACATTTGTGCAAACATGGAAATGAAAACATTTGTCAAACAAAAGTAAATACACAAACATACAATCCCATAAGACATGTACACATTGGGCCAAGTTGTTGTCATAAACATACATATCCAAAGTGTTTCAAAATGGGCACATCATACAATCATTTGTCTCTCACACACCTCTTTCACCCCTTGGAGGAGGTGTTATGCTCTTAGTAGATGGGGTTTGACCAGCCACCCGAGCATAGTGAGCCAAAGAGGTCACTCTAGATCTAACACCTATGGCTTCATCCTTTGCCTAGGCAACCCTAACTCTAATCTACCTATAATATCTGCAATAATACAAGGACTAGTTAATCGTTCAGCTTGCTCCCCTGCTAGGGCCACCCGAGTCTACCCTAGCATGCGCAAAAGTGTCCCCATATCTCCCACTCTACGGTTGTGAGTTCCTCGATATGGCACTCTAGCTCTCGAGCCGCCTCTCCTACTAAACGAAAAGCTCCCACATACTCTCATACCAATGGCGCCACAAGATCCGGCATCAACACCGTGTCTATTCTTTACAAAATTGGGTCTAAAATATCATAGTGCGCACCTTCTATGAAAGCCCTCCACCAATCGTAGGCTCTTTTTGTAAAACATAACACAACACATGTTGGCACACTATACAACATCGTACTTCCTAGCAAATATATCTAATCTACGACAGAAATAACTCCTACCTCGATGACCAGGTTGGTCCTCTATGACCATTCCATCAGCATGTCCGCCCAACACGACATCATCATCGTATCGTGGCCTCGTAGCAACCAAATGTTGTCATCTCACCCTGAAACTAACATCATCGACCCATGCCTCCGTGCTCAAACTACTCTCGCGGATCCTTGCAAGAATAACATTGCTCTCTACACTTTGAGAAGAAAAATAACCTCCTAATCGCCTCGGTCTTCAAAACTTGTCCCATCCAGGGGCCATTGTACCTCTTCCCGACCCGGGGCATCCCTCATGAGGTTGCATACCTCTATAACTTGCACCTCGAGGGTTCACCACAACATGCCCTCCTCGGTCATCATCCCATTCACCCACATCATGTCACCTCGCACTCTAGCCATCGTCCTCTCGTTTCATCAAAATCGGACAAACCAAAACTCCAATTCTAAAACTAATCAGCACAAAATGACAAATGAGTAAATTGATTTTCTATTTATAGATTTCAATAGAAAATTGTAAAACCTTCTATCGTGATATCCTAATTTCTTCAAACTGCGTTATCTTTCCAACTCAGTAACCCCAATTTGAATTCCACAAGAAGCGTCATGATTATATTCTCAAAACAAATCCAACAATATATTGCACATATTTTTCCAAAACCTTCAAAAATCACCTATTTTTCAATCCCACGATCCTTACCTATATGATTTGTGATTACACCTTCCTTCACCATTCCAACTTGCTTATAATCCTCTTACACTATACAAAACCTAATTATGACTTACTATCTTCTCATCCTTTCATGAGCTCCCCTTAGCTTAGGGTTTATTGCTTATTTATCTAACTCATCTTCTAGCGTTTTTTCAGATTTGTTTATTAATTGGGTTCTTGTAGCATCTCTTTTTACACTCGGTGATTCATTATACAGCCACACTCACGAAAGGTAAGTATACGGTAGGTATGCATTATTTGAGTTTATACTTTTATCACTTTTTGTACTACACATTCATTTCAGTTATTTTGATTTCAGTGTTGCATTTGTTTTTCCCAAAGACCATATCATATACACTTTTTGTGACACACAATGATCTTGATTAGGGCATATGTAAACACCTAATGTTTCACTTTGTTGACTTTTGTTCTTCACAGCATCATTGCCACATTGGCTTCCCCACAATGTCCCTTTTTGAGAATGGGGAGCATCCAGAAATGTAATGTGCAAACTTCACTAGTTGCGTTGGGTTGGTTAACAAAGGTACTTATGAGAGAGTCTTGATGTGCAATCCGATTATATCACATTTCAAATGTTTTCATACCCCTCCAATCATCTTTTACAACCTCCTTACAACATCGCCTTACCATCCTCTTATAGTCACCTCTATACCTACTTTCAACACACACAGCACCTTCATCGTGACACCCTTTCAAAGACCTCTAAATTTCCCTCCATCAATTATGACCCTCTTTTTGACCCCCATGATTTTGCATTATCCTCGGCCAATGGTATCGACCATGGTCAATATTGTCAAGTATATGCTTTTAATAGCCAATTACATCGACCGCAGTATCACCGTCATAGCGTAAACTCAAATAACCATCATGTTTGTTATTTATACTCGAGATTTGAGCACTTTTTCCAACGCATCATCATCACTCATTTGGCCTCCCGACACTCACCCATATGCCATTAAAGCCTTAGAGGTCATAAAGATGGTCTTACTTGTCTTCTTTGGAGACTACACTTAGAGCATTGGGTACTTAAGACCTCTAAGTATAGGAATTTAACTTACTATGGTCTGCCCAACCTTTTGAGTCTTGACTCGAGGTTTTCCTAGGTCTTATTCGTTTGTGATCCCCCACATCAACTCTCTCATAAGGTGTTGCTAACCCTAGGGGAAAGTTAATGCGCCAATGGTGTCTGCAATCGGTAATTATCTCTATCCTCTCATCTCTTTTATGTTATTTCAAGTTTGGATGTTTGTTTCATATGATTATGCATAGGTTAAAGTAGAGCGAGATAATCTAAATTTGTTGCATTATTTTTGTATCAACTCTTACTCGATAAACCGCCCTTTGGGCTTTATAACCTATCGATCTTTGCTATATTTACAACCCACGCATGAGAATCCATATCTTGTTATAACCTGATTGTAACCTCATTATCATCAATTTAATATCAAGAGCTAGTTAGGCACCACTACCCTATCCTAGATGTAAGCTTTGAAACCCTACATCTCCTACAAAATGTGGACTATCATCTTCCTGGTTCCACGTCTTTTGCAACTTACAACCTCAAGGTGTGCATCCTTAGCACGGGTCGTCTCATTATCCTAGTCTAGATCACTTGTTATCAAGAGACAAAGAGGATATTATATTAGGCCATTCTTTATTTGCATAGAAAAAGTGCCCATTGGATATTGTAGTTTCACACATAAATGAAGATAGGTCGGAAAGTAATGTCCATATTCTATTGCTACTCTTGGGGTACCACAATCCTCTTGCTCTTACATTGCGTGCGTGGATTTTTTTCTCTCTAATGTTGAGGGCCTTCTAGTTCTGTACTCACCTATAGTCCTGGGCTATCGTGACACGTGCACAATATTAGTTCTCTCTGCCACTTTGGCAATTCTTTTCAATGGTTGTTAGGAGAGGTTCTAAGGGATATACATTGTTTCCTCGTAGGGTTGTATAGTAAGGCACCCTTACCCTCTCAAATCATTTATTAGCCCTATCGTGGTGATCAACGGTGATGTCATCGACTCCTTATGCTCGATCTTACATATAGATGTACCATCTTTGATCTCCAACATTGGCCTCAACTTTGACTTCCATCAACTTTTTGTTTCATTGGCGGCATTCCTCTCACGTAGTTATTTGTATTTGAACTTGTATTTGGACCTTACGGCCATCTTTTTGAAGCTTTCTTTGGATTTACCCCCTTTAGTTGCGCTTTTAGTTTTTTCATGCTTTCAGTTTTTGTTACTTTTCAACTCTTTGGGTTCTATTGAGCCTTCCTAATCTATACTAATTGGTTTGAGTTTTGAATCCCATTGACTCACTTTGGTCATTCATGGACTATATAACTAGTTTCTTTCATACTTTCCTTGTTTGTTTATGAACATCTAGCTAGAGCTTAACCAATGCATTTCAAAGTTGAGAATTGTCATCTTGAAACCGTTGCTTCCATCACTCAAAGATCAAACTAGATCTAAAATCCTTGATACTAGATCCATCTTCCTTTTGTGACTATCCTCTGACGAATATACATTATATATCTTGTCACACTTTCCAGCCCATTTCTCATTTCTTAAGCTATGCATTGATTCATCATCCCATTACCCCACCTCCACTTTTCAAACACAACTTTGGAGGAGGAAGAAAGGACAACATACAACATGTAAGAATTGGAAGTGTCATCGGAGATGCTAGTGAGCACATCATCAAACCATCTATAACCAACATAGGAGTGAATTCAAACAACATTGCTAAAGTGTGCCCCATATTGGAAGGCCTACACAAAACTAAAAGTTGAGGTATTACATTCTTAAGGACTCAATTCTTATTTCTAAATTCATATAAGGTGTCAACTTATTATTTATAAATTTATTTTGATAACTTTAATGACTCTCATTAATGAGGAGCATACTTACTATTGGTCGTCAAACTTGCACCCGCGTCTCGGATCCAGAAGAGCCGAGTTGTTTGAGACAACAATGGAACCGTCCCCAAGTTGTGGGACCTTGCGCACTTGGGATGGATCTCTAGAGAAGACCGGTTTCTCTACCTACCTCTAACGCTACTGCTACTCCTAATGCTGAAAGCAAATCCTAGACTAAACATGGCAAGGGACCAGGGATAGAAGGATGTGCAAAAAGAGGAAATCCTAAGCTAAGGAAGGCGGTAGCGCCAAAAAGAAAGGGGCAATCTCTCTCCACGAGCGGCAAAGGAAGTAGAGAGGGCACGAGAGAAGAGGGCGGACGGCGCACGCCACAAATCAACAGCAAGCTCGGCCTTCCAACATGCACAACACATGAACATGGGGACTACAAGCGGGAATACGCACAGCATGCCAGAAAACGCAAACAGAGAGGCGAGATGCAATGAAAACGAGAGAGGGAAGACAAGAGTTCCACAAAACACGATTTTATTGCTTAAGGGACGCACAGTCATTTACATTCACGACAGAAGCGAGAATACATTGCAGAGACCACGCCAAGGTCTGAGACCCATGGGAAGTCGACCACCATTTTGGCATGGTGTCGTTACAACAAAGAGGGATCCTTTTTACAAAGCAGAACTCTGCTATTTATAGAAGGAGAGAAGAGAAGGAGAAAGAGAGGGAAACTCGGATTCAAATCTTCAACCGCCAATAACAGCCCGGTGATAAATGCCTGCAAATCCGCCTACAAGGTTGTCAAATATGCTTCCCCATGTCTATTTGGCGTGTAGAAGAAGGAAGAAAGCAAGATCTGATTAAAATTTGGTGGTTGAGGTCAATTAGATGTGTGCATTGATGATCAGAATGACGTTTCCCTGTTTTCCACCTATCAAATCCCGCCTAGATTTGAATTTGAATAGTCCAACGTGTGACTTGTGTCGGTCGGACTCTAACAAGTCTAGGTGTGCGTCGATCGAGGCTCAGTAGCAAAAGATACACTTGTCGAAAGATGTCAAAGTCGTTTGGGCACGTAAGACATGTGGCATGCGGCGATTGTTGAAGAAATCAACCAACTCTTCATCGATTTGTCGCTTCGCCACATGTCATTCATTGGCGATTGGCGAGGATTCGACACCTGTTGGCTCGCTCGATAGGTTATGTGTGGCACACTTAAGTCTCGACGAGAATGACATGGCACTGATGGCACGAGAAGGTGCGGCGCAGGCGCAAGAGCAAGAGGCGCGTGAAAGGGAAACAAAGGGAAGGCGCGTGCGGAGGTGCGCACACAGGAGGAATAGGAAAATACTTGCGAGGACAAGTATGGGGAAGGGACGTGAGCATTCAATTGAAGGAGGGCACGCGGCGGCAGAAAAAAGTGGTGCGCGAGGGAGCTTAGTGTATGCAAGCGCGCAAGGGGAATGTCAGGGACTTAGCCAATTGTAAGGCAAGTCTGCAGAGGTGCACGCAAGGGGTACGCGACGAGATAGGAAGGAAGCAGTGCGTAGAGGGAAAAGCGCAAAATGGAAAATGGGAGGAGAGAAGAATACAGAGGGAAGGGGAAGTTGGAAGGCGCGCGCAGGGCGCGAAAGAAACTGCAATCGTGTGCAAGGTGTCAAAAGAACAATCTTGAGTGCGTGCGACTGAAATGTGAAAGCATCGAGTCGGAATGAAAATATAAGTTATCCAAATAGCTAGGAAAGTTATTTGGATAACACTTACCACGAGATGTGGGGTACAAGTACTATCTGGGAACCGGGATGCCATTCAAAACAAGGTATGTGAGCAATTGAATAATGGTAAAGCTATATTGTATATAAATGTGGTCACCAAAAATGTGGGCACAAGTACAAGGACGCATTCCTCATCCATATACTAGAATTTCTTAGCATCATTGCCAACATCGCAAGTTGGGACGATAATTGATTGATACTTTGGGCAATCCAACAATAGATATTCATCGCGATGAGATGAAAACACTCAATGGAGATTCTATCCTCTCATGCACTCAGCTTCATCAAGTCTAGGAAAATGATCATACCATCCACATTAATCCCTATTCAATTCCATTGTAGTGCAAAGTTATAGGATTTCACATTGGCATCCAATATAAATCCTGCAAACTATGGTTATCGTTCACTTCCACACCAAGAAAGGCGCAACCTTTGCTTCCACACCAAGAGAGGCGCAACCTTCGCTCCCACACCAAGAGAGGCGCAACCTTCGCTCCCACACCAAAAGGGTCAAAACCCTAATCAAACAAAGGCCACGTTGAAGGCTTTTGGCTCCTTGCCAAAAATGGAAGACATTGAATCTCAACTCCATGAAGATATTTTGAAAGGTCTGCCAAAACCCACTCCCACACAATCAACACAAGGGAAAGCTTTTGACCCTATGTCAATAGCATTGGCTACAAATCCCATACACAAAACATCTCTACATAAAGCAAGCACATGCACTATAGGGGTCAACCCCACTCTTGCATTTTTGTTAGATTTTCCACATCTTAGCTGAGTACATACTCTTTTATTGAGGTGACATTCTCACAAGACCCTAGGACCATCAGAGGAAGTCCAAATATCTTCAAAGCCTCCAAATTGTTTTTTTCAATTTATCAAACAAAGAGATTTATCAATATTGGTTTCCTTTCAAAGACAAGATGGAAGCCAGCCTTCTAAGACGAATGGTCTTCGCTCAGATTGAGCCTTACAAGAATTGAGAATATTTAGGCAAGAGTTGACTGTGCATGTTAAAGAAAAAGAAGGTTTTTTTGACAAGGATCAATCTTTGTCCCTTCGGGCAAAGGCACAAATGTTACCTCTTCTATAATTATAAGACAATATTTTCCATCTAGCTCTGTTGTTGAGTTGATTTGCTATCATGTCCGTTGTTATCTTTTGTTGTAGAGAAACGTTCTTGCCCTTTGTACCCACATCTGGTCATTTTCGATACAGAAATAAAACAGGAAATGCACCCAAAACATCCTTGTCCCAGGTTCATATAGGAAATGGTACTGGCAGCATAAGTCGCCAAAAAAATGTTAAAAAAAATCGAAAAACAGTCAAAAAACTAAAACACATTAAACTTGCTAAACACACTTCCTAAAAGCTATATAAACACACCTTTGGCCCATTACAAAACACACTCTCATTCCATTGCTGATTTTCACGTTTTACAAAATAGTGGGAGTGGCATTCATGGAACTGCTGATATTGAGGAAAATCTAGATGATTTATTCTAGAATCTAGATTATAATCATGTACATGTGAAATTTTAAGCATGTTGAATGTTTTGAACTTTCATGAATACTATATTTTATTAAGTGCTTTATCTTTTATGGACTAAAAATGAGTATTGTCCATTTTATAAATGTATAAATATATTGTACAGATGTTTCCGTGCTGTTTCGTACCCAAGGGTTTTTCAAAATCAGTGTTTCCACATTTCAGAGCTATCTCTGTTTTTGGGAACCTAGATTGTTATACATGGTGAAATTCTTCAAAAACAAATCCTATATTTCTAGTTCAAAAATTGTGGAATAGTAACTTGCAAATCTTGATTTAATGATAACTTGCAAAACTCAAACAGTTTCGATTCTTGAACCACTGAGCCCACTCCTCATTTCAACCTCCAACATAGCTCTGGCACATATTTCTCTGATTCCAATGTCTTGGAAGCAAACATAATTTCCCAAGCTAAAAATGTGGAACCAGAAGTGAACTTATTTTCAGTAAGCTGGGTTACTCCAGGCCACTACAAAGTCATGTTTGGTGTTTTCTACCCTCAATATAGAAAGAAAATAGTATTTTTCTCCTCATTTAAATCTAAATGCTTTTAGGGAAAAATATGAGCCTACAGACTTATTTCAAAATGGCTGGTATCGATGTAAACAATTTGTATATTTGTCACATAAAGGCCCTTTTGAGAAAATTTAAATGTTCTGTGTAATACTTCTCCCCACATGCGATAGCAAACAACTTCAGGTCTGCAATTTTCTACTTTAATAAAGATATATATATTATGTTCCACGGGACGCATCCCCTACCCTTTTAGAGCCGTCCCCATACCAGGGATGTTTCAGAAACTCAGGGACGGGGACTTGCAGCCCTTGGAAATTTTACTGTAATTAATACTTCAACCTTATGTGAAATCTCAATTCCGCTCCAATTTTATGTATTAAGGTTCTATATTTGAAATTTGGTTGTGTGATGAATGATTTATCAATGTTATCATATAAATATTTGAAATTTCCTATATTTTTTATATTTTCCTTTATTTTTAATAAATTAATAGCCATCCCCTGCCGTCCCCTAAAAAAAGGCCTCCAAAAAAATCCATCCCGGAAAAACACGTTTTTTATAATAGACCCAGTCCCCTGCCGTCCCTGTCCCAGAAACTCGGTGGAACATAATATATATATATATATATATACCCTTTGTGTGGATCCAAAAATTTTCACAATTTATCATCTGAGACTACAATCAGATATCTAAACTTTAAAACACTAATTTGTATTGGCATCAAATTAAAAGCTGAATCCAACGAAAGAGGTACTCTGGTAATTGATCCGAAGGAGTAGTCTACCTTGAGACAAATCACACAGAAAGTTGAAAAAGAAATGAATTGTATTAATGTTCATAAATGGCCAAAAGTAGGTCAATGGGACTCAAGAAGACATAAAACTGAAAACAAAATAAAATGGAAAAATGGAGCTAAGAACATTTTAAATGATATAAATTGTTCAATACAAAGCATAAACACAGACGGAATAAGGCTAGCAACTTAAAAGTCGAGACTGGAAGAAAGACAACATCACGGTCTTGTTGCTTAAGGATAAGTAAGGAAGCTAAAACAATTATTCTTATCTAATAGAGACATTAGGTCTCCAATGGATATTGAAATCAAATCCATTTACAATTAATATAGGTAGCCGATACATACCAGGGCATGGGTATGGGTACTTACCACACCCGACATGCAATACGGGTACAGTAATCCGGGGCATCCAGCAGTACCCGGTAAATCTGGGTATTTCCTGGGATGTACTCAGACATACCCAAGTACTGCTGGATGTATTAAGCTGTACCCACAGTAAAAACAGCAATTTTTTTATTATTTTTTTTTTTAAATTTTTGGGGTCAATAAAGGTCAATAGATGGGATCACGTAAATGATTCAACTGTGGTAAAACAAGGGCATTCACAGAAGTACCTAAAACAATGGCTGAAACTGCAACAGTTGAGATGAGTTTGGGTAATGTAGGATCAAAAATGCAGTGGCAGCATCTCCACTAACAAGTAAGACTAATGCAAGAATAATAAGAGAAACCCCAAAGGAATCTGAACTGCCAGATTTGGAGGGAGCTGGTAATAGCCGGAATTCCAGTCCAGTTATGTGATTTGTTATTATTTATGATTATAATTGGACTATTAGTATGCTGATTTATCTTGATTTTTGTGTATACATTGTAACATTTGGAGTTTGAACAATGTACTTGTTCTAAGTTCGATCAATGAATATCACAACAAAATGCATTGAATTATTAATATGTTATATGACCATTTCACTTATTTAATAATTTGTTTACTCTATTCATGTATAAGGCTGAAATTTTTCCTAGTTGGCTATATTTTTAGTATTTTTAATATTTTATATATATAGCGTATGGCTGTACCCAAGTGCC
Organism: Taxus wallichiana var. yunnanensis; assembly: GCA_018340775.1. Classification (NCBI taxonomy): domain Eukaryota; kingdom Viridiplantae; phylum Streptophyta; class Pinopsida; order Cupressales; family Taxaceae; genus Taxus; species Taxus wallichiana. The sequence continues at coordinate 484,662,707 of CM031238.1, forward strand.
GTACCCAGGGCCCCCAAAAAATTGTCGTACCAGCATACCAAATCCCCATACACATACCTGTACCATACCGCATACCGGCTACCTAGCAATTAATGAAAATAAGAAAACTAAGAAATCAATAAAAAAATTCAAAAAAAGCTTTCGAATCAATTGTTAAAAAAATTAAAATGGATGTTTGGACCACTCAGGTGGTCCATCATCAGGATGGATTGGAGTGAAAAAAATGAGAACTAAGAATTCATTTCACTCAGACAAAATTTCACTACATATCCAAAGGTCTTTAATGAATAAGTTGAAGAATTGAAACTACCATTGAATATATAAAGATTATAAGGACCACACTTTCTATAACTATCATGTTCTATACCGCTGACAATCAAATAACTTTCTTGGTTAGAAATCCAACCACTGCTTCAGAGTCGGTAAAGCTTACTCACATCATTGCCAATGCTACATTAAGCAAACACTGTTTATTGCGGGCATCTCCCTCCTATTTTGAACCATTTTCTGGAACATAAATTTGAGCTTAGTGATTTAACCCCTTCCTTGGCTTTTTAGCTGAACCATTTCTTACAACATAAATCAAACAAAGACTCAAGAAAAGTCCAATCTTTCAACTTATTCTACTTCCATTGATGTCATCGAATATTTTCTTTCAGGATTTCTTTTTAAAATCTCACCCAGTTTTAAGTTGCTAACATGTAAGATAATAGATATAAAATGTTTCAGAGATCATCTCAAAAAGACTCACCTCTAGCTCATTTTTCTTATTGTTATGCACGTCTGATATCAGATTGGATATGCTGTAACTGCATAATGATAACAAAATCGGTTACTAATGAATTGTAGAAAGCATTTAGTCTTCCACTACATGACCACTAACAGTAGCTGGCTTTAATCACTATTTTTATGGCGAACCAATGCGCCAGTCAACCTCGGAGATAACAAACAAAGAAACAAACCTGTTCTTGGAATGCATCTTTGGACTAACATGTGGAGACTCAACTTCTTGTACATGGTCATCATCACTACCACTGCCTGAGTTGTTGATGTCATCTGAAACATCACTAGAATGCCCATCCACTCTCTGCCTCTTTCTCTCCCTCTCACTGCAAATACATTTAACAGTAACCCATGAGTGTACACCCAGCAAAGATATTATACTGCCAAACAACAACGTTACAATATAATATTGCAATGATATTGACATAAATTCGAGATATATTTTTTTACAAAACAGTTGATTCAAAATCATCCCAAGACTCTATAGAAAAATATAGGAATTACATCAAGCAAGAATGGCTTGTAGAGTATGCCCTTGGTGTGCCAAGGCAGATTGCATAAGTTCTTAGAAGCATGCATACCGAAAGAAGAAAAAGGAAAGTTTACACATACTGAAAATGCATTTGAACTGGATAACAGTAGAGCTGCAGAAAAAGCATCTCTCATAGTTATTAAACTATATATGACAGCAGTGGAACAGATGTTGAATTAAGAAACCAAAAGCGGTGGACATAAGGGAAACATAAACCAGGAACATAAAGCAAATACCGTATCAAAAAACAATCAAGGTGTAGAAATGATAAGTCAAGTAATAAACCTGTCTGAAAGTTTAGAGGTTACAAGTTACCATTAGAAGACCTTTTTGGTCAATAATTGACCCTCCTAGTCTGGAATTTACATTTATTGTACATATGACTCGATCACCTTTTTCTTAAAGTTCAACAATCCATATACTCCATAAATGCTCTTTATATTAATTTGTGTAGTCATACTTCCAATCTAGCATTGTTGTGGGGAATGAACTCTGCTGATTAACAGAATTCGGTGACTTCATTGCAGGGACCCAAATAAGGAACTTTATGTAGTATAGGAAATATGCACAAAAGAGCCCAATTCAATATGTACAATAGAAACCATTCATATAAACAAGATAGAAACATAATAGAACAAGAATAGAATTCACGGAGCATAGGATAGAATCATGGCATTATTCATTATCAGCAATAATCTAATGCATATTTTCCAACTAATAAGCGACAGCATGACCCAAGGAGAATATGAGAGAGCTCCCTCCATAATTGTACGGACATGATCATAGAGGGTAGGCACGTAGGGAACATCAGTTGGACAACTGTCTAGTACCAGAAAGTAGCCATCAATTCTAACCTCAAAAACCACTGTAAATATAGAAAATATAGCATTATATAGCATATAATGCAGTTATGTAGTTGTTATTCGGTTGGTAACTGTTCAACCAATCTGTAACCACCTCTTTCTATATAATAAACACTGTCACACTTGTTTGAGTGTGCATTCAGCCTTCTCTGAATTCTTTCTTCTCTTTGCATATGCTAACATTGGTATCAGAGCGAAGGTTTGCAGTTCGAGGAAGAAAGAAGCCATTCACAGTCTGAGGAAGCTCTTGGCGGAAGAGTACAGACAAAGGAGAAGCCTGTGGAGGTCGTGCAGACCTGGAGCATCTAGTTTGTGAAGTTTTTCATGCACAGTCGTCGCTAAGGCACAACGAGGGCAGAAAAGAAAACTCCACATACATACTGCTGTAACAGTCAAGAATGCAGTCACTAGGGAAATCGTGAGGCCCAGAAGTCGTGGTTCGAGGGTGTGAAATCATAGTTCAAGGCAAAGTCCAGTCGCGAGGGGCAGAACAAGGAAAAACGTGAGGGTATTCAAAAAGGCATTCGTTTCATTCCTGCAATACATTGACAGAGTCGTATCAAATCGATCTTTTTGCCAAAAAAATCGCAAGAGCAAATATGTGGGTTCAAACATGATCATGACAGCAGAGAGAACAGTCGTTTTGAGCATAGTGGATGACAGCAGAGTCATGAGGGCCCTGATTCCTTCCTGATTAATAATATTTTTGATATACGAAAATACAGGTTCGAGGGCAGAATAATATTGTCTTTTCAGCAACAAAGGTATTCACCTTGTGCTTTTTATATGGAATAATTAATTTCATACTATTTGCTGAATAAATAATATATTATTTTATTAGTGTGGCAAAATATTATTTTATTATTTCCATTACTTTGGAATAATAAAATGGCAAATATTTCAAACTTGACTCTGTCGGAGACACAAAAATTAACGGGCACTAATTTCAATGTATGGAGCCATAAGATTTTAACGCTTGCAAAATTTCGTGATTGTGATAAAATAATCACGGGTAGTGAAGGTCGACCAACAACAAACTTTTGCGGATTATGACAAACGTCATAAGGAAGCGTTATTGCTTCTCAAGTTGTCGGTGTCGGATGATATGATACCGAAGTGTGGAATGCCACTATGGCAAGCACGTTGTGGGCCAATCTGAGGGATAAATATCGACGTCGAAAAGAGTCGGGTTTATACCTAAAGAATATGCTCTTTTCCATAAAGTTACAAGAAGGTGGATCATTGTCTGAGCACCTACTTCGGATGAAAGACCTTCGAGACCAGTTATCTTCCATCAACAAAAAGGTGGACGACGATGATATGGTGGCTCTGTTCAACAACTTACCTTCTTCATATGAGTCATTTGTGGAGGCACTCCATTTAATGGTTGAAAGTCAAACACTCACGTTTGACAAGGTGAGTTCCTACCTGTTGCAAAAGGAGCGAGACAAATTCAAGCAGAATCTAATTGTGACCAATCAAAGAGTGCTCTTGTCACTCGACAAAAAAGGAAAGTGGAGACGTCATTCTGGTGAGTCTTCCACTCCGTATCAGGTCACATGCTATTACTGTCACAAGGTTGGGCACCTTAAGAAGGATTGTCGGAAGCGGAAGTATGATCTTTCGCAACAGAACAAAAAGCCATGTGATGAGGAACATGTGGCAGCAGTTGCAAAAGAACGGGATTCGGATGACGGCATGCTCTTTATTGTCTTACGACATCATGCTCGCATGACAATGGTACTAGTTGTTGGATCATTGACTCTGGTGCGTCCGCACACTTTTCATGTCGCATAGGGACTGGTATGTTTCATTTACTACAAATATTTGTTTTGAATCAGTAGTACTAGCTGATGGAGAATCACTTGCAGTAGAAGGGATAGGAGATATATGCATTGTATTGAATAATGCTCATAAACTATTGGTACGGAATGTTAGATATGTACCTTCTTTACAAAAGAATCTTCTATCTATTCATCAATTAACTGAAAATCCCAATATTTATGTGGATTTCTATGGGAAGAAGTGTGTTGTTTCTGATGTGAAACAAAGACGGATGATTGCCCTTGGTATTGGGCAAGGTGGCCAATATCGGCTTGTTGATCCTACTACGATCAACATGAATGCACGTGTGGAGGACAGCTCCACCATACAAGATGTGCAGGAGGCTGCAATGCCTTGGGAGGAAGCCATTCCTCACAGATCTGTTGACTTGGATACAATCAACCTACATGCACTTATTATGGAGGGAGTATCCACTATACCAAATGTACGGGAGGCGGACATGCCTTGGGAGGATGGATTTCCTCATTTTGAAGAACAGTTTGTTGTGGATGGAGACTCCACTATTCCAGATGCATTGACGGTGCATGGTGAGATGGCATGCCAAGCCACTCACTCAGAGGTACTTGCTCGAAGGACAATAGAGCATGAACAATTTGCTCATTGTGTTGTGAAAGATCTTTCCCAACAGAGGGGGATAAATGAGCAAATAGATGAGACAGAGGAGTTGGTTCTCACTCCTACTACTGCAGAGATGGTTATTTCTCCCACTGAGACGATGAGATGGAGATGGTTATTTCTCCTACTATTGTGGAGTTGGTTCTAACTCCTACTACACAGATGGTCACATTTCTCTTCTTGAAAAGGTTGGATGAGCACTACATGGTGTTGCAAGGACATGATCGAGGTGACTTCGATTGCAGGATAACTGAGTCTTTGTATAGACTCCAACAGGCTACACAAGCCTGGAACAAATTTTTCAATCCACCTCTCCGAGGTTTTGATTCCAGCACTCTGGAGATGGGGCTGACACTCTCAACCATTGATGATTCATCACTGGTCAATGAATCACGTAACAAAGAACCAATGGACCACTTGCCATATCCTTTGTTCACACGACCAGATTTTTGTTTTGCGGTTCTTCTCCATTCGACAACCACAACACAACAATGGACTGCTGATTTCAAGTACAACCTATGGCACAGTCTGTAGATCTAATGACTAAACATATGGGCTTTAGGACATTTGTAAAATTTCAGGACAAACTTGGTATTGTTTCCGGTTTAGTCATTAAGAGGGGGTGTTAAAATATAGAGCATTATATAGCATATAATGCAGTTATGTAGTTGTCATTCAGTTGGTAACTGTTCAACCAATCTGTAACCACCTCTTCCTATATAATAAACACTGTCACACTTGTTTGAGTGAGCGGTGGCGGTTTGGCCTCCAAAGTGTGGATTCAACCCCCTATTTCGCTGGCAGTTTTTGCCTCTAACCTGGGGTTTCCCTTATACTCTGTGGTTTTACATTACAACTGTTGTTTCAAACCCAAACAAACGGACTTTAAGTTTAGCCGACCACTGTAGTCGGTGATCCATAGTTTAAATAGAAAATTAAATTTTAATAACACCGGAGGCATCTCTGCTATGAGACCAATCCTCCTTAAATGGTCATCGGCAGCTTGATGACTGTCCTGTTTGATGACTTCGCAGCTGGAAATGCTTTTGAGATTCACCTGTATAGCTGGCAGGTTGAATTGGTGACAGGTGTGATAGGGCACATGGATATACAGAGACCACTCCTCATTTCTTCATAGCCAGCGATAGAGTATGGAAATTACACACTTTTGTTAGTGCCTCTCATTGGCTGAATACGTTATGAACTCTAACACCGTCCTCTATGCAGAATCAATGACAGGCATCTCAGCTCTTGTTTGGTGTCATTCATGCAACAAAGAGTCAGTGGGTTTAAAAATCAACGTGACCTTCATCAAACCCCTTATTCGGCCTGTGACAAGTGTTTTTACTTATAACTACTATAGCTGGACTTTGATCCTCTTCTGATTTGTACTGCCTGCATTCTCGACCCTGCCATGTAAAGATAGCCAGTACATGGTCGCCTACTTCAGATCAGTTACTTCTCGCACACTTCTACAATTCTGCAATTCACAAATTTCAACACTTAAGGTAATATTTTTCACTAGACCAATGTGACCCAATTTCATGAAAAAAAAATCATTCAAATAATACTCGAATCAATTTAACAGATAAGATAAAAAGGCAAGGCATAGTATCCAGCTGCTCCATGTCCAAAGATATGGGGAAAATAAGAATTTTCCCTGAAACATATCAGGAGCATTTGTATTTAAATCAAGTTGTGTTTATGAGTACTATTGTAGAAAGAAGCGGTCATAATGGGTGGCACACATTCCTTCTCTGCAAAAGAAGCATGCATCCTGAATTGTGAGGATCTTTTCAGCCTCAAACCTCTGTCCAACGGCATGCCCTTAAGGGTGCCTTCTTATACAGCAATAAATGGCCTTCAAATACCCTAATCACACAATTTTGAAGCATTCCATTTCCTTTCCAGATCACATAAATTTGACACGTCTCCAAACGATGTTATAGAAGCAGAATTGACAGTGCCTGTACCATGTATCAGTACAAAGCATATATTACCATGTCTATTATCACTACTTTTCTACTGATGATGATTTCAAAATGTATTTTCTTTGTTTTCTATTTAACAGGTGTAAGAGGCATGTGTGTATTACAGCTTTAGCAGCTGTAACCACAACATATGAATTGTGGCACATTTTTAATCAATCAAGTCGGTGTCTTATTGTGGTGTCTCCTTCAAGTATTTCAAACTTCCCCCTCAATGAGAAATAGAAATTGTGGACAGCAACCGAATATCATTTTTAAATTATTGAAAAGATAAAATTTGTGCATTTGGAAATACAATTCCTTGTCTATAACAGCTTTTACGTATGTTACTTTAGATTCGACCGCATTCAAGTTGTTTCCTATGTAATATCAAGGGCCTATATTTTACCCTAATGGTTGTAGTTTTGGGTCTGGGTCAAAGGTTTAGTCATCACTCTCAACAAATCTCACACCAAACTTAATGCATGCAAAAATGTAAACGAATAACAATGCTATTTGAGTTTGGTTTGTATATTTACCAAATAATGACCCAACTTAGATACTATTAGTCCATTTGTTGGGTTTTATGCCTTTCACGCCTTCATGTATCGTTTAGATGTCCTTTTCTCTCTTCTATCTTTTTTTCTCCCTTTTCATCTATGTGTCCAAAGCGTCGAAACACTCCCATGCAAAGTATTGGGAGTTTGTTGCACCCATCATCATCAAGAAATGGGTTGAATGATGATACAGGTGCTGAGATTTGTATTTCATTGTACTCATCATCTTCATTGCAAAAGTGATGAAATTCCATAAGAAAAAAGGTGAGGTATACAGAATTTATCATCAACAATCGCCATACAAGGTCTGATAACAGCTGTAATATATTCTATACGAATTTACCTAAGGAAAAAATGGCATATTTGAAAATCTTATTCCAAACACCTGAAAATATCCCAAGGAATTTTTCAGTTGTTAATTTGAAAGTTTTACATGTACTTGTCTATTTGTCAATTATTGGTCCAAACCAGGCGTTATCACGTGTTCATTGAACTTCTACATTCCTCTCTTTTCTTAGCTTCTTAGTGTCTAAATGACTTTAGACTTAATGACCTACAACAACTATAATTATAGATAATTCAGATGCTAATCAGAATACAACTACATTATCAGGTACAGAGGTATAGGTTCAAAACATACCGGGTACACATACAATTGTGGGTTTGCCATAAAAACATACCCGCATACATCCAAGGACTATAATGTCCCCTTTTTTGAATTAATCCATTTAGAAGACTTCTAGCTCATTCCACTTCCCGTGGGCGGAAGAAGGTGAACAAGGGAAGTAATTGTTCATGTTTTTAGTTTTCTTTGAGCATTTACCATTTTCTTTCATGGTTTCTCTCATTAGCTAGGTCGGCTGGGTTGGAGGAGTAAAAGGCAAAAACAAAAAAGAAAAAGCAACTTCATTATGAGGTCGGTCATGGGGAAACTCCTCATGGGGTTTGGCGCCACCAAAAGGATATATAAGGAGTCATTTGGGCTCATTTTGGGCATGCATCTTTATTATAATTTTACATTACTTGGTTTTGGGGCTGATTGCTCTATTTCCATTCCACTAGAGGGTGGAAATCCTTTGGTGTGGCTTCACAAGGAAGAAGAAACCCTTGATAATTGGAGAACGAAAACTCTTCAATTAATTGTTCCAAGTGCTTCAAAGAGGTGGATAAGGCCTATTTTCAACGAGGGTTTGGTTCTAAGGTGAAATTCAGCCCCTCTCCTAGGGGAGCAACCCACCTTGGGGAAGAGATTGGTGGTTTCTAGGGCACGGCACCGCTCAACTCAGCCATCATTGCATTCTCCATATTTTTGGCAGCCGGAATCTACTTTGTACTTCATTTTTAGGGCTTGGAATCATTCATTTCCGACATTTCATAAGGGCATACTCTATTGTCATTTATTTAATTTCCAACTGTGTTTAGAGGTTGATTTCTAGGTTGATAATTTTCTAAAATATTCCTAGTGCCTCTATATACTTCAGATATTGTGAATGGTGATATTTTGATGAATTAGTGTTTTTTGCTTGCTATTGTTCTAAAAATCAGACTGTTGTTCACTATTCTATTTTCTAGTTGGTTGATATAAAAATTAGAATATATTTCAGTTTGGATTTGTGTTATTTCGTTGTTTTTCAATTTCAACCTGAAAGGGACATTACAATGTGGTATCGAGCATCGATCCTCCCATCCCGGCGGCTTTCATTCGAATGAGCAGAGATAAATGGCAAATATACATTTTGATGATGTTAGGGTTGAGAGACTTGCCATAGGGAAAGAAATATTAGCGAATACGATGGCACGGTTGATCCATGTCATGCAAAAACCTCATTCTAGTGGTTGAAACACAACATTCAGTGGGTCATAACATTCGGCCAACTATGAGGAGTATAGGGCCCTTCCAACTGAGATTCGTGATGCCCTATCCCTTGCAGAATTCATAGGAGTGAACAAAGGAAGATTAAGGCAAGGACCTAGGTCTCAAGCACCACAAAAGGATCTTCAACATGCCTGGAGAAAGGAAGAGGAGAAGAACTTCCAAATTGCAATGACGAACAAGAAGAAAAATTAGGGCTGCAAGTAATGGAGAGAGAACAACCCATGGAGGAATCTACCATGCCAAAGGAAAATGGGAAAGATGTTCTAGCCAAAGAAGAAAAGGATTCTCCCTTGGTGATAAGGCAAGAAGAAGAAATCATAAAACAAGAACAAAAGAAGACCAATATGCAGTATGAAGGTAAAGATTCTTTGACAATAAATGATGTTTTATTGATTTCCAATGATTGCATGTGGCGCAAGATGGTGAAGGAAAATCAGATCTACAAGAGGTTCATGAGGCAGACTCGAGATGACCCTGTTGAGAGGCATGCCCTTCAAAAGGAGGCCTCACCTGATACTCATGTTGGTTTTCAGTCTGTTGGAATTTACATATCAGCAACAAATGGTAAGCAATTTAATTTATTGCATCACCCTCACACTATGTATTTGCAAGGTTTTGATCATCATGAGAATTATTTGAACAAAGATGAGAGGATGAAAGGGAAAAAGGATCTTTTCCAAGAGGCCCCAAACCATCTTCCGAGCATTCCAAAGATTGAACCAAGGAAGAATTCAATTTGCATAGTTATGATAATGATCAGCTTGCTGGAATTTTCAAAACAGCAGCTCATAAGAGACAAGTTGAGGGTGTTCATGACTTTGGCAAGGACCACGAAGAGGCTCCATGCACGTGCCAACAAAATATGGATGAAGTCAAGGTGGGAAGAGCTTCACTAGTTGAATATGAAGAGATCTCAACCATGCTTCATTCGGCAAAAGAAGATGAACAAGTGAAGGATAACCCAAGGTATGATATTGAAAATTACATTTCAGTTTTTTGGTCTCTTCCTATATCACTGCCATACTTGTGTCACCATGGGCAGCTTGTTGAAAAGAATGAGCCTATGTCGAGTTTGATGCTTCATAGTATAATGGGTGGTCATCATGGACAACATAGTGGACACGGTGATAAAGTGAAGAACACTCTAAGTGGTGATTTCTATGTGAATTGTAATGAAGATACGGATTTGGTACTTGGAGTGCCATGGCTACACTCTTTGGGAAAATTTACCCAAGACTACCAAATCATGGAGTTGAGGCTCAAGCTTGATGGCCAAGAGGTTGTGCTTCCAAGCATGACACATGGGATTCCTCAAGTTGCTACAGCCAAGAGGAGGGGAAGAACTTCTGAAGAAGGCAAGACATATGGGCAACACATAATGAGGTAAAACCTACAATTTTATTTTCAAAACAGCAGTCATGTTATAAGGATTTTGAATTCCTAATTGATAAGCAGGCTCTTGGAGGGAGTGCTCCAATAAAAGTAGAAGTTAAGTTCATGAATTTTGTGTTTGAAATTGAGCGGGATGGTTGTTATCTTGTTATTCCAAACATTATAACTCAGCTGGGATTTGGAGGAATGATTGGAAGTAATAAAAGTCTTGATTGGTGGGTTTTAAAACATGTTGCCATAAATGTTTGTATTGTTGTTATAAACATTTCCAGCTTGTCCAACATTCGGTTTGGTGCCACACAAAAGAGGACAGTCATGAAAGGGACAATTTCCAATCCTTCGAGCATTTCAGTCACAAATGACTCACTTGTAGGCACCACTATATTGTTTTTGAAGAGATTCATGAAGGGCTTTCAGTTTGACAGTTGTACTTTTTTTTCATTTGTTGTCCACAACAGTTTCAGCTCCCTATCCATTTTTTGACAGCCGGAGATGAGCATCCAACCATGAGGATGAAGGGTTTCCAATCTACTATCATCATTAATGTGGTTTCAACTATCATAAGAAGGATCCCAGCCACTATCCTTCTGATTTTGGGGGACAAAACACATGGTTACAACTATGTTTGGGACAGCCTGGGTGAACTTTTTAATATCTATCACTTGGGTGGAGAATATGAGATGATTGCAAGCCATGGAAGAGAGCTAGCTTCCATACCTATGAGGCATGAAGAAATGATATTGAGAACTCTTGTTTCTTTTAATGTGTTTGCTCTTTGTGTAGGCACATGGGAATAAAGAAGAAAGAGCAACTGAAATTGTTATCCATCCAAGCATATGGTGAAGAATATGGGACTGTAGCTGAAGATGAAGATGCCATAATAGAGGATGGCAAGTTTGTGGATGCAAAAGGTTTCATTTTGCATAGAAATAGAGTCCCTCCAATACTTGGATTGGGAATGAAACATAAAGGCTTTGAGGAAGGTACAACCCAACCTAGGACAGCGGGAAGAGGGCAGCCTAGACCATCTTTTGGGCAGCCATGGAGGCCACTACAACAAGGTAACTCTAGGTGTTTGGATCAGTTTTGCATGATGCTCAAGCTTGCCTTTCCAAGTTTGTTGTTGAGTGAAGAATGTACTCAAGAGTTGGGGAATGAGGTGTTATCTACCCCAAGTGAGAAGGGAAGTATTTTTATGGCAGCCATGAGCCAAACTACCATCATTGATGGTGTTGTCATCATTTATAGCAGCCCCCACCTAATTTCAGTTGCATTTGTATTTGGGAATATGGAGTGTTCTTCCACCTTAGTTGACAAGGATGGAACGAAGAATGAGGATGCCACATTGGGACATGGATTAGCTTGTCAAGCTGCTGATTATTTATTAATTTCTTGCTTTATGACTGAGATTACAATAGTTTGGAAGGTTTTTTATACAGCTGAGTATGCAAAAGAAGAAGTTGTTAGTGTTATTTTTGAAGTTGAAGATGAAGGGGAATTCAATGAAGAAAGGGGTAGTAGGTGTCTGAGTTTGTTTGGGCAAAAGCTCCTTCATTTGACAGCACAGGATCTAGATTATGGGAATACTACAACATGTTCCTTCACCTTGGTATGATGGCATTTTGGCATGAGAGCTTGCAATTGCTTGAGGGCGAGAAAATTCGGGAAGGGAGGACTATAATGTCCCATTTTTCGAATTAATCCATTTAGAAAACTTCTAGCTCATTCCACTTCCTGGGCCAGAAGAAGGTGAACAAGGGAAGTAATTGTTCATGTTTTTTAGTTTTTTCTTTGAGCATTTACCATTTTCTTTCATGGTTTCTCTCATTAGCTAGGTCGGCTGGGTTGGAGGAGTAAACAACAAAAAGAAAAAAAGAAAAAGCAACTTCATTATGAGGTCGGTCATGGGGGAAACTCCCTCATGGGGTTTGGCGCCACCAAAAGGATATATAAGGAGTCGTTGGGCTCATTTTGGGCATGCATCTTTATTATAATTTTACATTACTTGGTTTTGGGGCTGATTGCTCTATTTCCATTCCACTAGAGGGCGGAAATCCTTTGGTGTGGCTTCACAAGGAAGACGAAACCCTTCCTTGATAATTGGAGAATGAAAACTCTTCAATTAATTGTTCCAAGTGCTTCAAAGAGGTGGATAAGGCCTATTTTCAGCGAGGGTTTGGTTCTAAGGTGAAATTCAGCCCCTCTCCTAGGGAGCGACCCACCTTGGGGAAGAGATTGGTGGTTTCTAGGGCACGACACCGCTCAACTCAGCCATCATTGCATTCTCCATATTTTTGGCAGCCGGAATCTACTTTGTACTTCATTTTTAGGGCTTGGAATCATTCATTTCCAGCCATTTCATAAGGGCATACTCTATTGTCATTTATTTAATTTCCAGCTGTGTTTAGAGGCTGATTTCTTGGTTGATAATTTTCTAAAATATTCCTAAAGTGCCTCTATATACTTCAGATATTGTGAATGGTGATATTTTGATGAATTATTGCTTTTTCCTTGCTGCTGTTCTAAAAATCAGACTGTTGTTCACTATTGTTCTATTTTCCAATTGGCTGATATAAAAATTAGAATATATTTCAGTTTGGATTTGTGTTATTTCGTTGCTTTTCAGTTTTAGCCTAGAAAGGGACATTACAAGGACATCCCCGATTCACAATATAACTACATTACCAAGTACGAAAGTATATGGAACAGTACGGGTTCAAAACGTATTGGGTACACATACAATTGTGGATTCGCCGTAAAAATATACCTAGGTACATCCAAGGACGTACCCGAGTACGGTTGTTGTACTATGGGCATATATGCATCGAGCCCACAATCATAAACAGGTTTTTTAAAGTCAAAACAACTTTTAAAAATTTAAAAAGACAACCTAAACCCCAAAAGACACTCCCAAACTCTTTTTAAACAACACATTTACCTCACATTGTATACTTACCTCTCATTGCACATTTTCTCTCTCACCTTCATTGGTAGACCCGGAGCTAGACGAGATTCCTAACTTGGAAGCATCCATCGCCCACCTTTCATCGGTAGACTCGGAGCTAGAGGGTACTTTGTATGCGACTGCGCATGGCGGAGCTAGCGGGAGTAGCATATTCTTGCTTTTGGTTCTAATGAACCACATGATGATGTTGATGCTCTCACCGAAAACATTTAAAAATCAATGTGATAATTAATATGCCGATCTATCTTGATTGTTCTGTGTATACATTGTAACATTTGCACGTCGTCTTTGTTCTAAGTTGAACCAATGAAAATCAAGACCTTTGCACCTGAACTATCAATATGTTTTGTGGTTACTTAACTTCTTTTGTTTACTCTATACATAATATATGGTAGATTTTGCTTATTTAGATATATTTGTTAACATTTTTGAAATTTCATATGTTTTTGTTTGTTTGAACCCAAATCCATACCCAATGCCAAATAAATTTTCCATACCGGCATAAGCAAACCCTCATATATGTATTTGCACCCATACCTATATCAGCTACTTGAGATTACAACGATAAAACAATAATAAACTTTGGATGCTTCAAAAGATTTATACGCCTCTGTAGTGACCGTGTTCTTCTTGCCATTAACCAATCTATTCATCTTAAACAAAACTTTGCTAATCTAGTAATTCATCCTTCCGTGATTCAAAGTCTAGACCTTTTGAACTCCTTTCTCCAAATTATGATTGTAATTTTGAGAAGCTACTTCACTTATTGTAAGTATTACACATTCACGCCATTAGAAAACTAGAAGAATATTTCAAACAACGACAAAATGCAAAATGCTTTGTGTAAAACTGTTTAAGAGAAGGAATCTACACATTGGCAAACATGCACTGTGTTGGTTTTTTGACAAGTAAAAGCAGTGATCATCGAACCTCGTTCAAGTCAAACCTTGTCGATAAATATTTTCAAGATCTATTGTTTCCTTATGTATTGCCATGCATTGTGATTTATGAACTATTAGGGAAAATCAAAAAATGTGTGGGATTTTTGATATCCCATGGGGCCAAAGTAGTTGACATGCCAAGACCACATATGAGATGATGTTTGTATGTTGTTGATGAGAACACCAATAATAGACTTTTTTAATGAAGTTTTGATATTTCCAAGGACAACAAATTGGATTTTGTCCGGTTGTAATGCTACCGGAAAATTTTAAAGCAAATAATGCATGCATTAAAAAATTAATTTAAATGGAGTCTGACCATCCATTGAGAAACACACAGTACACTAGATTAATACAATCTTAATACTTTCAACAATTTATGAGATATGGAGACATAAAATTTATCCGAAACATAACAGCACCAAGAAAATTTATAAGACAAATTTGTTCTCATCTTGTTATATTAAAAAGTGGTTTTACATCAACAATGCAATACATCTACACATAAACATTGCAATTTAGGTCTAAATAAATAGAAAGCAATTGAATTAAACCCAATTGCCTAAAAAAATATTCTTGAAGTAGAAATAATTAACAAGGAGCGGTTTTAGAGGAGTATTTGTTTTATCGCAATTCTAAAGGTAGTCCTAAAAATAGACTAGACAAACGTGTGGAAAAAAACACAAAAGAATTGCCACGATAAAAGAATCTTTACCATAGCCATTTTGGTCCTACCAAGTACCATAATAGTACATTTATGACAACCGCATTGGTCGGGGCAATTTTCCCTAACTCTACGTTATCTCCTTACTTGGAACCCTAATAGAGGAGTACACTTTGCAAGAACACAATAAACAACAAGGTGTGTTTTGAGGGTCTTGTGTTATGCCTCTCATTATCATCATGCTCCTCGATGGGAGCAATCCATTGAATCCAACGCACCAAGTGTATTGCAAGTCAACAGCAATCCAGTTTACATAAAGGTTATTGTACTCTTAATACTACAATGAAGGTCAAGGCTTGTCACTACCTTTTGTATCGGCATACCTTTTAATTTATGTATTTTTAAGGAGAATTGGAAAATGTGTGGGGATTTTGATATACGACGGGGCCAAAGTATTTGTTGACAAGTTGAAAATCACATATGAAACATTGTTCAAACACCGGTCACCTTTTGATGTGTTTTAGAGGTTTTCTTTAAAGACTTTTTCTTTTCAAATTCTCTAGTTCGAAAAATACAAAGATGTTATACGTGTTTACATTGGCATTTGAACATATAAATTTTAGTATAATTTTGAAATTTCCAAGAACAAGAGATTAGATTTTGTCCCATTTTTAATATTTTTATATACATTTCTTATCTAGAGGAGGAATTTCAGCCATCCTTTTGATCTTTTAAGCATCTCGAATGCCAATGAAATCCATAAAAACATAGTTTTATGAACATCAAGAACAATCCCTATGATATCTCATTTTCGCAAAATAAGCATCTATATGAATTCAAAGTAGATGAATTCATGCTATAAAAATCACATTAAATCTCCCAAGAGAGGGAGAGGGGAAGAGAGATCTACAAATACATAGTTTTTGTACACAATGAACGGTCCCTCCGATTTTTCTTTTGTGGAGGTGTACATAGTATATAGGACGGAAGTTTAGCAAAATAAACATTTGTATGAGTCAAAGTAGCTGCATTTATGTTATAAAAACACATTTCGTCTCCTTCCGACATACTTGTGCCTTTAGGACCAAAAGCTAGTTTTATTAAAACTAAAGTTTTGAAAGGCCTTTAGACATAGGCCCGAAAGACCTGTAAAGCTAGTAAGGGGCACATATTGGCCTAGGGATGGGGTGACCCTTAAGGGGCCAATGCTTAATTATTTGTCATCTTCGCCTAGAAAAGGAAAGAAGTTGTAAAATCAAAAAAGAACTTATAGCTGGTAAGCCTTGAAAGGCCATTGAAGGTTGTCTGAGCATGAAGCTCCTTTCACCTTTTCACTTCTTAAGAGTGTCACGACTTCCTACAAACATTTTGAGAGACCCAATAACTATAGAATTCGCTCAATATACTTTTGAGCTTGTAAAACTAAGAAAAACAAAACAATTAAAATATTGATAAAAGCTTGCAAGTTCTATTAATGGAGGTCATCCAGAGGTTGAAGGGACAAAAGAAGAGGCCATGGGAAAACCTTCCACCAACTCCTCTTACTCGTTCGCCAAAACAATTTTTTTCTTGAATCCAAATGAGAATGGGAGATATTATAAGACTCCTTAGAGTTGTGTAAAACCTTCTAACCCATCTCCTAATCCAACGGTTGAGGTTGATCCAATCTAATGAAGGAGATTGGATGCTCAACCATGAAATCAGCACAACCTGAATATTTTAAGTCATTTAGAGGCCGCATGAGACCCGGGGTAGCTTGTTTATGGCCCTTTTCAACTAAATCAAGTCAACAATGAATTAGGGCCTTTTTCGACTTAAGGTATGCTCTAATTGGTCATAATTGCCTTGCATCCCAATTGAACCCCTTTGAACATGAAATTACACCACTCATTCCTCAACGCGATTTGAACCTCCTTGTATTAATTGTGCAATCAAATCGGGCCTTGGGGTCTTGGGACCCACCAAATCTGATTAGGCAATTATATGCCATTTGGTTGCATGTAGGCCAATTAGTGCAAGTGGGCCCAGCATGGGTGGATAACGACTCATGATCACATGCACATAGCAAACATTGCCCGTTTAGTAAAGTTGCCTTCTCTTGACACGTTGCATGTCACTTATCATTGAGGTGACTATCTGCAGATTGTTTTTAATGTAGAATGTGTGTTGAGCATTCTAAAAAAAAATGACCACTTTTTAGGTTATTTCGTTTTTTTAGACATGACAAAATTATTTATACATGTCCCACAAATATTTTGCCGTTTAGATTTTGCGAAGATGATTGAGTTGTAAGATACAATTGTGTCTCACATGAATAAGAGTCAACCAACTATAGTGGCACGTCAAGGAGTTATGCGAATGGAACAAATGACAATGTTTCAGTTTGGTAAATGTAGTAATGCTAAAGAGAATATTGAAGAGAATGATTACCACATTGACAACATAGATGACAAATTACCCAAGCTAAGTTTTATACCAATGAGACCCAGGGGAATATATAGATGATATGAATGTGTTTGATATTAAAGCTTTTATATAACCTTAACATGTCCTAATGAGAAATCCTTAGGGTTCCTTAACCCTTGCAGTTTGTGGAGAATTATGCAAAGCGGTGCAAGTCTCCTTAGTGCAATCACCCACCGGTCGAAATAGATAAGATATACATATATGTTGGAACCCTTCAAAACTATATCAAGCCAAATAAGGATAATAGGGTTCCATCGGAGTCGACTTCATCTATTAGTGGGGATTCGGATGTGGCAAGAACCATTGGGTGCGAGGTGAGCATGATGTACGTTACTCTATGAGAATGGTATTTGCAATGGGCAATAAAATTTTGCAATACTTTGATTACAGAAGATTGGACATCTTCCTTACAAACTACAAAACCATAACCCTCAACATGAGATGCGGTCAATGCACTAAATCAAACATCAAAGGGGATCGCAACCACTTCATGGAAAATGCATTGGATGGATGATTTGGGTGGGAAGCTTGAGATATGCTACACTTACACTTTGACATGTCACCTTGATTAACAAAGCAATGTCCTAAGTTTCTAACGAGACAATGTCTAGAAGTTCATGCTCACTCTTGCATGGACATATGGAAGGATCAACAAATCAATCCTAATTATCAAACACGTCGTCTTGGGAACTTTGACACCACCGCCAAAAGTGTGGTACATGCACCAAGAGCAGAGAAAAGACTCACACGTGGTTGCAGATTCAACAAGATTTCATTTAGACATTCATGTTTGAGGACGAAAATCTTATGGTATAGGCAACACTAAAGAAAATGAAATTCTTCTGCGACTAAGGTCTTGATATGGCTAGTCTCCTCAACATCAATAAAACTAATGATGCCAACGACAAGGATGTCATAGAAAACATCAACAAGTTCTAACAAATTTGGGAAGGTAAGGGATTTGTTCTAAAACCATGCAATATAATATGGAGTGCATCCAACGATGCATCAACCGTAGGAAGTGAACAAGACTCGGAACTAAAAGGTATATTTGAACCCGAATGCATAGAGCCACTACCAAATAAGAAGGCCACAACAGACCCAAAGGAGATAAGTTGCACAATTTGAACATAGAAGAGCAAGAGGGCCATCTTTAAGTGCGGGACCTCGAGAAGGCGGATTGTAACAAGGTTTACGATGAGCCATTGCAAAAGAGGAAAGAGAACATAGGCACTATAGAGGTGTCAAAGACGGCTTCCATAGTTGACAATTAGACAAAATAGTAGGTCTTAGAGGTAGTGTAATTGATGCACAACTATGAAGATGTGTTCCCCACTAACTTCTCGTGAAATGGAAGGCGTTGACAACTTTGCACTAGGGGAGTTTCACATAGAAATGAAGGTGTGCGGTTGGTAAAGAAGTGTCCTTACCTTGAAGGCCAAGGTAAAAGTAGAGTTGGATAGGAAGTTCGAAGCTGGATTGGTCTACCCTATTGAAAAATATGGTGGGCAAGCCTAGTAGTGATACAACCTAATAAGGTCGAGAAATTAGAACTTGTGGTGACTACAAGAGATTGAACGATGCATGTATGAATGACTTGTTCCCTATGCCATTCGAGAGATGAGTTATTGGAAACACTTGCAAGTCGAGAGGTATATTCCTTCACAAAATGCGGTAACACCCAGATTCCAATCACAAATGAAAGATCAATTAAAGACTACATTAAGTAATGAGAATGGGGTTCCTTCGCATAGAAGGTAATGCCATTTGGATTGAAAAATGGCCCCACGGCATTTTCTAAAGCAAGCTGTCACCACATTTAAGGATTTAATTCACGATTTCTTTGAGGTCTATCTAGATGGTTGGGTGGTGATCTCCCGATTCAAGCACTTATCAAAGATGCGATTAATGTTGGAAAGATGTGGAGCTCAACACAATGTATTGAATCGATGAAGTGTTTGTTTTTCACACCCTTTGGAGTGTTGCTCAGGCATTTGATCTATCTTGGCGAAATTCTAGTAGAACAGGCCAAAATCGCAATAGTCATAGGCCTTAAGCTACCAAAAATCAATCATAGGTGCACTCGTTTCTTGGGCATACATGATACTTTAGGGAGTTTACTTAGGGACACAAGCATTCAACACCCAAGGAGATTTTGTTGCATAAAGATGTCAAATTCAAATGGACTCCTGGATGCCAAGTTACATTTACTAAGTCAATGCAAAAATTGGTCACGACCCTGATCTTGGTATTCCCATATTAAAGCAAAACATTCCATGTACACAGATGATTCAAGCTCTTTGATTGGGGTCATACTCGCACAACTAGAAGATGGTGATCTTGATTATCCTATTCATTTTGCAAGTCACAAGCTCTCAGCAACTGAGAAGAAATACACTACAACAAAGAGAAGGCTTAGCAATGGTATTTGCATTGCAAGAGTTCCATCTTTATCTATTGGCCACACCATTTGAGTTCTTCGCGAACATCAAGCACTACAATACCTAGTGAATAAACCATTATTTGGGAGATAACATGTCGGACCAGATCACCTCAATCAAGTACAAAATGGAGAAGAGCATGGGAACTAGAAGAAGATTCTTCGGACACACACTTGATCGAAATAACATTTGTTTTAAGAGATCACCGCATTTCTCCAACATGGAATACTACCAAAACATTGCACAAAGAGGGAAAAAAAGTAGCTACTTGCAAGGGCATTTCCATTTACCATCTTGAACAACTTTCTCTACAAATTGGGCAAAGATGGTTCACACACATAGTCGCATTGGAGCATGAATGTGCAACCATCTAAAATGAGGCACAAGAAGGAATCACAAGAGGCCAGTTCACACGAGATTTGACTACGAAGAAGATTTTACAAAGTGGGTTGTGGTGGCCCATATTGTTCCAAAATGCCACCATGTAAGCATTGCGATGTACGCCAACGAGTAAGGAAGCCCAACCAAAGAGACAGGATGCCACTAAATCTTGTTCTCATGATGTGTTTGGATCAATTTTGGGAAACCACTCACTTTCATTTTAGATCATGAAATCATTGCGAGCTTCTTCTATGCCGGTGACACTTCTTCCCTTCCTTTCACCTGAAAACTCATGACTGCTCTTTGCATCTTGTCATCACGAACAAGTAGTGGGACAACTATTTGCATATCCTTCAAAGATAGTTACAACCAAGCTAGTCATGTATTTACAAGGCATTTTCCTTTTGAAGGTTGTTATGTAATGTTCCTATATCCCACTTAAGAGTTGATATTTGGTCTTCTTGCCATTCCTTCTCCGTGGCAAAGAAGCCAAAATGAAGGACTTAAGAGTTGATATTTTATCTAATATTTTTATATTTCCTTTAGTGTTTTCTTGCATTATACAAGTCAGCCTTTTCTAATTAAGCATTGGTGCCAAAAGGAGGATATAAAAGGAGATTAGAGGCATCATTTGTATCTAGACTTGGTGCATTTTATTCTACTTGGGCATTGTGAGCTTGTTGCTCCTTGTTCATCCACTTGAGGACGAAAACCCTCTTGTGAGGCTTCATTGAAGGACAAAAACCCTTCATGTGGCTTGGGTGAAGGACGAAAACCCTTCATCATTGTTTGATCTTGAAGTGAAGAGCTGATTTGAAGATATATTTGTAATTTCCAGCTGGTATTTGAATTATTTAGGGTGGAGCGACCTACCTTGGGTAGGGTTTGGAACTATTGGTGAAGAATTTGAGAAATTTGGTTTCATAATCTGATTTGTAATATTTTTAAAGGCCGGAATCTAAAGTTTGATGAATTTAGAGGGTTTCTAGACCCATATTTCATATTTTTCTTGTGGCTGCAATTTCCAGTTCATATTTAATTTCCAGCAGTGTATTCTTCAGCATTTCTTTGTGATTTTGGCTTCTAATATTCCATAAAATATATAAAAAATATTGGCGAGTTGGTTTGTGGTGTTTTGTGGTGATTTTTGGCATTTTTGGTGATAGTTCAAGTCGCTGATTTTACTCTTTCAGTCTGCTGCAATTTAAATTTCAGATCTGCATTTGGTGTGTTTGGTTGAAACCCTCAAAAGGGTTAGGGTTATTACATGTTATGGCTTTCAGCCATTGGCCTCTTATGAGATTCCCGTTGCTCTTCCATCTCTAGCTATGTCCCACCAACTTCCTTTATGGAAAATTTGGCCCAACTTCACAAAAAAATTCAAGATATCTCTCACCATACTTAGGCCTGATTCAACACACCTTGTGTCCACCATCGAGTCTCTCATTCTTTCCAAGTCAGCGATCATGCCTAGCTTCACTTAAATAAGCAAAGGTTTCACAACCAACATCACCAATTGAATTCCACATTTAAGTCCTTATTAAATTCTCCGGGCAATGGGTCACAATGTTTTTCACTTTGATCTCCCAGCTCAACTTGCAATCCATGATGTTGTCAATGTGAGCCATATCAAGCTATGTAGGCTATCTCACTCGGAGGAGGTTCCATCACTCATCATGAAGATCCGGTCCCAAATTTTCAGCAACCATTGGTAAAAGATGATGCTTTGCTTGATACTCAGACTGGCATCAATCGAAAGAAGTAAACCAGTACATACTCGGTTGGCCACAAAGGCACTTTTCCAAAATAGTCAAAGTTGTTCTCCAAGTCAGCTTTTGCAAAGGTTTCCTCAACTAATGTAGAAACTAATGGTGAGAAATGGTCACATGTAGGAATTCACGTGTGTTTTATATTTTTAGGAAGTCTGCCCTAACCATGTGTGCATCTTTTACTCGCGTGTATAGCTTCTGTTATCTTTTAGTTACCAGTATAGTCTCATACGTGGTATTCCTATATTACAAAAGTTGCCTGTCTTTCTATTTTTAGAAACTTCATTTTCCTAGAACCTTCCTTGTATATCTTTATATATACATACTACAAGTAGCATGAAACATATAAAATTGTGGCTTATTATGCATCATATAAAATTGTGGCTTATTATGCATCATATAAAATTGTGGCTTCTTATGCAACATATACAATTGTGGCAATCCTTGTCCCTTTCTCATTTTTGTTGCAGTCGTCCTCCATAGCTCATATCAATCTAGCTTCATATGAGATTATCTTAGGCTTCCATCATCTTCACTTGTGCCCATGGGTTTGCCCTTTCTTATGCTTCCTAAACTTTCTGTACTACATTTTCATCTAGCATGTATGAATTTCATTGCATCCAAATAAAGGTTAAAAAGACATTGTGCTTCCATATCCAAGTTTGTCAGCAGGTTAATTGACTTCTAGATATAATTGTTTGTCATCATTTTCCATGTGGTCCTTAATTGTTGAGCATTGTGAATAGTACAATATACCCATTTGTATAAGACATCACTATGCAGATGAAAGCACTTCTCTGTGGACCCCATCAATGTCAGCTCTCTCGTTTCAGTCTTAGGTTTGGTATTTGTTTTAAAATCCTTATCACCCTGCAACTTCTAGTCACCATGTTTGAGGCCATTCTCAAGGCATCAAACATTGTAAAATTGGATGGGCACCAAACTACCCACAACTATTGCAGTAGGTGGAATTTCTGAAGACATAGGCACTATTTGAGAAATTTAGGGCAAAGAGCTGAGAAAAGGGAGAGAAAAAGAAAGAAAACATATTCATGGCGTGCATAGGAGTCAAAAGTACAACCAATAGAAATAACACAACAAATAAAAATTAGGGTAGAAGCTAAAACTAAATTAAAAGAAAAACAATAAAAGAGTCTACTTAGCAAGGCAAGGTCCCAAGGTAGGAAAAGCTTAAACATGTCAAGGCAATAATGACATGGGTTACAAATATTATAAATAATCAGTCTGGGACATTTGTGATCATGAATAAGAAATTCTCTAAGTTGCCTATATTTCTTGTACAGAAAAATCTGAAATCTAAGCTCTCTTTTATGAGATTAAAGTACCATTAATGGATCTAAAAAATTCAGATTCAATACACAGGAAATACAAAGATTTACTAAACTCAAACTCCACACAAAAATATTATTATTACTGCACAATACAACTACTCAATCTGCTCTGTTACAAATTACTCCATTATATAGGAGTGGAGGAATAACAATCTTCTCAACAAACTTTGTTCCTCATGAAACCAATTCTCCCAAATGGTTTCAACAAATCAACAAATATAATAACAAAACAATACTAATTGTTTTATTATTCTAACTTACTAACCACCTAAATTTACCTTTTTAACTTTTACCACTAACTATTACATTTTACTATCTAGTAAATATAAAACATATGAGAAGCACTAAACCATAGAATTCCTAACATTCCCCCCTTAGTGCAAACATGGGGAAAACACGCCTATATACTGCAACGTGTCGCTTCGTAGCTTGCTCGTGATCTGGATGGTTTCAAGGACAATACCAACAACCTCTAGATGGTTTTCCCAATGGTTTACCAACAACCACAACTATAGATAGTTTTTCTAGTGGATTACTAACAACCACAACTATAAATGGTTTTCCAGTGGATCCAACAACCACAATATCATGTTGCAATACATTGCTCGGCTCTCATCATTGTTGCTCTTCAAGAGATTACATATCAGAATCCATGATAGTGCATAAATTTATTCACCCACAAAAAACTAAAACAATGTGTCATTTCCCCCACAATGTGAAGTTTCCATAACACAACACAAAGAAATCTGAAATCAACACACCATGCTGAAAGCAAAAAAAGACACACACATGTCACCAAACCAATGATGCGGCCCCATCGTAGGTGATTGATGAGAGGACGTTGTTTGTCCTCCATCCTCTGTTGCCTCCAGCCTCCAATGAAATCTAAGCTCTCTTTTATGAGATTAAAGCACCATTAATGGATCTAAAAATTCATATTCAATAGACGGAAACACAGAGATTTACAAAACTCAAACCTCACACAAAAATATTATTGCTTACACTTAGAATTTCCTCCAATTCACCAATTAACGACACTTCGTTAATCAACCCTCTTTACTCCATTCTCGGATGCCCATTCACGACCCTCTTTCGGTCGTATTCCTCCTATAATCAGCTAATTGGGCTAATATCTCTCTTATTAGCTAAACATTCCTCCTTTCGACCATTCAGAATCTCCCTAGTTCTCTCTGAACCACTTCTGCAAGCTTCCTAGGCTATCTATCAGTCACAAATGGTTATCCAAACCCTCCCAACTCTCAATGAGTCTCTAATCACTTGCTAATCAAGTTTAACTAGCCTAAACCCTAGTTAACTAGCCTAAACCAAGCTTAACTAAGCCTAAAGCATGTTTATCCTAATCTAATCTAAAAGTGTTTTTGAGCTTTAGTCCCACATGCACCCAAATTCCAAACTCTTCCAAACCAAAAACTATAAATACAAGGCTAAGCCTACCCATTCAAACTTACAACTTTACATAACACAAAACCAAAACAAGCCTAAGAAAGCTTTGAGATCTCATTTGTATTAGCTTTAAGCTAATTAGACATTTGATCTTAAGCTTACCTCCTCCATTGGCCTTGAGCTAACACCTCCATTTGCATCCATAATCCAAGTTTTAAGTAAATAGAGAGAACCATAAGGCCTAGAAGCCATTAATGGTGAGACTCCATTCTTGAAAGATTGAGTTTCATATCAAACATCACATTTGATTTCTAGGATCTTCATAGGTTCAATGTTTTATAGCTTTCAAAAGAGTAGAGAGTAGTATATATGCTAGGTTTTGATGTTTTTGTCAAAGTTATGATGCATGTATAGGATTAACTCTTGTTTAGCTCTTATCTCATGGTGCATGGTTGAGTTTAGTTAAGCTTTGAGGTTCTTTAGCCTCATTCCATAGCTTTTAACTTTTCCATTGCATACATTTGGCACACCCGGTGGGACTTGAAGTCCATCCTCCATTAATGGAGTCTTTTCAAGCTATTTATTTTCAGTTTCTAACCACTTTCATGTTTTCTAGGAGAAATAACTTGTTATTCACTTATTTCATTTTTTAAGTAAGCTAAATCATCCTTGTTTATGCATATTTTGTGGGTCTAAGCTAGAAATAGGTTTCCTTGACTAACAATTAACCTGTTTTCTTTTCAAAAAATTTCATTTCCATGATTTTTGCGGTTTTTACGGGGTGCGCATGTGTGTGTGTGTATGTCCTGATCGCAGTGCGTTTTCAAAAAAAACAGGCACACATCCATCGAAAGGGTGCCTATCCGTTAAAACAAGCGTGTATGCATCATTTTGGGCGTGTATCCGTCATTGTTAGTGTTTTTACATTTACAGGGCACGTATCCATCAAAACAGCACATTTTTTCGAAATAAGCATGTTTCATTTTGAAACAGCGTATCAGTTGAAACAAGCACGTCATCATATATCATTCATATGCGTGTATTTTGTATCATCACTTATTTTTTTTTTTTTACCGGGGTGTGTATCCGTCGAATCATGGTGCGTATCCATTGAAATAGGCGCGTATATGTCATTAGGGGCGCGTATGCATCGAACTATGTTCACTACCAATCTTCCGAGGCCATAACTTTTGCTCCCGAACTCGAAACGACTTTTTTTGTTGCGTTGGAAAGGTATTGAAGAGAAATACGCAATGGAAACATAAAATTAGGATTTTTCCTTACAAAAATTTATGGTTTACATTATTAGATAACTATTCGTTTTCTAACAAGTGATTGTAGGCTTCTTTTGGGTTATTTAACTAACGTAGTTTAAGTGTTTCTCTTTTTTAGTTAGAAAGGGCTTTTGTGAAGTGTGTATGCTCTCTCCTCACACCTTCTAGGTGATCTTGGGGATCAAAAACACTTCTAGAAACCCTTTTGCCACTTTCAAACACACTTATTTTACGTTTCCTAATTGGGTTAACCTTTCAAAGTTGGTTAAAAATGAACTCTATCTTTTGCAAGGCACACTTACAAGTATTTTTCCATAAAACTTATTTTATTGGAGTTTTCACATTGTGTATGCTCTTCCTTCACCTTTTTTGTGATCTTAGGAATCAAAAACAACACGCAAGCTCTCTTTTTTGATATCATGATCAGTTGTGGAAAATTACTAACTCTTCGCATATAGGGCCTAAACGCTTATCAAAAAAAAGAGTCAAAACAAAACACAAACCTTATTATACACATGTTTTCATACATGTTTCCAAACGGTGTGCTACTTAAAACCACATTAAGTTAAGCAAGATAAAAACACACCATTTCACTTCACATTGTATTGCAGGTTTCGAAAAAGGGTATACGTCCTATCCACTCAACTAGAACATAACCCCTTTGGCATAACACCTTAAGCTACAACAATGGGGGTGGTTCCAGGAACCCTAAAGTAATCCACCGCTTGAGTAACCTCATGGATG
This sequence comes from Taxus wallichiana var. yunnanensis, assembly GCA_018340775.1. Classification (NCBI taxonomy): domain Eukaryota; kingdom Viridiplantae; phylum Streptophyta; class Pinopsida; order Cupressales; family Taxaceae; genus Taxus; species Taxus wallichiana. The sequence continues at coordinate 484,689,538 of CM031238.1, forward strand.
AAACAGAAGCGCTCTGCTTACCCACTTGACTAGTTTTATTGTGAAGTTAGAGTCAAAGATTGTTTATATCGTGACCCCAGTGATGGTACAACTGAACACTAGTTTCTCATTGTATCGAAGGGGGTAAAGTAAAGCCGAGATACTCCCAAATCAGTCAGTGTGACTCTTTGGGTAAATCGCACTCACATTAGACAACTTGTGACACCTAGTTGAGAGATCTTATTAGGAAGCCATTCTGTCTTGGAGCCCACTTTGCTAGTCCATTGTCACATCAAGCCATCACGAAGTGATAACTTACTTGGATTCAAAACCTTGTTTTTCAAACAGGAAAAGAATCCATTTAAGTTAGATCTAAGTGTATCTCATCACGGAATTTACAACGTGTCACTTATCTTGGTTTCTTTCTCACCTTTGGACGAGGTGAAACTCTACCCAAGTAACACTTAGTTTATTTCATCTTTTTATCTATACCTTTGCATTCTTGCTGCCCATTTGGGGACAAGAGAAGGCATCTTTTGGGAGTGTTTTCATAGATAGTGTTCACCACTTTTTTGTCCATTTATGCTCATCCATGTTTGCGGCTGAGTTGTTAAACGTCTAAAGTGTGTGGATGCGTCCTCATATCTTTGATGGCCACTTGATCTTGATTTCAAGATCATCATCATAGTTAGGATTGATTCATCATTTGATCTCCCTTTGATGTGTTACCTTGTTCGCATTGTCTCGACACAATTAAGATACTTATGTCATGTTTTTCATAAACATGATCTAAGTATCCGCATTGTGGCATTACATGCACACATTTTAGCACATCCTTAGTATACTTTGACTTGGTTTAAATTTCAAACATTGTTCCAAATCTTGATGGGTGTCACTTACTTTATTTTGCATCATTTCAATACCAATTTGATACACAATATCTCACTTCTCCACAAAGCTTGATAGACGTGTCCAATTGGTGTGGTTACGTAGCTTATATTTGTAATCCTCTCCCTTTGACGTTTAGGCCTTGCTTGTCTCTAAACTAGTCATAATATCCTTTGAGTGGGAATCATATTTACCCTTTGTTAATATTTACGCCTTGTTCATTTTGAGCTTGACGTAAGTATTGACATTGTGTTGATCATCTTTGCATCAAACTATCATTTTGCACACACATTTTACATAGGGAGTATTTCCTTATTGATTGGCTTTGTGTTTCACACTTGTATGATTGTTCCTTGTGATCATTCATCTGAAAACTTATTTTCTAGGACAATCCTTTTTTATCTCATCAAGATTGTGTCATCACGATGTCTATTTTCCTTAGACCTTCTTCAAAAATCACGCACGCATCTCCATACTTACGAAATGTCTAGTTGGATGTCATTATGCTTCCCTAAATCGACATGTCACTTCCTTCCCTTTGAAGGAGTTCCATCACACTATCTAGGTCTAGACATTTGTGCTTAAACAACACCAAAATGACTAACTATCACGTAGTTTCTCACACTTACAAAAATACGAAACCTAGGTTTAGGAATTCAAATCAAAATATTCCCATTACGACTAAACCTAATTTGGTTCTTCATGCTAGAGGGCCCATTCGGGTACCTTTTCCCACCTTCACTCATAGTTGGTGGTATGGTTTGGATGCTTCTGATCCAAATTATTATTCGGGTTCCCCCCACTCTTCTTCTGATTCAAATCCAAACTACTGTTTGGATTCCCACTCTTCTTCTGAAGATTCGATCCCAACTATAATTCGGATACCCCTAGATCAAATCCTAAATCATGGTCCTCCCTTTCTTCGTAAGGACCTTTATTCCAAATCACCTCAACAATGTCTTCCTCCTTTGAAGACTTGTGTGACTCCAAGTTCCATCGATCAAACATCTAATTCGGTTCTTGAGTCACGGTCCTCCCTTTCTTCGTAGGACCTCCTTCATCATCATCTCGATGACCTCTTCCTCCTTTGAAGACTCGTGCGACTCTTCCATCATCGATCGAACATCTAATTGGTTTTATGTCACGGTCCTCCCTTTCTTCGCATGACCTCCTTCATCAGTCGTCTCAACGACCTCTTCCTCCGTCGAAGAGTTCCACCTCGGATCCCCTCTAGTCAATCATCCAATTCAACTCCTACATCGCAACTTAACGGATGGCTATGCGATCCTACTTTCCAACCTACATTACGTCGTCTTCTAGAAAAATGATCTAAGACCAGATCTAAATCATCCATTCATGAGATGCTTGCCTCCAATCCTACTTCCTCTCTTGAGTCATCTTCTTCTTGTCAATCAATCTTCCCCACTTATCGGACTTGTTTCTTCTATTCAACCTCCTATGGCCAAAGAACAACAACCTCTACTAATTGATTTCTCTCATAATGAAGGAACAATTAGACTACACGAAGATGTCCCTTTAGAGGATTGCAAACAAGGATTCTTTCTAGAACTCGATACGCTCGCGTATTGGGGAAAAGAAGTTTATCCCTTTTTTCATAATATAGATGAGGAGCCTAAGGTCATGGAACTTGACTCTTCTTCTAGCATTCCATCTTCACCTTCTTCTGAGCATGATGAGATGTCGGGGTCTAACATTGATCCATGGCCTATCTTCTCATTACCAAATCATTCCTTATCTATCATCATTCCTCAATCAAAATCTCTCCTTGGGTCACCGTTGAGTAACCCATCATCTTCTTCTATCTTGGAGCCATCTCCAAGTAATCCCTCCATTTTCTACTTGTGGGTCACCTCCTGGTAGCCCATTCCCTTCTATTCTTGGGCCACGTCCTAGCCCTTCATCCTCTTCTATCTATGGGATACCTCCAGTAGTCCCTCCTTGTCTATACTTGGGTCACCCCCTAGTATTCCCTCGTTATCTTCTTCCATTCTTGGGGCCACGTTCTAGTATCCCTCCATTATCTTTCATATATGAGTCACCTTGGGGTAACCCATTACCTTCTTCTTGGGACCACGTCTAAGTAGCCCTTCATCCTCTTCTATCTATGGGAAACCTTCGGGTAGCCCATCATCTTCTATTCTTGGGCCATGTCCTCATAGCCCAATTTCTTCCATCTTAGGGCCATATTCTAGCAGCCCTTCATCATCTTCTATTAGTGGCTCACCTCCTGGTAGCCCATCCTCTTCAATTCTTGGACCGTATCCTTTTCATCCATCACATATTTCTTCTATCAATGGTTGTGGCAAGCCCAGTCATTTCTCACATCAGTTCTAAACATCCACATTCACTTTCTTCTCCTTCTCGAGATCAGACAAGTCATGCATCAACTTATAAGAAACCCAAACAGTTTCTTAATCAAGCTCAGTCAAAACTTCCAAGAGCTCGAAAGCCCCCAACAACTTCGAACAATCTCAAAATTGTAAATCAAGCATGATTCAAGAATGCACATCAACGTAACCATCAAGTATGGCACAAAGTGCATAAAACCTATGGATAGGGAACTCAAGCTCCCGCATGAACAATCAATGTTTCAAGATAAATCATAGTCATTTGTTGAGTACGAGCTCACCACGATCATCGAGATCGGAGAAAATATTACGCTTGATAAACAAACACGCCTAGTCTCCCTTATCAAGGAAGTCACAAACATCGTTGTTGGATCTTACCACACGGAGTGACTTTGTTAGTCCCAACCTTCCTAAAACTATCAAAAATCTAAAAATAAAAAAACAATTAAAAATACAAAAAACATGAGAAAACATAAACAAAATCAAAGGTACAAAGATCAAACATTACAATCGGTATTATTACATACACATGGATGTTCTTTCTTCCCTTCCTTGTTATTCTTCTACAAGTCTTCCTACCATTTTCATCCCTTCGGTGATATTTTGGTTAGCCTTTTCACACATTTTTGTGACATTTATCTCTATGGTATCTTGTTTGACCTTGGTCTTTTATCACCTTGGTAAATTAAAGAATGACTGACCTCTTAGAGATCCTATCACATTCAACATCTAATAAACTTGTTGTGCAAAGAAATTTGGACATATTTGTTGACACTAGCCAATGTCATCATCACAATCACTTCCATTTCCTTCCATCAAGCCATCAGTGGTTCTTAACCCCTTGTCAAACAAGAGAGCTGAAATAAGTTTTCAAAAGCAAAAAGAAACAAAATCAATCAAAAATCAAAAGCTAAAAGCTAAAAGCAAAAGCAAATTGATATATAACTCTCTCTTGGGGTATTTCCAATAATCTCTATCGGGGCTATGGATGCCTTGATGGCAGTAGAGAAATGTTGCGATTAGAATCAAATGCATCTCCGTCGGGGCTATGGATGCCTGGTGGCAAATGAGAGCAATGTACATGGCTATCCTTCCACCCTTCCATTCACAAATCACCTATCAAAATAAATCATTCCTACACATTGGCTAGGGTGTTTTCACTTGTTGTCTATTAAATCTTCCTTCAAGAGGTAATTAAATTCCACTGTGCACACATTAGATCTCTATGAGTGAACAAGATTAGTATGTTACCAAGTGTCTTTTTTTGGACCTTGTTCAAACTCTTACTTTAGTCCATATCTCGTCTCACGATTTGTGCCTTTGGCTAATCACTTCTTCATCGTGAGGCTTCTAAGCTACATTCATATCATTCACATCGTTCTTCTACTTCATTTTCAAAACATCCATGTGTATAAGATTACTTTTTTCCATGTTTGCGACACCTTTGTCACCTTTCACAAAAAAAATCTTCTCCTTCCTTTCTATCATGTGTTTTTAGGCCAACTTACGCTTGGGGGCATCCTTGCTTCTTCCCAACACTTCATTGGTTTACGTTCATCATCATGTTGAACCTATCCATAATGGCCTTGGGTCCCACTTCTACATGCGTGAAGAGTTTTCCTTTGAATACTCCCACCTAATTCTGGGGCATTTTCACATCTTCACTTTCTTGCGCATGCGCGTGGCATTTTTCCCTTGTACATCCCATCTATCACTAGGGGCATCCATGCTTCTTTGTCTTCCTATACATAGTTTCAAAAACTTTCAAAAAACATTCAAAACATTCAAATATGTTTCACAAAAACATTCAAATATGTTAAAAAATCATCAAAAATCAAAATTTCAAAATCATCCTCATCCTATAAATGTCACTCTTTGGTTCTCACTTGTTCCCACCATAAGCGACTCATGATCATCTTGATCTACCTCCATCAACAAAAAGCTAGTTGCTTACTTCATTTGTACTCTGGGGCACAATGAGTTTCTGGTACTATTTTGTAGTGCACATTACTTTTTCATAGACCCAAGTGTCCTCCGTTATTCCCCTCATGTATCCTTGCTTGGGCACCGTCATTAACCCTTGTCGTTAATTCGAATAGGTTGGAATCTGAAGCTTGATAACAAAAACATTACATTATGTTTCTCTGTTAGGTTAGCTTGTTTACTTTCTTGTATTGCATTGCATTTTGTATGTTGCATGGAGTTAGGCATCTTTTACTTTCTCATATTGCATTGCATTTTGTATGTTGCATGGAGTTGGTGTTTTTAGCAATGGACATTTGTTCGTATATGGATTTTCATGTCATACTACACTTTTGTTCATTCTTTTTAATAAGGACCGATGATGAAGATCACTAGCAATATGATGAAAAATAAAGTTGTTTAAAAGGCATTGGATGGATGTTAGCTCATTCCCCTTCCTCATACTCCTTTTCTTCTATATCCCTTTTTTTCTTCTTCTTCACACTATTCTTTCTTCTGTTCTCTTTCTGTCATCTTTTTTATCATCGATCAAGTTCTTCTATCACCCCATCGACAATTGAGGGGGCATCCTTCATTCTACTCATTTTTCTTCTATCCCTTCAAAATTTTCTACTTTTTTATGCTTGTCTACTTTCTTTGAAGTGATGTCACTTACGCCACCCCAAAGAGGGGAAAATGTAGACACCTAAAATATGCTTACACTTAGCATTTCCTCCAATTCAACCAATTAACGACACTTTCGTTAATCAACCCTTCTTCGCTCCATTCTCGGATGCCCATTCACGACCCTCTTTCGGTCGTATTCCTCCTATAATCAGCTAATTGGGCTAATATCTCTCTTATTAGCTAAACATTCCTCCTTTTGACCATTCAAAATCTCCCTAGTTCTCTCTAGAACCACTTCTACAAGCTTCCTAGGCTATCTATCAGTCACAAATGGTTATCCAGACCCTCCCAACTCTCAATGAGTCTCTAATCACTTGCTAATCAAGTTTAACTAGCCTAAACCAAGCTTAACTAAGCCTAAAGCATGTTTATCCTAATCTAATCTAAAAGTGCTTTTTGAGCTTTAGTCCCACATGCACCCAAATTCCAAACTCTTCCAAACCAAAACTATAAATACAAGGCTAAGCCTACCCATTCAAACTTACAACTTTACATAACACAAAACCAAAACAAGCCTAAGAAAGCTTTGAGATCTCATTTGTATTAGCTTTAAGCTAATTAGACATTTGATCTTAAGCTTTTCCTCCATTGGCTTACCAGCCTCCATTTGCATCCATAATCCAAGTTTTAAGTAAATAGAGAGAACCATAAGGCCTAGAAGCCATTAATGGTGAGACTCCATTCTTGAAAGCTTGAGTTTCATATCAAACATCACATTTGATTGCTAGGATCTTCATAGGTTCAATGTTTTATAGCTTTCAAAAGAGTAGAGAGTAGTATATATGCTAGGTTTTGATGTTTTTTTGTCAAAGTTATGATGCATGTATAGGATTAACTCTTGTTTAGCTCTTATCTCATGGTGCATGGTTGAGTTTAGTTAAGCTTTGAGGTTCTTTAGCCTCAACATATGAGAAGCACTAAACCATAGACTTCCTAACAAAATCAATCTCAATTATTAAGATAGACATTTAAGGACTAAGTAAAGGGGCGAATCAAAGAATTCTGAAATCTGAATTGTATACAAGAGCAATTAACGAGACAAGTTAAGGCTTTCGTGGTAGGGGAAGACTGTGGAACATAAGAACTGGAGAGGGGCAATGTAGTAGCAAAATATAATATAGTAAAAATGTATTCAACCTCTAGTACTGGGACAATATATAACATATTAAATAGATTTCATTTTTCCTCCCAGAATAACTTGGTAACTACTAAAAAAGATGTTTCAGAGCAATCTATGGTACGTCACAGTTATATAGATGTCTTTTTCTTCCACACCTACAAAATAAATCTGCAACAGCTAGAAAAATTTAAGGAACGTAGATTGCTCCAAAGTCGACATATAAGCATAATAATCAAAATATAAAGAAAATGGACCATATAAATTCCTGCCGCTCGTGTTGATCCTTTCTTATGCAGCCAACTCATAACCATAACTCCCTTCATGGTAGAAAAATACTTGCATCCAAGTAGATCAGAACTATCATTAAAAAATCACAAAAAGAGTTCAATCAGAGGACATTTTGCCAAACACTTAGTTACCTGCCTCTAGGTGGTGACATTGGTAGACTATGCCCTGCAGCAAAATTGGCACCCTGCATTAATTGACATCATCTAGCAGTAAGATCTTTCAAAAACAAATACCTTCATTTCAATCATTATCACGTGAATGTTTCATATATCCATAAGAAGCATACCGAATTTCAAACCTTAATTTTTTTCCAAGCAAATGGGTACAATAAAGCCAATTATGTCCACAAATTATGTATTACTAGCTTCAAATGATATTGCTATTTCCATATGTTACCCCATTTATATTTTCTCCGTGATTCATAGCCACAACATCCCTATTAATAGTACCTTGCAATTCAAAAGCAAAGGGTCAGGTACATAACATTACTTATATTAAATCAGACCTTAAGCAACTTACCCCTATCATGAGGTACATATCTCTGATCAGTATATGTTCGCTGATACTTTGCATCCTTTCCTAGGGAGGACCTTCTATGAGGAGAGGGCCTTCTATCTAATTTGTCTCTTAGATCTGCACCCCGATATTGACGTCCACCTGGCAGAAATCAATTTGAGTGACGTGAACATATGCCCTAAAAAATGGAACATGTACTTTACAAGAAGACAAATGTTCGTCAAAAGAATTGAAATCTAGAATCCTTATCACTGATGAGAAAAGCATGTGATCTTACCATGAAATTGAGGTATATAAGAAACTTAACTGAGGCTAATAACTTTCCTCCTTATTAGGTCTAAGTCAAATATGAAAACACTAAAAATTGATTGGTCGTTAATTAACAAATCCAACTCCAAGGAAGGCACCCAATTGAAAGAAACTTTGATTTCCCATGGAATATATCTGCTACAATTTCTTAAGGCGAGAATGTAAAGATATGCAACAAAGACCCTGGAAATATACAACAATCTACACAGAATGAGAAAGTTGATTAGATAATGAAAATATACCACAATTTTCTAGCTAGGAGATTTGCGCAGTTAAAAAAATCAGAAAGAAGAGAAGATGTAGAGACAAAGATAACACATGGAAGAGCAATGTCAACGAGAATGAATTGGACTTCCTTGGAAGATACTCTCAAAATGGATTAAACGATCTTCGAACTTAACTTTGACAATACTTTTGGGAGAAGTTTACTTGCAATGGATAATGCACTAAAACATAATATCCTAGACTCTTAAAAATGCACTCTATGAATTAGCCCAAATCTATAGGGAAAACCACAAGGATCCAAGCAGGAAACCAGCAATGGTTTAAGCCTTCAATCTGATACACACTCCAGAATCTCCTTCAACAAGACAATGTAAGCTCACAGCAATGCACGGCAATATTATTGCATTAATCACAACTCTGTTCAATATCCAACAAGGTATAGGGAAGCCTAATATATAGGCCTAATTAGTTTGTTTCTAATAACAAACCAATAGCTAGAAAAGTACGTGCCTAACAAATTATAACATGTAGTTAGGCACTAATATAGGAATAACTAATATCCTAAATAATGCACTACATGCATATAAGCTCCCTAAATGAAGCTTAACAAACTAAGTGTAAACACCACTTAACTAAGCTAGATAGATATTAGCTAGCTAAACTATACGTAGTGCAAACACATTACACCAACAACCTCTCTTAAGAGAAGATTAGGGAGTGTGAAAACAAACCAAATATGGGTCCCAGCTACTAGGCCTGATAAGATACCCATGTACACTTAAAAAAAAGGGACTCAACCAAAATCCTCCCCCAAGTACTTCTTTCACCTCAAGCAAAGATTAGTACCGAATATCTTGTGCGGATGAAAAAGATGTAAGGAACCATCTGCATATGTGGTGAGCTATGTGGTGAGAACATTACCGGTCAGCAGAATTGCCCCCAAATATAACTTTTTCAAATAAAATACCCTTTTTAAATTAAAAAAATCCTGTTTTGAACAATAGATTACTCTAGAACAGCTCAACATCTAGAACTGTAAAGGTAGATAGAAATAATTCAAAAAGTAGTTGACAGGTGGAACAACTATAAAGGACAGTAAGTACACAGCTGGATAGGTTTGGTAAACATAAATGTCATTGTAAGATTGTTAGCTTATATATACAGGCTCCTCCTATGTAATAAGACTCAAAAATATATTAAAAATAGCTAAAACAGTTCCATATCAGTACTGGAAAATGTAGAGAGAACAGAAGCCTGTTCCTTTACATATGGATTCCTAGGATATCATCCAGTGAAAATGGCTGAAAAAGATAGACTAAAGACAAATTTTGCCAATGAATTTAAGTCATTCATGTACATAGTAATACCTTTAGGATTGGCGAATGCCCCGCGGCATTCAGTCTGATAATGGTCAATGCTCTTACCAAGTTTGTTCATGAATTCTAAGTTTATAGGTTGCTAAAAGATCATGTACATGTATTAAGATTGATGTTTGAGTGGTGTAGATTTCTAAGGATATCATTGAACCTAAAGAAGTGTATATTCGCAACATTTTTGGGACCTTATTAGGTAATATTTAGGAAAAGTTGATGGTGGACGCTATTAAGATAGCCGTTATGATAAATTTGCCGCCTCCAACAACACCAAAGGCTGTTAGAAGTTTAGAACATTGTTGGGTTATAGAAGATATCACGGGAATTTCATCGGGAAGTAGGCGGCAACAAGTGCACTAATAGAAGAGTTATCAACTAGAAAAACAGTAAAATGTTGGATTGGACACCGTAATGTTAAGAAGCCTTCAACAATCTGAACAAAATTAGCAAAAAGACGATCCTAATATTCCCATATTGGAGTATACAATTTCATGTGCATGTGGACGCACTAAGGATTGCAATAGGGTATTGGCACAACCAAGAGGAAATATGGATTACCCAATTTCCTTTGCAAGTAGTAAATTAGCCAAGGCATAGACAAACTATACTACAAAAAGGAGGCCTTGGGAATGGTGTGTTCATTACAAAGTTATAGACACTATTTACTAGCGACACCATTCGTGTTTTATACCTATCATGAACCGCTGAAATATCTAATAAACAGGTCGGTGATACAAGGAAGGATATGTGGATGGCTTAAAGTTATATCAGGAAGATGAGTTCAAAATAGTGGTGAATCCTAGAAAAGCTAACCAAAGACCCAACTACTTCTCTAGGATTGACAATCGAGAAGATAAGTGGCCAATATATAATGGCTTCCCAAGGGTACATTTATTCAAAATGGAGGCAGTACCCCCAGATATTGAAGTGATTGCCAAATTTTTAGCGTTACGGTGTTACATAGGACGCGTCACCTCCAAAATTCAGGTGTCCGGGACATTTTGGACATTCTGGGGCCGCAGAAACGTGGGGAAACCTCCCTTGCCATTTCTTGAATGTGAGAGGAGAAGGGAAATGTCCCGGGGACGTTTGGGAAAGGTAGGAAACGCCCGAGGACATTTGGTACTTGAGGGGAACGTCGAGGACATCGAGACGTCCCGGACAATTGAGGGCGTAGCGGAGACGTCCCAAACGTCCCCACATCACAATAGCTTTTTAAACAAATTTTCTTTAAAAACACTAGTATTTCTATTAAAATATTTGTGGGAAATACCATTTGAGCAGCTATGCATTTCTTAATGTGTGTTCCCAAATACAATGGTTATAGTCTAAGTTTGCTCTTCAAATGTAATTCTATGAAAAGCTCGTAACATGTATTTGTGGGAAAAAAAAATCATCCTCATTGTGACCTGCATTATGAGCTTCAAATAAATCAAGTAAATTTATAATATGAATATATACAAATGTAAGATAATTGATTTATATTCCCTCATTATTGGTTTGCTAATTTAATGTTATTTGTATATGTATGCTAGCATGTTGATGTCTAAAACTATACATTTGCTACTTCCAATTGTCGGCTTAATTAGGTGGCGACTCCATAGATGTACCCATGTCTGTGATAACAAAGACATTGATTATCAGAGTATAGATGTACCCATGTCTATGATAACAAAGACATTGATTATCAGAGTATCCCTAAGGATCTCTGGTATTTCCCACAAATACATGTTATTTCATCTTATTTAAGTCTCAAATAGTTTTATTTCAGCTGATATATATAGTTTAGTCACTATTTTTTTATTTTAAATATTTATATATTTTTTAATCAGCCGTCCCTCGCCGTCCCCAAAATTTAGAAAAAAATTGCTTTCCCGGAAACCCCATTTTGTCGTCCCGGAGTCTTAGGTAACACTGCTACAGGACCACATCAAAACACTTATGGAGGGAAGGAAGAAAGCAAAGAAAGTCGGTATGGCTTTGCAAGAAGCAATAGATACAATGCCTGCAGGAAATAGATGATGGCAAAAGATATTGAGGCCATTTGGAGACTACAAGAACGAGAATTAAGAACCAAACATGTGACCAAGGCTCTAATGCAGGCATCTGAGAAAGAAAATTAGTGCAAGAGATTAAGAAAAAGGTGTTGGAGGCTACACAAAAGATGATAGAACATGAGCAACAACTTAAAGCTCTGAAGGAAAAACTTAAAAGGGTCATGGAGGCAGCCACTTTCTTAGCTCAACAAAATTTCAAGAAAGAAATATTGGAAAGGGAGAAGAAAAAAAAGAAAAACCCAATAGGGAGGCCTGGGGGCAAGAAGAAAAGAAAAAGAGAAAATAAGATAAAAAGAAAAGAGTGAGAGGTGAAAGAAAGAGAGAAATAAAAACAAAGGAAAGAGGATGAGAAAAGGCGCCAGGAGGAGGAAAAATCAAATCTGGCAAAGCGAGAGCAGAAAAAGCAAGAAGATTTACAGAAACTATGGGGAGAGCCACAAGCACTGCAGAGGCAAAGATGTATGTAGAGACTAAGAAGAAGATGGACGAAAAGCATATGGCAAGTTCCCCTACAAGAAGGAAGGAAGCAAAGAGCTGCAGCCTGGGGATAGTCAAAAGAGCATGGTATTTTATCTCCATCTACTTCAAACTCACCACAAGTGACAAGACCCATTGTCAAAAATTACGATCTCCTAGCAAAGCAATGGCAAGAAATTAAAAGTATTGACATCACCCCAACGGTTTTACAAACAACTAAGGGCCAAGTGGTTGATTTGCAAAAACTCATGCACATTCAGAAGCAACTACTAAGGGATCTCCTTAATCAAAGTGCAAGAAAAAATTGAATGTAATCATGTGTTAAAATGGAGGAAAGGATCGCCGATGCAATCCAAGCAATTACTACAGCGTGTCGTCTATATGAGCTCGATTCTTCATTTCCCATTGAACAGCAATTAAGAGAGATGGTGAGAAATTTGTTAGACAATGTTGATCTAGGAAGCCATTGCGGACTATGGGAGTGAAAACAGGCATCTCTCCTTATAGAATTCACAAGGAAGCAAGAAAAATGGAAAGTGTGGTTGGAAGAACTCTGAAAACAAAAGAAGAAGTCACCACGTACTTTTCATATAAATTAAGCGGGATGGATCAAACAAAAAACACTAAGAGTAGAATAAGGTTGAGAAGCAGCTCACAGAAGCATCTGCCAAATAAAATGTAAAAACCAATCCAAATAGAGTAGAATGAAAAAGGCTATTGCGCCTAGGAGCGGAGTACTGCAGCAAACATGTGGAGAGTAAAAATACTATAAATGCAATGGATGAGTAAGGGACAGTGGTCACCCGGCAACTGGATAAAATGGAGATTACTATAAACAAGCATAAGACATACTTAAAGACAACGGAGGGTCAGAGCTTACCTTCCACTATTGTGGATTCTGCCACAGATGTTTTCAAACTGAACCACTGTGTCAAACAAGTGAATTCCCTTATGAAGAGTTGGGATATATTTTAGAAGACGTTGATTGTGAAATACCTGAAAACTTTACCATAGCAAGGTGTTATGCGTCAGCTAAAATTTGGATTGGCTGCATTTTGGAGTTGGCAGCTGAAGGCTCTATTTTTTGAGTTGACTGCCAAAAACAATCATCTAGCTGTCTCAAGACAAGACAGAGTTTTAAGTCTGGGGATTATGTTGAAAGGATTTTTCATCAAGGCCTGACAGGTGTTCTTGTATACCACAAGAAACCCCAAACATGTTGCGTCATCAGCAATGATGACAGATACACAGAACAGAGCACTTTCACTCTTGGACATATGTGGCATCGCACAGAGCTTCACAGCATCTTCCACATACCTGGACAGAGAATGGGTATTTTCCAAAAGACATCCCTTACTATAGTACCCCTACTTTGCTTTTATGGTATAGTATTGGTGTTCAAGTGTATGTGTATGTATGGAATATTGGTGTTCAAGTGTATTGTGGATGTGTATGTATGGAATATAGTATCCCCACTTTGAACAGAGACCTGAGTAGTAACAAAGAGGTATAGAGTATGATGGCCTGCAATAGATTATTATATTGAATAAAGCAAGTGTTAGAGTAGGAAATATTGGTGTTCAAGTATATCGTGGATGTGTATGTATGGAATATAGTACCCCGCTTTGCTTTTATTGTATAAAGCCTAGTAAGAAAACTCGGCGAGTACTCACCACTCGTCCAGCCAAACGAATACTCGCCCATTTAACTTGCCGAGTTTTGGCGAGTACTCACCAAAACTTGGCCAGACCATGTCTTTGACTCGTTGACGCTGACTATACACAGAAACACGAACAGCACACTCAAAAAAAACGCTGAAAAAAAAACAAAATTGATTTTTTCCCTTTATAAGGCCCTACACTACTTCATTTTCATTCACACAACCATTTGAGCTTGCATTGCTTGTGTTGAACGGATTTTGGAGCGAATTCAAAGAGAGAATTTGAAGACTTGCATTTAGAGGTAAGTTTTTTTTTTTTCTTTCAAGCTTTTCCAAATTTGTTGTATATTATTTATGTTTTACAGATTCATATTGTAATTCTAAATACATGTAATGTAAAATCAAATGCTTTTAATTTTTTTATAGTCATTTGCAGCCGAAGGTATGTTTTTTTTTTTACGCAAATTCATTCTAAACTATTTAAATTTTATGTATGCGTATTGTAATCAATTCATTGAATATGTTTTGTAATTTTAAATGCGTTCAATGTGATTGCGAATCATTTTAAATTTTTAATACTCATTTGCAACTGTAGGTATATCATTTTTATTAAATTATGGTGAAATATGGTTATTCAGGCACGTTTTTTTTTTAAATTTAACTAGGCTTATGTTTTTTTAATTTTTTAAATGTGCATTGTGTTGCAGATTAGAGCTTAACAATGGCATCAAGTTCGGCATCTGGGTCAGCATCACTAGCAGGAACCGTTCCTGCGAATGCCCATACCCAAGCTTGGAAGTATGGTGTACATGGAGCAGTTATAGGAGCAGTTACTTGCAATTTTTGTGGCAGAACAATGTTTGGAGGCGTCAATCGTCTGAAGTATCACCTTGCATCTATTGTTTGTCGGGATGTTGTGGTTTGCCCCAATGTTACGGAAGAGGCAAAGCGAGAGATGAGAGCGAGTTGGTAGAGCTATAGGAGAAGAAATTAGAGAGAAAAGGTGCAAGTAGCCATAGCCAATGTTTTAAAAATCGGAACCGGCCGAGGGTCTGACCGGAATCGGACCGGTTCAAACTTTATGAACCGGTTTACTAACAAATACATAAAATTTTATATTTTTAATGAAAACAATATATTTGAAAGGTTAAAAACCATGATTCCAACAATTACACACAAAATATGCAAAGTTTGCTCTTATATATATGTAAGAAAGGTGTATGTATAAAAAAAAATAAAAATTATTAAAATTGTTGTATACATGGTGTAGAGTCAAACCGGCCGGTTTGGTTTGAAACAGCATCGTTTGAGGCCAAACCGGTCGGTTCCGTCGGAACCGGCCGGTTTAGCTTCAAACGTCAATCGATCCGGTTCTTTGACCGGTTCATAAAAAACTATTAAACTAATCGAATGCCAATTCCCATTCGGTTCGGCCGCTTTTAAAACTGCCATAATACGATAGCACAAGCTATTAGACTTGAGGCTGCAATGATAGAGGATTCAAAGGATGATGCGGCAACAATTGTGGGCTCTACTCGTGGTCCACGCATACGAATCGGAAGATCCGGAAGAGACACTTCTTCATCGACTTTGAGAAAAGGCATACAGAGCTTTTTGTGCCAAGGAACACACCTAGAGCACAACCTTCATTGCAAGGTATAGCCTGGAACAAGGATATGCACAAGGAAGCAGATAAAACATGTGCAAATTTCTAGTACTACAACAACCTTCCATTCAATGTGGCAAAGAGCCTATACTGGGAGTACTTAGCGACAACGTTGACAGTTGCAGGGAAAGGGTACAAGGCACCCTCTCCAAAAGATTTGAGTGGGAAATTGCTCCAGGGTGCAGTTGCAGATGCCACTACAATTCTAAAAGAGCAAAAGAAACAATGGAACAAATACGGATGCACCATTCTTTCAGATGGGTGGACAGATGGAAGGAACCGCACCCTCATTAATTTTTAACGGCTTCAAATGGTGAGATGGTGTTTTTGAAGTCTATTGATGCCTCTAACATAGTAAAAAATGCAGAGAATTTGAGTGTTATGTTAGAGACGGTTGTATTAGAGGTTGGTATACAGAATGTTGTGCAAGTTGTCACAGAGCAAATCAAAGCAAAGATATGTAGCGGGCTGGGAGAACTACTTCGGAGAGACATCCATCACTCTTTTGGACTCCTTGTGCAACTCATTGCCTTGACCTTCTTTTGGAGGACATAGGCAAAATTGATTAGGTGAGGCCGGTTGTAGAAGATGCAAGAAACATAACAAAGTACATATACAATCACCATTGGGTTATGAACTTGATGAGAGAACACAAAGGGGAAAATGCTTGTTCGAGCCAGTGTCAAAGGTTTGCAACTAACTTTTTGACGTTGCAAAGTATTTCTAGTTTTTTGACATCTTTGAAGCAAATGTTTATGAGTCAAGCATGGATAGACTCACAATATTCAAAGAAAGTTGATGGAGAGAGGGTTACAAAGATAGTTTTTGATGATATCTTTGCAAAGACAGTTATAGAGATCATCAAGGTAATTTCAAACTTCGATTTATATTTCATTCCTTTATTTTAATTTGTTAAATTATAAATATATTGTTTTACTTTATTTGTAAGTTTGTAACCTTACATTTTAATTTGTGTGTAGGTGTCAGAGTCGTTGGTGAGGGTTTTGCGTTTGGTTGATGGGGAGCAAAACCCTATGGGCACATATTTATGAGGCCATGGATAGGGCCAAAGAGTCTATCCAAAACTATTACAGGGGGATATTGTCAGATATGGTCCCTTTTGGGAGATTATTGATCGGAGGTGGAACAATCAACTCCACTAACCTATTCATGCAACGGGCACTTGCCTCGGCCCCAAGTATTTCTTCTCCGATGGCTTCACAAATGTGAACGGAGAGGTTATGGAGGGCTTTTCAACATGTATTGATAGGATGAAATCGATGTTGAGTCGAGGGACCTCATCATTTTAGAGCTGCAAAATTACAAACATGCTACGAGGAAGCTCTTTTCTTCGTTGTTAGCTATCCGAGGGAGAACCGCACAGCATTGACACCGTGTAATAAAAATTAGAATGTTTACCAAGTTACTTATTAGTTACAAATTTGATTTTATTAATTACTTATAAACTTTTGATTATCTTGTTTATAGGTTCTTGGTGGGAGGATTGGGGAGGAAATACCCCGCATCTTCAAAAGCTAGCCCTCGAATTCTACCTCAACCTTGAAGTGCTTCGGATGTGAACGGGCTGGAATTTGTTTGAGGCCATTCACACAAAGAAGCGCAACAGTTGAGTCAAAAACGGCTCAACGACTTGGTTTTTGTGCAATACAATCTCCGGCTTTGCGCAAGCAAAGTAGGGGCCACATCAGAGCAGCTTATTGATTTGGATGAGATAGATCCATACAGCGAGTGGACTGGACAAGAAGAGGAAATCACTGCGCTCACAAAGGACGAGATTGTTTCTTTTGAGAGGGAAGCTATGGAGGGAGAAGCACTAGCAGGAGATATAGGATTGGATGACATCTTTGGAGGTGATCTCCAACATGCAGCAGAGGAGCCACCACCATCTACTACTAGGTTGGAGCCAAAGTCGTGGCCTTCTAGGAGGAGCGAGGAGATGCAGCCGAGTGTGGGGACTAGTAGAGGCACTAGACCCTTTCCTCAATATTTCTCTAGAACGAGGAAGAAGAAAATGTAACTTATTGTATATTATAACTTACATAGATATGAAATTTATGATGATATTTTTCAATGTCAATCATCATAAATTCATATTACTTATCAGCCGGCTGTTGTATTTGCATGATGATGCGATTTTGTATTGTATTTGTATTCAAATCTAATAGAAAACACTTCCCCAACATTTTATGGACTCATTTGATACATTTTGTAGCTATGTGTTGCTTAAAATTTATATTTTTAATGAAATTTGCGTATTTTTAAGTTGTCAAGTCAGTCATTGCGAGTATTGCCGAGTCAAATTTTTTTCTGGTCTGCGAGTATTTTCCGAGTACGAGTATGCAAACTATGGTATAAAGTGTTATTAAAACATATAGGGTCTCTCTTTTGTGTAGTGTCAGCTCTAACCAAGGTCTGAAAACTTATAGGCTGGTGTAAACACATCCAAATTATGTCAAAAACAATAGGTTTAATAATAGTACTAAAAATATGCATTCTAATGAAATAACTTGGAATGGATGTCAAGTAATGATTATTGAGCACCACTAAAGATGCACCTACCTTACATAGTCATGACCAGTAAATTGCAGTCAAACTATACAAACTTAAAGAACTCATAAATTGCATGCATTATTAAGGATATGTTGCAATCCCCCTAGAAAGTGAGATGGTGTATTGATGAGGAACCTCTAGAGATGTTGAAACCATAGTTTTACTAATAGTCAATAAACGCTGGAGAAAACCACAAAATCAAGTCAAAGAATTCAACTATTTATACAAACCTTGAATGATTTGCTGAAAAAATATTGACAGAGCAAAAGAATAAGTAATACTTTATTCAATCACTTGTTCAATGTCTAGTAGAATATAAAATGGATGACTCAATCTATTATTCCTAGAAAGAACCGCTAATATCTAATTTATTACTGATCAAAAACAAATTAATACTCAACATAGTGACCCCTAAAGATCACAGCACTTTATAAACTAACAAGGACACTAACATATGAATATGCTGTCAAAATAAACATTATAATAAATATTTAGCACTCACTTGATGTTTATTTTGTAAGTAATAATCTCTAACTGAATTCTAAAATTTTCACAATATTCAATTCCTATGTTCCGCTAAAAACAAGACAATTTTCTTATTCTACACCTCCTCCCTAATAAAGAGATGATGCGCCTCTATACTTTATTTAAGATAGAAACATCGGATTCTATGATTGTGTCCTACGTCATGATCTTCTTTTTGCATCCTCCATACACAAAAATTATCATTGTCTCCTTTCACAATAGAAATGTTTTCCGTTTACACAATGAGCTCCTATGTGACCTCTACAACTCCCCTAAGACATTATGGTTCACCATCCTCTTGGGCCATACTCCGCCGAAGACATTGACCCGCAGTTTATTTTCCTTGGGTGGCATTGGGAGAGTTATTCAAATATTTTGCAATAGCAAAGAAGCAGATTGTTAGGGGCTTCGGGATGAGTTTCTCAAATATGGTGCAGATTCGCTTCCCTTTTTTGACAGTGCTATTTGATGAGGCCATTTAATAAGGGTACCCCCTCTTCATCTCAATGCATCACCCATTCCCTCGGTTGTAATTCAATTGAAAACACTCAAACAACTGAATCAGTTGTAATTCAATTGAAGGCACTCAAACATAAAACTCAAACACTGACACTCACATACAAAAACAGACTAAGAAGAGCAAGGCCAAATGAGAAGAAAAGAATAATGCATGCAAGGGATACAAAGTTTGAGGAACTTCGTGTAGGATCTAAGGATGGGTCTAAATCATAGTTACCGTGTTCAAAAAGTTTGGATTGTTCAAACGGGGAAAAGTTCAGAATTTTGCAAAAGATTCTGTTCAGTTCAGAAAGTTTAAAAATCCAAAAATATATATAAATAATAATAATTACACCAGAGGCATCTCATAGTGAAGAAGCCCCTGCCAAAAAGTGTCAAGCCTTTCTGGAAGCACATTTTCCGACATCATACCGTCTTCTTTTTGTCTGTGCCACCCAAATATAGTTGAGTTGTTTAAAGTCATGGCATACAAAGCAAAGACATATTTGGTCGTGGAGTATTTGAGCAGGGAGACTTGTATGAGAAAGTTAATGGCGAGGAAAGGTAGAGAAAGAAAAGGCGAGCAAATACAGTTTGGGATATTTAAATGAGGATATCATTAATGTCACACCAAACTACATAATAACTAGCACTCTAGCAATTTAGATGTGACAATAAGGAGGATTTGTGGGCTGTCTTATGTATCATATAATATGGGCTAACAACTCTTGTTTACTCCTCTTATTCGACGAGTCTGGCCACTAGATTAATGGTTCTCTACTATTGAACAGCAAATTCAAACCCCACATGACGAGACGATGGCACCATAGGTTTTTTTTCATATCTATATATTAGCCTTACATAACCCCTCTATATACAAGGTGGGGATTGTGGTTAAATTTGACAGTTTTGCCAAAATGGGAGCTTCAGAACAAGGCATGGAACCCCGTCAATAATAATAAAAAACGAATTGTTGTGAGATGGCATTGTAAGCGTCTTTATAAACATGTATCTGAAATGTGGAAGCATACAGAAACCATGTGAATTGTTTTACAAAATACTACAGCATATCAAAAAAAAAGTAGCATATCGAATTTTTTTTTAAGGAATTAAACATTGGCATCCCTCCTGATGTACTTTGCAACCTATCTACTTTATTTCAAGGTGAGACCTATCCAATAATAGCAAGAGCTTACCAACTTTACAGGTATCAAGATATGTATTAACTGCACTCTCTGAATCCGACATCATTAATGGAGCCAATTTCTTATAACCCTTCTAATGTAAAAAGTCTTGTGACGTTGCAGAGGTTAAGGAAAAGCTCAATTGTGATAACCCTTCAGCATGGTCATTAATCTTATGGAAGGCCTTCACCTGAATACATAATATTTTTTTCTTATGTAACTTTGTGCAACCTTTCAAAATTAATGAAGACAGAGCACGGGAAAGAAAGAACAGAATCTTAGAGAACAAGGAATACAAATTCAAAAGACTTCCGACATTTCTTTATAATGTGTAATCACCGCCAACAAGCCACCCTCTCTACACTATACAGGCTCCACGTGTATTGACCATGCAGATTGGAATTGGATATTTAGCCGGCCACAATCCAACTACCTGCATATTTTCAAGTAAATCTATTGTATCATATATGTATATTAAACGAGGAAAGGTCTTTTTTTGGTAAGGAGTTTAGTTTTCCGAATGGTATGCTTGAAAGGTAATGTGTAGTGAATTTCATTTTGACACAAGCCAATACACACACACACTTTTGATATTTTTATCATTGGGGATGAATCCACGCCGTTATTTCATATATTTGTGCCGATATGGGGACCTAGCAACGGCACATTTAGTAAGCATTATAGTTGGTATATAGTTGTAAATGTCTTTATAGACATGTATGAGGATGAGTGAGGATTTTTGGAGTCATTAAAGCAATTCCAAGATGCACTGAAGAGGCATATCCGATTTTGGGTAGTAAGGAATGTATTTACATGCAATTTTACAGGATTTTTTTCGATTTTGAAGCCACAAAGGAGGAGAGGGGAAGACCAAGCAAGAAAACATACTCATCCCGCAACCAATTAACCATTATGTTAGCAAGAGGGCCACTTCCATTTTGGTGTCATCCCTATTGACATTAGGATCGCAATATATTGGGATTTATATGTTACCATGCGGACCAAGCCCACTAACCAAAGTGGGATAAAAAAATTAGAGAATTTGTATGAAAAATGTGGAAGCCTACAAAACACACGTGAATTGTTTCACAAAATACTAAAACATGCCTGAAAAAATTTGGCTATCGAAAATTTAAAAAATAAGCAAGTTAAACATTGACATCCCTCTCGACGTACTTTGCAACTCATGTGCAATTGCTAGTTATACATATATGATATTTGTCTAAAAAACCAGTTACACATAAAAATAAATATGCATACACATGTGACAAAAGAATGCCAAAAAGATAAATGCATAGCAAATTGCAATAGAGTCAAACTTCATACATATAAGATATAGCGAAGAGAATTATACATTTTTAGAATTTAAAGTTTAAAGTTTAGAAAATGGGAATTAACTTTTAAACATATGCAACATCAAAACCTGCTTCTATCTCAAAAGCATTACTAACATCTTCATTTAATCCTACACAAGTAGGCTCATCAACATTTTCTTCATCTCCAAAGCATGGATCTCTAAGGGAAGAGTTGTCATCTTCATTTGCAAGATAGTGAGTAAGCAATTGTAAATTGCTATGGAAAAATGCAAAGATCAAAGAGTTTTTGAGCACGGGGTTGATTCCACTTTTTAGTGTGGATTCAATCATGTGTACTCCGAGCTTTCTTTCACATGCAAAAGCACTAGAACACTAGTTACAAGCTTTTGCAACTCTAGAAAGAAGCCCCATAACTCTAGCAACATTTAGATGGTTCCCACTTCATTTTGCTTCCATGAAGCCAAAAAAATTTGTTGGCTCTTGAAAACGATAAGTTGCTTTCTTATTACTTCTTTATCATCTTCAGCAAGAACCAATCCATATATTGTTACAAATATACTTCTCTTATCACCCCATCCGCATCTTGATTTTCCTCTACTTATTTAGGACCTAAATAGAAAATTGCCACACATAGAGGATGATGTAGCATGAACCATCATTTGTCCACAATTTCCCAAATATGTTTGACTTTATCAACATCATCTCCTAGTAACTTTTGGATTTCTTCCCTTGCTTTGTCTATTCCCTCATACACAAAACCCATCCAATTTTGATTGACATCAACCATTCTCAAAATTCAAACAAGTGGCTCAAAACCGTCATGATTTTCTTGGCCTCCTCTAAAAATGTGTCCCCTAAGATAATTATTTCAGTATCTTTTGAATGACTTACCTTGAAAAGCTTTTATTTTGTCTATTCATCAGTAAACACCACTTTTATCAATGTTGTCCTCTCCTCTACCTCCCTTTCCAAAGTAATGAAGTTAGTGGCAAATCTTGTTTCAATAGGGGAGAGAAGCTCGTGCTCTGTAAAAGAACAATACAAGTTCAATGTCAAGTATTGATTGAGAATAGACTTACAAATTTGTTTTCCTTCAATCACGACATTACTTACCCACTCCAATTTTAATAGATTATAACACATGTTACACACGGTGTCCAAAGAGGTGAGGAAATCTATCCATAAGTGTATCACCCACTCCTTTACAATTTATAGCATTATCTCGTAATAAAGTGAAAAAATATTTTCTTCTTCTACACCCAAAATGGTTGATTCGATGCATTTGGAAATAAAAAGAGAATTATTTTGCTCATTACTTGTATCGAATGATTTAATAAACAATGCTCATTGAGGAGATATTGCCAAAACACTTAGGAGGGGCTTCACCTTGAATCGGTCCATCCATCACTTAGTATCATGCAACTTTTTTTTCCAACTTTTTCATTTCATCTAGCTCACTTATGGTTGTCAACTCCTCTTCAAGAAGACTAGTTCTTACTCTCTCATAATAAGCAAATGTAGCCCTTCCCAAATTCAATATCTGCACCTAGGAAGGATTTGAAATATGGGGAACGGATAAAATTAAAAGGAATGGCCTTTACATAAAACAATCTAACTGCCAACTTGTCTATATCATGTTTGTTGTGGCTCCACATGGACTTTAATGAACCTTGTGACTTTTTAACTAGACTTCCACTTCCTTAGGAAAATAGTGATGAAGGGCAACTTGAACTCTGAAGCATCCCATTTACAAGATAGAGTGTTGGACTTTAGCCTTCTTTGCTTTTGAAGCTAATGATCCAACAAAATTCCCATCACATTTAGTTTGCAGTTTGCACTCAATTAATGAAATCTACGTATTTTGCTTCCTTTGAATTTTCATTTGATACTGCACAACATTTCACATCTGGGGATTCTCCAAGGTAATGGTACCAAACTCTAGTTACACTTCTGTGACATGAACATTGCACAAGTTGCATCTCATTTTTTTTTATTTTTTTGAAGCATCTCTCACAACAATGTATTCCATCTCTAATGAACAACTATACATGCTAGTGTTTGAGTAAGTGACATAAGAGTCTTGACAGACTTAAACTTTTCTTTTTGTTGTTGGTACAAACAGAATATTGCCCTTTGTTGTGCAACTATTCCCTCGACGCCTTTGGAATTACAAATGTTACATTTTTATATACTAAATGTTAAACTATTATTTACAAACGCAATATACTTAATGAATTAAAAGTTTATAATTTAAATTCAGAATGGAACCTAACTATAAAGATGATACAAACTAACAATGAAGGCATGTCTAGTCGTAAAGGCTAAAATATTAAAATTTTGAACTAATGCTGATCTTAATTATTGATGCAATACAATGGACAACACACTAACGGTGGCCCTTAATGTGTTATAACATTATATTCATAATGAAATAATTGTAACTGCAAAACTAGAAGAATTGTTTTCAAAAAGAATTGTAATTTCGAAACAAAATAATTTTATTGTACTTGAACACAAATACAAACTAGGCAAAATTTGTAAAAGAGATGTATGTCCACAAATCTTTGCAATTCAAAATGATACAAAATGGCATAGGAGAGATGTATGTCTGCAAATCTGATATAAAAATGGGCAAACTCTGTAGGACAGATGGATGCCTTCAAAAATATGCATCTTCATTTGAAACCATCTATTTTATAACGGTACAATGCAAAAGATGGAAAGTCATTAAGAATAGAACATAAGGGTTGTGAATGGGAACCGAAAGGTCGTCCTACATGGAGATGACAAGTATACACCTTTAGAGGTGAATTTGAATGGAAGAAATGGACAAAATCTGAACTTACCATATTATTATTTTGGTGTGCTCCTTGTCAAGGTCATATCTCCAAGGTCATTGACTCGATTTGCTAACCGGAGGATGCATTAGAAAGGTGGCGGAACAAACTAGGAGAAAGGGTCTACAACCAAGCTCTACATTTCATTCTACCGGAAAAATCCCAAACATACTCTGTAGACCCTCAAAAATACAAAATACAAAAAGTTCAAAAATTGCTAAATATAGATTTTCAAGACTTTCTAGAAATATATTTCAGTACAAAATACAAAAAGATCAAAATTGCTAAAAATAGATTTTCAAGACTTTCTAGAAATAGATTTTCGGAAAACCTACTATGAATGCTCATCTAGATCGTTCATTCCTCCTTGAAAAGCAATGTCCCCATTGTTGGAAGCACAATACACCGAGAGCGGGGTGAATCGGTGAGAGCGGGGTGAATCAGTGTTCTTATAAAACTTTTCTTTCAATTATCTTTACACATTAACTTGCATGAACCATCAAAGCAACATAGTGATCTTACAATGCATAAACAACCATTCATATGAACATAAAGCAAGAGAGAACACACATATATAAGTGGGAAACCCTCAAGGGGAAGAAAACCCACTAAGAACTTCTGCAATTGGACTATTGTCCTATAAATGATTACAAAAGATCAAATTCAGTTGAGCACCCACTCAACTTAGAGCACCAACCCAAAATAGTTAAGCACCTACTTAACTAGGTTTTAGCAAGCACCAACTTGCAAGGAAGCACCAACTCCTAAATGACTCAACACCAACAAAGCCACCTATGTACTTTGTTCACCTTCTTAACCCTCTGTTGCTTAATCAACAAATGATGACCATCTTTCTGCCCTTCTGCTCTTGATCACTCTTCAAACTTGCTTGTTATGCTTCTTCGCTCATCATTCTTCTTCACTTTGACATTGGCATGTACAAACCGACCTTCATAGCTGACCACCTTCATGATATTCAACATAAGCTCTCTTCCCATGGTATACAAGACCTCTTATTACTCACACAAGCACTATTTCTCTCATATACACACTTCTCTAGACTAGGCCTAAAACTGCCTTGCATATATATACATGATTCAAGAACATATACAACTAGGTCGGTCATGCACACCTAAAACCACCTAGGTTGGCCATACAATAAGCCTTATAACATCTTATAAACATGAAATAATTACAACATAAACTTCTTTTGGTCTGCAATAACACAATTAGGTCTTTTTCACCTTTAGGACTCATGAAGACCTACTTGCATTAGGTCTGCCTGCTTAAGGACACACCATGAATTTCTTGGGCTCACATGGTCATCTCCAAAACTCAAAACCCTTTCAAAAACTGTCTTGGAACTCTACTAACCTCCTTCATGCTTGATTAGCTTTGTACCTTGCATTCATGCCATGAAATCTCCTTAAGAACACACTATCAAATCACCTCAAAAACCAATCATGAGAAATTGACCTCATGGGACCACTTAGAGACTGAAATCTGTCCAAAAACCATCATAGACATGAAGTATGGGTCTCTAACACCTTCTGACATCCATTTATTCATCTTGGCCAATGCAATTTTTGAGAGCTACAACAATTTCTTGACAAAACAGACTTGTACCTGCACATTTTCTCTCTCATCTGACTAACCACCACCACCTGGAGGTACTTGGGAGAGTTGACTACATGCTCCAATAGTTTATTTGGAAGTTTGAATCCATTCTGAGCTGATTTGAACAAAATCTTTCCTATCGAGTCCTTATTAGGGTTTTAGGAGGGTTTTGGACCAGTTTTGGTGTTAACGATTGTTCATAAAGGATAGGACATCAAATCCAAAACTAATGCCTGGAATTCTTAGCTATGACCCTTCCCCATCTCTCCTCAACAACTCAGGCTCCCATGCAGAGGATTAACGTGCCAATGAACACCTGAAAGTGCTTCTCGGGTTTGGAATCTTCATTTTGTGAGCTCAAGAAGGCCAAAAATGCACTTTCATGCAAAATACTTCAAACCATGACTCCAAATTGCATCAACATACCTGAAACAACATGTCTTACCTCTTTCCAAGCTCACCTTTGCATTCTTGCTCTAAAAATTGATCATCATGACTCATTAGGATAGGCAGGGTTTAAGAAGGGGTCTAGGTGCAGACCTAGAATAAAGGTTTTACCCCTCAAGGTGGACTCTGAGGAACTCATGAGTGTCTTTCCACCTCACTACCATGCCCACACAGTGCCTAAACAGCCTTCACATGCCTGTGACCATCCATGGTTCTTCATCTCTCTTCATGCCTCATGACTAGGCTTCATGTGCTCTTGTTCTTGACAACACCTCTTCAGCAATGAACTGCACTTTGCAAGCTGACCTTGACAACCTTCATGTTGTCTTCAAATTCTCTCTTTTGTCTTCAAATTCTCTCTCTTTCTCCTCAAGATGACATCACCAACTTGTGACATCACTCTCTCAAGCACCATGCTGAGTACTTCAACAATCCCCACATCATCTTTTGACATCAATGACCTATGACATCAACCTTTTGACATCAATGACAGTTGTCTCTTTCTTCTCAAGATGACATCAATGACTCTCAACCTTTGACACAAAGCACATCATCAACCTTTAACATCAAGGAAAATACTCAACACCCATTGCTTCTAGAATTGGTTCTAATGAACATCAAAAACTCTGAGTGATAAAGTGATTTCCTTCCACTTGAGGGTGGCCCACCCAAAATTCTTGTTTACTGATTTCAAATACCTTTGTGCAGGGATGTCAACGAACCAACATGTAGAACTGTCGTGGTTGCACTTCCTACAAATATCTCATGGATGAAGATTCCACTAATGAACAGAACCATGACCTCTTCTTCCACAATAACTGCAACTAATGTGATCAAACAAATACCTTCCCTATGTGTGAACAGAAGACTCACACAAATGTTGAGAAGATTGTTTTGGATGCATGCTTGCTTTAATGAACATGGCCCATGGGACTCATGATGGGTTGAGATGATTCCCAATGTACCGAGACAATTTCTTAGGTCTCTTTTCTGCTTTGAGAGGTTTATGAATTCCTTGAACATCTTTGCCAAGGACTTGGCCATTTTAACCCATTTTATTTAACCGCTCAAAGCAATACCCTTTATAATTTTTTCAAAATCACCAACCAAATATGGAGAATTATCATAATGAGTAGAATGAGAACAACATACCATGCTTTCCTTTATTTTTGTTTGTGCATCTTCAACAACTTTTTTCTTTTCTTTCATTTGTTCCACCTTGCAAGATGGTTGGATCCTATTGAATTCCATCACAAAATGCTTCTTTTTCTACAAATTTATTCTAAATGTTATGCATAACTTTGTTACACTTTGCCTCTGCTTGGAACAATCCTTCCACAATGGGGCTTCCAAAATGGGACAACTTGTTTTGCATAGTCATCATCTGCTCCATGATCATGTTAAGATTTGTCTGCAACCGTTGGTTTTCTCCCCTCAAACATTGGTTTTCTGCAAGAAGTGAATTGTGCTCATTTTGTGGTGTTTAGATATGGATCCATATCTTGAATTGGGCCCTCTTCTCTTTTTTTTTCCAACTTGTTTTTTCCATAATTTTCAATAACTCTGCAAAATTTACAAGAATTTTTTTGATTTCCCTGCTCTGATACCACTAATCCAAATTATTGGTGCAATTCAATGGATAACACACTAACAGTGATGTTTAATGTGTTATGGCAATATGTTCATAATGATAGAACTATAATTGGAGAAATAAAATAATTGTATTGCAATTGAGACTGTATTCAATAAAATAATTTTAATGCAAAACAAACTGTAATTGGAAACGAATAACATTATTGTAATTGAGTATGTATAGAAACTTGGCAAAAAAAAATTGAGAGCAAAATGGGCGAACTTTGTAGGAGAGATGTATGCCTCTAGATCTAATAGAAAATGGGCAAAGTTTATAAGAGAGTTGTGTGCTTGCAAATCTGATACAAAATGGGCAAACTTTGTAGGAAAGATGTATGCCTCTAAAAACATGTCTTCGGTCGAAACCATCTACTTTATAGCAGTACAATGCAGAAGATCGAAAGTTACTAAGAATCGAACATGAAGGGTTTTGAATGGGAACCAAAAGGTCATCCTACATGAAGATGACAAGTCTCCACCTTTAGGGTGGAGTCGAATGGAAGAAGTAGACAAAATCCAAACTTATCATATTATTATTTTTAGTGTTATTTGTCGAGGTCATATCTCCTAGCTTGTTGATGCAATTTGTGAAGTGGAGGATGCATTGGAAAGGTGGTGGAATGAACTAGAGAAAGGGTCTACAACCAAGCTCTGTGTTTAAAAGTACCGAGAAAAGCCCAAAAGTGCTCCAAAGACCCTCAAAAACACAATATGCAAAATGCAAAATGCAAAATACAAAAAATTGTCAAAAAATAGATTTTAAATCCTTCTTTGAATGTCTATCTAGATCAAATGTTCTATTTAAACTAAATATAATATAAAAAATATAACTAAATACTGTTAAACTATTTACTAAACAATAAATACAATAATACAAACTAAAAAGATCTTACGTAATGATGATTAAAGACATCCCAGCCCTAGCTCAAACATTGCACTTACAGCTGCAGGGGTTAAAGACGAGTCAGCTAACAATGAAGAGTTATGATGGAGCTCAAAGTCCTGATAGGCGAACTGAACGGCCCATAAAAATGCAGAAATAGATGATCACTATGCCTGAAATGGTCCATAAAACATCCAAACACCTGAAAACAGCCCACCATATGCCTGATATGGCCCGTAAAGTACAGATAATGGCCTGTGAATGTAATGCATGTAGGTTGTATGTGACTGCTGATTGACAGCTTTACATTGATGGAACGACACAAGAGTAAGGACGCATTCTACATAACAATAAGGTTTCCATGTTGGCCATTGACATTTCTCTTTTAGTTTACCTGCAGCACAACACGAACAATGCAAATAGGGTTGTATGTTTGGGTAGGAATAGGGTTTTCGTTTGAGTCACTTTTTGATTTTATGTTATTAATATTTTAAGTATTTTTATCAAAAATATAGATATTCAAACTTCGCCAAACAAATTTATCCTTTCCTCCCTGATAATGGGGGCCGGAATGGATTTAAATCTGATGTTAGATGGCAATTGCTGCCTGATGGTTGGGTAAAATTGAATTTCGATGGGGCCTCGAAAGGTAATCTTGGCCCTGCTGGAAGTGGTTGCTTAATTCATGACTCTCATAGTCAACCGGTTCTTATGATGGCTTTGGACTATGGATACACTACTAATAATATTGCATAAGGAACTGCTCTTCTGCAAGGGCTCAGAGAGATTGCTTCTTACCAATGGAGCAAGCTATGGATTGAAGGTGATTCCCGAATAATCTTAGATGCCCTCTCTTCTCGCACATCAAAGGCTTGGAAGTTAAATCTGTTAATTCATGAGGTCCTCTAAAGGCTAAATGGATGCGAGCAAATTCATTTTGGCGGGAACTCCCCTGCAGATCATCTTGCTAATATTGGGGTTGAATTATTGGACAAGGAAGGAATTTTTTAATGGGTATAGAAGGATAATTTTCCAATGGCTTTACAAAAAGCCTTAATTAATGATATAAATCATTAATTTACATTTCAATGCCGAGCCTTCCACACGGGGTGGCTATCTCTCGCTCGTGTGTTGGGATTTTATTGATTGGGGGTGGATTGATTGTTATATGTGTGAATTGAGTGGCATTTCCTCCTTCCTCTCTTTAAGTACCGGTGCATTCTTGCCATTTGGCAATCCTGCCCTGTGGAGAATTTGGGGAAATCTCTCGAGTTTTTTCAGCCTCTGTAATAGAAAGAAGGGGTATTCATGGGAAGCACCCTTCCGCTTGGCCCGAGCTTGTCACGAGTCTCGCGAGAGGATCTCGTCGTTCACCTTTTTTGCGGGGTCGTTGTTGAAGCTTCATTCAAAGACTGGGTTGGAAGAAAAAATCCAAAACCCTGCAATGCATCGGTGGCTCTCTAAGGTTTGGTTTATAGCCGTGGACTTGGATGGGATCGAGGAGGAGGAGATTGGCACTCACTGCATGGGCTGATGATAGATCCTAAACAATCTGTTGGGAGGCATAACATATTTGACGTGGCTCAGGGGATTAGCGGTGCTAACATTCTTTCAAACGCTTCAGTGCCAATTCTCTCTTCACATGGATCATGTCGAGTGGAGCGGGCGAGTGGCGGGAGGGGAGCGAAGCCACTTTCCATTCGCTTGCCATCCTCGGGCGCGCTGCGAGCTTTGGCTGCTGGTTCAAAGGCAATTGCTGACCACCTGGGCATTGGGCTTCCTCCCGAAGCTTGTGTTAATTTCCCATGTGAGGACTCTTCCAGCGAGTCCGACCAGGCAATGTTTGTAGACTCGGACATGGTGTTTCTCGGGCAAAGCAATGGTGAAGGTGCTTTAGCGGCATTCTGCCATAGTTCTTCATAATATTATAGTCTTATATCTATCTCGGTTATGTATATAGCTAGGCTGTTTTTGATGTAATAGGTTGGCTAAATGGGCAATTTCTCATTGCCATGATCTTGCCACCTTTAACACAATAATGTGTTTATACTATGACCGCCAAGATGAGCTATGCTATCTATGGCAACTACATTGTATATTTTTTTGTGGGCTAGGGCCCTTTCCCTAGGTCCCTTTCCCTAGGTAATATAAGCAAAAAAATTATCCTTCCATAGAAAAATGGTATGATGTACAAATATGATAAGCGTATTCCGGATCATCGGGGGATCCCTAACATCTTTAACTTTAAATAATAATATGAGGCAGATTTGTCAACCATTGAATTTGTTGGGCAAAGCGCCGATGTCAAATTCATCAAGCACAATTGTCGGCCATTGAATTTGTTTGGAAATTTTTTCGTACATCAAATTTATCAATAAGATTTGTCGGCCATTGAGTTTGTTGCGAAAATTAGTTAGACATCAAATTCATCAAGTAGATTTGTCAATCATCGAATACGTCCAAATACATTGATAGGATGACCAACAACCCATAATGGGATTCATGACATTCCACATCCCAATTTTTCGGATAAATTGGCATTTTGGGTCCCTTGGTTCAATTTGATGAACAAATGTATGCAAAAATATAGTCATTGGGCTCGTGTATTGGCATATAGAGTAGTAGGTTGCATTCCAGTGATTGTAGGAGATGCCTTGAGGTTGTTTGAATGGGATGCAAAGCAGAGTAAGCAATAAGAAGAATTATAGAGGTGCTCTTCATAGTTCCACAATGTTCTTGGTGGCTCCAAAGAGTCTTTGCTTGTAGTCCCGTTGATTTCAATTGACATCGGGAGGTAAAACCCCAAGTTGCTGGATTTTCAACCCCGTGGATTTCAATATGGTGTATCTTGTGCCAATCACGCTTGTGTGTTGCTTCTTTGCTTATTCCTTTCTCAATTGTCCATTTCTTTCATGCTGAATTCATTTCCAGCCACAAATCAACATTACATCGAGTTGATTTCTCGAGCATAACACTTACAATATTAGCATACTTCTTTTGAAGCGGTGGTCTTTTAGTTTTAGTATTACACCATTAAATTTGAGTATTGGGGAAAACGCACATTCGTAGCGGCAAATAAGTATATGAAGACTAATTTTAAACATTGTATGCATGTATATTGACATGTACACATTGCAATTAGCATAAAAATGTAGATGGCAACCCATAGTTGTAACACATATCAGTTTTCAGCCTTATGTAAGTTGGTTTTCAGTTGTACTTTAATCGACAAATTAAAATTGTACATTGGAATATCCAACCCTTTATCGTGCATACTTGGATATGCAAAGTTATTGAGCTTGTGTCATTGTACTCACGGGCAGCTTGTTGGGCCGGGCATACAGTGTCTTATATCTCGTGATTTATGATGGAGACAATCAACGGGTTATGATTTAGGGTTCGCAAGCAGGGAGGGCCGGCAGTGGGCAGCTTGTTGGGCCAGGCATATAGGGTAGCAGACAGGGCAGCGGGATAGAGTAAGGTTGGAGGGTAGACAAGAGGCACGTGAGCAGACAGGAGAGCAGACAGGAGGGCCTGGGTCAGAGAGACAACCGGGAGTTGATTCTTCTCCGAGGGCTCAAACCGACACACAAAGGTAGAACCGCAAAGTTTCTTTTCTTTTCTTTTTTTTCTGCTGGCTGTGATTTGCATTTCTTTTCCAATCCTAGTCTAAACAAGTCAGACAAACCATGGTTAAACACGAGTTTCCCAACGACAACCCAAACAAGGAGATACAGAAGTACACTGTTCCAGACACGTATTTAGCAGAAATACACATAAAATGCAGGAAATACAGGAAATTTTCAAAAGCATACACTGGGGACAGGGAACAAGCTAGTTTTTGTGAATGCAAAGCAATATAAGGGGATTTTGAGGCGCAGACAAGCCAAAAAGTTAAGGCAAACCCAGAAGAAAAATCTAACTTTGATTCTACCTAAAATGACAAACAACAAAGGTACTTTTGTCTTCAAGGATCAACCTATTCAAGGAAAGCAAACAATATATCTAAGGAAGGGAGAGAGGCTACAAAGCTGAACAAATCAGAATTTTTTGCAAAAATAGCGAGGAGCGAGAGGAGGTGATGCAAGATCCCAAACAACTATACAGTCCTACATCTACGCCTCTGTTGTGGTCTTCCACACTGTATGTGAAGGAACTCATGAGCATGAAAGAGAGGCTGGGAATCTTAGAAAATCAGGGGGTACAAGCAGACATTGAAAGAAGAAAATGTGCAGAACATAGACACAAGCTAGAAGGGGAAAATAAAGTTCTCAAAGAGCAGGTGTTAACTCTACAGAACCTCATGGAAAGAGGACAACAAGAGTTAGTTGCTTTAAAACACGACATAGGACATCTGAAAGCAGCGGGAGAAAAAAACACTGAAACAACAAAAGGAAAGGAAACAACACAAATAAATGAATTTCAAGAAACAATCAAAAACTTGGAAATAAAAGAAAATCAACTAAAAGATCAGATAGAGGAGGCCAAAACATGGTCACAATTGGTAAGCAGGTCAACAAATGAACAAAGGCAAGCCTTAGAGAAACACGTCAAATTTCAGATAAAAGAAGAAAAAGATCAGCAGGACAAAGCGTTAAATTTTATTATCAAAGGTTTGAGAGACTTTGGTGAAAAAGAGAGAACTGACATATTGACAAGGGATTTTCTTAAGGATCAGTTGAAATGGACAGGATATATACATCAAGCTAATAGGATTGGCAAAAGAATAGGAGGAAGAGATCGTCATGTGCGAGTTGTCATGAGAAATATAGAAGACAAGCAAGCTATTCTAAAAAGTAGGGGGCTTCTTCGAGGCACACATATATATCTAGACGAGGATTTGACATTCGCACAACAAGAAGACCGTAAGAAGGAATGGGAGAAAGTGAAAAAGGCAAGAGAGGCAGGAAAATGGGCACAATTAAGGAATGGCAAAGCGCAAATCAGCGAGTATGCGACAAACAGGAAATAGGAATTCGGGCCCCTCGGGATCCTATGCATATAGTAAGTTGGAATTGTAGGGGGTACCCATGGAGAAGAGGACCTGGTTTGGGCCCGTAGCAGAGGGGAAAGATATTATAATCCTTACAGAAACACATGAACATGATGGTTGCAGAGTTCCAGATTTTGAAGGATACAAGAAAATTTCAGTTTGGAACGAAGGGAGTGAAACAAGGAAAGGACATGGAGGAATCACAGTTCTAATCAAGGATGCATGGCTTGGGGTCGTTAAAGTGGAAAAAGAAGACGCAAATAAGCAATATATATGGCTGAAAATAGCAGATAACAAGACAACTATCAGATTGGTTGCTTGCTACTTTGCACCGCAAGGATCAAAGACATATAAGAAAAGAAATTTAGATAGTGAGGACCCTTATGCTTCGATAAAAAAGACATTTCTTTGTTTAGTGCAGATGGAGAAATTATTATGATGGGAAATTTTAATGCAAGAACTGCAAATAACCAATCTCTTCAGTTGGACAACACCAAAGGTGACAATGGAAATCCACTTTGGCTTAATGAGGCAGATGACAAGTTTTGGGAAAGAATATCCCAAGATGGGAATGGAGGGGTGACGCTCTTCGGGGTTGAGCTTCTAGGTCTATGCAGCCTACACGATATGGTTATTTGTAATGGCATGAAGACTTGGCCTAGATCCGGAAATATCACTTGCAAAACGTACAATGGTCAAAGTGTTGTGGACTATGTTATCTGCACTCAGAGTTCTATTTGTAGACTGCTCGAGTTCGAAATTGGAGATTCTCCTATTGAGCTCAAATCTGATCATAAACCTCTCTTAATCAAACTTGCCACCAGCTCAAATCAGCCTATGCGGAGTCTATGCACCTACACGATATGCTTATTTGTAATGGCATGAAGACTTGGCCTAGATCCGGAAATATCACTTGCAAAACGTCTGATGGTCAAAGTGTTGTGGACTATGTTATCTGCACTCAGAGTTCTATTTGTAGACTGCTCGAGTTCGAAATTGGAGATTCTCCTATTGAGCTCAAATCTGATCATAAACCTCTCTTAATCAAACTTGCCACCAGCTCAAATCAGCAACAAGGAAAACAAGGCCATCACTTGCCAGAGACATATCCAAAACAAGGCAAAATCATTTTGAATAAAGAAAATCAGGAAATCTTTTTGGTTGCCCTTGAACAACAATTTCAGTCGGCAAAAATTGATTTAGAGTGCAATACGATCAAGGGGGCAAGGGGGTGTGTTGACAGTAAACTAATGATACCTTTAATCCACAAGGCTTTAGGTGCTTGCAAAAGATCTAAGCCCAGAAAGGGAGCTGCAAATACTTTTCCCACTAATCCATGGTATGATGAGGATTGTAAGGCTGCCAAGAGAGCTATGAGGGAAAGTGGAGGGAATAAAATAAATAAAAAGAAATATAAGAGACTGGTTCAATACAAAAAAGAAACCTATGTGAAGAGAAGGAGGTCAGAATTAATTGCTCTCGGAAAACACAATCCCAAAGGTTTTTGGAGGGAGTTGCAGCAAAAGAAAACACACATAGAAAACAATATCACAGAAGCTCATTGGTTAGAATATGTGAAGCTTTTATATGAGCGGTCTCTTCAACAAGATAGCCCTCCCATGCTCCAGACCTCAATCGAGCTATTCTCAGAGGACGACATCAAATACGGCATTCAAAATCTAGCAAATGGAAAAGCACAAGATGTTGATGGGTTACAAGCTGAATTTTTAAAGTGGGGGGTCGAGGTGCTTGCTCCATATCAGAACAATCTTCAATAATGTAAATCAAGTAGGGTTCCCACTAGAATGGACGACTAGTGTGGTTATTCCTCTATTTAAAAGTGGGGATATCAATAACCCTTCTAACTACCGCACCATTATGATCAATCCTCTGTTTGGTAAGTTGTTTGGGGGCATGATAGAGCGCAGAATCAGCAGTTGGGCAGAAAGAGAGGGTAAAAGAGCAAAAGGACAAGCAGGCTTCCGACCTAAACATTCAACCATTGATCATTGCATAACTCTTAGGCATTTGATTGAAAAGGTTTGGGATTCACAAGGTGAGGAAGCTTTTTGCTGTTTTGTTGACTTTAAGAAAGCGTTTGACACGGTCCCTCATGACAAACTTTGGAACAGATGGAAGAACTTGGGATTCCAGACGAGTTTAGAGCTGCAGTGCACAAACTTTATGAGCAAGTCAAAGCTAAAATCAGAACTAGAGAAGGTATGTCGGAATGTTTTGGTAGCGACATTGGTGTCAAACAAGGCTGCCCTCTTTCTCCCACTTTGTTTGGTTTATACATTGACAAGCTTGAAGAATGGTTACATAATGCCGAGGGAGGGGGTGTTCAGTTGGCGGAGTATGTGGTGAAGTTGCTCTTATATGCTGATGACCTTATCTTAATATCAACAACAACTCAAGGTTTGAGAGAGCATCTAAAAGCCTTAGAACTCTTTTGCCAGGAAGTCGGGATGCAAGTGAACATCGACAAAACAAAAGTCATGATTTTTTCTCTAAAAAGGAAAGGGACGCACACTAACTTTCTTTTTGAAGGGAGGCCATTGGAAATTGTTACAGAATATAAATATCATGGATTGATTTTCACCACAAAATGAGTGGGAAACATGCAGAGCAAAAAGAATACAAGGAGGTTGGAAAGCATCATTCCTGCTCCAAAATAGATGTAGGAAAGTTGAGCTTTGGGACTGGAATACTAAGAAAACCCTCTTTGGTTTGTTGGTCATCCCGGTGGCCCTTTATGGGTGTGAAGTCTGGGGAAGTAATATGTCAAAGCATGGATGGAGACAATTAGAAAGAATCCAGAAACATTTAATCACAAGCACTCTCAAAGTTAAATCAACGGTCCCTTATGAGATTTTACTGGCTGAAGCGGGTATCTTACCAATGGAAGCTTCGGCAATCACTCGGCTAATAAGCTATTTGAAAAAAGTAGAAAGCATGGACAATCATCGTTGGCCCAAAATGGTTATAGAGGATAATCTAGAGCGCAGAAAGAAAACTTGGATGAAGCAGAACACCAAATGGATGGAGAAGTGGGGCATCCACTTCCAGGAGTGTCCTAACAGCAATAGGGAAATAAAAAATTATGTGACGGAGAAGTTTAGGAACACCATGTGGACAGAGAATATTGGTCATAAGAAAACGCACTATATCAAATATTTTAACCCCACTTGGGATCACGATGACAAAGCTTACTTAAGGGCTAGATATCAAAGGTAAGGCTAGGATTATTTTGGCTCAGTTGAGGACCGGGTCGCATCATCTTCGTTGTGAAACTGGTAGATGGACTATTCCCAAAGAAGAGTGGGAAAGGAGAACTTGTCTTTTCTGCAGTACGGGGGTTGTTGAAACTGAATGGCACTTCATCATGGAATGCTCAGCCTATGATGACATCCACTTCCAGTACGAAAATGAGTTACACGTGGACAACCTAAATGAGTTATTTGAGGAAGCTAAGCTTCAAAGGATTGCTGGTTTTGTGCTCAAGATTCACAGTAGGCGAGTGGATTTGGCAAAGAACTTGGTTTCAGCTTAGTGTATTTTCTTTTTGGTCCCTTTGACTCTTCAGTCACGTGGACGTCATTAAAATTTTCATTCATTCATTCATTCACAAGAGAGAAAAAGAATCAGGTATGCTTTGTTGCGTCACGTGTTCAATGTACTCGGCGCCTTGAAAAGTAGAAACAGTGTTTAATTCCCTTATTTCTGAGACTTGTGCTCACTAATGACAAGAACCCGTAAATACGTGTATTAAACAGATATTGCGATGAATATAAGGTGAACAAGCTATCGGGTGAAATAGATCAGAAAACCACACCGAATTAGCAAAAACGAGAAGGAGATCGGCAGGATATAACCAGTACTTGTTAAGAATAGAATTTAGTGTTATCAACCCCAACCCAAATCCCTGCCCTTAAAAACATAAATGTAAGTGTGAGTGAGCAGCAGAAGCGGTCGAAGAAAAGAATAAAAAGAAAGAAAGAAAAGTACCATTAGCATTAGCATTCCTTAGTTCATCATGGCCGTGGGCGAAGGAGCAAGTCTGTCGAGGACAATGACCCCTCCTCTGATACAGATTGCACAACTTCGTTTTATACAAATTTCGATCAAACATCGTCTGCTCTCAATTTCTTTCGCCGCAAAGAACACAGGCGAGAGAGGGAGAGACGAAGTACTTAAATACTAAACACAATCGTAAATTCACGCTTTACATCTTAATCAACGCCACAAAATAATTGTCAGGTTTGGGTGAGATTGAGATGGAGAATAAGTACCTATTAAAGTGGAACGTAATTAGGTAAGCAACAACAATGAAATAAAACAAATACTATGGGTGCCCAATAGGTGGGGGATCACAGAGGCACACTCCATTGAATGTGCGGCAAATGTTTGCACCTAGTGCAGGGAGGTGAGATAGTAGGAGTGAGAATTTTGAGAGAGGGGGTTAATCTTGTAAATAGGCTCAAGAAGATTTTTACAAGTTTTAACCAGAATTTATCCACACACAATTAGAAGAAAAACAAGTTTGTTAGCAATGGCAAGACAAAATGAATCATGAACATAAAATTTCATTCATCCATTCATCAAAGGCTTTAACACCCTTCTTGGTTATGCAAGATTGTCACATTCACAAAGTTACAAGAGAGAGGGTGGCGGGGAGGAACATGAAAGAGTTTGCAGAATCGAATCGGAAACGATGCACCACGAAGTAGTTGCACTCAAACGGAATCATGATAGCTCTAGCGTAATCACAAGGATCGATCAACAATGGAAGAAATTGCTCAACAGAAATAAAGTTTGCACATAGAGGAAAGGCAATGAGTGTCTTGCATACTCATAAATCGAAATGAAAGGGTACATATAGGGTGTTGAGTAACCCTAGTGCATGACACACAAGCAAACCCTAAACCTAACCCATGTGAGATGACCCTCCATATGTGAGTGGAGGACACATAGGATCCCACACACCAACACCCCCCCTTCATCGAAGTTGGGGTAGTGGCTATGATGAGTCAGACAAAACAAGAAGACACTCCTAAACAACTAAGAAAGATGTGTCAATGGGCCTCACAACTAAAGGCCTGATAAGACACCCATATACAAACAACATCTTCCTATAAGAAGAAGAAGAAGAGAAGGACTATATAGCCCAAAGAAGATGAGCAATCGCATAAGACCTCACCCCGAAGAAAAGACTGCAGTGAAGAAACTTCACTTCGGTGAAGGGCTTAGTGAATATATCCGTCGATCGATCACCGGTATGAATGTCTTCGAATGTCGATGATACCATCATGAATAAGCTCTCGTATGAAGTGCATATGGATCTCAATGTGCTTCGTCACGATGCTTGAACTCGGATTTCTACAAATAGAGATAGTGCTCGTGTTATCACAATAGATAATGGTAGGCCGTCGAAAGTGGATGTCAAACTCTGTCAAAATACCCTATAGCCAAATGACCTTTATAGCCGCGTTAAGCTGCTCCTTTTATTCTACCTCTGTAGAAGATATCACATTGCATTTTGCTTCTTCTGACCAACTAACATGACCCGAACCAAGAGAAAAATTGTAGCAGCAGGTAGATTTCCGATGATCTAAGTCACGAGACCCAATCGAATCATGAACCCAATCAAGTCAATATCCACCCCTCCATAATAGTGAATGTCATCAGTATAGGTGCCACAAACATAATGAAGGATCCGCTTAGCTGCTTTCTAATACAGCTTATGTGGCTCCTGCATGGATCTGAACATGATCCCAATAATATAAGATAAATCTGGTCGAATGTGAGTCAAGTAAATCAAGCTCCCCACCAATTGTCGATAAAAGGTACCATCAACCAAGGGAGTAGAGCAATCAGAAACCAACTTAACCCCAGAAAGAAAAGGAGTATGAGAAGACTTGCAATCAGACATCTGAAAATGAGAAAGCAAGTCGAGAGCATACTTAGGTTGCAAAATCAAAATTCCCGAGTCAGATTGTGAAATCTGGATCCCAAGAAAGTAATGAAGCAGACCTAAGTCATTCATGGAAAACCTATTGGCCAAGGCGATCTTCATAGAATTAATGATAGAGGAAGAGTTGCCTATGATCAACAAGTCATCAACATAGAGAACAAGAATGAGTATGGTGTCATCTTGCTGTAGAATATAAACATTTGGATCGAATGACACCTAGTAAACCCTGATGTAAGTAAAAAGGAGTCCATCTTGGCATACCAAGCCCGAGAGGCTTGTTTAAGGCCATAAAGAGACTTCTTTAACTTACAAATGAGGGAGGGATCATGGACATAACTCAGAGGTTGTTCCATGTAGATCTCTTCTTCTAGGTCACCATGAAGGAAGACACTCTTAACATCCATTTAATGGACTTTCCATCTGTTTGTTGCAGCAATGATGGCAAGGGTCGGTCGAATAGAATTCATCTTCGCAACCGAGCAAAGGTTTGATATAATCAACCCCAAATATCCGGGAGAAACCCTTAGCTACTAATCGTGCTTTAAACTTTTTAACGTCTTCATCTACTTGATCTCGTGTTCGGAACACCCACTTACACCGAATGATTTTTCTTCCTTACGAAGAAGGGTGAGATCCCAAGTATTGTTCTTCATGAGAGAGCAATACTCCTCATCTATGGTAGAATCCCACTCAGGGAATACCGAAGCCTCCCAGAAAAGATTGTGGATCGAAGCAAAGGCAAAGAAAGAGTGGGTTCCAATGAATCGAGCGAGTACGTCTCATATCCAAAGTATCTCCAACTAAATCTCCAACACTTTCAGAGGTTTTCCTAGCCCAAATAGGACTAGGAGGATCGGGCTCGAGTCGAAGATTCTTCACTTGAGTGAGAAGGGACATCGTCCTCGTCATCACTCTTTGCCCGAGGTGGAAGACTCAAAGGTCCGATGGTCGGGAGGACCAAGAAGAGGAGAACGCTCAACAACATCATCATCTGATGAGTTAGAATCCAAATCAGCAAGTTGAAGAACCTTGATAGGTAGAGAAGTAGAAGTCGAAGAAGACTCATCGAACTTAACACTTCTCTCAATATAAAAGCTCATGAGAAGTAGGATTCAACAATCGATATCCCTTCACGCCATCAAGATGCCCTACAAAGATACAAGGTTTTGATTGTGGTTCCAATGCTTTACATTTCTTCTTAGGAATCGAGCCATAGCCTTGGATCGAAGACTCGAAAGTGCTCAACATCGGGCTTGCGTCCAAACCAGGCTTGAAGGGTGTCATCCCCTTATTGCCTTTGTGTGGAACATGGTTCGAATGCAATTAGAACAATTCACCGCTTTAACCCAATCTGCGGAGGAAGAGACTTGAGTGAATCATACAAGTGGCCATCCCCTTAAGAGTACGGTTCTTTCTTTACGTGACTCCATTCTCGCGACGCAATGTTATAAGAAACTATATGCTACAAGAGAGATCCCTTCAGAAGTACAAAAATCCATGAACCTATTGTTTACATATTCACCTCCATTGTCGATTTGAAGAACCTTAATAGGCATTACGCATGTTTCTTAAGAAGAGCCTTAAAGTCGTGAAAATGTTCAAAGACTTCATACTTAAGCTTAAATAAATATACCCAAGTATATCGCGAATAGTCATCAATCAAGGTGAGCACATAAAGAGCTCTAGTAAAAGAAGGAGACGGAAATGGACCAGAAATATAGTTGTGAACAAGATCCAAGGGACGAGTAGCTCTCCAGGCTTTTCCTTTGTCAAAGTTCTTTTCAAGATGCTTTCCAAGGGTACAACCCTCACAAAGACCCTTAGAAAACTTGATGTGAGGTAACCCATTGACCATTTCATTTGGCTCAATTGTTTAAGGTAGCGATAATTTAGATGTCCAAAACGCTCATGCCATAGCTTACTAACCTCATTCGCATGAGTGAGCAAGGCAGTGGCCGTAGAATCGAAGAAAAATGGGAAAAGGTATATAACCGTGATTGGTGATCCGCCTTTCCCTTAGCCACTGTATTATCATTGTTAAGCTCACGAATAATCACCGAGTTAGGACCAAATTCCACTCACATTCCTTCACCAAGGTGAGTAATTTAGTAAACCGATAGGAGATTGGTAGAGAGATTGGGAACACTCGACACTTGGTTGAATGTTCCCCCATCAATCTCCACCGACCCACTACTGAAAACTGACACTGTTGTGTCATTACCCATCATGATTTGGGACATACCACAAGGATTGATGTTGGAGAACTCAACATGTGAGGAAGCCATGTGGTGCGAGTCACCAGAATCTATAATCCACGTCGGTGAAGGAGCAACTTTGGCTACATGCGCCTTTCCTTTCTTCTTATCGATTTAAAACCTTTTGCGGTAGAAGACTCGGCCTTGAAGCATTTTGTTTGATAGAATTAGGAACACCCTGTTTGATTTTTTTCAAGTAAATGAGTAAGGTGATCAATTTGTTTTCTCATACATAGATGCTCTTTATGACTAGGCTTCTTGCAATAGGAACACAAATACTTGTCTTTCTATGCTCTAGGATCAGAAGTTGAAGCATTCGTGTTAAATTTAGTTTTGGTATTGGTTTCCTTCTTAGGTTGATCCTTTTATTCTTTCTTCTTTTCAGTATTCTTTTACTTATTAGTACTTGCTACAAGGGCATGTGACTTGGACTTGAGAGACCCCATTTGAATGAGTTTTTCCTATTCTCGAATGAGTTGGGATGAAAAAGAGTCAAAGGAGGGCATTTTCCAATCATTGCACAAGGTAACTTTTGTAGTGTAAAAGGTTGACACAAAGACATAATATTCAAGACCTAACTTAGAGAGAATCGATAAGATCAATTGAGAATCTTTCTTCTCTGCTTGACATTCCTTTAACAATTTAGTGTGGACAAACTTAGAGAAGAATGCTTGTAGGTTTTCAAAATCACTAAGATTTAACCCTAATAGTTCGTTTTCCAACTCATGCACTCTCATGTCATCTTGTTGTCCAAACATTCCATCTAACATTTTCCACGCAAAATTAGGTGTTTCAGATGACTCAATGTGGAAGAGCAAGTCAGGAGAAACAAACATGCAAAGAAGACCTAAAGCTTCATCACTACGGTTTAACCACTTAGATTTTTCAGGGTCATCATCTGGTTCAGTCTCAGTTCCCATGGTGATGCGGAATAACCCTTTACCTCTTAGTTTCATAATCATTTTCGATCTCCACTTGAAAAATTTGAACGGTGTAAGCAAAGGATTTAATTTCACCTCCTTCCTAGTTTTTTGCAAGTTGTGCTTGTATACAGTGTCACTTTATTGTGCTTCACGAAACACGATTGTGGTCTCCTCTCTTGCGCGTTATTACGCTGATTGCAAGGTGAGTTACCAATTGTTTCAAGACACACTCTCAGACCTGATTATATTCAACAAACTAAACTATAAAGTGTCAAAAGTAGGGGGTTATTATATTGTCCTGGGTGGTTGTGATTCTTGTGATTATTTTCTACATTCCTTTTATCTCTCTTCATGATGGATGCTCTAATACCATGAAAGAGTTTGCAAGAATCGAATCTGGTTGTGAGAAAGAGCATCTCACATTGCAATGGATACCCCCTTATGCAAATCGGTAGTAGATGCGCTCACTATCTCATGCAATAATGAAAGAGGGTTAAAAACCCGTAAGTGAGGATCACGATGGACGACATGCACATCAACGGATGTGCGAACGATAGCGTGAAGAGATATTGGGAGGAGCGAGCATCAACCGAATGTGGATGTAAAGATTTGAAACACGAGCAGAACCTGGTTAAGCCATAAAACTCTCATCTATCTCATAGATCAAATGG
Organism: Taxus wallichiana var. yunnanensis; assembly: GCA_018340775.1. Taxonomy (NCBI): domain Eukaryota; kingdom Viridiplantae; phylum Streptophyta; class Pinopsida; order Cupressales; family Taxaceae; genus Taxus; species Taxus wallichiana. Next base: position 484,733,440 of record CM031238.1, read on the forward strand.
GGTGTACATATAGGAGGTGCTGCAATCATGACAACTCGAGTAGAGAGGGGTAGTTACATTCCCATAATAGAAGTGTAACTCCCAATGACGCATATAAATGACACCGAGAATCTCATAATGACCCCTAAATGACACATGGGCCTACGATCTCACCTAAGTGAGATGACTCACCTAATGATGTGGAAAATAATACACACCAACACCCCCCCTTCATCATAACTTAGGATGAGGCGGTAAGTCAGAAACAAGAAATGGGTCCCAACACAAAGCCTGATGAGGTACCCATGCACAAAAAGAAGTCCCAAGCAGTGAAGGAAAACCCAGTGGGAAAAACATCCACCACAAGAGAACAAAACACTCTCTAATCTAAGAAAGATGCCAAAGATGGGTCCCACTCTTAGATGAGCCTGAAAAGGTACCCATGTACAAAGAGGTAATCTCTCGGAAAGAAGAAGAAGAGAGAAGAAGAGGGAGACGAGAGGAATGCAGAAGATGTCATGGATGGATCTGAACTCTGCAGCTCTAGGAGGTCTCCTAAAAGAATGTCGATGACGAGATCCTCTGCCTCTGGACTGAAGAAGAGCCACTCACATCGAACTATGTGCCTCGCCTCTTAGGTAGGACAGAAATGGAGTGTTGAAGTCCACCCACTCCAAAAGGAAACCAAGGCGGCAAAGAATGAAGAACTTTGAGTCTGGTCCACCAAAGTGTGACATTGGTCTAACGCGTGAGTGCCAAGGAATCGAAGGTAATGCCACATGCGTAGAATTGTCAGAGTGAAAAAGAGGAACACCCATAGAAAGGATGTCCAAGTGATGTGAAGGGAACAAAACATCCTCCACAACAAAAAAGGGATCCACAACTAAGGGTGGATCAATGAAGGTCTCTGGAAATGTGGAAGTGACATGATTCCCGGAAGGGGCACTCCCAACAACAGAGATGATGAACTCCTCTGAAACACCTGTAGATGGATGAGGGACCTGTAGTGCATCACAAGTAGACTCTGTGAAAAGATGACTAAGGTCAAGCAGATACTTGTCCCAATGAGGGGGCTCAACAAACAAAAGAGCGATGTCAGATAGGTATGAGTCATCCAATGAAGGTAGAGGTGTGAAAGGGGTCTCACACACAGGAAGTGGAAAAGAGGCGGGTGTGATGGTGGTATGAGGCTGAGTAGAAGACTGCTCAATATCTGATGAGATGTGGGATGTCTCTACACTCTCTGGAATAGTGAGAGAAAGAGGAGAAGAGTTCTTTGTAGTACTCTCGACATCAAAACTGGATGCACAATCCTCATCATCAGCAGTAGAACCAAGCGAGCTTGTGTCAGTGGAACTATCATCACATGAAGAAATAGAGGAGACAACTGAATCAAGCAAGCAGATAACAATGGCGGCAGTATGTGAAGGGTCTCCATAGAGGGACTGAAGAATGCTCTAGACACGGTGAGGTGGATCTAAGTCTACCACGTGAAACTAGAGAGATCAAGAGACATGCATCATCAAGTGACCAAAGACATGGTCACAAGTGTCAAGGAAGTCCTCCAGATGACAATGATTAGTGGGTGTAGGAACTGGCCCAAGTAAGAAGGGTAAAAGACCCTCGTGGGTGAAGTAACGTTCCATGGAAGCATGCCAAGTTGAATAGTTCCCTCTCCTGTGAGAAGTGGTGGAGGCTGTAAGGTGATCCTATGACGCTCAAGTCTGGAAAGAGCACTCTCCATGATGACGGAATCAAAAGTGCAAAGTGCACAAAAGCAAGGCATCGGACTCGGTCGATAATGCATCTGCGTGTGAAAGCCCAAGAGTACTAGTCAACCCCCCAATGTGACACTTTATAAATTAGTGCATTTATAAAAATGACAATGCCATCATGTAAAGTGTGAAAAATCATGCAACTTTGACTAAAGAAGCACTTAAAAACGAGCAGCTGAGTCAAAAGTTATGGCATAAATACGATTCCCGCAATTGATGGAAAAAGTCAATAAATGCTGCAAACTGATTAAAAAGTGCCTGAAATGGGTGCAAAGGGTGTTGTGTGGGTACTCATTGGAAATGGCATCAAATTTCAGGTAGGGTTTGTTTTGCTTGTGAGGGGGGATTAGCCTCCTGCCAACCTCGGGCCTCGCCCTCCGTCTTCGACATGCATAGGAAGGTAATTAAACAAGAAAATAAAGCCTAGAAAATAATACAATGCCAATGAATAATGTTTTTATCCTCAAAAATCAAAAAACAGATTGTTTTAACCTACAAACAATGTCTAAAAGGGATGAGAATGGGTTTCACGTTTGAAAGCCATGTGGTCATTGAAGTTGCGGCGAATGGAGATATGCCAGCAAGAAGAGGGTTGGCCGTGGACCAAGCCAAATTAAAGAGTCGGTTTGGAGGTTGAGTTGTTGGTGTCCACATGGTGCAAGGAGTGGTGTGCAAAAAACATTCAAGGCTACAAAGCTGTGTGAAATGGTGGAGCAACAGTGGAAGTCCAAGCGGGTCATATTGTGAGGCCACGTGTGGAGGCTGAAGGTTGAACGGATGGGAGGTAATGCAAATGGTGGCAAAGCTATAGAGAGTTGAAGCCATGTGCCAAGGTTAAGCAGAGCCTAAACGAGCCTAGAATCATGCTCGCACGTGGCTTGACTTGAGCCAAATGTAAAAAACGTCCAAAAAGAGCTTAGCCACTTTAAAAAAAAAGTCCACCATTAGGATAGGTAACCAAAGCCAAACTGATGAAGGAGGGCACGTGGGAGCTATTGGAGCCTGGGAGCACGGAGCAAGAAATTACAAAAGCAACCGGAGTCTAATGCACAGTTAAACATAATCAATAATGCATGGGAGTCCAAACAAAGATCACAGAGCACGTTTCAATAATGCATGGTAGTCCAAATATCAGCGCAGCATGGCATGGCAAAAGAAATAATGCACAAGCTGGTAGGAGATGAATGCACGGTTAGACATGAGCCTGTTTCTCCAACGTGGATGGAGGAAAGGACAACAAATCATTTACATAGGCCATAGACAGAGCCAATGACCAATGAACCTGCAACGTGAGTTGAAGAATAGATTGAACATGTGTATGCAACAAGGCTTTATCCCAAGACAAGATTACAAACAATGCACAAAGGATCCTCCAATGCTAGAGATCAAGGCAAAAAAATGGCAAGTCACGGGCAAAGGCCAATGCAAAATGCTGAACCACCGAACCAATGTAGAGAGGCTCGATTCACCAGGAGGAGGATGCATGTAGACAAGAAAGGCGAGTAGTTGGAGTATAGCTCGAAGACAAAACTCTTAAATCTACAACCCAAAGTCCACAAAACATGCATACAACCCCAGAGAATCGATCAGTCAAAGACACTAAACCCAAAAACACTAGAAACTTGAACAACAACCTCAAACACCCGAGTAAGAAACCGAAACCCACGAACACAAATAGAGGTATAAATGCCCGAAATCAATGCAAGAAGCGCACGAACGGAATATCCATTATGACACATGCAATGAGAACTGGATATCATGCCGAAAGCTGGAAAATGCACGAGCAACGCCAAGAGTGCACGGATCCACAAGATTTGCTCTGATACCATGAAAGAGGGTTTAAAACCCACAAGTGAGGATCGTAAGAGCGGCATGCACATCAACGGACATGCGAACGCAAAGTGTGAAGAGATCTCGGGAGGAGCGAGCATTAACCAAATGTGCATGCAAAGATTTGAAACACGGCGTAACCCGGTTAAGCCGTAAAACTCTCCTCTATCTCATAGATCAAATGGGGTGTATATATAGGAGGTGCTTGAGAGTAACCCCAAAGGCCGCAATCATGACAAATCGAATAGAGAGGGGGAGTTACATTCCCGAATAGAAGTGTAACTCCCAATGACGCATATGACGCCTTAACGCACTTGAGAATCTTATAATGACCCCTAAATGACACATGGAGCTACGATCTCACCTAAGTGAGATGACTCACCTAATGATGTGGAAAATAATACACACCAACAATAATAAGGGTAAACAAAGTTTTAGATGAACTCAAGATGAGTCCCGATGATCTTTAGAACGCTAGAAAAGTGCTTGGAAGGCAAATAAGTGCTCGAGTGCCACCGCACACTTGAGCACACAATTAGTAAAAAAATCGATAATGCCTAAAGAATTATCGCTTTGAAACGTCCAATTTGGCTAATTTTAGAGCTATTGGAGTTTTAAAAAATGATAATATAACATTAATTTTAAAAGACGATTTTAATACTTTACTAATCGAAAATGAAGAGATCGTAATTAATAGAAATAGATTTAATATAATTAAATCTAATTAATTACGAAATAGAAACTCTAATTAAGATCTAATTAAAATTAAATCCTAATTAAATATTTAAATACTTTCCTTTTAAAAATAAGTTCCCACCAAATGAAATTTTAAAAACTTGCCTTAAATAAATTTAAATGCCCACTTTAGAAAATCCCACCAAAAGAATTTTAAAAAAAAAAAACTTACCATAAATAAATTTTAAACAAACTTACCATTTGATTGAAATAAATGAATTGAACAAACTTAACAAACTTACCAAAAAAACGCGGCTCAATGGAAACCGGTGGAGGAGGATCCTGAGCTGGGTGGATCTCAGTGTCGGGAAAGGTGGGACGATCCCAAGTTGGAGATCAAAGTGCCGGGAAAGCAGGCTGACAGAGACAAAAGCAGATCGACAGGGGAAGTTCAGTGTGGGTCTCGGCGAGCGAGTTAAGGGTGAACCGTTGGAGAAGGTGACTGGTGGGGGATGAGCCGGAGTTGGCACGTGGATGCAAGGAGACTCCAACAGGTGGGAAGGTATGCATGTATGGGTGTAAACGTGGGCAAAGTAGAAACTCACGGCCACGGCAAGGAAGGAGCTCATGAGGAGAGGAGAAACACGTGCCCATGGCCATGACAGAAGGGAAGAGCACGGGTTGAGTAAAAGCCGACTGCTTGCACCACCGCAGGGAAGGAGACAACTTCGTAACTTCGCCAAAACGTCTCGACCATGGGTTTGAAGCTCGGTTAGAGAAAAAAATGCACGAAAATAAAGGAGCTCGAACTCCCGTGGTAAAAATCACACACCAGAACACGAGACCGAGGTGAAAAGGCACGAAGAGCTTGGTTTGGAGATGTAGCTCGATGAAAGAAGCTTGATGGAGAGTTGTAGGATCTCGATGGTGAACCACAACACCATGCAAACCACAAATTTTAACCTATATTCTGCAAAACCACCATGTAAAAAACATAGAGACCAAGCAAACAGAGATCTAAAAAATTTCCAGTTTAATAAAATTTTAAAAAAACTAGAAACTAACCTCTATTTTTAGCTGATTTGCTAAATTTATCCACAGCTAGCTAAATGTAGTTTTAAAACCCCTGAAAACTCAAGGAGATACCTGCACATACGCACGAAGAACAGGGACAAAAACACAACTTTCCAAGAACAATTTGTTAAGAACGTTAGCAATGAAATTCCAGAATCTAATGATCAAAAACTTGCATGAGGAGTAAAAAAACAAAACCAAGAGTAATTACAACTCAAATGACGAATGCACATTTACCCAATCTTAGCTCTGATACCATGAAAGAGTTTGCGAGAATCGAATTAGAAACGATGCACCACGAAGTAGTTGCACTCAAACGGAATCGTGATAGCTCTAGCGTAATCACAAGGATCGATCAACAATAGAAGAACTTTCAACAAAAATAAAGCTTGCACATAGAGGAAAGACATCGGAGTGTCTTAAAGATACTCATAAATCGGAAATGAAAGGGTACATATAGGGTGTTGAGTAACCCTAGTGCATGACACACAAGTAAACCCTAAACCTAACCCATGTGAGATGACCCTCCATATGTGAGTAGAGGACACATAAGATCCCACACACCAACATAACATATAGGAAAGAGATATAATAATGTTATCTTTGCTTGTTTATTTGTAGTGCACTAGTTATCTACTCAGAAACTCACAAATTGACAACCATTTGGAATGAGGGAGTCATATAATATTTAGATTTACCAAATGACTCTTTGCCTAAACCCCGTGATGACTTTTACTAACCTTTACAACTTGTGACCTTACTTATCCCTAGGAAAGAAAGTGAGTCCTTTTTTATTAATTGAGGAAACTCATTACAAAGTATAACTATAGGTCACATTTAAATTAATAAGACAAAAGTGAAAAGTAAACCCCCTTAATGAAGAAACATAACATAAGAGAAGAGAAGAAGGGGGTGGGAAAGAGAGATGATCCGTAAATAGGGATAAATTTTTAAACTACCCAGGGACCCCTATAGGCATTTGCTAGTTTTACTCCACATATATTATCAATTTTAATGAAATGCAATGTAAAGAAAACCCATACACACTACAAAATGAAATTGATAATGGAGTTCGACAATGCCTATGTCTTCGGGTTCATATGAACTGATTCATTACACTTCTGAGTTGTAAACTAGTACAAACATATAATGAAGCTATGAATCTAAATGAGGATACCGGTGAACGTATCTAATCTAATATCCAAATGATAGTTTTATAGGGATTCCACCCAATGATAGTTGTATAGGGATTCCCCCAATGATAGTTAATATGGATTCCGCCCTAATGATCACATACCTAGCTGATTACCCATGAATTAGAACCAGATAAAGAAAGATGACCACCGATCTAGTTGATTCAATATGAATCCAAACCGAACAAGATGAATTCAATATCTTCACCAAGTCCACCGAGCAGCAGGACACCCAACACATAGGGACCGTTGTAGAAGTATGAGTCTCCAAATAGTCTTCTCTGATGAGAGGCACGCTTGACGAAGACTCCAGATGGACGTCAAACGTTGATATGACTTCCACAAATTAAAATGGTGTCAAAACTCCTCCATATTAGGAAAACAATACCACCATTAGGACGGTGGGGAAATTTTGTGCATTTTCCATTTTTACACCAAAGGTTGATTTTGCCTCTAACTCCTTCAAAATGGTGATATGTGAAATTACCCATTTAAGCCCTTAGGCTCTGCATAGAACAAAATTACTAATCAAATAGTCTAATCTCCCTTTTATAGATCATCGAGCTATTATGACACGTCGATGAGGCATGAATGTTTTTAAATGGGAAGTGGGGGTTTGATTCTCCTCCTCGACCCCATTTTACCTTCTTAAGCCTTATTAAGGATTTTTATATTTTAAACAAATCACATTATACCACCTCGCATTTTTAATGCCACCTCCTACATGGCTTGGGATTGACCGGTCCGTTGCCTTTTTATGTACCGCCCCCACTTGCCACATGGGCCCTTACTTTGTTATGTAGGCAGTGGCTTTAATATCCCACATGGATGGGGTTTATAAAATTGCATTGGCCTTTTAAAATGTTTGACTACCATAGGCCATACATGGTATGGGCCACGTAATATTGTGTTTGCTTGAAGTTGAATATAAGGCCCGTGTGTGAAGGGCTTGGGCAGTGGGATAAGTTAAGTCAGTGGTTGTATAAACAATGCCTTTCAAGTTGAATTGGGGCGATGTGGAATGCCATGTGAACATTTGCGGTGGATAACTAAAACTTGAACTCGTCATGTTGATGAACAAGCTTGGTCCTTCAATATAATGCAATGTGCCCACACATCCATATGTGAACTCGCCCAATATAAACAATGAACTCATCGAGTGGTAAGTGACTTTGTTAGCCTAGACCGAGTTAGCTCGGTCTGATAATACAAATAGTGGTAATAGACAACTTGGTGGCTTGAGGACCCATCACGTGACGTAATAACGATCTTTGCGAAAAAGGCACCCCTCCGTGAAAAGACTTTGTTGAACTCCGGGCCGAGGGCCCCACCACCAAAAGAGGGGTCCACCCATTCGAATACGAGTGTCATATACCAAAGATCCCAAAACAACTTTTTATTTTTCTCCTTCGAGTGCACTCTACTTCGCCACATGTCACTACCACATTGGTCATTGACTCGGCTCGATCATAGGAAATGTGGCATTTGTGCCACGCCACCGACACCTCCTGGTAATATTCATTCTTCGCTACATGGACACCGCCTTTACAAAAAAAAATTGGTGTCAACTCAAGAGTGTAGACACCGATAATTATGCCCAAGCAATTTAAATACTTTAATTGCACTAATTATCACCCTTCCCGCAAATTGATGACATATCGTCAATAATGCTCATTTTCCCTTATATCGTCATTAATTAATTATACTACGCTAATTAATTAAGTCGTCTATCCAACAAATACCCTAATTAACGACCTTCGTTGATAAATCATCCCTTCTATCTGGACTAAGTAATCATTATTAATTAATTATCCTTCCCTTTCATTTAACCAATAAATCAATATTTAATTGATTTAATCCTCTTCTAATAGCCTAAATCGTACTACTATTTCTCTAATTAGCTTCTATAAGCTTACATCTACCTATTAGTTAATCACCTTTGATTAATTAAAGCACCCTCCAACTCCCATGACTTGCTAAGTATAAATTAAACCCTTCTAAAGTAAGGTTACCTTTTATAAAGCAACCTTATCCATTCCTAATCTTGTTTTAACTTTATCCCACATGCAAAGGGATGAAGTGTTTCATTTATCCATTGGGCTATATAAGGAGCCCTCCTTCTACCTTTATACCTACACCTAAACTTCTTGAGAAGACAAAAGCAAAGCATATAGCAAAATAGACTAAAATATTTCTTTTGTTTCCTTGAGAATTCACCATTTTGGAAGAGCTAAGCCTCCTATTCTTGCATTCTTTAAGGATCAAACAAGCAATTTTTGTTTGCCATTGGAGCTACATAGGTCCATTCATTTTTGTTGGTAATCTAGGAGAGTAGAGATTTTGAATAACATGCCAGTTTTGATCTTATGTTTCAAAGTTATGATGCTTAGTATAGATCTTGTTTAACTCTTTATCTTGATGGTGTTTAGGCTTTGTCTTAGCTAGGTTATAGAACTATTTAGGTGGTAGTTCTTGTTTCATCTAATTTATCTTAAGCAAAGTATACATGCACATAAAGAGAACACTTTCTTTCACCCCGCCGCACGGCCTCTTCCTCTACATGGTACAAATAACTGTATGATGTTGAATTTTTACCTCGTAACACAACTTTCACATCTACATGGTGCAAGTCCCCAATCGATGATGACAATCAAGTACTCCTCTGTTGCACTGCCATAAGTAGACCATACATAGAGTGACATTCTGACCCATTGCTAGATGTCACCACTACCGAGCTACCATTATAGTGCACAAAATCAAAAATCTTCACAGAATGAATATCCAAGATGATACCAAGAGCTCAAAAAAAAGATAGTGATCCTCACCAAAGCGAATGATCTTGATGATACACCTATTGTACTAAGGATCGGAGCTTCAAAAGCTTCGTCTGCACAAAATTCTTATAAAAGAAATTTCGATACTCACAACATTATGTGTTAGTGCATAATTTTTCCCTCTAATGGGGTCTTATATTTGTAAGCATCATAATTACAGATGGTGCCCAAAAATGGGTCTTAAAAATGCATGCTAACAATCAAGAGCTATGAAATATAAAGTTAAAAATTGTTTACCAACCCATGCTAACAGACTTTCATCTATAGGTATTACCTAATCTGGGGTTGAATTTTCAACTGGTGGTGGAGTCACAACTTCATTTACCTTAGCCACAGGTATGTATTCCATATCTCGGCTTACCACTATACTAATGGCGAGATGGATGAAGTTTCCAACAAGTGTCCACCCAATGCACATGCACATGACAATGAGAAAAAAATCCTCATTTCCTTCTTCTGAACTGAGGAAATCCAACTACCATTTCTCACCTCTGGATGACGAGATGAAGGTCTATGATTTTCCTTGTTCCTGGTGAACGGAAACAACCTCTTCAACAAATTTCTCCTCTACCAATATTTGACAACATAATGGTTATGCATCCCACAAAATGTACAAGGAAACGCATGCCACATTTTCTTAATATCAAAGAAAAACTTGTTATACTAAAAGAGTGGATCATAAGTTTTACAACCTTCATGGTGCTTATGATAAGAAAGTGGATGTGGAATCCCGATACCTCTACTCCGAATTTTCGTATGAACTCCTTTTCTCGATGAATAAGCACCGACACTGCATCAAATCTACCTACAAGACTAGTGGGATATTCTCTTGGCATTCGAAGCTTGTCTTCTATTAACGTGCTTGGAGCATTCTTTAATATCCATTCTCACACTAGTAAAACCCAATCCTACAAAATGAGGACAATCCTTGACTTGTATTGGGTTAGCAATGCCTTGGCTATCTTTGTCAAGACCTCTTCCATCAAAACCCATCTTAAATAATAATTTGGATCCAATTTTTCTAGTATGCTTTTCAAACAAACAAAAGTCATCATTACTTAAATCCGAAACCGAATGTGAGGAAGAAGAAGATTCCTGTGATGAGAAACTTATAGTGCACTCTGTCATGACCTCTCCATCTGAAGTAGAAGAGATTTTCTTCTTTGGATCACCACAATGCAAACTGATCAAGAGCTCATCCTTTGATGCTAGCTCTTTTTCAACCGATCAACTTGTTCTTTGAGGGAGTAGAGCTTGCATCGTAGGAATCCATTTTCCTCTGGATTCATTTGTTGATGCTCTCAAGATCTTCTCGTATTTTACTCTTCAATGCTTTCCCCATGATTACCTGCAAACCAACTGATCCCCAAAATACTACAAGATTTCTAAGTAAGAATATCAAGCCAAATAGTCTGCACTGATGGGATTAGAAAATCACAATTGGTATCTACATGCAACTAAAGCAATCACGAAACCAACTTTGATACCAACTTGATCCATAAACAAAGTGGTAAAATTTTAAACTACCCATGGACCCCTATAGGAATTTCTAGGTTCTACTCCACGTATAATATCAATTTTAATGAGATGCAATGTAAAAGAAACACATACACACTACAAAACGAAATTGATAATGAAGTTCGACAATGCCTACATCTTCAGGTTCATATGAACTAATTCATTACACTTCGAGTTGTAAACTAGTACAAACATACAATGAAAATATGATTCTAAATGAGGATACCAATGAACGTATCTACTTTGACATCCAAATGATATTTTTATAAGGATTTCAACCAATGATAGTTGTATAGGGATTCCACCCAATGATAGTTAATAGGGATTCTCACTCGATGATCACATACCTAGCTGATTACCCATGAATCAAACCAGATATAGAAAGATGACCACCGATCCAGTTGATTCAATATGAATCCAAACTAGAACAAGATGATGACAATATCTTCACCAAGTCCACCAAGTAGTAGCACCCGACGATAGGGAATGTTTCGTAAGTATGAGTCTCTAAATAAAATTCCTTAGATGAGAGGCATGCTTGACGAGGACTCCAGATGGATGGAAAATGTTGATGTGACTTCCATAGATTAAAATGGTGTAAAAATCCTCTAAATTAGGAAAACAATACCACCATTAGGAGGGTGGGAAAATTCTATGCATTTTCCCGTTTTAGACGAAAGGCTGATTTTTCCTCTAACTCCTTCAAAAATGACGATATGTGAAATCGCCTTTAAGCCCTTAGGCTCTACACAAAACAAAATTGTTGATCAAATGGTCTCGAGCTCCCTTTTATAGCTCATTGAGATATTATGGCACGTTGGCATGAGGCATGAATGTTTTTAAATGGGTGGTGGGGCTTCAAATCTCCCCACCGACCCCATTTTACCTCCTTAAACCTTATTAAGGATTTTTATATTTTAAACGGCTCGCATTATACCACCTCACCTTTTAATGACACCTCCTACATGGCTTGGGGCTTGACCACCTACTACCTTTTATGTTCCACCCCACTTGCCACATGGGCCCTTACTTTTTATTTGGGCGGTGGCTTTAATATCCCACATCGGTGGGGTTTATAAAATTACATTGGCATTTTAAAAGGCTTGGCCACCATATGTCATACATAGCATGGGCCACGTAATATTTCTTTTTCCCCGTCATTGAATATATAAGGCACAAGTGTGAAGGGCTTAGGCGGTGGGATAAGTTAATTCGGTGGTGGTATAAACAATGTCGGTGAGTTGAGCTAGTGGCGAAGTGGAATGCCACGTGAACATCGGTGGTGGATAAGTAAAACCTAAACTTGTGGGGTTAATGAACTAGCTTGGTCCTTCAATACAATGCAAAGTGCCCACACATCCATACGTGAACTCGCCCAATATAAATAATGAACTCGCCAAGCTAGTAAGTGACCCGACCAAGTTAGCTTGGTGCAATGAAAATAGTGGTGACAAGCCAAGTGGTGGCCTCAGGACCCACCATGTGGCATAATAACAATGCATGGTAAAGACACCCCTATGTGAAAAGAGTTTTCCGAACCTAGCTGAGGGCCTCCGACCAATAAAAATGGGGTCCACCTGCTCTAATACGAGTGTTGAAGATTGGCGTCATAAAACCAAATTTTTATTTTGCTCCTTCAAGTTCACTCTGCTTCCGCCATGTGACATCGCCACATTAGTCAATTGACCATGCCAGCCCGTATGTTGACCAAACTTTGATTGACCATATCTTGAGCATACAATGTTTGTTTTCCACGTTCTGTAATCGACAGAAATCTTGTTGAATGCTTAACCACTCTCTCATGGTTTAGGGAGATTTAAGGAAATCTAAAATGTCCCAAATGTCCTCAAAATTAGAGAGGAGAGGAGATAACTACTCAAGAAGATGGTGCATTTGTTGATGAAGATCCATTTGCTTTGAAAGACTCTAGGAGAGTGCTTATGGAGAGATTTCAACCGCCTTGAACTCATTCATGAAACAACCCACTACGGGTGTAACCTTCTCCACTTGAGGTATGTGCACAAAGCTTAGAGCCTTAAGCCAATTCTTGAGCCGTCTTTTATAATCTTGAATTTTGTGAACCACGTTAGATGCTCCTTTGTAGTATTATGATAACACATATGATCTCCGGGAGATGATCCAAGGTGTCTTCATTCAAAGAGAATGGGTCCTTTGTCTCTTTCTTAACCAGATCTTCAAATGGATTCACGAGATCATCGACTCAAGTATTCTCATTTACCATAGGTACTCCAAGTTTCCACACTTCCATGTTGATATCTTCCCGCATCTTGAAGTGAGCTCATCACATGAATCCAACTCATCAAGAGCATGATTCAACATCTCATATCAAAAACCATATATTAGGACCATATTGTGACAGTTTTCAAATTCAAAGTTGAACACATTTCGATTACTAATATGGTAGAATTGATTTTTCCCATCTCAGTCACTAGTGGAAATACCTGATCCCAATGCTCATTTTCATTTTCAATATCATTTTTGGTCATGTTTACCTTTATGGTGGTGACAAGCATTCATTCAAAGAGTGAGAGAATTTTTAGAAACAAGGTCCTACCTTTCTCAAGAATTTTGCTCACCCACTTGTCATTAAGGCGTTGCCTTGGATTGTGAAGCCTCAAGGCCCCTCTTGATTTATTTTAGATAAAATTTGTTGATGGGATTTAAATTCTTTAGTCGGGAGAGATGAGATAGAATCCATATCCATGAAGGATTGAGCATACAAAGCATGAGAGTTCTTACATGATCTTATAGTTGTTGAATCTTCCCATTCTACTCCTCATTTCTTGCAAGAAGGTGAGTGAAATATTCTTTGAACATATGAGAATCTCCTTCATGCGTTGGTGGCCCCAAAGGAATGGTGGTCATTTCATTGTCGATGATGTCATCTTGCCAATGGAATCGATAACCTTCTACGAGCTATTTCCACATACTAATTTCCCGAAGCACCACTGAAAAAGTGGGAAGCAATTTTAGCTTTCTTACATTTTTTTTGTTTTCACCATCATTGAAATGGCTTGACAATATAGAACCGTTGCTTGTTAGACTATGAAAGTTTCTCCTTCGATCATCTCTTGTACCCATGGAAAGATTTCAACTATCTTAGGTTCAACTCGAGCATGATTGCAGCTTTCGACTCAGAGTGAGAGGGTACATTTTGCACTAGTTGATTTGGCATAAATGCTACGATGAGGAGATGTTTAGAGACCAATGAGGGATCAATGGATGAGAGGTATCAATTTCTCACTACTCAAAATATTCTATAGGATCTTGGATTACTCTTGCTTTTTTGTGCAACCTCATGCGCAAAGGGGGGACATCGATTCTGCCGACTTCCTTTTCGTGAGCTCTCCTGAGTGAGCAGAGCTCACAATATTCTTAGTTGCCTTTGAAGTGGAGAGATAATATGTTTTCCTTCTAAGAGTCTCGTAGACTCTATTCGATGAGTACAACCCTCTTATTCTTAAACCATTCCTTATATCTTTGGATTACTACTTCAGCTTGATTCATTTATGTCTCCCTACTCATTATTATTCCATGAGACCTGTGGGAGAGGCAATACCTTCACCGCTTGATATTCAAGATCATAAAATTTAGTCCCATCATATTATACTCCATATTTCAACCAATCGAATATAAACTTTCTTATCTCGGTCAATGGTCATTCTCATGTGATCACACTCTCTAACCTTAAAATCATTCGAAAATTTACCAAATAATCTTCAATTTGTGGAACATGGTGCAAATCGGGAAGATAGAAGGTCTCAGGGTTGCTTAGAAGGTCTTAGGGTTGCTTCAATGTCAAAAATGTGCTTTTGTATATGCATAAAGGTTTAAAGGAGAAAATTAAGCTTCCAAGTTTGAGGCATCAATGGAATTCTTACACAAGAAGATTCCAAGAAAGATAGGAAATGACACACCTTTCTTCTTGCGATTCTTGATTTTGCCATTGACATCGACGAGTTGCCTGTATAGCTCAAACATCAAAATATTATCACCGAGGTACCTTAGAATCTTACAGGGAGTGAGATCAAACCATGATACTTTGATGTATGAGAAGGTTGAGAACTGAGTGAAAAGGGACCCATATCTTTTGATCAATACCTCAACTTGAGAAGACATGACTCAGGATTATCCTCTAATAATTGTATGATGAACATGGTGAATGCATCATGCACCCTTTAAAAATGATGATTTTTTTCCTTAAGGGTCATGTTGAAGATCATCCTTTGCGAGTGAACTGTCAGAGTCATGGGAAACCTCAGGTTAGTGGGACGTGCACCTTGAGGTGACCTCCATATTTTAAATAAGTTGGCTCTTCTCTATGGTGTGGGATGAGGGTTAGATAAAAATGAAACAAAGCACAAAACTAACAGAAGTGATGTGCCAAACAAGAAGAGGTTAATCAAGAATCCAACTACCCGAAATGGGGGTAGGTGAGCAATGAAAAGGGTGGATGAAATAAACCACATTCCGTGAGATAGATTCACACGTAACATAGCTTCAAACTCATCAAGCACAACTTCAAAGATAATAATAACATTAAAAGATGCACAATTTCTATGTGAAAATAAAGGTGATCAGAGACAACAATGATATGTGAAGGATGGATGAAATGCACCAAAGGGCATATAATATTACTCAAAATTGTGCACAATATTACAATAGAAGAGAGGCAAGATTGCTATTACAAAACCCAGGAAGAAGGCTAGAGCTCTAGGCCCCTACCTTTTACAGAAGAGGGACTGAGATAGAGAAGAAAACTAACTGGCCCCTTTTTAGCATCAGACCCAGGTCAATATATATAATCACAAAGAGATAAGGGTGAAATCCCAAAATTGCTTTTTCAACCACTTGTAAGATGCAATAAATGAGTGCAATCAATGACACCTTGCTTGTAAAAGAATCCTCCTTCTGTCCCATGACCTGCAGTAGTGAAATAATGATGGTCATGCTCATTAAATGCATTCCCAACCACTTTCCAACCGTCTCTTTGAATTGGGATCATTTTCCTTGAAAATCACCATCAAAGCTTCATCAATTTATGTATTTTTGATTGATGTGTGGTTCAGTTTATTGGAGTTGGAGATTCAGTTTATTGGAGTTGGAGATGTTTCTTTTATTTTCATCCACCTATCCTCACTAGAAATAAAGAATTCACTTTTCGTGGTATAGAGGATGTCTAGAGCGTTTTGAAAAGTCCAATTTTGTGAAAATCAGAGTTCTGAGTCAAAAGTTATGCTCGTTTGAACTTTGGGGTCACACGTTTCATACGGGTTCTCACAATCTTTTAAAATATTCGAGCATTTAAAATTCTTGGTGGGTTTCATGATTAATCCTACATTGAATTGACCTACCGCCAATCTTTTACGACCTACTTTAAGTTTGGAGTCTATCTGTGCTGAGCTCCACGTGGAAGCCAAATGTAACTTTGGAGTCTCCACTTTTCTTGCACCTTTTGGAAGTGTGCCGAGTTGACACGTGGCACCTTCCGCGACTCCTTTTTCTTGTCCTGAGTTGACTCACTCCGGGCTCGATTTTTCATCATGATTTGGCTAAGTTTCTTCCCCTTATTGCTGAAAGCTTGACTCTTTTTGTCTCCGTTCAAGATTTTCAGGACTAATTTGATTAATCCAGCAGGAATCTGCTTGTTATCTAGTTTCAGAGGGCGGTGGAGGAAATTAGATAACATGTCGATTCTGAGATACTTTTCATAGGAGGGGGCCTTAGATAAATGTTCTGAGTAAGAGTTGAGCCTCTAAATGGTCTTGTACTCACAAGATCATAGACCAGATAGGATGTCATCAAGAAATTTTTTGTAGCCTATTGATGAGTGTCATTGATGCTCATTCTTTAATCATGTTATTGTGTCAATCCAGGCGATGTCCACGGTTGTTTCGCAACAAAGGAAACAATAGGAATGATTTTGTAGTACGTAATTTTAGTAACAGAAACTAAGAAATTGTTGAACTGATCATGATTACAAATAAAATGCTTAAAAGTAACATTAAAATGAAATGTAGAATGGGAAGATTACTGATCATGAAAATGTAAGTGCATCAAAGTAATGGAATAAATGTTGGAATAGTAAATGCATTCACAAAGACTAAAAAGAAATAAACATAAAACTCCCTTTTTGTTGGTTAGGAGTGGCCCTTGCTCCTTCCCTTTGATCAGGTTTAACACTTGAATTTAAGAAACAAAAGTTCCCCTGAATCTGCTATCTTTATTAAATAAAAAAATTTGTATTACAGTGAATTAAAACAATTAAAAATTGAACCACTAAATCTGATTACATGATCTCTTTTATACAAGAGATGTTCTAGTTCTGTTAGGAGAGAACTAGTTATTCTAATGACTAAGTCTATTTAACTAAATGCTAATTGAAGTGACAACTTCCTATTCAGGAGATACATTAATAAAAGGGGTAGTCCTAAAAGTGTTCAAATTGGAATCATTTGTGCAAACTGAAGAGGAAATCCGTGATTGGCTCCTTTGAAGGAATCAATCATTGCTAGAAGATTTTTCATCTCACAACTGATTGAAAGAATTTTTGTGATAACAAGGCTCAGTTTGAGATACTTCATCCTCAAAATTTGGGTGGAATGTTTTCTAAGTTAATGACACCACTTATGTATAAGATATGGTGCGACCAACTATGATTCTAATCATTTGAATGATCTGCACATATGTGTGAATTTTCCTGCTTTGTAGAATCAGGGCCGATGACCTAGATGGTTTGGATGTGGTACTCTGAGTTCCCTATTAACACGGAGGTGAGTCATGCACCAAGGCAATTCCTAAGCTAATAGGTTAATTAGAGTCCTATGTCGGTGCATGAATTAAGTCTTGCACTTCCTGTTATAACTTAACCCATACTTCATTTTTATTGGTTAGGAGTGGTCCTTGCTCCTTCCATTTGATCAGGTTTAACACTTGAATTTAAGAAACAAAATTTCCCCAGAATCACTATCTTTATTAAATAAAAAAATTTGTATTACATTGAATTAAAACAATTAAAAATAGAACCACTAAATCGATTACATGATCTCTTTTATACAAGAGATGTTCTAGTTATGTTAGGAGAGAACTAGTTATTCTAATGACTAAGTCTATTTAACTAAATGCTAATCTAAGTGACAACTTCCTATTCAGAGAGATACATTAATAAAAGGGGTAGTCCTAAAAGTGTTCAAATTGGAATCATTTCAGGCAAACCGAAGAGGAAATCCGTGATTGGCTCCTTTTTTGAAGGAATCAATCATTGCTTAGAAGATTTTTCATCTCACAACCGATTGAAAGAATTTTTGTGATAACAAGGCTCATTTGATATACTTCATACTCAAAATTTGGGTCGAATGTTTTCTAAGTTAATGACACCACTTATGTATAAGATATGGTGCAACCAAATATGATTCTAATCATTTGAATGATCTCGCACATATGTGTGAATTTTCCCGCTGTAGAATCGGGCCGATGACCTAGATGGTTTGGATGTGGTACTCGAGTTCCCTATTAACACGGAGGTGAGTCATGCACCAAGGCAATTCTGTGCTAATAGGTTAATTAGAGTCCTATGTCGCGTCATGAATTAAGTCTTGCGCTTCTTGTTATAACTTAACCCATACTTCATTTTTATTGGTTAGGAGTGGTCCTTGCTCCTTCCATTTGATCAGTTTAACACTTGAATTTAAGAAACAAAATTTCCCCGAATCTGCTTATCTTTATTAAATAAAAAAATTTGTATTACAAAGAATTAAAACAATTAAAAATAGAACCACTAAATCGATTACATGATCTCTTTTATACAAGAGATGTTCTAGTTCTGTTAGGAGAGAGAACTAGTTATTCTAATGACTAAGTCTATTTAACTAAATGCTAACTGAAGTGACAACTTCCTATTCGGGAGATACATTAATGAAAGGGGTAGTCCTAAAAGTGTTCAAATTGGAATCATTCGTGACAAATCAAGAGGAAATCCGTGATTGGCTCCTTTGAAGGAGTCAATCATTATTGAGAAGATTTTCATCTCATAACTGATTGAGAGAATTTTGGTGATAACAAGGCTCAGTTTGGGATACTTCATCCTCAAAATTTGGGTGGAATGTTTTCTGAGTTAATGACACCACTTATGTATAAGATATGGTGCGACCAACTATGATTCTAATCATTTGAATGATCTGCACATATGTGTGAATTTTCCTGCTTTGTAGAATCAGGGCCGATGACCTAGATGGTTTGGATGTGGTACTCTGAGTTCCCTATTAACACGGAGGTGAGTCATGCACCAAGGCAATTCCCCGTGCTAATAGGTTAATTAGAGTCCTATGTCAATGCATGAATTAAGTCTTGCGCTTCTTGTTATAACTTAACCCATACTTCATTTTTATTGGTTAGGAGTGGTCCTTGCTCCTTCCATTTGATCAGGTTTAACACTTGAATTTAAGAAACAAAATTTCCCAGAATCGCTATCTTTATTAAATAAAAAAATTTGTATTACATGGTGAATTAAAACAACTAAAAATTGAACCACTAAATCGATTACATGATCTCTTTTATACAAGAGATATTCTAGTTATGTTAGGAGAGAACTAGTTATTCTAATGACTAAGTCTATTTAACTAAATGCTAACTGAAGTGACAACTTCCTATTTAGGAGATACATTAATGAAAGGGGTAGTCCTAAAAGTTTTCAAATGGGAATCATTTGTCAGGCAAACCGAAGAGGAAATCCGTGATTGGCTCCTTTGAAGGAATCAATCATTCTTTAGAAGATTTTTCATCTCACAACCGATTGAAAGAATTTTTGTGATAACAAGGCTCGGTTTGAGATACTTCATACTCAAAATTTGGGTCGAATGTTTTCTAAGTTAATGACACCACTTATGTATAAGATATGGTGCGACTCAAACTATGATTCTAATCATTTGAATGATCTCGCACATATGTGTGAATTTTCCCGCTTGTAGAATCGGGGCCGATGACCTAGATGGTTTGGATGTGGTACTCTGAGTTCCCTATTAACACGGAGGTGAGTCATGCACCAAGGCAATTCCTGTGCCAATAGGTTAATTAGAGTCCTATGTCAGTGCATGAATTAAGTCTTGCGCTTCTTGTTATAACTTAACCCATACTCTTTAAAAGTGTAATTAATGTTTCACAAACAAAACCATTTAAGCCATTTCTGAAGAATAATTAACAAGATAAAAATACCAAACATATGCACAATATTTCCTTCATAATCATAGTAAAGTATTAAATATAGGAAGTTAATATTGTTCATCGTGGCAACATGACATCAAAATGATATACAACTAACATGGCTTAATTATCACAAAAATGGGGTTCATCACCTATAACTGAAATAATTGTTGATGAATGTTATCAATTATTATTTTTCCCCAATAAATGTGCCATCCAATCTTGAAAACCTTTCATGGCCTCTTCTCTGTTTAACCCTACTCGATAGGATGATTACATCGAAAAATCCTTCATGAAACTTACTTCGGATAAAGCTTTCAATACACGAGATGGATTCCTCCTTGCTTCATCCATGATCCCAATACAAGAACTTGGAGATAGGAATCAAATTTTTACCATTCGCCGATGCAAACTCCTTCGTGATGATGACCATGTTGTTACACCAGATTTGCATATACACCGTGAAATTCCCTTTGGAGTGAGCATTGCAAGTATTGAGTTGTCGTCTGCTCTTATGATTCTTGATTTTGGATCATAGTGCTGAGAACATGCTAACACCAATTATGTACTCAATAGACATAAATGACCTCCTGTAGCATATAGTCCACTTGTGAAAACCTTATCTTCCACCTGGTTCCCTTTAGCCTATTAACATCCTGATTCTTCAAAGCTTCTACATCCATATGAGCAACATCGTTATTACTAGCACTTGGATAGTATGCTACCAAGGTTGAAATAGGCTCTAGAAAAAAAAAACTTAAACTTAATATTTGTAAAAATAAACAAGATGGGAGAAATGATGATAATAACAACTTTTTGTACTTGAATCCAAAACTTTCTATTTTTAGCAGGTAGGGTTCGTGAGCTACTATTTTGGGAAAATGTGTTTTTGCTCAAATTCAGTTTTTAAGTCCCTAACATGTTGAGAGTGCCTCCATTGATGTTTCTTTATTGATTTATTGATTTTTTCTATTTTTAGTAAGTTTTTTGTTACTTTTTTGGGAAGATTGTTTTTGCTCAAATTGTCTGTTTTTCCTAATTTTTCATCTTCATTGTCTTTCAAATTTCTTTGATCGGTGAGACCTCTGTTTTGGAGGGTTACTATTTTTAGTAAGTGGCAGCACTAGATACTTACTATTTTTGGAATTGAACTTACTAGTGTGCGTTTGTAATGAAAATTCCCTCATCGTATTCGACTCGTCTTCGAGATCACGTGCTCCAAATTTCACAATGATTCATCTGCCAAAACTCTTGCAAATTGAAAAAACATCTTCTAGGGCAAAAGTTTTAGGTTTTCTACTATTAAAAAACTAGGGAATCACCAAAATTGTAATGAAAGTCTTCTTGAAGGCGTCCAAATGAATATTTCTGTGAAAATTTCATTGGAATCTATTTTGAGACTTGGAATTTATGAATTTTTATTTGTTTTCACATTCATAGCTACCCTAGAAATATTTTGACAGATACCTAATGTTTTTACAGGTATTTAGAGGTTTATGACATCAAAAATGGCATAAAGGGTTGAATTGTGTCAAGGAATGGATTTAAAAGAAGTTCCTTTGTGTTTTTAGTCACCCAACATCTATTTTTATGTTCATGTGTGAGAAAGCAACAATGCTTTAAAACAAGGGTTTTGATGGCTATGGTAGGGGGAACATTTTTGTTTCCCCTTGGGAATGGGGATAAGGGGGATAGAAAATGTTCCCTCACCAGATGAGGACAAGTGACGCCTTCATATGCAAGGATGGAGATATGGAGGAAAGTGTTCCTTAGCTCGTGGGAGTCATCATCGGTCACATGGAGAATCTAGAGAGAGGCTAGTTAGGGGTATAATTTTGTGTCATCTTTGTCTCCCTGGAAATGGGGAAAAGGGGGATAGAAAAATTTTCCCTCACCAAATGAGGACAAGTGGAACCATGTGATGCGATGAGGGGGAGATGGAGAAAGGATTGTTTTAGCATTGAGTAGTTCAAAGTTGATCGCACGAAAACCAAAGAAGGTCCTGAGAGGGGCACATTTTTGTGTCCCCTTTATCCCATTGGTAATTAGGACAATAGGGACAAGAAAATGCACCATCACCAAATGCTGCAACGTTTCGCTCATAGGATGTGAGATGGGGAAGGTGACTTAAGCTAGATAAGTCCTTCGTAGAGTCTTTGAGTGGGTCATATGAAGGACCGGATGAAAGGCCTAAGGTGGGGCACATTTTTGTGTCCCCTTGGGAATGAGGATAAGAGGGACACAAAAGTGCGCCCATTATTGATAAAATTTAGTATACCCCTTTTTGTAAGAATCATTTAAAACTTCCCTATCTTCATTACACAATATTCGGCCTGCATGTATTTATGATAAGTTAAAGTGGGGAACTTGACATTTTTAATTTATTATTTAATCTATATAACATTAAGTGGTTTCTTGGCATTCTTATAATATGTTGATGATTATTGACTTATATACTATATATGGTATCTTGTTTGTTAACTTGGTTGCATTGTATTCGATATGGAAATCAAGCTTCGTTTCACGATATCATTCTTTAGTTTCAAGGATTGCATAATGATATATCTCTTCTTTCCATTCTAGAAATGAATTTTCTCAAGTGACATGTTGAAGATGTTGGTGAGTTTTGAAATGGTCATTGCCTTGTTTGATTTCATTTTTGGACTACCGCTTTGCACATTTCATTGCTCGGCATTTGGTCTCGATCCTTTTAATAAGTTTGTTGATACATTATGTGATCTTGTTCATATCACCCGTCACCGCATTTAACATGAGGGTTTATGTATACATGAGGTGGACATTTGTTGTTTCCCTATGGTGATGGTGGTTATTTCACATTGCATTTGTTTTGAATGTTAATTGATATATGGTATGTTAAGTGGTTAGAAGGTGATAATATGAATGGTCACCTTGTTGACCGAGCTTTTCACCTTCATTTTGGACCATAAGATATGTTGATTTTCAAAGGATTTTGGACATTATTTATTGGTGATCATTTCACTAGTAGTTATGTTTTGGTTTAACTCATATTAATGGAAATGAATGTGTACGTGCTACATTAATTCCACCTCATAAATGGTTTTGAGCTTTGAAAAATTTCAAAGCTTGGGTTTCTTTTGTGGTTTCGTTGTTTGCATGCTTTGGTTTAGGAGCTCTTTGAGCTACTTGGCTGTGGTGTTGTGTGTTTGGGTCCTCCATTTCAAGTAAATATGTGGTAAGATTATATAGGTATGTAGTTTTTAGATAAAGTAAGAGGAAGTTACCCAAATTAGAGTCATTTTCATGCACATATGTAGTATTTTGGGTCTCAGTGAGTTCATAGTTTTGATAAAAACTAGTACTATGTGGTTATTGGAGTGTCATGCTCACTTTTATATCTATTTGTATCTCTCTCGGCTAGAGCCTCATTGAATCGCGCAGTAAAGTGGTGTGTTGTTCAATTGGCCAGTGCTCTAAGACCTGTCCCTATGGCACCCTAGATGACTAGCCCTGCTCTAGGACTCTAGCTCTAGGAATCTATGCGCAGCACCCGTCCTGCACCTCGTGGTCTCGCTCCCTATACACGGGGTGCCCTACCCATCATGAGGTAATCCATCAAATGGATCCTCTAGATCATGCCCTGCTACACCCTCTCTCGCTCTCACGCACCATGCCAAATCCCTATAGGCCGAGCGCCCTGCTTTGCTGTGCCTCCTCCGAGATAGTAAGATGTCGGGGTAACACAATGGCATACCAAGTCCAATAATCCGCTATAGTACCTGGGTCCCTGACTTGTCGTGTTGGGTCCCATGCCTGTGGGACCACCTGTAAGAAACTCACCTTGGCTCGGGCCACGGTATGATGCGATGCCCCATAGTATGCCTATCGAGTCTCGGTGGGAATACCATATGTCGGGTTGTGGAACCCTCAGACTTATACCAAGTTTCATTGACTCACAACTCTGTACAACTCTATGATGTAGCTGTGACTCCCAAGGATAAAGTGCTCTACTGAGCACACATTGAGCTCCATGACATCCTCTGGCCACTGAATGTGCTTGTAGGGTCTCCATATAATGTCTATCTCCGGCAACTCATCGAACTCCCACCGGTATCTATATAGGCTGCCTAGGTGGCCTCGAACATCACCATTTACTGATACCCATGTCATGAAAGATGTCTCCTCTGGGTCTCAAATGTGCAAAGTGCCCATAGGGCATCCGATAACAATGTGGTCCCATGACCAAATCTATAGCAATGAGGCTGGCCCCATGGTCTTTTGACCGTGGTAAGTGATCAAATGTAAATCCTAGTACAAGTGCGCTAGTATGCACTGCCCCCAGCAATAATGCTCTCCACTGAAAATGCCATGAACTAATGGTAGTAACCCTCTTGGGAAAGATGTCCCCATCTTATCAGTGAGAAAAACCCACTGATAAGTGACATGATGTATAGGGCCCCCGATGCAATGTGTCGAGTAAAAATACACTCATGTAAAGCAATAGTCATATCGTCATGTGGTATGTCATCTCTGTCGAAAAGGTCGCTACAAGATACTCTAATCTTCCCTATAACAGGTGTACTCAATCAAAGTACCCATGATTGGCACGCGAAGAATCTACCATACATCCTCTAGGGTCACAGTCATCTCCCTAGTAGGAAGTTTGAAACACTGGCTCTCACTATGCCACCGCTCGGCCAGTGCAGTAAGTAAACCATGGTCCAAAGTGATGGATGACATCCGAGACATGGGGCCTAGCCCCACTACCTCAAGAAGTATGGCCATAACACACCGGTCTTGCCGACGCATGCTCCCCTCTAACTCAACAATCCGGGAATGACGCTCCCGCGTCTGTAACACTGGTAATCGTCTCTACAAAATATCAATCCACTCGTTAGTTACTAACATTTATTCTAAAATCTATCTATCATTTTAGGGTTAACCTAAAAATCCTAAATTTTCTTCTAAGTGTCATCTTTTTGGCATTTTTTCTACCTATCCTCCACCGGCTAGAAACCCGTGCACCCTTTCAGGGCGTGTGCACTTTCCTTTTGCACGTTGCGCATGCGCACAATGGTCTTTAGGCACTTGCGCCCATCATTCATGTGCCTACGCACCCTTTTGGGTGTGTACGCCACTCATTCGACACTTACACCATCATTTATTTCCCTGTACTTGTGCGCGTTTATTTCCCCTCGGTGTGTGTGTGCTCCCCCTTTGGTGTGTGCGCTCCTTTCTCAGTGCATGCACATGCACGCACATTGTGGCATGTGCATGTGTGCGTGGGTGTGTGGAGTGTGTGCATGGGCTTGCGCGCATATGCAAAGAGACCCCGTGTCCCCAAAGAGACACTGCGCGCCCGACTTGACACTGCGCTTGTACGCACGCACGCCCGATGTGACTCCCTAACCCTAATTACTCATTTTAGGGCATTAATGACAAAATTTGACAAGTGAGGTTTGAATACTCACAAAGGCACCATCGTTGGCATGCCGTTGTTATCCTCGGAATGCATATGCTAGTCTCAATCGGTCCCTGCAATCACCATCACTCGCTATCATTGTCAAAGTCTCACAGTAAAATATCAATAGTGGTCGGTAAAAGTGAATTGGTCACGGTGATTTACCCCCCAGGTGGGGTATATCAACTTTTTTTCACCACTTTGTGAAGGCATGAAGGCTCGTTTTGACCGCCGTTTTCTCCTCTATTCACTGTGGAATAATTATTTTTATTAAATAATTATTTTTCTCTTATTTTTCACCGTATTGGGGCATTTTTTGCTGTCCAATACCCCTTTCTTCCCCCTAGGGAAATTTTATTGCTCCTAGGCAATTTTTCTTCTTATTCACACTCTCGTAAATAATTATTTTTCAAAAATAATTATTTTATTAATTTTTCCACTACACAAGGACATTATTTGTCGCTTGTTTCTTCTTTCTTCCACCTAGGGCACTTTACTGTATGCCTAGGCCCTTCATTCTATTTCTTCTATTTTCTTCTATTATTCATCGCATTTTGGAAAATAGAAAATAAAAACAATATATATATCTCACGTCAAAATTCAAAAAGGGCAAATTTTTTTCACAAAATCCTAAAAAGTAAAAAACCTACAAAAATGACAACTTGCTTATTAAAGCTGAAACTTGTGTGTTGCGCATGGTATTTTTTCCATATCCTACTAGTTTGTTTCACATCTTCCCCAATTAATACGACTTGTGGATCACCAGATTCATAACCATTCACAAAGCTAGCTGCGTGCTTCGTCTATACTCTGGGGCACGTTTGTTGCACGGTGTTGTTTTGTTGCACACAACACTTTTACTTGGACCCAGTGTTAATTATCATTTTACCTTGCATTTATCCTTTCTCGGGGCATCATTTTTAACCCTTGTCATCAATCACGATGATATGGATCTCTTCACTTGATAACAAAACATTTGTACAACCTGTCTTAACCTTGCCGTTGTTGGGTTCGATATGTGTGTTCGTACTTGTTTTCCCATTAAGTGAGCTTGTTTCCTTCTCGTATTGCATTACATTATTGTATGTTGCATGGAGTTGGTATTTTTAGCAATGGAAAATTGTTTGTGGTATGGATTTTCATGTCATTCTACCTTTGTCATATGCTTATATTTTTCATAAGGACCGATGATGTAGCTCTTGTGGCAATATGATGACATCGAAATTGTTCCAATAAATAGTGGCTAGAGGATAAGATCTTCCCTCCACTCCTCTATATTTCTTCTAGATCACTTTTCTCTCACCCCTAATCTTCCATCTTACCGGGACATCCTACCCCTTCCCATTCTTCTATATATTTCTCACCTTTATCGATCGTCGATCGTCTTCCTTCATCACCCCATCGACACTCGAGGGGGCATCTCTCCCTCCTACTAATTTTTCTTCTATCCTTTCAAAATTCCATCCATCTACTATCTTTGAAGTGGCATCACTTACACCACCCCAAAGAGGGGCAAATGTAGACACCCATAATTATGCTTGAGCAATTTAAATACTTAAATTGTGCTAATTATCCCCCTTCTTGCAAATTGGTGACATATCGTCAATAACACTCATTTTCCCTCATATTGTCATTAATTAATTACACTAGGCTAATTAATTAAGTCACCTATCCAACAAATACCCTAATTAACAACCTCCTGTTAATAAATCACCCCTTTATCCTGACTAATTAATCATTTTAATTAATTAGCCTTCCCTTTTGTTTAGCCAATAAATATATATTTAATTGATTTAATCCCCTTCTAATAGCCTAAATCGTACTAATATTCCTCTAATTAGCTTCTATAAGCTTACATCTACCTATTATGTAATCACCTTTGATTAATTAAAGCACCCCTCCAACTCCCAATACTTGCTAAGTATAAATTAAACCCTTCTAAAGTAAGGTTACCTTTTATAAAGCAACCTTATCCATTCCTAATATTGTTTTACCTTTATCCCACATGGAAAGGGAAAAAGTGTTTCCTTTATCCATTGGGCTATAAGGAGCCCTCCTTCTACCTTTATACCTACACCTAAACTTCTTGAGAAGACAAAAGCAAAGCATATAGCAAAATAGACTAAAAGATTTCTTTTGTTTCCTTGAGAATTCACCATTTTGGAAGAGCTAATCCTCCTATTCTTGCATTCTTTAAGGATCAAACAAGTAATTTTTGATTTTCCATTGGAGCTACATAGGTCCATTCATTTTTGTTGGTAATCTAGAGAGTAGAGATTTTGAATAGCATGCTAGTTTTGATCTTATGTTTCAAAGTTATGATGTTTAGTATAGATCTTGTTTAGCTCTTTATCTTGATGGTGCTTAGGCTTTGTCTTAGCTAGGTTATAGAACTATTTAGGTGGTAGTTCTTATTTCATCTAATTTAGCTTAAGCAAAGTATACATGCACACATTTGGCACACCCGGTGGGACCTAGTCCCTTGGCATTTTAGTTTAAATTTCATTGTTTTGGCTAACTTTTGATATGCACATGTAGTAATTAATGTCCATTTTCTTGGATTTTTTTGCTAATTTTATATGTGTAAGTTCTTGTTCATAGCCATAATTTTAATGGGTTGTTGCCATTTTAAAACTAACTTGCTAAAATTTGAAGTATTGTGAGCTTTCTTGTGTTTTTTGTCGTATTTTTGTTGCAGGGGTGGCGTAGGCACATTTTTGGTGGCGTAGGCACATTTTTTTGTGGTATAGGCACCTCTCGGGTGGTGTAGGCATACCACAAACCCGACTCTGTCTATCAACCCCGACACATACGCACTAATCCAGTGCACACATACCCTAACTAGCACGCAAATGCACTAACTCGGGCACAGACACCATTTCGTATTGTACCTTCACTGCAACTCAAAACCTGTCAGATCGGTGTGTACACCCTAACCCGAGCACACACGCTATTTTGGTGGTGTAGACACATTTCTGGTGGTGCAAGCGTTTTGTCGCCAGAATCCAAAGTTGTTTTACAAAGCGGTAGCACACACATTTTTCTAGTAGCGCACATGTTTCTCTGGTAGCAAGCATTCTATGTGAATTTAAGCATGTTTTTAAACGAAGGTAGTGCATACGTTCTTTTGGTGGCGCACACGACTCTTGGGTGGCATGCACAGTACATGGTAAGCCAGAAACACACAGAGTAGCGCACACATCTTTTTGGTGGTGCACATGCCTCTCGGGTGGCGTAGGTGCACTGTAAATTAAAAAACACAGAGTGGCATATCCGCCTAACTCGCGCGCAGACGCCAAAATAGGGTGTAGGTGTCTTTTTGTTTTCTTGAGGTTAATGTGTTGAGGTGCTAACATTCTTGCAGGTTTTATCTAATTAAATACTCATCTTTGCAGGGTGTTTTTACATGCTTTTACTTGATTAGATAAACTTTGCATGTTTACTTATAGGAATAAGATCACGTATGCTCTTCCCTTGTGTCCCTTGGGGAGATCTTGGGAATAAAAATGATTCTTAGGTCCTTTTGATGCTTTGAGGTTGTTAGGAATATTTGAATTGGTTAACTTGGTGTGTTTGAATTAAAGTGTTTTTCCATTTGATATCTTTTTAGATTTTGGAAACATCACGTATGCTCTTCTCTTGCATCCTTGACAACTGAGAATCAGAAATGATGTTTACTCTTTTGATGGAAAACTACTAAAAATCGTCACACAGGACCAAAACACCACGTTTGTTAAAGAAAGGAGGAATCAAATGAAGTCAAAACTACTAATACAGCTTTTATATAGGTTGTCAAAAGGTGTTCGAGTAAAACACACCTAATTAAACAAGATAAAAAGAACAACATATTAAAAACACCGTATTATAGGTTTTGAAAAGGGTACATCCTCTCTCTCGCTCAATCGGAACATAACCCCTTTGGCATAACGCCTTAAGCTACAACAATGGGGTGGTTCTAGAACCCCAAAGTAGTCCATGCAAGAGGGAACCTTGTGGATGAAACGGGAAGTGCTCCGCACTACCTACTTGACTAGTGATTTCTTTATGAGATAGCATTAGTGGTTGTCCCTATATGGTAAGCCCAAGGATAGTATATGTAGATGCACTAGTTACCTCATCGTTTCTTGAAGGGGGTAAAGTAAAGCCGAGATACTGCCAAACTAGTCAGTGCAACTTTTGGGTAAATCACGCTTCGCTTAAGACAACTTTATAACACCTAGGACGAGTGAACCACCTAGGAAGATATTCTTTGGCCAGGAGCCCACTTTGACCATTCTAAAATAGTGTTCAGTTGTGAACCATCTTTTCATCACAAAACGTGTGACGCATTACTTTCACCTAGTTTTTCACTTGCCTTAAGGCAAGGTGAAACTCTGCTGAAGTAAAGCCAACATTTTTCGTCCCCATTTTGATCTACTTCCTTCACATTCTTTTGACACTTTGTTGATCAAAAGAAGGGTGACTACCTCTGTGTTACCAACCGATTTTTCTGCCACTTTTTTGTCCGTTTACGCCCTTCCATGTTTACGGCTAGGTAAGTTAAACGTCTAAAGTGTGTGGAGGCATATTCATATCATTGGTGGCCTTTGTGATCTTGATACCCATGTCAAGATCATCATTATAGTTAGGCGTGGTTCATCATCTTGGACTTCCTTAGAAAGGTTACCTTGTTTGTATCGTATCACTACAATTTTGGTATTTACATCTTGTTTCTTGTAAACTTGACCTAAATATCTATATTGTAAGGTTACGTTGCACACATTTTAACTATTCCTAGCTATACTTTGAGATTTTAGTTTGATTCTATTATTACCTTGATTTTGAAGAGTGCTAAGTGTTACCACTTGTGCGTGTTATATCAATAGCATCTTGATATCAATACCTTACTTTCTTGCAAAGTTTGGTTAACATATCTTGGTGATATTGTTGTGTCACTCACAAATTGTAACTTACGCTTTTGGGATATAGGTCTTAATCGAATTTGAGCTCGCTTCTAGTATATCTTGTGGGAGGTCACATTAACTTTTTGTATTTACTTACATCTTGTTCATTCTCTTGAACTTGGCATAAGTGAGAACATCTTGTTAATTATCTTGCAACACTAAACTGATTTTTGAGACGTAGTCTAGGAAGTACTTCATTTGATAGGCTTAGATACCAAATATTTGTGTCACTGGTGATTTATCACTCTATCACATTGGTATTCTCACATTGTTATTCATTCATATTCTTGGCATTCATCTTGCATTTCACTTAGGTGTGGTCACAAAGTTTTGAACACATTTACAACTTACCTTAGTGAAACTATCAAAAATCATGGCTCCCAAAACACGATTAGGACTCAAGAAACAAACATACGAGGAAAAACAAGTGCAAGCTTGGGAAGCCTCAAACAGATAAGGGTCAAACCCTTTCATTGGACATGATCTAGGGCCTTTGTTTTCTACGGAAAAAGAGATAGAAGATATGGTCAATCATAGTGGTGATGAATTGGAATCCCCACACGCAAAATTTGAATTTGACCCTACTTTATTAGACGAGTTTCTTTTCAGAAATAAGGATAGAGTGCTAGCATGGGTCATAGAATAAGGGGCCAAAATGCCCACTGAAAATGAAACAATTCCACCTGCGAATAATGCTAACGAGGAAGAAT
This sequence comes from Taxus wallichiana var. yunnanensis, assembly GCA_018340775.1. Taxonomy (NCBI): domain Eukaryota; kingdom Viridiplantae; phylum Streptophyta; class Pinopsida; order Cupressales; family Taxaceae; genus Taxus; species Taxus wallichiana. The sequence continues at coordinate 484,764,630 of CM031238.1, forward strand.
GACCCCTTATCAACATGGAGGATATTTTGATGCACGAACATGCTTCTACCTCCAACGCATGAAATAATAAGATAGTGGGACATAGAATACCCTTTTTCAAAGTGCCACATAAAAACATGATGGGACGTGAGAATGGTGAAGAACCTCCAAAATATAAGGAAGAAGAGGAACCCTTAGAAGAAGAAACCACCATTCAACAATATATTAGTAACCTAAGTTGACAACTAGCTTTGCTAACCTCTCATGTATAAAAGGAAGTAAGAAAAAATGTTTAAAAGTCAAGGAATATGGTTAAGATTAGTGAACTCCATAGAGAAAATCAAGGAGAAGATGATACGGGGTATCATCGAGTATATATCCCCGCTTCTCCCACTAGAGAACAATTTCTTGCACAAGAGGTATAGTCTATGAAAGAAACACTGCAAACATTCAAGAGATCAATATAGGGAGCATTATAAAGTATCAATATGAAGAATTATGTCCCTATCCTTTTGATAAGACTATGACCCTTCAACCTTTTCCTAAGAAATTTGACATGCCAAAATTTGAAAAATATAAAGGGAAAGGAGATCCACGGGATCATGTCAAAGATTTCTATATGGCATGTCAAGAGGTGTCCTATAGTGACAATTATCTCATAAGACTTTTTCCCAAGAGTCTAAGAGGTCAAGCCTTAGAGTGGTTTACATGTTTACCCCAGGGATCAATTTTCACTTGGCCAGAATTGGCAGAAAGGTTTGTGCATCACTTCTCATACAATATAGAGAGTGATTTCACCATGGTAGATTTATGTGGTGCCAAACAATGCCATAATGAGACTTTCACCAACTTCCTCCAATGGTGAAGAGGGATATCCAGACGCTTCCCTTGCGCTTTCTCTGAAAAATAGCTGGTTAGTATTTTTGTACCCAACCTAAATCCGAACATAGCCTTCCACCTCCAAATGCATTGTGTTCACACTTTTGAGTAGGTCATCGAAAAAGGGGTTCAATTAGAGAAATCTCTCATTACAAAAGGAACTCTCAAGTCCCAATCTAGAGACAATGAAAATGTGAAACCCATAGAGTATCCGAATGTTTTTAACAAAAATAAAAACATGGTAGGAGATGGGATCACCGATTTCAAACATGTATAAATGGTCCAAACCGGTCAACCTTTAAACCGACCAAAGGACCAATTCAACCACCACCAAAATGAAGAATGCCCACCTCTCTTAATGAACCTTTTTCAGTTATACTAAAACAATTGGATGTGGCTCACATGGTGACATATCCTATGACACAACCATTTAATGAAAATTCTCCAAAACCTTCATGGTACAAGGAGCATGAATATTGTGAAATGCATTGTGTCAAAGGACATAAGATAGAAAAATGTCTGTGACTTCATCATTATATCCAAGACCTCATCGACAATGGGGAAATAGAGGTGGACAACCTAGGGAAAACCTAGACACCCAATGAAAAAATGGGGATATATAAAGAGCCATTCCCTAATCATGATAAATCAGAAAAGTCAAAGCCGGATCGGGGAGAGTCATCCCAAGGTTATAAAGCAACGAATTACTTATACACCAAAAAAGACAACAATCATTATGATTCACTTATTGGATGTATTCACTCTCCTACTGACCATATTAATGCCATCCGAATCAAGGGAAAGGATTACACCAGTGGTAACAAGGCGTGCCCACCTCGTGATTCTCGGAACCTTCTCCATCAACCCCACAAACTGGTAAATACAACCTCTTAGAGCAACTTGAGAAGATGTCTACTAAGATTTCGATCTTAGATCTTCTTAAGATATCCAATGTACACAAAGACATTCTATACCAAACTCTTCAGGGGTCGGGAGTGCCATTAGAGGTAGATCCTACACATCTTCAAGCTACAGTAGCAAACATCATACCAAATGAACACATTACCTTCAATCATAGGGAGATCCCTACTAAAAATCTAACACATAATCTTCCTTTGTATATTGAGGTAGATGTTACCCATAGGAAGATCAAACGAGTGCTTGTGGACAATGGATTAGGGTTGAACATATGCACGCTAAATTTGGTTAAACAATTGGGACATACTGAGACAGATCTTGAGTTAAATATCATCACTATCACTCGCTTACGACAACGCGGAAAGGGAATCAACATGAACAATCACGTTGCCCATGGAGGTGGGTCCCACTTGCCATCAAACAAAGTTTCATGTCTTAGACTTGGAACTTCCGTATAACATGCTTCTAGGCCGCCCATGGATTCATGCCATGTAGGCCATACCATCGACGTTCCATCAGTGTATTAAATTGAAGCATGAGGGACACACCATTACAATACAAGGAGATTTAGAGCCCTTTGCTCACTACAAAGCTCTCAATAGTTTTGCACATAAGGGCACATATGCATGTCCCTTTGTTGATATAGTTGTCCCTCTCCAATCTAAGGCCATGGAATCTCGAGATAGATTCGATTCTCTTAGTTCTTGTGCCCATGGTGTGTCTACATCAACCTCTCCTTTTGATTCATGGGAGATGAAAATCCTTGAATATGGCTCATGGAGAATATAATGTGCAACAATCCCTCTTGGTTTTAGACCTCTCATTGTCACCCAAGACTAGAGGTTAACCCAACTATTGCTTTAGAAGACCTAGAAATGAACACACTATTGGGTCATTCTTACCTGGAGGCTTGTTGGCTAAAGAAAAATTGTTAGATCCACCTACAACTTGGGTCCCAAAGGATACTCAGCCAACCTATTATCAAACCCTTGAATACGAGAAATCTAGTAAAATGATGTACTCCATGGGCTACAAGGGCCTAGGATGTGGAAGAAACGAACAAGGACAAAGAGAACCAATGCCTCTTCTAATTTTTAAAATAGAAAGATACGACATTGGAATTCGACCTTATGGAGCACACCCCAATGATCAAGACGCCACTTGTTCTAAACGTGAGGATAGATCTGACTATCTAGATAGTGATATAGATTCCCATTGTAGCCAATATGAGGATCTTGCCTCCAAAACCTATTCATGAACAACGTTGTCCTAACCATAACCCCTACAGAACCTACCCTTGACCTTGTTTACCCTTCCCTTGTTGAATGGGACCAACAACATCACATGTCACTAGATCTATTCGAGAATGATGAAGCTATCACAAAGTTCATGGGCATAAGGGATACAATTCCCATTGGAGACCACAAAAGGGCTTCTATATTGACTTGGATACCTGTGCTTACTTTGCGAGGAGGCTGAGCTTCGTGGTCAGCAAAACTTAAGAAAAAGTGAGGGCAAAAGTTCCAACATAAAGCCTCGGCAAAAATCAAAGTCCAAGTCGCATAGTGAAAACCTCTTTGAGGCACTAGCCAAAAACAGGTGCAAAAATCAAGGGACAATAAAATTGACCACACCAAGAATGAAAATCTCGTGGAGACATCCTTGGTTGAAGATCTCAACCTTCCTCCCGATCCTATGTGTATGGAGGACTTGTCAAAATTATTAGTATAGGAGACTATTGACGTGAATATTGGTACAGAAGAGGACCTAAAATAGTCAAATTGGGAGCATCACTTTGGCATGGCTACATAAAATGTTCACTATGCTGCTACGAGAGTTTATAGACATGTTCGCATGGTCCTACAAAGACATGCCAGGATTAGATCCAACTTTAGTCATACACAACCTAGTTGTGCATGTAGATGCTAAGCCTATCAAGTAGAAGCTTAGAAAGATGCACCCAAGGGTGGCCCTACTAGTTAAAGAAGAATTAGAAAGATTGCTTGTGGCAGGATTCATTCGTCCTATTGATTACTCTGAATGGATATCTAACATTGTACCTGTACGTACCCAAAATTATAAGGTATTATACTGCCGGAACAACGTAACAGGTGCCCCAATGATGATACAGGTCTCCTCGCAAGGTGTTCGGGATCCAGAAAAGCTCTCCAAGTGTGCGTTAACATCCTGCATGCCACGCTTAGCCCCCGCGTGCTTTGTTTTTCCATTTTCCCCTCTTTTTTTGGCCTTTTGCTCTTCGATGGACGAAATTGCCTGCCTCGCTCAGGCGGCGGTCCTTTACGCATTTTCTAGATAGCTCTTTTAACACGACTCATGTAAATTTCAATGATTCACCAACTTTTTTTCACCGCCATAAGCATGCATTAATGATTTTGGTTCCTTGGAATAGTGTTTTGCCATTGTTTATAGTTTAAGAGTTCTATTTGGTTTTTACCTTGGGTAAATCCAAATGCTATAAATAGCTGGCTTGTGCTCAAGCAAATGGCCCCTCAAATTTACCTCTAAATTTCTCATTGAAATAGATTAGTCTTTCATTGCATGCTTAGTTAGTGTTGTTTTGCTGTTAGTAAGCCACATATCCATCTTGTGCAAGTGATGTTGATATTTTATCCAATCCATTGGAGTAAAATAGCTTTGTTTTCAATAGGAAGCCATTAAAGTTGCAGGTTTTGTTCTTCAAATAGGATAGTTTCAGGTTCTGGACGTTTTATGTTGCATGACTCGCAATAAATCCCGCTAGGAATTGCATAAGCCAAGCTCTGTACTCTTGCGCTATCTCTCTCCTACTCGCATTGTATTCAGTCTGTATCCTAAGCTTGCCTTTGTCCCAATATCTACTTTTGTTGATGCTAACATTACATGCTTTTCTGGATCTACGTGAACATGAAGGAACGAGGAGATCACACTGAGGGGACAAGATCACACACACCATCGATTCGCCACTGTTCTGCAGAATCCAGGTTCTAGCTTTCAAAGTTCTAATTAGAAACATATCAAATAGAGTAGCCAATCACTTTATTTCAGTCAATTTTACTTTCGATATTGCCAGGGAAGTTGTGGGGATTGATAGTTTCTGAGAGACTATGATTCATTCCTCACTTCTGAGGTAGGATCGAGAGTCTTGCAAATAGACTAGATCAAGTATTTCATTATTTAGAATAGATTCACAGTTACATAGACAAATAGCTATACTCGGTTATCTTGTTTGTTTTAATTTGTTATTTTAGCTGTCAATTCTAGATATGTTAAATAGTTACTCTTTTAAATTCATTCGAATAGTTCATCAGAAAATAAAAAAATAGAGAAATCATATATGCTATAGATATACTTAAAGTAGTTAAATTTCACTTTGCTACAGTTAATTTACATTGTTGCTTTTGTATGACAATCACGGGACCTAGGGAGCCCAGAGAATACGTATTCGAGCCAATCATGCCCCAACCCAATCTCATCATAGCAATAACTGATATAGATCAAAATCTCAGGATCCAAGTCTTCCAAACAACGGTAAACTTACAACAAATCAGTTTCCAACTGCACGGGTTAAACATAGAAGACGACCGAGCACACACATTTTGGTCAAATCAACCAAACTACAGATTACCTTAGATTCATATCTACATGACTGTAGAAGGGTTTGAAAGAGAGCGGACATTTGATTGTGATCCTTTGGTTCCATAGCCAGACACAGGAGACACTCTCACAGATATAGATACCAGCTTAAGAATTCAGGTTGCACAAACGCCTGTAAGATATTATGAGAAGATCACACAGTTATTGATTTTGAATATAGAAGCTGAGAAAGCATATGATTACTTTGGATACTAGGGATTAGGGATTGATTCCATACATGACCATAGCAGGTCCGTAACAACCACGAATCTACGGTTGTGACCCACAAATCCCACAGCCCAACGAATCCATAGGTGAATCAGACATAGATGCTGGCCTACGTACACTAGTATTTAGATCTACTCCACTTCCACCTATCATCATCGAATAGTTATCCTTATTAGACATAGCATCTAACAAAGCTAAGGAGTTTTGGACTAGGCCAGAGAATCTCCCATAGAGTCAATTATATTTATCATCCATCCTATGACCTTATCGGGGGACATACACGAAACTATCCCAGGATATTTTCCACGTATTCCATAACCTATAGACCGAATCAAGCCAGAGCTCGATATTGATTGGAGCCTTCGAGCAGTCATCCTTGCTGATCGATCTATCACACCAGTTCAAGTTAGGAGGGCCTTCTTTGCCTTAGATTCACAATTTCCACTAGTGTGTGTCGAAGACATTAGATTGCCTAACTAGTTTGTCTACATCCCACATATTTCATCCCCACCGGCTGTCTCGGCACTGACCTCGGGAGGTCGGGTGTGAGGAAGAGTTACTTGTAGATTCCCAAGCTCGCTTGTCACTTTTCCGTCATACAAAATTGGTGAACCCGACGTGAACCTTTCTACTTTCTAGTCTGGAGTCAGATTTCTACTGGTTCTTTCAAATTAAAAATGACTCTTTCATCTTTACTACCTCATTAGCTTTTACCATCACCTTCGATCCTTCCCATTATTCTGTGGGTATTCATATACCCCCCGAATATTTCAGGATTCAATGCATATGGTAGACCCCTCTTGGGTCTTGAGGCATACTACGCTCAATAGAATAGACAATCATCACCCTCGCTCTCAGTATGGGGTGATAACTACTCAACTAACCAGTTGTCAACACAAACTCCAAGGATCAGATATACCTCATCCCTCCGAATAGAGGAGTTGGATCAGTTCACTCAAACACGGAAAACAGAGCCTTCAGGCTCGAACAATATGACGCTCATAGGAGAATCAAGTTCGTCTCCTCAGATACTACTTAGACCACAAATTAGTAGACAATCAGACTCATACCTGGGTTTAGATGATGAACATTTGGTACATTATGCCAGGAATGAACAACATTCTCGGAGTATGTACCCACCTATAGGAGGTTTACAAACACAACCCGAGGTCTTTTTTCGAGAAAATACCTCTATGCCACTGCATATAGAAAATGCCCTCGGAGAAACTTGGCAGGGCAATGATCAGTTCATAGCAGGATATCACATGCCTATACAACACCATGATATACAACAAACGCTGCCAAGGCAAAGTATCGTGACTTCACCAAATGAAGTCATTTCAACTCTAGTAGAAAAGGTTAGGGGGTTAGAACTTGCCCAAGCAAGTCAAAATTCTCAATTCATGCAGGTAGGAAGTTCCAATCCTCCACACCATCCTAGCCAAGTAGACCTCCTCACAGGAGTAGGCATGTTAGGCATGACTCCTCAGTATTCACAACAAACCCCAACAAGAGCTACCATTTCTAACACCGCTCCTCCCGGTCTAATACAAAGTAATCCATTTTTGGACAATACCCCTTCATACTTAAACATGTACTCCAAATCACCACAAGGGGATATGTTCTCCTCTCCCTAGTATTTTTACTCAACCACAGGGTTCCCTTATGCTCCTACCAATGCATATGCAATGCCATATCAACAACCCATTCCACCTCCGCTCCTCAAGAGCACCATCAATGGTTGAAACCTATGCGATAGGGACTTACTCAGAATATTTGAAAGAGCCCCTAGATTTCACCATACGAAGCGTCATGCTTCCAAGACCTCTTCCCGATTTTCCCAAATACAAAGGTGAGGGAGATCCAAATGCCCATATCAAGGCTTACATGCAACAGCCATCCGAGAACTACTCCCTTGGGATGGGGTTGTTGCTAAAATATTCCCCAAAACTTTGGAAGGCATCGCTCTCGATTGGTATTATAGAATACCTGAGGCTTCCATCCATTCATTCAAGCAGCTCGTGTCAGAGTTCATCAAAGCCTTTGACATGAACAAACTATTAAGGACAGGAATCAGGGAATTCTTGCACATTAAGCAAGAACACAATGAATCTGTCACCCATTTCATCCAGAGGTGGCGCACAGTTCTCTATTCTTTGGCAAGTGCTCCAAACATGGATCAGATGGAACTATGTGATCTATTCCTTCATTCTCTCAGCAGAGAGGTAAAGGAAGAGGTCTAGAAGTTCTCGCTAAGAACTTATGATGAAGTACTTGAGAGTGCTCTCCGAATAGATCAAGCGGCAATTGATAGTGGTCGCAAGACATATGGAGCAAACGAGAGGTTAATCACCTCCAACCAAAACACTACAACTTATCCTACTATCACGAATGTCAATCAAGGACCTAAAATTCTTAACAAAAATCACGGACTAACAACGGATGGAGTAACTGATCAGGATAGAAAGACAAACGTTGTGAATACTCCACCACAAATAAACAATCAACGAAACAACAACTTTACCCCGACAATCAATGCAGTGGATTTTAATCATCCACGGCAACAACAACAACAAGACGATAGCGAAGTCCTACACGGGATTCAAGCCAAAGCTCAATTGGTTATCAAAATCGAATCAAAATAAAAAACAACAGACACAAAACTTTAATAGGCAATGGTTTGATCAAAGTTTTGGGCCACAATATGCACCAAACCAACAAACTAGGAATTACAATCCTAATTCGTATTGTGGTTTCCACAAAATTCGGGGCCATGACACTAGAACGTGCCATGACTACAATAAATTCATGCAACGCTTGCCAGATGAACAAAGACAACTTTTCATAGATATGTTCTTGGCAGATCCTACGTCACCAGCACCAAATACTTTTACAGGGGCAGTTTCCCCTCAAAATGCACCCCTCAAGATCTTTAATGATCCTCCCAAATCACAACAATAACAAGTTAAATCCAAGTGGGACAAACAAGGGTGTAATTACAGGAAACAATGATCATGAGGCTTCAACTTCGCTAAATCCATTAGTTGCGCCACAACTAGGAAGTCAGCCACGACCTAAGATAGTCAGATTAGTGGAGTTAGATGCCGAATTACCCGTAGAGGGTCAGTGTGAGGACACGAGAGTATTCCTCTCAGCCAAGTCCAAGCTACCCGCTAGAAATAGACAATATCCAACAAGTATTAATAAAACCCGTGGGTGCTTATGACTTAATTAATGATCTAACAAAAACCTTCTCGCACATCTCCTTTTTGGATTTATTAAAGAACTCTCCCTTGCAGGGGCTGCTCTTTTAGAAGCATTGGGTTTAGGTCATCTAATTAGCATCACTCCACCTCCCGAAAAACAAGTAAATCATATAGACTTTGATATCCATCCTCCGGGGCATCCGGATAGGGACATCGAATTCATATTCGAAATAAACAAAAATGCCAACAGATCTTTGAGATTGCACGCCGAGGTGATCCGGCCTTACACTTTGCAAGTATGGGTTTATAACAATATATGTGAAAGCGTGCGTGATGGGGCAGCGGTTAACATAGTCCCTTTTCTTTCCTTCAAAAGCTAGGGTATGGAGAAACAAATTGTTCCACAACCTGAAATACACTAAGAGGCTATGATAGCCTTAAAGCCACCTCGATTGGAACTATAATATTACCGGTCACCTTAGGACCCAAAACCATCCTGACTGAGTTTTATATTATAGATCGGAAACTAACTATAATATGATCCTCGGCCAACCATGGATACACCACATGAAAGCAATCCCTTCTATTCTATTTCAAGAAGTAAGGTTTTTACACTTAGGAAAGATATTCGTAGCCAAAGGTGATCCAAAACCATTCGATGTACACCTAGCTGACTTAAAGAAAAGACCAGGCGTGCACTCGGAGTTTGAACTCCCAACGAACCAACTTAATAAACCTACCGATGCAAAACCAGAGGAAAAATTGGTACCTACCACAGACCTTGAAACTATGAGCCTAGCCACGGCAACCCCCCCCCCATCCCCCAAAGATGAGGCTAACACTATAGAAATAGTGTCATTGGGAACTACTTTGCAAAAATTGTTGAATTACTGAACAGGGATCTACCAATGTTCCTACCATTTGATTCTGTAGGCATGGGGTGCACCCTAGGTGTTGGCTCTCTTCCAGTAGTGGAACTCTGCATGATAGAAGTAGAAGACGTTAACACAACAAGTGTCCCAGCGCCCATATTCCCAGCTAAGTATTGGACTCTCCATTTCGATGGAGCTAGATGCCATTACGGAGCTGGGGCAGGTGTAATCCTTACTTCTCCCAAGGGAAAAGTCCTACCATTTACCTTTAAGCTAAAATTCGAATGCACTAAACAACGACACTGAGTATGAAGCCCTCCTCCTCGGCCTCATCGTAGCTAAGAGAATCGGTGTTGATAACATCAGAGTGTTAGGAGACTCACAATTGGTAGAAAACCAAGTCTCTGAGATATATGAAACCAAAGTGAGCACTTACAGACTTTACAAAACAGCTGTATTAGATTTAAGCAAGGAGTTTGACTTCATATCAATTGAAGCAATCCCGCGAGAACAAAATCTTCTCGCCGATTCTATAGCAACCTCGGCATCACGCTTCACTCCAAACAATGAATTCCAAGATACCCATTTCATGGTGTCCCTTCGTACCGAACCATTGATAAAAACAATGTCAAATCCTCTTTTAAATAGAAATGAAAACAAATCTGCTATCCTAGACCACGTTGGTAGTGATATGGCAACTCTGAATTACTTAAACGCCTATGCGGCATTACATCTCTCCCATCACGTGATAGATTTGTCTTTGATCCCACATTCATCTTCCTATTATAGGAATCCCATGACAGAGCTTCCCCACAAAAAGAACCCAGCATATACACAATCGAGAATGGAGACGAGGTGGGGAACTACCTCCACCCCCTTTGAGTTTGAAGAAGGTAACGCTTCTTTAATCGAAGAAACAATTGATATTAACATCGGAACGGAAGATGAACCAAGGATGTTGAAGTTAGGATCCTCGTTAACTCCGTTAGAGGTAGAAATACACACTCGGATCCTCAAGGAACATCAGAAGGCTTTCACATTTAGTTATAAAGAAATGATAGGAGTTGCACCACATGTTGCGGTACATAACCTCATCACTAAATCAGATGCAAAGCCGATTAAACAAAAATCGAGACCAATGAAACCTAAGGTAGCTCTCATGGTGAAAGAGGAGGTGATAAAACTCCTCCAAGTAGGATTCATCAAACCAGTCGATTACTCTCAATGGGTATCTAACATCATTCCCATTCTAAAAAAATGGGAAGATACGCATCTGCATAGATTTCCGAGACATTAACAAAGCGTGTCCTAAAGATGACTTCCCGTTGCCATCCATTGATGTCATTGTTGATGCAACAACTGGATTTGAACTTTTGTCTCTCATGGATGGATTCTCGGGATACAATCAAATCAGAATATCTAAACAAGATCAAGCTAAAACCACATTTATAACTCCTTGGGAACCTATTGCTATGTTGTTATGCCATTCGGTCTCAAAACGCGGACGCTACATACCGCGGGCTATGACGTATATATTTCATGATCTTATTCATAAAATTGTGGAATCCTATGTAGATGACTTGTTGGCTAAGCCAAGAAGTATTATGACATCCGGAAGTACTCCGCATCATTCTTTCATGTCGATAGAATACGGAGTCACGCTAAATCCAGAAAAATGTGTTTTGGTGTACAGAGGGAAGCTCCTAGGTTACATTATATCATCACGCGGGATCGATGTTGACCCAACCAAAATTCGGCTGTCCTCGAAATGGTCCCACCTTCGGGTGAATTTAGAATCAGGTCGTTTCTCGGAAAGCTTGGTGCAATCCGGAGATTCATCTCGGACTTAAGTTTCGCCATTCATCCAATCAACAATCTACTCAAGAAAGACTATAGCATTGATTGGACCAAAGACTGTAATGAAGCTTTCAATGTAGTTAAGCATTTCTTGTTATCACCACCTACGCTAATGCCACCTAAGCCGATCATCACCCGTTAATTTTATATTCGCAGCTACCATGTCTCGCTAGCTTTGTATCTTTGGCTCAAGAAGATGATGACAAGAGAGAACGTGTGATTTATTTCATTAGCGAACATTGCTCGACTATGAAACACATTATACACAAGCAGAATGAGAATGCCTTGCCATAGTCTTTGCAACCAAATGCTTAAGACATTATATGCTAAATCAAGAAACAAGGGTCATGGTAAAAACGGACCATTTACTGAACTTTCCTCACGCAAGGGTCCTTGTCTAAGAAGGCTGGACGTTTTATAACCTTAATGGGAGAATTCGAATTAACATTTGTAAATCAGAAGTCCGTTAAGGGACAAATCATCGTGGATTGGTTAGTTGATAACCCATTAGATGGAGGTGATCTAGTAGATCTAGACTTTCCGGATGAGTGCGTATACTACATTGAAACCAGACCTCCTATCTCTGAGTGTCCTTGGTACACTGATATCATTAATTATATCATGGACCATACATATCCAGAAAGTTCTACTCCACAACAAAGAAGGTGGTTACACATTATCGTAGCAAAATACATCATTATAGAGCAAGTACTCTATCGAAAAGCATTCGATGGAATACTTCTAAGATGTGTCGACACAGAAGAATCCAAGAAGATTCTCCATGAATCTCACAGTGGAATGTGTGGAGGCCACTTCGGTGGCCATGCCACCGCTCGTAAAATACATCGAATGGGCTATTTCTAGCCCACTCTAGAACACGACGCAGTAGAGTTTGTACGCAGATGTCATAAGTGTCAAGAATTCTCCCACGAGATTCACATGCCAGCACAAGCTCTACAACCGATTGCTACTCCATGGCCCTTTTCTACGTGGGGCCTAGATTTAATAGGGAAATTCTCTCCCTCGTCTACAGATGGCCATAATTTTATAATCACGGCCACCAAATATTTTACCAAGTGGGTAGAGGCTATGCCTCTTACTACTTTACTTAGAGGATTACAGTAATCGCCATGTTCATCTTGAACCAAATCATTTGCGGTATGGTATCTCACAAGTCATTATCTCGAGATAATGGAACTTCTTTTAAGAATGATGAAGTTCACGAATTGTGTAATAAATTTAAAATAAGCCATCATATGGCTTCATTATATTATCCTCGAAGCCAAAGGACAGTGAGGCGACAAACAAAACATTAAAAGCCATTCTCCTTAAAACGGTGAAAGAAAACAAATGAGATTGGCACTTGAAGTTATATCCAACCTTATGGGCCCAAGAACCTCAATAAGAACACCAGCGGGAGCGACTCCTTTCTCGCTAGTATTCGGGGCGGAAGCAGTTCTCCCGCTTGAGGTTGAAATACCCAGTCTCCGCATTTCATTACAAGGGATTCTAGATGAAGACGCTTATAGAGAAGCACGTCTTTCCCAACTAGAAATCCTAGATGAATCTAGGTTAGATGCTGAATAGTGGCACAAAGTCTATCCTGACCGGATGTGCGGTAGTATAACAAGAAAGTCTATGAACATGACATATATGAAGGTGATCTAGTTCTAAGGCTAGACAATCGGATCGACAAAAAGACCGTGAAGGAAGGAAGTTCCAACCCAAATGGTTGGGCCCATACCGAGTCATGAAGGACTATGGAAATGGTGCATACCTCTTATGTATGCTGGAAGGTGAGGAATTTGGCGAAACAATCAATTCCCTACACCTCAAACGATTCTACGCGTAAGCAACTAGCACTATTTATAATTATATCTACATTGCATCTTCATATAGATTAGGATCATTTTGTCCGCTTGTTTTGTACAAAAAATGTGATCAAGGAATTTGTTCTCAAAGCAATTCATTACAAACTCATGATGTTGTTGGCATAAACACTCTAATCATACTTCTCCATTTCCATGATATCATCAAACTATTTCGGAATCATTTCATCAAATAAAGCTAGATATGACAAGGTCTTAACGGTAACCATGCCAAGATCTGCGGGTTTATTCTCACTTTTGGTTTCTTCTTAGGATAGGTGTCTTGCCTATGGTCTATTCTAGAAGCTTCATGGTGTCACATCTATCCCGTATATATATCTCTTTGGAAATAAGAACACACTGACATTTTGCTCAAATAAACAAGTCAAATATAGAATCAAATAGAAAATTTTAAATTTACACATTTCCTTGCCCCACCAACCTTCGGTGATGAGCTTGCGTCTCTTACTAGTGACGTAGGGTTGGGAAAGGATGGAAATGCCCTTACTCACCTATGCCTTGCCCACGGTGATAAACCCACGCTTCTTACTAGTAGCATGGGGCAAAGTGTAGGGGGTCCTCTTGACAAACAAACGTAAAAGGGTCATAAGCAAACAATTCAAACCTTGAAGCTTTGAGTCAAAAACAAATGAATCAGATGTTCAAAATTCTTAAAGAGTTAAAAGCCTAATAACCCAGATTTTGTCTACTATGTGGCCATCTATGAATCTAAGTCTAGATAAACCATAAAGCAAGTTGCATCCAAAACTATGAAGTCACTCAAGTGGAGTAGGCTTGTGGTATCCTAATTTGGTTCCACCAAAGCTTTGTCTATCTTTCATCAATATCATTTCAACACATTTCATAACTTGCGCCCTTCCCGACTCTCGGTGATGAGCCCTCACATCTTACTAGTTGCGTGGAGTTAGGAGTAGGGGAAGTTTATCTACTCATCATACTGGCTTATCTTCACCACTTTGCCAAAACAAATATGAAGTATCCAAAATTGCTTACAGAAACTAAGATTCAACATCACATTGTATCTACATTATCATATATCAACATCATGAAATACAAAAAGAAAGTAAAACACTTGCATCATTTGTTCTCCATTGCATACATTCTAAAGAGCATACAAGCATAACATCATAATCTACATGAGGAAACAAAAATGGAAACAAAGCCATGAATGCCAAAAGTCTGATCCAAAAATATATATATATATATATATATATCAAAGTTTCTGTACAATGCCATCATGTGCCAAGCATGGTCAAAACACTCAAAGAGCCCGGGATATACAAAAGAATATATCATACAAAATCTAGGAGAGCCAAGTGGCTTCTCAATCCCTATGAGACCCCTCTGAAGGTGCACGCCCACGCCTAGGACTCCAGCTACGCCGGCGCTCTGAGTGCACGGAGGGCTCAGGATCCCGAGGGCAGCCAGTCTCGCCACGAGAATGAATCCTCATCAGGCGCTCGGCTGTCCTATACCCCGCTAGCTCCATACGGAGAGTCGATACCATCCTGGCCACATGCCGGTGGGCAGGGAAAGACATCGGTGTGTCTACCCGGCTTGAGGGCTCCCAACATCCACGAGACTGACTCTGCACGGGTCCTCTCCATGGGGATCATCAGGGTATCGGTGCATACCCTGCGAATCAAGTCTCGCCACTCATCGGCGGTCTCTGCAAACAAAGGAGAAAACAAATTAGAAACAAAACAAGAGATTAGAAATACAAGATAAAACAAAAGGAGAGATAGTAACTAAAGCAATCCTAAAATTACAAGACAAACATTATAAGGAGGGGTGGTAACTTACTCGGATCACCGGGCCTCCAGGATGGATCTCTGGGTCGGCACTGCCACGGATGCCCACCATGGTGAGGTGCTTGCTCTGTGACTAAAGCAACATAGCACCCCGCAATGGACTCATCCTCCCCGCCATGGCCCTGGGAGAGTGGCTCCTCTGAAACCAGAGTAACTCTCTCTGCACTCTGCTCGGCCCTCTCTGCCTGCATGATATCCTGAGTATCATGCCACTCAGGATCAGTCTCCTCCTCTTTCTCTCCCCCACCTGTAAACTCCTCGACTCGGAGTCTATGTGAATGGGGTCATCAACTGCTATGGGCGGGACCCGCAAAATATGAAGCAAGGGTGCCCGAGGCGCACCGGATCTCCCTCTAAGCACATACTACCCTCCCCGGCCGCAATAGGAATGCCGAGAGTAACAATTGTCTAACCCTAGCCTCTAAGACCCCCTCGGCCTCTCGGGCCCGACTGTATCTTTGGCGCTAGCGGGGAAGCATTCCCATGTAGGGTAGGCCAAAATCTTTGAGGAACTCGGCCAAAGGGGTGTATCTCCACTCATGCCACTCTCGATAAGGCTAAGCTGCCTGTGGTGGAGCGGAGATCAAAGTAAGAGCCTCCTCGCCCCATATACTGCCATATAACTCGATACGGTGTGGCCTCCATGTCGGCGGTGGTCGAGAAGCAACCGGGCGATGAGGTGCTCTAAGCACCAACATATCTCGTCCATCTAGCTGCCCTCACGGCTCAGGATCTGTCACCTCTACACCTTTACCATAAGGAATGAAGTGCTCGTAAACCCAACTCATGACCAAGGTCGGGTGGCTCGAGGATCGCAGTAAATGGACTACCTTGTATAAATCATGGTAGGTAGTCCCAGTATGTCTGCTCCCTGGCATATATCCGGCCATGTCCCTCTATCTGTGCAATGATGGGGGACCAGCAGTATAACAGTGTGTCTCCTCCCTTGTCCCCGATCAGTCTCGAGGTAAGGATCCCCATAATGGCCCGACGAAGCAAGGGGATGGGCAAACTAGGAATGGATCGAACTCTAACCCCCTTCTTCGAACCCATGGAGATGACTGCATCTCCCATGTAAGTGGCCCACTGTGCTATCTGGGCCCGTGAGCCTGTTGTCTCAAGGGTCAGATGTCTCCCAATGATCGGGACCCCCAGAATGCGATAAACATCCTCTAAAGTGATGGTCCACTCACCGCGGACCCCTGGTAATCGGAAGGTGTTCCGATCAGCATCCCAATAGGAGAATAAGTCACAAAGAATGTGACTGGATGGTGCAACATGTGGAACAGCGTGAGATACGTAGTATCCCGGCCCTCTGAAGAGTGTCCTCCTCATCCTGTGAAAGGGCATCTAGTACTCCTGGGAGCCAGTCACACTCCCTCTCTCGGCTCCACCGGATATACTCCTCTCTCACCTGCATACACCCAAAAACACACAAAACAAAGCAAGTTAGCATCCGAGTGATATTAGAAAAATCATGAAAACACGTAGAAATGCTAAAAATACAAAAACAATCTCAAACAGATGTTCTTTTGGCATTCTATGCAAAACCATCACGAGCGGAGGAGCGGTTTTGTATGCTTCACTTTAGGGCGGCGGTGGTCGTGTAACCGCCACCACGAACAGGGCGGCAGTCGTGTAACCGCCGCCACTGAACAGGGGTGGTGGTCATGTAATTCGCCACAGGGGCGGGCCGCGGTCGTGTGCCGAAAACCCATGCGGGTTTTATAATTTAAAAAGCCTAAAAACGCAAAAAAAGGACCGTTTTAGCTAAAAACAAAGCCTACCCAGTAGGCGCCCCCCCTAGATGGACCTTTTAAACCTAGCATTTTTGAAAATAACCCCCACAACAAAGATTTTAGCATTTTAAAATTAAGGGGGTAAAAAGGATAAATTGAAGAAAACTAACCTGTGATCTCGCGGGTCAATGTTTCGCTTGCGGAGGCATGATCACTATCCCATCACGAACATTTTGACTCTACTCGCGCAAGAAACCATCACCGTGTGGTTCCAGAGCTCGAAATCAATCAAATCAACTTGCAAAAATGAATAGGAAAATGGGCCCACTTTCATATATATAACAAACCTGACTTGTTTTAAAATGCTTTTTTACGAGTTTGGAGCAGACGAGAGTAAGTTTTATCCCCGCACGAATGGTATGTTCTCGTTTCCTATTATTTTAGCATTTATTTTCCAAATTATTGTGTCTATCTGCACTTGAGTTCTCTTTTCATTTTGCAGTGGCAGGAATTTTGGACGGCGTCATTTCAACACACGGACATATTAGGTATAACTTCTAACTTCCCATTTCGGGACCGCCATACTCAGACCCACCGTTTTATGCCTCTTCATGGCTAAAACGCTTCTCCGAGGGGGCAATATGTACGTACCCAAAATTGTAAGGTATTGTACTACCGGAACAACGTAACAGGTGCCCCAATGATGATACAGGTCTCCTCGTAAGGTGTTCGGGATCCGGAAAAGCTCTCCAAGTGTGTGTTAACATCCCGCATGCCCCGCTTAGGCCCCGTGTGCTTTGTTTTTCCCTTTTCCCCTCTTTTCTTGGCCTTTTGCTCTTTAGTGATGAAACCGCCACCTGCCTGGGTGGCGGTCTCATGTGACCGCCGCCTGAACAGGCGGCGGTCTGCACCAACCACCTTCAGCTCGGGGCGGCGGTCCTTTACGCATTTTCCAGAAAGCTCTTTTAACATGACTCATGTAAATTTCAATGATTCACCAGCTTTTTTTCACCGCCAAAAGCTTGCAATAATGATTACGGTTCCTGGAATAGTGTTTTGCCATTGTTTATAGTTTAAGAGTTCTATTTGGTTTTACCTTGGGTAAATCCAAATGCTATAAATAGTTGATGGCCCCTCAAATTTGCCTTTGAATTTCTCATTGCAATAGATTAGTATTTCATTTTGCTTAGAATTCTTAGTTTCTTTCATTGCATGCTTAGTTAGTGTTGTTTTGCTGTTAGTAAGCCACATATCCATCTTGTGCAAGTGTTGTTGATATTTTATCCAATCCATTGGAGTAAAATAGCTTGTTTTCAATAGGAAGCCATTAAAGTTACATGTTTTGTTCTTCAAATAGGATAGTTTCAGGTTCTGGATGTTTTATGTTGCATGACTCGCAATAAATCCCGCTAGGAATTGCATAAGCCAAGCTCTGTACTCTTGCGCTATCTCTCTCCTACTCGCATTGTATTTAGTTTGTATCCTAAGCTGCCTTTGTCCCAATATCTACTTCTGTTGATGCTAGCATTACACGCTTTTCTGGATCTACGTGAACACGAAGGAATGAGGAGATCACACTGAGGGGACAAGATCACACACACCATCGGATTCGCCATTGTTCTGCAGAATCCAGGTTCTAGCTTTTAAAGTTCTAATTAGAAACATATCAAATAGAGTAGCCAATCACTTTATTTCAGTCAATTTTACTTTTGATATTGCCAGGGAAGCTGTGGGGATTGATAGTTTCTGAGAGACTATGATTCATTCCTCACTTCTGAGGTAGGATCGAGAGTCTTACAAATAGACTAGATCAAGTATTTCATTATTTAGAATAGATTCACAGTTGCACAAACAAATAGCTATACTCGGTTATCTTGTTTGTTTTAATTTGTTAGTTTAGTTGTCAATTCTAGATATGTTAAATAGTTACTCTTTTAAATTCATTCGAATAGTTCATCATAAAATACAAAAATAGAGAAATCATATATGCTATAGATATATTTAAAGTAGTTAAATTTCACTTTGCTACAGTTAATTTACATTGTTGCTTTTGTATGACAATCACGGGACCTAGGGAGCCCAGAGAATATGTATTCAAGCCAATCGTGCCCCAACTCAATCTCATCACAACAATAACTAATATAGATCAAAATCTCAGGATCCAAGTCTTCCAAACAACGGTAAACTTGCAACAAATCGAGTTTCCAACCGCACGGGTTAAATATAGAAGATGACCAAGCACACACATTTTGGTCGAATCAACCAAACTACTGACCCTTAGATTCATATCTACATGTTGTAGAAGGGTTTGAAAGAGAGCGCAGACATTTGATTGTGATCCTTTGGTTCCACAGACCCCGGAAAGAGAGACACTCTCACGAGATATAGATACCAACTTAAGAATCCAGGTTGCACGAACGCCTGTAAGATGTTATGAGAAGATCACATAGTTATTGATTCTAAATATAGAAGCTGAGAAAGCATACGATTACTGGATACTAAGGATTAGGGACTAGATTCCATACATGACCATAGCAGGTCCACAACAACCACGAATCTACGGTTGTGACCCACAAATCCCACAGCCCAACGAATCCATAGGTGAATCAGACATAGATGTTGGCCTACGTACACTAGTATTTAGATCTATTCCACTTCCACCTATCATCATCGAACAGTTATCCTTATTAGACATAGCATCTAACAAAGCTAAGGAGTTCTGGACTAGGCCAGAGAATCACCCATAGAGTCAATTATATTTATCATTCGTCCTATGACCTTATCGGGACATACCCGAAACTATCCCAGGACATTTTCCACGTATTCCACAACCTATAGACCGAATCACGCCAGAGCTCGATATTGATTGGAGCCTTCGAGCAGTCATCCTTGTTGATCGATCTATCACACCAGTTCAAGTTAGGAGGGCCTTCTTTGCCTTAGATTCGTAATTTCCACTAGTGCGTGTCAAAGACATTAGATTGCCTAACTAGTTTGTCTGCATCCCACACATATTTCATCCCCACTGGCTGTCTCGGCACGACCTTGGGAGGTCGGGTGCGAGGAAGAGTTACTTGTAGATTCCCAAGCTCGCTTGTCACTTTTCGTCGTACAATACCTATCTAGAAAAATCCTGTCGGTATCATAATTTACATGGATTTTAGAGACATTAATAAAGCTTTCCCTAAGGATGATTTTCCACTTCCAAATATTGATATGATTGTGGATTCAACAACAGGATACGAGATGCTATCTCTCATGGATGGCTTTTTAAGATACAACCAAATCAAGATAGCTGAAGAAGCACAAAGCGGCTTTCACAACTCCTTGGGGTACCTTCTATTATCGAGGTAATGCCATTTGGTCTCAAAAATGTAGGAGCTACTTATCAACGGCAATGATGGTAATTTTTCATGACATGATCCATGATATCATGGAGGACTATGGGGATGATATCCTCGGAAAGTTTAAGACAAGATAAGATCACCATGTTGTTTTCACGGCATATCTTTGAGCACGTACGAGAGTATAAGGTCGGGATGAACCCAAAGAAATCAGTATTTGGCATTTTATCATAAAAGCAATTACGCTTCATTGTATCAAGAAGAGGAATTGAGGTAGACCACGATAAAGTGTCTTCTATTACTAAAATGCATCTTCCTAAGAACATTAAGCAACTACGTAGTTTACTGGGGGAAAATCTAGGCTATTCGCCGCTTCATCTCCTAGCTTGTAGACAAGTGTCATTCGTTCACCCAACTGCTTAAAAAGGATATCGCCTTCATTTGGGGACCAGAGCAACAACAGCCTTCACTTTGCTTAAACAATACTTGGCAAATCCACATGTCCTCATGCCTCCAACTCCTGGGAGCCACTCTTGCTTTATATCTCTATTATGCAATTTGCTATTGGTGCATTGCTCACCCAATATGACCTTGGTCACAAAGAAAATGTGGTGTATTATCTCAGTCACACTCTCGTCGCTTATGAGCTCAACTATCCCCAAATTGAAAAGGCTTGATTGGATGTTGTTTTTACTTTTCAAAAACTTTTCCATTATCTATTGAATAATAAAACCAAGCTGATATCTAAAGTTGACCCACTCAACTACTTGTTATCTAAACCAGCCCTCACAGGTAGAATGGCTAATTGGATCATTCTACTAGGTGAGTTTGATATAGAATTTGTATGTCGAAGTCGGTGAAAGGACAAGTACTCATTGACCAACTAGCGAAGCACCTTTGTAATGCAATGCACCAACCTTTGAATCGGGATCTACCAAATGCCTCATTCTTTATACATTGAAGAATGCATGTCGTGTGGCGAGATACATTTCGATGAGTCCTTTACTTTTCATGGTTCAAGTGTAAGGGTGGTCCTCATTACTCCTAAGCGACCCTATACCATAAGATTTTCCTTGCACAAACAATATCACAGAGTATGAGGCACTTATCGTAGGGATGAAGCTCACCATCAAGTGGAACATTCATCATGTCAAGGTTGTGGGTGATTCTCAGTTAATTATTAAGCAAGTTAATGATGAATACAAGGTTAAGGATGACAAGTTCATACCTTACAAAAAGTTGGTAGAAACTCTAAAAGAGTACTTTGTGCACATTACATTTGAAAAAATTCTAAGAGCACAAAATAGATTGGCAGATGTTATGGCGACAATGGGTTCTATGCTTCGTATTCCGCCAGGGAATAATGACATGCCGTTCTTTGTGGAAAACTTATACCAACCGCTTGCATATGACATGCTAGAATCTTGTCTAGCTTGTGATTTTGTTGGTTCCAATTCCCCATGGTACAAGCCCATCTTTACCTATCTCAAGGACAACATGTTCCCTCCCGATATCTCCCATTCTAAGAAACAAATCCTAATTCACCAAATAGCGCATTACACCCTTTTAGGTGGTACACTCTATCATTGTGTCTATAATGGGAATCATTACGTTGTCTCGAGTTGATCTAAGAGATCAAAGAAGTACATGAAGGGGTGTGTGGAGAACATACTAATGGAATGGTTTTGGCCAAGAAATTGTTAAGAGTAGGCTACTATTAGCCTACCATGGAAACCGATTGTTGCAATTATGTCAGGAAGTGTGTACTTTGCTAGAAGTATGGAAACTTCATCCATGCTCCATCGCAACCATTGCAACCTATCACTACCCCATGGCCATTTTCTAAATGGGGACTTGAATTGATAGGGAAACTTACCCCTACCTCATCTGATGGTCATACCCACATCATCACGGCTACTAGAATACTTTACAAAGTGGGTGGAAGCTGTCCCCTTAACCTATGTAACAGGAGCTCAAATTTCCAAATTTATCATGAATCATATCATTTGTCGATATGGCATTCCTACAACCATTGTTATGGATAATGGAAAGTCATTTAAGAATAAAATTGTAAAATATCTTTGTCAGCTGTTCCAAATCAGGTTAAAATGGTCTACACCATATTATCCCCAAGGTAATGGACAAGCCGAAGCCACAAACAAGACTTTGGTGAGAATAATGGAAAAGATGGTTAGTAAAATAGGTCGTAATTGGCACTTGCAAATCCACCCAGCTCTTTGGGCTTATAGAACCTCCATTCACACTCCTACGGGTGTGACACCATATTCTCTAGTATTTGGGATGGAATCTATCATCCCACTAGAAATTGAACTTCCTTCCCTAAGAATCTCTCTTAGGGACTATTTAGATAAAGATGAAGATTACCGGGTGGCTAGACTGGCTGAATTAGAGCTCCTAGATGAGAAGCGCATTCACGCTCTTAATCACCTCAAAGTGTATCAGAACAGAGTCTCTAGAAACTACAACAAGAGAATCATACCTCACCAGTTTGAGGTTGGTGATTTAGTCATGAAGGAGAATCAGTTCAATACAAGGCGAACGAGAAAAGAAAGGAAAGTTCGAACCACATTGGTTAGGACCCTATGTTATAGTGGCCAAGTATGGCACAGGGGCATACAAACTTGCTCACCCCAATGGTGATGAGCTCTATGAGCCCATGAACACCATGCACCTTAAGCGGTTCTATGCTTAAGCATGATGTAAAATCAAAAAAGCAAAAAAATAAAAACATGGTAAAATGATCAAAAATACAAAAAAATCAAAAAGAGAAAAAGAAAAAGAGAAAACAGGTCGTCCACAAGTGAAAACCACGCAATTGTGGCACTTTGGATAGGTCCTTAGGTGAAAACCAGTTTCCGACACCTTGGGTACTTTTACTTGGCCTAGCCCTAGTTCTACCTTCGAGATTCCCTGTGAGCCCAATCCTGTCAAGCCTTGATTCAGCTTTTGTCTTCTTTTATTCGTCTGTGAGGGGCATGGTCTTTCGCTATTCCCCATCTTACACTGGGGGCAATTCAACAACTTCACCTTCTTGTTCATAAGCGTGTGGCCTCTGCCCTTGTATATTCCCCATCTAACGCTGGGGGCATCCATGCTTTCTTGGTTACCTATGCATAACTCTGGAAAACGGTTGAAAACAACACAAAAACAATAGAAAATTGTTTGAAAACAACACAAAAACAATAGAAAATTGTTTCAAAAACACAAAAACAATAGAAAATTGTTTAAAAAACAATAGAAAATTGTTTCAAAAACACAAAAACAATAGAAAATTGTTTCAAAAACCCTAAACAATAGAACATTGTTTCACATAAATAAAAAACAATAGAAAATTGTTGCATGAAAAACAACATTTACAAAAACATTTACTTACGTTTACTTGCATTGTCTTGTTTCTTGCTTTTCTTGTTTGCTTGTATAGTTGCTTCATGTTTGTGCATTTGTGTTGTTTGTTGCTTGGGCATACTTTGTTAGGATTCATCTTTTCTTGCTTAGATTAGATTTATTCTTACTTGTGCATATTGAGGTATGTTTTTGCATGCTAGTGAATCATGGTGTGTTATTATGTTAATTCATTGTGTTCTTTGTTAGCATTTGATTGTGTTTATTGCATGTGCATTGTTTTGTTATCACATCATCACATTTCCATCACTATCATCACATCTAACATCATCTATACATCATATATCAAGAAAAAGCTAAGTATACATCATACATGAATGCTAAGCTAATCATCACATATCATATCATCAAATGGGGGCAAGAGGGATTGAAAATATCAAAATCTATCCCCTCGCACCCTTATCATCATATCATCCCATCCACTAAGTATGACACCTCATGTAAACAAACACATCTAATATATTCTACAAGGTCAATCATCTAGAAATCAAAACACATGTGATACATCAACAAGATCATTGATACATATACATGTCAAATCAAGTCATCTAACATCATAAACACAACTATCTATCCATGAGAAATAATAAACAAATTTCCATCTCATATACACATATGTCATGTCACAAATGTCCATATAATACATGTGTGGTATATCTGTACCCAAAAATGGATATACATCACGGTAGTACATCAAAAATGCCTTCATCTGAGGCGTATAATAAAGTGCTACATCAAATCACTGAATAGAAAAGCCTTCATCAGAGGCATGTGTCAAAATTGCTATACATCAAAAAAGATTTCATCTGAGGCATACAAAAGAATGGTACATGTATCAAGGAAGAATAGCCTTCATCAAGAGGCGTATGTGGAAATACAAAACATCAGGGCTGACTTGAGCCCTCTGATGGGTTATCCAGTCTGTCTCATGGAGGTGGCATGACATGAGCATTGTTGGCTCTCCCTGGTCGTGGCTGCTCCACTAAGCCCTGAGGCCTCTCCGATCTAGTACCCCTGACTGCTGACTATAAGAAGGTGCTTGCCGCTTAGTTGGAACCGCCTCAAAATATAAGGACTTGTAATAGGAGGCCTTGCCCTTTGCTGCGGCTAGATCTCTGTGAGTCGGATAGTCACCATTGTACCCTTTGTGTGTTGGTAGGATGCTATCTCTACTAAGGCTTGGGTAAGCTCAGCCTGGCCCACTATGTGCTCTACCTTGAACTTATCTCGCTCTAATATCACAGTGCACTGGGCCCGTGTCTCTTGGTATAAACCTATCACCTCGGGACATCTAGGAGGCCATCTCGTTGAATCTACTTGGAAGTGCATAACATTGTCACCTCCCAGGCTAGCACAGGCGCAAGCCTAATCTCGCTCTGATAATAAAGTCAAACTTTGAGCCCAAGCTTGATCTCGCTCACTGCCACACTATCACACTCGTGGATCAAGCCTCATTTCTCTCTGCTCTATCCCGATCTCTCTCAAATTAGAGCATGTTGTAACTACTTCTACAAGGTGGTCAGTCTATGCCACCTGTCAGTGCCACTAAGATCGTCCATGTGGCACCTAGACGATTGGCCTTGCTCTAGGACTCTAGCTCTAGGAATCTATGCAGTGCTTGTCCTGACTCCGTGGTCTCGATCCCCGTATCTCGTGGGGCACCCTACCCATCATGAGGTAATCCATAAAATGGATCCTCTAGATCATGCCCTACTGAACCCTCTCTCCACTCAGCACCATGCCAAATCTCTATAGGCGGTCGAACGCCTCTTTGCTCTAGGCCTCCTCAGGATAGTAAGATCTTTGGGGTAACACAGGTGGCGTACTGTGTCCAATAATCCGCTATAGTACACTCCGGGTCCCCGACTGTCGTGGCTTTGGGTCCCATGCACCGTGGGACCACCAGTAAGAAACTCATTCTCGCTCGGGCCACCGTGTGCAAGGCCCCATAGTATGCCTCTCGAAGTCTCAACGGGCATACCATATGTCAAAGTTACAAACCCCTATACCATACCAAGTTGTCGTGACACTGTCAAATCTATACACTCTATGATGTAGGCGTGACACCCAAAGATAAAGTGCTCTACTAAGCACACACTGAGCTCCACGACATCCTTTGGCCACTGAATATGCCTGTAGGGTCTCCATATAATGTCTATCTTCGGCAGCTTATCGAACTCTCACTGGTATATATAGGCTGCCTAGGTGGCCTCAAACATCACCACCTACTGATACCCACGCCATGTAAGATGGATCCTCTGGGTCTCGAACATGCAAAGTTCCCACAGGGCATCCAATAGCAATGTGGTCCCATGAGAAAATCTGTAGCAATAAGGCTGGCCCCATGGTCTTTTGACCGTGGTAAGTGATCAAATGTAAATCCTAGTACAATTGCACTAGTATGCACTTCCCCCAGCAATAATGCTCACCACTAAAAATGCCATGAACTAATGGTAGTAACCCTCTCGGGAAAGATGTCCCCATCTTATCAGTGAGCAAAAACCCACTGATAAGTGACATGATGTATAGGGGCCCCCGATGCAAGTGTCAACTAAAAAAAAAACTTGTGCAAAGCAATAGTCATACCGTCATACAATATGTCATCTCTGTCAAAAAGGTCGCTACAAGCTACTCTAATCTACCCTATATTAGAGGTGTACTCAATCAAAGTACCCATGATCGGCACGCGGAGAATCCACCATACATCCTCTAGAGTCATAGTCATCTCCCCAGTGGGAAGTCTGAAACACTGGCTCTTGCTATGCCACCGCTCGGCCAGTGTAGTAAGTAAACCATGGTCCAAAGTGATAGATGGCATCTAAGACACGGGGCCTAACCCCACTGCCTCAAGAAGTATGGCCATAACACGCTGGTCTCACCGACGCAGCTCCCCTCTAACTCAGTAATCCAGGAATGACGCTCCCGCATCTGTAACACTGGAAATTGTCTCTGTAAAATATCAATCCACTTGTCAGTTACTAACATTTCTTCTAAAAATCTATCTATCATTTTAGTGTTAACAAAAAAATCCTATTTTTCTTCTAAGTGTCATCTTTTTGGCATTTTTCCTATCTATCCTCCACCGGCCTAGGATGCCTATGCACCCTTTCAGCGTGTGTACCTTCCTTTTGCACGTGCACATGCGTGTAATGGTTTTCGGGAACTTGCACCATCATTCGTGCACTGTGCGCCTTTTGAGCATGTGCGACACTCATTCAAAGACTTACACCATCATTTGTGTCCTTGTGCTTGCATGCGTGTATTTCCCCTCGTGTGTTTTCTCCCCATTTGGTGTGTGCACTCCCTTTCTAGTGCATGCACGTGCACGCACATTTGCATTTGTGGCTTGTGTACGTGTGTGTGGGTGCGTGGGTGCGCGTGTGCGCGTATGCAAAAAGATTCCTACGCGCCCGACTTAATACTTGTAGATGTGTGCATGCACGCCGACACGAATCCCTAACCCTAATTACTCATTTTAGGGCATTAATGACATAATTTGACAAGTGAGGTTTGAATACTCACAAAGGCGTCATCGTCGGCATGCCGATGGTATCCTCGCATCTGCGTCTGCCTTAATCTTAATCCGTCCGTGCGATCACCATTGTTCTCATCACTGTCAGAGCCTCACCGTAAAATCTCAATAGTGGTCAGTAAAAGTGAATTGGTCGTGGTGATTTACCCCCACAGGTGGGGTATATCAACTTGTTTTTCACCGTCGTGAAGGCCTGGAGGCTCGTTCTGAACTCGCCCAATATAAACATGGTGTCACCTGATTTCACCTTGAAATCTGCGACTACCCTATCTAAATTTTTTCATACTTTTAAAATAATGGATCATTTTGTGTTTTTATTGCACTCGAAAGTTCTTGTATTGCATCAAGATAATCCCAAAGAGCCATATTAGCCTTTTTTGCCAAATACCCAGATGCCCAAAGTTGTTATATTTTGTCATCGGGATTTGTCTGCAGGAAATTTGTATTTAATTATTTTGAGCCCCGTATGAGGCTATTTGCACTCGTTTTAACTCGTTATGATCGGATATGTTATTATTCTTATGTACTGGAAGGGTTTTAACTTAGAATAAGTTTTGGGCTTTATTTGTGACTTTTGGCAATTTTTTTCATGTTTTTGTGTTGTCCGCTTCGTTTTCTCGTGAAATTTCTCTGGAACAATTCCTTTCTTAGGTAAGCCCGATTTTTGGCCTGGAGCAGCTGGAAAACATATATGCACATTATGCCCGGAGGAAGTCGCCATCGGAGGTCTGGATCACTGGGAAAAAGTGATGTCGTGCACAAAAAAGCCCCTGCGGGGATGGCCGCATTTTTGGAAAACGAAGGAATTAAGTCATAAGTGGGAAAAATAGAGGCTACAGGCAGGTGGGAATTTATTGCCTGCCTTGCAGGGTAAGAATTCCCATGATAAAATAAAAGGAAAGTGACTTAAGTGAAATCATGGGATTTTAGTGCCTACCTTGCAGGGTAAATAATCCCATTGTCAAAGTCAAATCACTTAAGTGGATCATGGGATTTTGGTGCCTGCCTTGCAGGGTAAAGAATTCCATTGTGAAAAATTCTTAAAAATAGAATTACATGTGCAAAAAAGTGTGCCCCCTTTGGTGAGAGAATGACAGCCTTGAAATGATTATTTTAATTAATCTATTCTCTCAAAAAGTGTGCCCAAGCTTGGAGGAAGTCAACAAGTCAAAGTTGAAATAAAAGAAAGGATTTAAAAGCATTAAATTTAATTTATTTAATGGCTGCCCTCTTCCTCTCAAAAAGTGCGCCCCATTTGGGAATTATTTAATGTTTTTTAAGGCATTAAAACATTAAATTAATTTCTATTTTCAGTGGCTATGGTCAAAGCACACTGTGAAGCTTAAGTGAAGTGATGTGTGAAGGATTAAATTGGATTAATTTAATTTATTGGATGGCTGTCCTTAAACATGCTATTTTTAAAAGAGAAAAACATGATTTTTAATTAATTAATTGCCTTTAATTGTTAGGGCAATTATTAATTATAGAATTATGAAGGTTATATTCAAATCACGGGTGAAGAATTGCAGCCAAGTGGAAAAGTGTGCCCCCATTAGAGGAAGGATTTTGCTCAGACAAGGTGACAACAAGGCTAAAAGCTTCCAGATTTGGCGCATGCTTTGGAGGAGGTTGATCTTTGTTTGCATAATTGTTTCCACAGGTGTTACAGGAGCTCAGGTGTTGATTGAAAGGATTCATGCTCTCTTTATGTGCAAATTAAACACCAATTTTTGGGGCAGCAGGCTTGAAAAGTGCAGATTTTTACAATTTAAATTCACTATTCATGCTCTGGTGGCCATTTTTGTCTGAATAAATTGCAGGAATTCATTACAGGTGCTTTACAAAGAAAATGAGTTTTTATCAATGTCCAATACATTGCAAATATCCTCCGAATCTGAAGAATTGTCCAGATCTGCACCAGTATTGAAGAAATCCGGCCAAGTAAGAAGAAAAAGAATTATTCAGACGAAGATAGATAAAGCCATGGTGAAGGGAGATGAAAAAGAAAGCACGATGGAGTCATGCATTGCTTCCAAACTTGCAGACATAGGAGACACAGATCTAGGCCCAAAACCTCTTTCCGATTTGATTGATAGATCCAGAGCGGGAAAGACTTCACTCATGTGTGCGGTCAAAAGTAGCGAAATTATCCGAGCTGCGGCTTTTCCATGCATCTGACCCAATTGCCAGAGTTCGTGATGGAGTGTGCTAGATCTTATCATCCTTCATCCAGATCAGTGCGTGATGCTTTGGGAAAGACAATAATTCGTTTGGACGCAGAGTTCATCAATTATTGTTTGAAGATTCCAGTACGAAAGGTGGTGACTTCTATTAGCATTCAGGATGCTGACAGTAGATGGGAGAAGCATAGAGCTGATTGCGTGAGCATCATGAATAGCCAATACATGAAGAAGCCTAGATCTCCTTCAAAGTTCCCGAGAACTCTTCCACGGTCCAATTTGGTGCAGGAGGTAGATGATGTCGTCAAATTGCTATGCAGGATGAATGGCGAAGTGAATGCTTACACTTTCTATACATGGATGTATGCTTTCATCAGGACCATTGAAATCAACAAGGTTGATTCTATAATCAATTGGTCAGAAATTATTAGCAACAACATTGGTGAGCAACTCTAGAACGTGAAGCGTACTTTCAGCTTCAAGATGACTTCATACTTGGTGTATGTTGCAGCTTCACAAGGCGTCTTTTCCAAGCTGGATAGATGTGGTGTTCTTTCCAAGGACCCCATTTTCGAGTGCTACCCATAGCTTACTGCACCTACATGCGAGAAAGACTTCAAAGTGATCAATGATGACTTCTTCTACGATTTCATCTGCAGGCTAGACAAAGACTTGAAGGCCAATAGGGTAAGCAAAGAAGCATGGGAAGCCGTGTCCAAGATTGGAAGTCTATTCATTCAATTTGTAGATTTCACATACCTCAAGGTTATGGGATTTTCTGGAGAACCAATAAAGATGCCTAGGTATCCAAATGATAGATTGATCGCCATAGAGCTAAGCAGGCAACTTGTGGAGTTACATGACCTTCAATCAAAGCGGCACAAGTCTACGAGCTTCTTCCCAATCACTGTGGGATATTACAGCTACATTAGCATTCATAGAGCTCGAGGGATGGAAGCGCAAATGTTATCCGAGTATGAGAAAAAGTTCTTCCCTGCACGGCTGAACTTCGATCCATTTGGAGTAGCCAGGAAGACTATCTCCCAAGAGTACGCACATGTGCCTTCATTATAAGATTTCTAGAAGAAGTGCAAAAGTGAGTATGAGGTTAGAAAGAAAGATTTCAGCAGGCTATCAGCAAAGAAAGTGTTCGACTTTGGACTAGCGCGGACACCTGCGGATCTTAAAGATAATGGGAATGTGGTACTTAACACTTACCATCAAATGGGAGGAGATAAAGCCATACTATAGAATAATAAAGGAGGTCAGAATAACACATTGAAGAAAGGTCGAGAGCTGTGTTGGTGAATACTTCAAACTGGTTGCTGACGAAGGGATATTGCCTTGATGAAGCATTGATGAATCAAGTCACGGGAAACTTTGGCGCAAGAGATTCCCTCAAGCGAAAGCACGGAGGAGAAAGCAGCAGGAAAGTTGAGAAGTTGAAAGTACATAGAAGATCTCAATCCAAGGAGAGGATCACTTCTACGACCATGAATTTAACTCCGGTTTCTCCAGTACCCAATGCTTCACCAACTATTGCACCGCAGCAGCAGGATGCTTCCATGCCTCCACTAAATCCAGCGACATTCATCTTCTCCCCTCAGCCACTTCGTTCAGCACCTGTTCCAGAGGATACGTTGAAGCTGCAGATGGTAGAGTTCGAAAGAGCTTTGTCCTTGGATGATTCAGAGGATGACAGCCATAACACTGTGGCACTTTCTGGTGAGAGAGGATGCAGAGTGGGAGATGGTAGTGCACTCAACAACTTCTCACTCTCTGGAGAAGTAATTTCTCGGAATGGTTAGCTTTGTAGTTGGTTCTAGAAGCGAGAATGGAGATGAACTTAGAGGAGCACAACTTGCAGCTACTCCGGGACTTGAGTAGAAGAGACAGAAGGCCTAAAGTTGCTAAAGCAACTTCTAGGTTGATCATCGAGGATTTGGGAGAGAAGTTTGCTGAGATATCAATTTCGGCAGAAGGAAAGATAGAAGAGGAGCTCACGGCAGAAGATGTGACAGTGACCAAAGTACCCCTCGGTCAAGCCACCACTGAAGGATTGAAGCAGGACACGCAGACATTGATGGATGCTTTATTCCTTAGGCTTGACAGTGAAAAGGTGGAGAAAGAAGAGTTGTAGAAGCAAGTATCTCAATTATGTGAGATCATAGCCAAGGTTGCTAAACCTTCCATTCAACCCATTTCAGAGCAGGTGAGTGATCATCTTATGCAAGAAATGGAAGATGCAATCAATCAAGTAAAGGCCATTGACAAATGGAAGGATTTGATTATTCATCAAGCTTCTGTACAACTTGGGGAAGTGCCAACCCACCTAAAGGTTATAAACGATGCAACAAATCAACTAAATCAACTGATGGAAAACATAGAAGGCATGAATATAGTTGCAGAGAGTAACCTGAGTATTTTGGCCGAGATCAACAAGCTACTAGGAGATGTACTGATTACGGAATAGATTGTACCAGACAGATCAATCGAGAAGGGGAAGCAACTAGAGTTTGTAGTATATTTCCATTTGGAAATTTACAGAGTTTTGCTGAAGAGGATGCGAGGCACTTGAGAGTAGAACATTAGATTTACCAGACAGTGTCATTTCTTTCACTGAAGAGATAATGGACGGAATGTCACTTCATATGTGCGGATTGTCTCAACTAAGGTGCCTAATTCCCTGGAAGGTTCTCTTCTGATGGTACAAAAGAGAATTGATAAAGCTACCAAGCCTTTCACGATGAATTCTATCAGTAGACTGGTGGCGCTGCAGGCAGACATTGCGAGGTTTGGGCCGAGTTTGGAAGATGTGGAAGCGTGCATCAAAGTGTTGAATGAAGGGTTGCTGCAATTCAGGACAGAGAAAGAAGCAGTGGCTAAAACAGATGGAGGGATGCTGAATTACATGTTCGACAAGTATATCCGATATCAGAACAAGAAGAAGACATAAATGTTACAACTGGCATGACTTCTTCTATTTCTTTTCTATTTTCTATGTTCTCGGATGAATTGTAAAACTTCTAAGTTATTGGTTTTGCAACCATTACTTAAAGTCATGTGGAACCATTCTATTAGTTAAGTGATACATGTGTCACTTAAGAAGAAGTTAGTTGAGGATGATTGCCAAATGTCATCTTTACTTGTTGTTCATGCTTTAGTTCAGTTAGACTTCCCATTTGTACTTTCCCTCCTACATTCTATAAGTAGGAGAAGAACCTCCGGGTTAATGATCAATCAGAATTTGTAAGCAGCAATCTTGTGTTCTAGACTTTGTGCTGAACCCCTGAGAGCAACTTGGAGCAAAGGAATACAAAGGAGCAGTTTCAGAGAACTTTATGTCATGGTGTACTGTGTTTCTTGCTTTTAAATCTTAGATCTCTTAAGTAAACTTTGTTGTATTATAGATCTGGATCTAGAGCTGCCTTTGTTTTATAATTTTGTGTGTTCATATCTATTAAGTTTCTTCTATGTGCATGTAATTAGCTCTGCTATCTACTAATTGGGATGCACATCTTCCCCATTTCTTCTCTGTATTTCCTTTACTTCCTTCTTCTATAACTTTCCTTTCTTAAACAGCTGCTTACTTGCTGCAGAACTTCTTAGTTATGGTTCATGAACTAAGTGGTTAAAGTAAAACCCCTGATAGATAATAACACATTTTTATTGACAAATCTAACATGGGAGCCTCACCGGTTAAATGAGGGAGATTTATCTCATGACTGCCTAGGTTTGATGCTATGCAGAAAATCTAGCCAACAAAACAATAAACTCGTCGAGCCGGAAAGTGACCCGACCGAGTTAGCTTAATGCAATACAAATAGTGGTAATAGGCAACTTGGTGGCTTGAGGACCCATCATGTGGCGTAATAACGATGTAGTGAAAAAGGAACCCCTCCATGAAAAGAGTGTGTTGAACCTAGTTGAGGGACCACTGCCAATAAAAAGAGAGGCCACCCATCCGAATACGAGTGTCATATACCATCGTCCCAAAACAACATTTTTATTTTTCTCCTTTGAGTGCACTCTACTTCGCCACATGTCAACGCCACATTGGTCAATTGACCACTGGCGGGCCTAAATGTTGACCAAACTTTGACTGGCCATATCTTGAGCATATGATGTTCATTTTCTACATTCCGTACTAACGGAAAGCTCACTAAATTCTCTACCACTCTATCATGTTTAGGGAGATTCAAGGAGCTCTCAAATGTCCCAAATGTCCTTTGGATCACACCACCCCGGTGAGAATGTTTTTGTCAACAAAAATGTTGTGAACTCCGAACTCAGTATTCTTTGAGAAGAGATTTTTTGCTCCACAATCATACAACTGATGGCTCGATCATAGGAAATGTGGCATTTGTGCCACGATACTAACACCTCCTGGTAATATTCATTCTACTACATGGACACCTTTGCCTCTACACAAAAAAAATTGGTGTCAACAGAAGAGTGTAGACACCCATAATTACGTCCAAGCAATTTAAATACTTAAATTGCGCTAATTATCCCCTTCTTACAAATTGGCAACATATCGTCAATAAGGCTCATTTTCCCTCATATCCTCATTATTTAATTACACTACACTAATTAATTAAGTCACCTATCTAACAAATACCCTAATTAATGACCTTTCGTTAATAAACCACCCCTTTTATCCGGTCTAATTAATCATTATTAATTAATTAGCCTTCCTTTTCGTTTAACCAATAAATCAATATTTAATTGATTTAATCCCCTTCTAATAGCCTAAATCATACTAATATTTCTCTAATTAGCTTTTATAATCTTACATCTACCTATTATGTAATCACTTTTGATTAATTAAAGCACCCCTCTAACTCCCATGACTTCTAAGTATAAATTAAACCCTTCTAAAGTAAGGTTACCTTTTATAAAGCAACCTTATCCATTCCTAATCTTGTTTTACCTTTATCCCACATGCAAAGGGATGAAGTGTTTCCTTTATCCATTGGGCTATATAAGGAGCCCTCCTTCTACCTTTATACCTACACCTAAACTTCTTGAGAAGACAAAAGCAAAGCATATAGCAAAATAGACTAAAAGATTTCTTTTGTTTCCTTGAGAATTCACCATTTTGGAAGAGCTAAGCCTCCTATTCTTGCATTCTTTAAGGATCAAACAAGCAATTTTTGATTTCCATTGGAGCTACATAGGTCCATTCATTTTTTTGGTAATCTAGGAGAGTAGAGATTTTGAATAGCATGCTAGTTTTGATCTTATGTTTCAAAGTTATGATGTTTAGTATAGATCTTGTTTAGCTCTTTATCTTGATGGTGCTTAGGCTTTGTCTTAGCTAGGTTATAGAACTATTTAGGTGGTAGTTCTTGTTTCATCTAATTTAGCTTAAGAAAATTATACATGCACATAAAGAGAACACTTTCTTTCACCTGTTGCCGCACGGCCTCTTCCTCTACATGGTACAAGAAGTGTATGATGTTGAATTTTTACCCCGAACACGAATTTCACATCTACATGGTGTAAGTCCCCAATCGACGATGACAATCAAGTAATCCTATGCTACACGCCATAAGTACACCCTACATAGAGTGACATTCGACCCATTGTTAGATGTCGAGTCAGCGATCACTACCATTATAGTGCACATAATCAAACATATTCATAGAATGAATATCCAAGATGATGCCAAGAGCTCAAAAAAAGATAGTGATCCTCTGCCAAAGCCAATGATCTTGATGATACACCCAATGTACTAAGGATCAGAGCTCCTGAAAAGGCGTCTACACAATTTCTTACAAGATAAATTTTGATACTCACAACATTATGTTAGTACATAATTTTTCCCTCTAATGGGGTCTTATATTTGTAAGCATCATAATTACAGATGGTTCCCAAAAATGGGTCTTAAAAATGCATGCTAACAATAAAGAGCTATGAAAAATAAATTTGAAAAATTGTTTACCAACCCACGCTAACATACTTTCATCTGTAGGTATTATCTCGATCCGAGGCTGAATTTTAAACTTGTGGTGGAGTTACAACTTCATTTACCTTAGCGACATGTATGTATTCCATATTTAGCTTGCCACTATACTCATGGCGAGATGGATGAAGTTTCCAACAAGTGTCCACCCAATGCACATGCACATGACAATGA
The DNA here is from genome assembly GCA_018340775.1 of Taxus wallichiana var. yunnanensis. Classification (NCBI taxonomy): domain Eukaryota; kingdom Viridiplantae; phylum Streptophyta; class Pinopsida; order Cupressales; family Taxaceae; genus Taxus; species Taxus wallichiana. The sequence continues at coordinate 484,800,262 of CM031238.1, forward strand.
GAAAAAAATTTCCTTGTTGCCTTCTTTTGAGATGAGGAAATCGGACTGCCATTTCTCACCTCTGGATGATGAGATGAAGGTCTATGATTTTCCTTGTTCTGGTGAATGGAAATAACCTCTTCAACAAATTCCTCCTCTTCCAACATCTAACAACATAATGGTTATGCATCCCACAAAATGTACAAGGAAACACATGCCACATTTTCTGAATATCAAAGCCAAACTTCTTATACTAAAAGAGTGGATCAAAAGTTTTACAACCTTCATGGTGCTTATGGTAAGAAAGTGGAGGTGGAATCTTGATAAATCTATTCTCGAATTTTCTTATGAACTCCATTTTTGATGAAGAAGCACCGACTCCTACATCAAATCTACTTGTAAGGCGAGTGGGGTATTCTCTTGGCCTTGAAGCTTGTCTTCTATTAACGTGCTTAGATCATCCTCTAATATCCATTCCCACACTAGTAAAATCCAATCCTATAAAATGAGGACAATCCTTGACCAGATTGGGTTAGAAATGTCTTGTCTATCTTTGTCAAAGACATTTTCCATCAAAACCCATCTTAAATAATAATTTGGATCCAAATTTTCTAGTATGCTTTTCAAACAAACAAAAGTCATCATTACCTAAATCCGAAACTAAATGTGAGGAAGAAGAAGATTTCTGTGATGAGAAAAATTATAGTGCACTCTGTCACAATCTCTCCATCTGAAGTAGAAGAGATTTCCTTCTTTGGATCACCACAATTCAAACTTTTTAAGAGCTTGCCCTTTGATGCTAGCTCTTTTTTCAACCGATCAACTTGTTCTTTGAGGGAGTAGAGCTTGCATCGTAGGAATGCATTTTCCTCTTGGATTCGTCTGCATTGATGCTCTCGAGATCTTCTCGTATTTTCCTCTTCAATGATTTCCCCATGATTACTTGCAAACCAACCGATCCTCAAAATCTGCAAGGCTTCCGAGTAAGAATATCAAGCCAAATAGTTTGCACTTTGATAAGATTAGAAAATCACAACCTGGTATCTACATGCAATCAAGCAATCACGAAACCAACTCGATACCAACTTGATCCATAAATAGGGGTAAATTTTTAAACTACCCATGGAACCCTATAGGAATTGCTAGGTTTACTCCACATATATTATCAATTTTAATGAGATGCAATGTAAAGAAAACACATACGTACTAAAAATGAATTTGATAACGAAGTTTGACAATGCTTACATCTTTGGGTTCATATGAATCAATTCATTACACTTCTGAGTTGTAAACTAGTACAAACATACAATGAAAATATGAATCAATGAGGTTACCAAAGTGAACGTATCGATTTGATATCCAAAAGATATTTTTATAGGGATTTTACCCCATGATAGTTATATAGGATTCCGCCCAATGATAATTAATAGTGATTCTACCCTGATGATCGCATACCTAGTTGATTACCCATGAATCAGAACCAGATATAGAAAGATGACCACCGATCCAGTTGATTCAATATGAATCCAAACCAGAACAAGATGAAGACAATATCTCCTCCAAGTCCACCGAGTAGTAGCACCCGATGTATAGGGATCAAGCTTTTAAGCATGAGTCTCCAAATAAAATTTCTTTGGAAGAGAGGCATGCTTGACGAGGACTCCAGATGGATGGAAAATGTTGATGTGACTTCTATAGATTAAAATGGTGTAAAAATCCTCTAAATTAGGAAAACAATACCACCATTAGGAGGGTGGGAAAATTCTATGCATTTTCCCTTTTTAGACGAAAGGCTGATTTTTCCTCTAACTCCTTTAAAAATGACGATATGTGAAACTGCCCCTTTAAGCCCTTAGGCTCTGCACAAAACAAAATTGTTGATCAAATGGTCTGAGCTCCCTTTTATAGCTCATTGAGATATTATGGCACGTTGGCGAAGAATGAATATTTTTAAATGGGCGGTGGGGCTTCAAATCTCCCCACCGACCGCATTTTACCTCCTTAAACCTTATTAAGGATTTTTATATTTTAAACGGCTCGCATTATACCACCTCACCTTTTTAATGCCACCTCCTACATGGCTTGGGGCTTGACCAGTCTGCTACCTTTTTATGTTCCACCCCCACTTGCCACATGGGCCCTTACTTTTTTATTTGGGCGGTGGCTTTAATATCCCACATCGGTGGGGTTTATAAAATTACATTGGCATTTTAAAAGGCTTGGCCACCATATGTCATACATAGCATGGGCCACGTAATATTTCTTTTTCCCGTCATTGAATATATAAGGCACAAGTGTGAAGGGCTTAGGCGGTGGGATAAGTTAAGTCAGTGGTGGTATAAACAATGTTTGTCGAGTTGAGCTAGTGGCGAAGTGGAATGCCACGTGAACATTGGTGGTGGATAAGTAAAACCTAAACTCGTCGAGTTAATGAACTAGCTTGGTCCTTCAATACAATGATAAAAGTGCCCACACATCCATACGTGAACTCACCCAATATAAATAATGAACTCGTGAGCTAGTAAGTGACTTTGACCAAGTTAGCTTGGTGCAGTAGAAAATAGTGGTGATAAGTGGTGGCCTCGGGACCCACCACCATAATAACAATGCGATGGTAAAGACACCCCTATGTGAAAAGAGTTTTCCGAACCTAGTGAGGGCCTCCGACCAATAAAAATGGGGTCCACTGTTCTAATACGAGTGTTGAAGATTGGCGTCATAAAACCACATTTTTATTTTGCTCCTTCAAGTTCACTCTGCTTCCGCCATGTGACATTGCCACATTAGTCAATTGACCATGTCAGGCCTGTATGTTGACCAAACTTTGATTGACCATATCTTGAGCATACAATGTTTGTTTTCCACGTTCTAGGTACTGATAGAAATCTTGTTGAATGCTTAACCACTCTCTCATGGTTTAGGGAGATTTAAGGAAATCTAAAATGTCCCAAATGTCCTCAAAATTAGAGAGGAGAGGAGATAACTACTCAAGAAGATGGTGCATTTGTTGATGAAGATCCATTTGCTTTGAAAGACTCACCTTATGGAGAGATTTCAACTACCTTGAACTCATTCATGAAACAACCTGCTACGGGTGTAACCTTCTCCACTTGAGGTATGTGCACAAAGCTTAGAGCCTTAAGCCAATTCTTGGAGTTGTCGTTTATAATCTTGAATTTTTTGAACCACGTTTGATGCTCCTTTGTAGTATTATAGATAGCACATATGATCTCTGGGAGATGATCCAAGGTGTCTTCATTCAAAGAGAATGGGTCCTTGAATATTTTTAAATGGGTGGTGGCGCTTCAAATCTCCCCACCAACCCCATTTTACCTTCCTAAACCTTATTAAGGCTTTTTATATTTTAAATGGCTCGCATTATACCACATCGCTTTTTTAATGCCACCTCTTACATGGCTTGGGGCTTGACCAGTCTGCTACCTTTTTTTGTTCCACCCCCACTTGCCACGTGGGCCCTTACTTTTTATTTGGGCAGTGGCTTTAATATCTCACATCGGTGGGGTTTATAAGCTTACATTGGCATTTTAAAAGGCACTGCCACCATATGTCGGACATAGCATGGGCCACATAATATTTATTTTTCCCGTCATTGAATATATAAGGCAAAAGTGTGAAGGGCTTAGGGCCGGTGGTGGTATAAACAATGTTCGTCGAGTTGAGCTTGTGGCGATGTGGAATTCCATGTGAACATTGGTGGTGGATAAGTAAAACCTAAACTCGTCGGGTTGATGAACTAGCTCGGTCCTTTAATATAATGCAAAGTGCCCACACATCCATATGTGAACTTACTCAATATCAATAATGAACTCGTCGAGCTAGTAAGTGACCCGTAGATTTAGCTCAGTGTAATGCAAATAGTGGTGATAATCCATGTGGTGGCATCGGGGATCCACCACGTGGCATAATAACAATGCGGTGGTAAAGGCACCCCTATGTGAAAAGAGTTTTCCAAACACTGGATGAGGGCCTCCACGACCGGTAAAAAAAATGGTCCACCCATTCTAATACGAGAGTTGAAGACTAGGCGTCATAAAACCACATTTTATTTTGCTCCTTCAAGTGCACTTTGCTTCCGCCATGTGACATTGCCACATTAGTCGATTGACCTTACAACCCGTATGTTGACCAAACTTTAATTGACCATATCTTGAGCATATGATGTTTGTTTTCCATGTTAAATCTTGGCAAATCTTGTTGAATGATTAATCACTCTCTCATGGTTTAGGGAGATTTAAGGAAATCATGAAATGTCCTAGATCGAAATTTTGCGCTTGTTACTGTCCAAGTTAATGTACCTAAACAAAAACCAAAAACTCCAATGAAATTGAGATGTAGAGGATGAGGAAGCCGAGTAGATAAGGCAGGCTACGAGCGCAAATAGATCCGAGACCGATGCTTGACGAGTGCCATTAAAGATATTTTAGTGGTGCCATGAAGCGGTCCGAGAAGCGATCTTCATGTCGATGCGTTTTCAATTAAAGCATACATGATAAAGATGTAAATAAAGACTAGATTTTACGATTGCGGTAATAAGAGCGAGATTTCAAAAAGTACGAGAAAACGAACTATGAAATAAATCTCATTTGTGTTACTGTATCCTTTTACCTATCTGCTTGCAGATAAATCGTCGGCCGATGGGTAGAATCGGCGTCGATTGAGGCTGTCGGCGTCGATTGAGGGGATCGGGCATCGATTGGATAAGATCGGTGTCGGCCCTCGAGGGATGCGTACAAAGATCGGGACTTGGAAGGTGAATGTGGTCTGCTGGATGTGCCGAAAGTTGACGAGAGCCTGGGCAGGGTCACCAGATGATAGATGGTGGTGTTGCGGCGGGGACTAACGGTGCTCCTCTCGAGATTGATTCGGACGAGGATCTGCCTAATTTGATACAATTGATGCTAAGAAGATCTCTCTTTCTCTCAACTTTTTTTCGCTCTCCACGTTCGATGCTCTTCTTCGGTCTCTTCCGGTCTCTTCCGTCCCTAGAACCGAGTTAGGGCTTGCTTTTATAATCGGCGCGCTCTAGAAAATCGGCGCCGACCATATGGTCGGTGCTCGCGGAGAAGACTCCGAGATGGCTAAAAATGATCGATTAAGAAAGACAAGACTATCCCGACCACCGGAAATATCCCGCTTAGGGAAGATTAAAATGGATGTGATGCATAGATAGAATAAATTTGGGGTAGATAAGTGATTAAGATGCATGGGAAGAAGCGTAATTAAATATTTAATACTTAATTACTCATGGGTAAGATGTGATGGGATGAATTAAATTTAGAGTAGGTGATTAAATCACTAATTGGAAAACTATCCCAATGGGATAGGGGTTCAAATCTGCCCCACCAACCCCATTTTAAGTGTCTACATTTTGCCTTTTTGTCAAGTAACTTTGCGATAATCAAGGTTATGAGACAAAAACAAAGAGATGGAAGAAGAGAAGAATTTGTGGTGATGTGATCCCCCTAAATGGGATGGATGATAGAGCAGACGATCCCAAGGTTGAAAAAGGTAGATGAAGAATGCGGGATGCCCCAAATCGGATGTCCGAGTAGAACCCGATCATTGAGGACGCATAAAAATAAACGGCAGAACCTAAGGAACTCACATTGGTAGGGAAAACTAGCCGGTCTCCTCGTGAGGCGGCGTTAGTGCCTACAAAGCCCATGAGTGCAAGGAGAAGCGCAAAAAAAAGCCAAAGCATCTAAAGAGAGACACATTGGTAGGGACAACTAGACGGTCGGTCTTTGAGACGGCGTTAGTGCCACCTTAACTCTAAGGCTGTCCGAAGATGAGTGTCCCACGCTTGAAGGAACAAACCCGAAAGAGACGATGACATCTAAAAGATGTGCCAAAAGGTAAGATTCAGCACACAACAATGATTAGATGAGAAAGCCAAGCATCAACACTATGGCAAAGATATTAGCAGATGGAAATAAACGACGTGGAGAAGCGATACCGCAATCCACGGGAAAAAATGAGTATAAATCGATAGACTGATAGATGATGAATAGATGTGATGGGATAGACATAGAGGATAGATAGACGTGATGTAACTTGATGTGATTGATATGTGGATTTAATTTGGATGAGAAATAGATATAGATAGATGGAATGTTACTTGGATGGACAAGTTTTTAGATGTTTTGATGGATAGATGGATAGATGTGATTGATAGATTTGGTATCCATGTAGTGATGTAGCCTCGATTGGAAGGCATTGTATAGATGGCTTGATTGAAAGCCACCCATTTTTGTACAAACACACATGTATATATAGATTCATTATCCGTCATATAATTGTACTTCATGCCTTTTTGATTTTGATATACATGGATAGATGGATATAGAAAAATAGATGTGATTAGAGAGATATAGACTGATGGATGATGGAAATAGATGTGATTAGATAGATTGAAATGTGGATAAAATAGATGTGATTGGATAGATATAGACGGATAGATGATAGATGGATGTGATTAGATAGATTGATTTAATTTTGATAGATAGATGTGATGTATCTTGGATGGACATAGCTTTTAAATATTTTGATGGATAGATATACAGATGTACTTGATGTATGGATTAGATATAGATAGATGTAATGTACCTGAGATGTACGTATTTTTCGATATTTTGATGGATAGATAGATAAATGTGTTGGATATATGGATGTAATTATAAGGAGAAATGAATACAGATAGGAGTTTTGATAGATAAGATGAATTTTGATAGAAGATAAATTTTGATTGAATTAACATGTGAAATGCCAATTTAACGGGATGCGAAGACAAAGAAATGGAGAATACTCCTGCAAGAGCAAAAGATGAAAGCGGAAACAACAAGTGACTTAGAAGAGAAGATACTCGGAGAAGAAGAAAAATGATAAATTGGACTTCCAACCGACCATAGATAAAATCCGAAGGGAACCAAAAGACCAAGCATACTGAGGCCCTATATAAGATTAAAATAAATCGACACTAACTAGTCAAAACCGGATCTAGGATAGAAACGGAAAGAAAAGTAAGTAAGTATCTTGTCGGAACCTACTGAGGAGAGAATACATGTCCATAGTGGGGGAAATAGGATTCTCCATATGATCGACAAAAGGTCCTAAATCTCGGCTTCAATTTTGTGACGAAAAGCAAAGCGATCAATGCGGAAGTTTGCTTGATATGGAAAAAGCGATCGATGGGAAGTCTTTCGGTGATGCTTATAACCCGATTGGAAGGCCGATTAATTACAAGAAGCCTTGAATTTTCTTTGAGAAACAAATTACCGTCCTTCAAGGAGCGTGCATAATGCGTATTTGAATGATAGCCATCCTTCGAGGTATGGTCTATATTTTTAGAATTTTTGATTCGCTTAATATATGGATAGCTTGTCCCGAGGGATCGGTCCTATCTTTTTGGATAGCATCAATTGTATCAAATGGGCAGATCTGTCCGAATCAATCCACCCGTTACTCTGTCATCAGCATCACGCATGGCATATCATCACGGTGACCTGTTCCGGTGTCTGCTAAAGGCACATCAATGAGACCACATTCACCTTCGATTCCCGAATCTTGTAAATGCAGTCCCACTGATTGGTAGTCTGTCTCCGATCGGCCGATCTTATCCGATCGACACGATCCCCCTCAATCGGCGCCGATGAGCCCGGTCCTCGACCCGACGATTTTATGCGCAGATAGGTAAAGGATACAGTAACACAAATCCAACATTTATTTCATAGTTCCTATTTTTGCACTGCTGCTTGTTTAGATTCCTTATTACTGTGATGAGAAAATCTAGTCTTTATTTACATCTTTTATCATGTATGCTTCTTTCTTAATAAAATGTGGAACATCCGCTTCTCGGACCCTTCTCGGGCGATCACTAAAATATCTTTTAACGTGGTCTTTTTACGCGAGAATGTAGATCAAGAATTTTGCGCTTGTTACTGTCCAAGTTAATGTACCAAACTAAACACAAAAACCTGAAAAACTCTAATGAAATTGATACATGAAGATGTAGACGGATGAGGAAGCCGATGTAGATAAGACAGGCGCACACGAGCAATTTGCACAATAGCTCAGCTGCAAAACACCGTGCTTGTGAAAAGATGGCGTTAGAAGATATTTGGGTGGATGCCCGAGAAGCGGGTCTTCCTTGGCGGATGTCATCCACGTTTTGATAAAGAAAAGAAGCATACATGATAAAAGATGTAAATAAAGACTAGATTTTCGATTGCGGTAATAAAATGTTTGTTGAAATAATCACTGATTTGTGTTACTGTGACCTTTGTCTGCAGATAAATCGCGTCACCGGTAGAATGGCGTCGATTGAGGCCGGTCGGCGTCGATTGAGGGATCGGCGTCGGCCCGGATAAGATCGGGCGCGTCGGCCAGACAGATCATTCGGGAATGGAAGGTGAATGTTGTGCCGAAGTTGGCGAGACAACTGAACAGTGGTCACCCAGAGATGATAGATGGTGGTGTACGATGCGTCGACGCGACAGGACGAGAAAATTCCTCTCGGGATTGATTCGGACGAGATCTGCCTAATTTGATACAATTGATGCTAAGAAAGATCTCTTTCGCTCTCTGCTCGCTTTTTCACTCGTTCGTAATCTCTTCTTCGGTCTCTTCCGGTCTCTTCCCTCCCTAGAGAGTTCGGGCTTGCTTTATAATCGGCGCGCTCTAGAAAATCGGCGCCGACCATATGGGTCGGCGCCGATCGCGGAGAAGACTCCCGAGATGGCTAAAAATGATCGATTCGAGAAAGACAAGACCTATCCCGACCACCGGAAATATCCCGCTTAGGGAAGATTAAAAATGGATGTGATGCATAGATAGAATAAATTTGGGGTAGATAAGTGATTAAGATGCATGGGAAGAAGCGTAATTAAATATTTAATACTTAATTACTCATGGGTAAGATGTGATGGGATGAATTAAATTTAGAGTAGGTGATTAAATCACAAATTGGAAAACTATCCCAAGGGGATAGTTGGTGACGTAAACGTGCCCCAGGTTACCTAGGCAAGTAAACGGATGAGAAGGGACACTAAATTGGGTAACCAATTTTAAGTGTCTACATCTCGATTAGAGAGGAGAGGAGATAGCTACTCTGAAGAAGATGGTGCATTTGTTGATGAAGATCCATTTTTGAAAGAATTTAGGAGAGTGCTTATGGAGAGATTTCAACGCCTTAAACTCATTCATGAAACAAGTCACTATAGGTGTAACCTTCTCCACTTGAGGAATGTGCACAAAGCTTAGAGCCTTAAGCCAATTCTCGGAGGTGTCTTTTATAATCTTGATTTTTGTGAACCAGGTTTGATGCTCCTTTGTAGTGTTTGAGATAACACATATGATCTCTGGGAGATTCCAAGGTGTCTTCATTAAAAGAGAATGGGTCCTTTGTCTCTTTCTTAACTAGTTCTTCAAATGGTTTCATGAGATCATTCACCGAAGTGTTTTCATTTACCGTAGGTACTCCAAGTTTCTACACTTCCACGTTGATATCTTCCTGCATCTTTAAAGTGATCTCATCACATGAATCCAACTCATCAAGAGCATGATTCAACATCTCATATCAAAAAACCATATATTAGGACCATATTTGGGATACATTTTCAAATTCAGAGTTTAACACATTTCTGCTTACTAATATGGTAGGATTGATTTTTTCCATCTCAGACACTAGTGGAAATACTTGATCCGAATGCTCATTTACCTTTATGGTGGTGACAAGCATGCATTCAAAGAGTGAGAGAATTTTTAGAAGCAAGGTCCTACCTTTTTGAAGAATTTTGCTCACCCACTTGTCATTGGCGTTGCCTTGTATTGTGAAGCCTTGCGTCCTCTTGATTTATTTTAGATAAAAGTTGCTTGATGGGATTTAAATTCTTTAGTTGGGAGATATGAGATAAAATTTAGATCCATGAAGGATTGAACATACGAATCACATGAGTTCTTACATGATCTTATAGTTGTTCAATCTTCCCCTTGTACTCCTCATTTCTTGCGAAGAAGGTGAGTGAAATATTCTTTGAACATATGAGCATCTCCTTTATGCGTTGTTGGCCCCAAAGGAATGGTGGTCATTTCATTGTCGATGATATCATCTTTCCAATGGAATTGATTACCTTTGGTCGAGCTATTTCCACATACTTATTTCCCGAAGCACCACCGAAAAAGTGGGAAAGCGGTTTGAGCTTTCTTACATTTTTTTGTTTTCACCATTATTGAAATGGCTTAAAAATATAGCACCATTGCTTGTTGGACTATGAAATTTTATCATTTGATCATCTCTTGTAGCCATGGGAAGATTTCAGTTGTCTTAGGTTCAACACTTGAACATGATTGCGAGTTTTTGACTCGAGTGAGAGGGTACATTTTGCACTAGTTGATTTGGCACAGTGCAGATGAGGAGATGATTGGAGACCGACGAGGGATCAATGGATGAGAGGATCAATTTCTCACTTGCTCAAAATATTCTATAGGATCTTGGATTACTCTTACTTTTTGTGCAACCTCATGTAGTGGGGACATCGATTCTGTTGACTTCCTTTTCGTGAGCTATCCCGAGTGAGCAGAGCTCACAATATTCTCGATTGCCTTTGAAGTGGAGAGATAATATGTTTACCTTATAAGAGTCTCAGAGACTTGATTCAATGAGTACAACCCTATTCTTCTTAAACCATTCCTTGGATCTTTGGATTACTACTTGATTCATTTATTTATGTCTCTTGACTCATTATTACTCCATGATACATGTGGGAGAGGCTATACCTTCACCGCTTGATAGTCAAGATCATATAATTTAGTCCCATCATATTCAAATCATATTTAAACAAATAAAATTTAAACTTTCTTATCGACCAATGGTCATTCTTATGTGATCACACTCTCTAACCTCAAAATCATCTGAAAAATTTACCTAATAATCTTCTATTTATGGAACATGGTGTAAATCGGGAAGATAGAAGGTCTTAGGGTTACTTCAAATGTCAAAATATGTGCTTCTTGTATATGCATAAAAGGTTTAAAGGAGAAAATTAAGCTTTCGAGTTTGAGGCATCGGTGGAATTATTACACAAAAAGATTCCAAGAAAGATAAGAAATGACACACCTTTCTTCTTACGATTCTTGAGTTCACCATTGACATTGGTGAGTTTCCTGCATAGCCCAAACATCATGATCTTATCACCGAGGTACCTTGGAATATTGTGGGGAGTGAGATCAAACCATGATACTCTAATGTATGAGAAGGTTGAGAACTGATTGAAAAGGGACCCATATCTCTTGATCAATACATCAACTTGAGAAGACATACTTGACTCAGGATTATCCTTTAACAATTGTATGATGAACATGGTGAATGCATCATGCACCCTTGAAAAATGATGATTATTTTCCTTGAGGGTCATGTTGAAGATCATCCTTTGTGGGTGAACCGTCAGAGTCATGGGAAACCTCAGGTTAGTGGGACATGCGCCTTGAGGTGACCTCCATATTTTAAAGAAGTTGGCTCTTCTCTATGGTGTGGGATGAGGTTAGATAAAAATGAAACAAAGCAAAAACTAACAGTGATGCACCAAACAAGAAGAGGTTAATCAAGAATCCAAATACCTGAAATGGGGGTATGTGAGCATTGAAAAGGGTGGGTGAAATACACACATGCATGCCGAGATAGATTCACACAGATCACGACTTCAAACTCATCAAGCACAACTTCAAAGATAATAATAACATTAAGAGATGCACAGTTTTTATGTGAAAAAAGGTGATCAAAGACAACAAAGATATGTGAAGGATGGACAAAATGCACCATAGGGCATATAATATTACTCCAAAAATTGTGCACAGTATTACAATAGAAGAGAGGCAAGATTGCTATTACAAAACCCAGGAAGAAGGCTAGAGCTCCGGCCCCTACCTTTTATAGAAGAGGAATGAGACTAAGAAGGAAATTGAATGACCCCTTTTTATCATGATACACAGGTTAATATATATAATCACAAAGAGATAAGGGTGAAATCCCAAAATTGCCTTTTCAACCACTTGTAAGATGCAATAAATGAGTGCAATAAATGACACCTTGCTTGTAAAAGACTCCTCCTTCTATCCCATGAACCGCAGAGTGAAATAATGATGGTCATGCTTATTAAATTCTTTCCCAACCACTTTCCAACTATCTCTTTAAGTGGGATCATTTTCCTTGAAAATCACCATCAAAGCTTCATCAGTTTTTGCATTTTTGATTGATGTGCGGTTTAGTTTATTAGAGTTGGAGATTCAGTTTATATGATTTGGAGATGCTTATTTTATTTTCATCTACCTATCCTCACTAAAAATATAGAATTCACTTTTTGTGGTGTAGACGATGTCTAGAGCTTTCCGAAAAGTCCAATTTGGTGAAAATCGAGTTCTGAGTCAAAAGTTATGCTCGTTTGAACTTCGAGGTCACACGTTTCACGCGGGCTCTCACAATCTTTTAAAAGATATGAGCATTTAAAATTCCTGTTGGGTTTCATGATTAATCCTACATTGAATTGACCTACCACCAATATTTTACGACCAGCTTTGGGTTCAGAGTCTATCTTTGTTGAGCTCCACATGGAAGCCAAATGTAACTCGAGTCTCCGCTTTTCTTGCACCTTTTGGAAGTGCGCCGAGTTGACACTTAACACCTTCCGTGACTCCTTTTTCTTATCCTAAGTTGACTCACTCTGGGCTCGATTTTCATCGTGATTTGGCTAAGTTTCTTCCCCCTATTGTGGGAAGTCGGACTCTTTTTTATCGGTTCGAGATTTTTGGGACTAATTTGATTAATCTAGCAAGAATTTGCTTGTTATCTAGTTTTAGAGGGTGGTGGAGGAAATTAGATAATAGGTCATTGCACGAGATAATTTTCATAGGAGGGGGCTTAGATAAATGTTCAGTGAGCGTTGAGCCTCTAAATGGTCTTGTACTCACAAGATGATAGACTAGATAAGTTGTCATCAAGAAATTTTTGGTAACCTATTGATGAGTGTCGTTGATGCTCATACTTTAATAATATTATTGTGTCAATCTAGGGTGAATTCCATGGTACATTTTGCAAACAAAGGAAACAATAGGAATGATTTTGTAGTACGTAATTTTAGTAACATAAACTAAGTAATTGTTGAACTGATCGTGATTACAAATAAAATGCTTAAAAGTAACATTAAAATTAAATATAGGAGAATATTATTGATCATGAAAATGTAAGTGCATCAAAGTAATGGAATAAATGTTGGAATAGTAAATGCATTCACAAAGAATGAAAAGAAATAAACATAAAACTTCATTTTCGTTGGTTAGGAGTGGCCCTTTCTCCTTCCCTTTGATCAGGTTTAACACTTGAATTTAAGAAATAAAAATTCACCTGAATCCGCTATCTTTATTAAATCAAAAATTTTGTATTACAGTGAATTAAAACAATTAAAAATTGAACCACTAAATCTGATTACATGATCTCTTTTATACAAGAGATGTTCTAGTTTTATTAGGAGAGAACTAGTTATTCTAATGACTAAGTCTATTTAACTAAATTCTAACTGAAGTGACAACTTCCTATTCAAGAGATACATTAATAAAAGGGGCAGTCCTAAAAGTGTTCAAATTGGAATAATTCATACAAACTGAAGAGGAAATCCGTGATTGGCTCCTTTGAAGGAGTCAATCACTGCTAGAAGATTTTTCATCTCATAACTGATTGAGAGAATTTCGGTGATAACAAAGCTCAATTCGGGATACTTCATCCTCAAAATTTGGGAGGAATGTTTTCTAAGTTAATGACACCACTTATGTATAAGATATGGTGCGAACAACTGTGATTCTAATTATTTGAATGATTTGCACGTATGTGTGAATTTTCCTACTTTGTAGAATCAGGGTCGATGACCTAGATCGTTTGGATGTGGTACTCTGAGTTCCCTATTAACACAGAGGTGAGTCATGCACCAAGGCAATTCATGTTCCAACATATTAATTAGATTCCTATGTCGGTGCATGAATTAAGTCTTGTGCTTCCTATTATAACTCAACACATACTCTTTCAAAAGTGTAGTTAATGTTTCACAAACAAAACCATTTAAGCCATTTATGAAGAATAATTAACAAGATAAAAATACCAAACATATGCACAATAATTCCTTCATAATCATAGTAAAGTATTAAATATAGGAAGTTAATATTGTTCATCGTGCAACATGACATCAAAATGATATACAACTAACATGGCTTAATTATCACAAAAATGGGGTTCATCACCTATAATTGAAATAATTGTTGATGAATGTTATCAATTATTATTTTTCCCCAATAAATGTGCCATCCAATCTTGAAAACCTTTAAGTGGCCTCTTCTCTTGTTTAACCCTACTCGATAGGATGATTACATCGGAATATCATTCATGAAACTTACTACGGACAAAGCTTTCAATACATGAGATGGATTCCCTCCTTGCTTCATCGAAGATCCCAATACAAGAACTTGGAGATAGGAATCAAATTTTTACCATTCACCAGATGCAAATTCCTTCATGATGATGACCATGTTGTTACCTGTCGGGATTTGCATACACTGTGAAATGCCCTTTGGAGTGAGCACTGCAAGTATTGAGTTTTTGTCATCTCTTATGATTCTTGATTTTGAATCATAGTGCCGAGAACATGCTAACACCAATTCTGTACTCTGAATAGACATAAATGACCTCTTGCAGCATATAGTCCACTTGTGAAAACCTTATCTTCCACCGGTTCCCTTCGGCCTATTAACATCTGATTCTTCAAAGCTTCTAGATCCATATGAGCAACATCGTTGTTACTGGCACTTGGATATTATGATACCAAGGTTGAAATACGCTCTAGAACAAAAAACTTAAACTTAATATTTGTAAAAATAAACAAGATGGGAGAAATGATGATAATAGTAACTTTCTGTACTGAATCCAAAACTTTCTATTTTTAGCAGGTAGGGTTCATGAGCTACTTTTTGGGAAAATGTGTTTTTGCTCAAATTCAGTTTTTTAAGTCCCTAACATGTTGAGAGTGCCTACATTGATGTTTCTTTATTGATTTTTTGATTTTTTCTATTTTTAGTAAGTTTTTTGTTACTTTTTTGGGAAGATTGTTTTTGCTCAAATTGTCTGTTTTTCCTAATTTTTCATCTTCATTGTCTTTCAAATCTGTGATCGGTGAGACCTTCTTGTTTTTGGAGGGTTACTATTTTTAGTAAGTGGTAGCACTAGATACTTACTATTTTTGGAATTGGCACTTATTAGTGTGCGTTTGTAATGAAAATTCCCTCATCAGATTTGACTCGTCTCTGAGATCACACTCGCTCCAAATTTCACAATGATTCATCTACCAAAACTCTTGCAAATTGAAAAACATCTTCTAGGGCACAAGTTTTAGGTTTTCTACTATTAAAAAACTAGGGAATCATCAAACTTCTAATGAAAGTCTTCTTAAAGGTGTCTCGAAATGAATATTTGTTGAGAAAATTTCACTGGAATCTATTTTGAGACTTGGAATTTATGAATTTTTATTTGTTTTCACATTCATAGCTACCCTATAAATATTTTGACAGATACCCAATTTTTTTGCAGGTATTTAGAGGTTTATGACATCAAAAATTGCATAAAGGGTTGAATTGTGTCAAGGAATGGAGTTAAAAGTAGTTCCTTTGTGTTTTTAGTCACCCAACAGTTTATTTTTATGTTCATGTGTGAGAAAGCAACAATGCTTTAAAATAAGGGTTTTGATGGCTATGGTAGGGGGAAATTTTTTGTTTCCCCTTGGGAATGGGGATAAGGAGGATAGAAAAATGTTCCCTCACCAGATGAGGACAAGTGACACCTTCATATGTGAGGATGGAGAGATGGAGGAAAGTGTGCCTTAGCTCATGGGAGTCATCATTGGTCACATGGAGAATCTAGAGAGAGGCTAGTTAGGGGCATAATTTTGTGTCATCTTTGTCTCCCTAGGAATTGGGAAAAGGGGGATAGAAAAATTTTCCCTCACCAAATGAGGACAAGTGGAACCACGAGATGCGATGAGGGGGAGATGGAGAAAGGATTGTTTTAGCATTGAGTAGTTCAAAGTTTATCACATGAAAAACCGAGAGAAGGTCTGAGAGGGGCACATTTTTGTGTCCCCTTTATCCCCTTAGTAATTGGGACAATAGGGACAAGAAAATGCACCCTCACTAGATGCTACAAAGTGCCACTCATAGGATGTGAGATGGGGAAGGTGACTTAAGCTAGATAAGTCCTTCAGAGTCTTGAGCTGGGTCATATGAAGGAACAAATGAAAGGCCTAAGGTGGGGCACATTTTTGTGTCCCCTTGGGAATGAGGATAAGAGGGACACAAAAGTGCGCCCTGTTATTGATAAAATTTAGTATACCCCTTTTTGTAAGAATAATTTAAAACTTCCTATCTTCATTGCACAATATTCTGCCTACATGTATTTATGATAAGTTAGGCGGGGGCCACTTGACATTTTAATGCATTATTTAATCTATATAACATTAAGTGGTTTCTTGGCATTCTTATAATATGTTGGATGATTATTGAATTATATACTATATATGGTATCTTGTTTGTTAACTTGGTTGTATTGTATTCGATATGGAAATCAAGCTTCGTTTCACGATATCATTCTTTAGTTTCCAGGTTTGGATAATGATGTATCTCTTCTTTCCATTCTAGAAATGATTTTTTCAAGTGACATGTTGAAGATGTTGGTGAGTTTTGAAATGGTCATTGTCTTGCCTAATTTCATTTTTGGGCTACCACTTTGCACATTTCATTAAGTTGGCATTTGGTCTCGATCCTTTTAATAAGTTTGTTGATAGGTTATGTGATCTTGTTCATATCACTGTCACCGTATTTAACATGAGGGTTTATGTATATTTTGTTGTTTCCCTACGGTTATGGTGGTTATTTCACATTGCATTTATTTTTAATGTTAATTGATATATGGTATGCTAAGTGATTAGAAAGTGATAATATGAATGGTCACCATGTTGACCGAGCTTTTCACCTTCGTTTTGGACCATAAGATATGTTGATTTTCAAAGGATTTTGGACATTATTTATTGGTGATCATTTCACTTTGGTTGTTATGTTTTGGTTTACCTCATATTAATGGAAATGAATGTGTACGTGCTACATTAATTCCACCTCATAAATGGTTTTGAGCTTTGAAAAATTTCAAAGCTTGGGTTTCTTTGTGGTTTTTGTTGTTTGCATGCTTTAGTTTGGGAGCTTTCTTTGAGCTACTTGGCCGTGGTGTTGTGCGTTTGGGTTCTCCATTTCAAATAAATATGTAATAAGATTATATAGGTATGTAGTTTTTAGATAAAGTAAGAGGAAGTTACCCAAATTAGAGTCGTTTTCATGCACACATGTAGTATTTTGGGTCCGCGAGTTCATAGTTTTGATAAAAACCAATAATGTGTTGTTATTGGAGTTTTATGCTCACATTTATATCTATTTTTTTCATTACCCACATTTCAAATAATTTAAATCTTTGTAATCCTTATTTAATGCTCAATAGTTCTTTCTAACCCCAAGTGTGCTGACCTATCATCCAACATTCATGGAGGATTATTTGTAGAAACAAAAGTACATTCATCTACTTTAAAAGACAAAAGATATAACTAATAGATCTACACATTAATGCATCACAAAAGCTAATAAACATTGTAAGAAGTACAAGAAACTAGATCTGAGTCATGATAAGCCAAATAACATGAGGGTTTACACCCATAAGCAAGTTGTACAAAATAGATCCATGTATATTGATTTAACAGAGTTCTGGTATCCATATTACATTCAAAAGGGTCATCTCAGACCATATTCATCAAATGATAGAGACTCAACTCTTGCAAACCTATATGATCAGGGATCCTAACTATGCTTTTTCCCATTATATCCCTTATTCACGAGATCCCAGTACCCATATATATGGTTAATGATATCCGTTCTGACCCTCTAAAGCACTAAGTAATCTAAACACTAGCACCATGAATAACATTTCCTAACATTTCGTAGCACTTCGTTAATCTCCTTCTCTTTCTCTTCTCCCCTTTACACTTAGCACCCATATATCTCTCTATATTTATTCTTTGCACCAAGCACTCATTTAAATAGGACCATTGTTCATCGCCATGAATTCTCTCCGGAGTAGATCGTGTGTCAAGTGTCGATGTGGTCCTCCATTGGCAAATGCTTATCCTCTTTACAAACTTTTCACTAACTTTAATGATGCCTTTGGGAATGTTCCTAGCATGGAATATGATTTTCTTGACCTCCAAGGTTCCAGGCTGACACCTTATCCACTTATCACACCTATTCGGGTCCTCACATTTTTTCTCAAGTGACTCCATGATGCCAAATATGGATAAATACTTTAAACCTTTTTCTGCCTCCCGTGCTCACCCTAGTGTCACTTAAGACCTTCTTAAACCCCTTTTACTGCGTGTTGTCCCTGAACGCCCTTCTATTTATTGATCCTGTGTGTGTGCACCTCTTGGTACTTAGGAAATATTTTAGGGTCCAACATCACCCCACTTTACCTATGTTCTCCGTCCTTGAAACATTTTGCTTCCTCAAAGAATAAAGAATAGAGGTATTGAAACAATTAAATAATGGAAGGATGGAAGAATAGAAGAATATGTTATTGCTACATGAGGAGTGGGAAATCCTTCACAAATGCCTCAATCTTCTCCCAAACATCTACTTCTCCCTACACCTATTGAAGTAGGTCACCCACTAATGCACTTACTTCATCAAAACTAAGTTCCTCGCTCTTATCTTTCAACGTATCTACAATGATTTCCAACTGCTTGCTAAGATCACCTAGCGCATCCATCCTGTGATCAACTTAGGGGTATAGTTCCTTTATCTTATTCTTAATCAAACCCCACAAGGTTTCATTGCTTCCAACTTCTTCTCAACTTTGGCTAAAATCTTTTCTCACTCCACTTTATCACCTTTTTTCTTTTCCTAAAATTATTTTAGATATGCCTCATGTATATAGCAACCAATATGCTTGCTACCCTATCTCTATTGGCACAGTTTTCATACATGGCTTCAACCATCTATGCGATGGTCTTTCTTGTGTGCAGGAGCTTGGAGCAAGTCATTGTCTCCCAATCTTCCTCTTTTGCTCCTCATTTTGGCGTGCCTTAATCTCCTCTCTGAGACTCTAATGCGAGTGACCACCTTTCCATGGTGAGGATGTGGGTTAAGTCTTCTAAGCAATGCATGGTTGACTCATATTTCTGCTCAGGCGGGGCTAGGTTTGAGTGCTTCAAGATAATGGCATTTGAAATGACCTCTATCTTCTTATGGACTTCACACACCTTTGCCTTTTCATCCCTTAGCTCATGCCTTAACTATGCACTGATCAATTCCTTTTGTTTTATTTCTTTGTCTTGCTCAATGATCTCCTCATTATTTTTCTCAAGCTCTTCCTGCAAGACCCTTATTTTGTCGAGTCTTGCCTCCACTTCCACCGATGCTTTGTTGAGCACATTTCAAACTTTCTCATTAGAAAAATATTGGGAATTTACCAGAGGGTTTACTCCCTTGGCATTTGGTATCTTCATCAATGCATATTGATTTACCTTGAACTTGGGTTCATCAATGAGTTTTTACCTCTTTGAATCGATTGACCTCAACCTCGAAGTACTACACTCACGAAGGAGAACGGAAATTTACACCAAGGAATCTTGGTACCATCTACCAAAGTAAATTTGTTGATACAAAAATGTTGGTATATGGCAAACTCAAACTCTCCTTGTACTAATGAGGGTAACAACTAGGGTATTCTCCATTCACCCCGAATGTGTTGCGCATATGCTTATAACACTTTTCGGGGGCACTTTATGGGTGAACGTCATGGTGTCATAGGTATACTATTCAAACCTCTTGGTGGGGGAGGGGTTCTCATCTGGGTATTCCCAAACAAACTTATTCGGCCCATCGAACACTCCAATATCTAAAAAGACAATGGTGAGGAGGACATTACCAAACATGATCTTCTCTCTGTCACATGCGGATTTTATAATTTCCTCTCCAATAAAAGATGATGAGAGGTTATAGATGGTTCCCTCGAGATATTGCATAAAGTAAATATTCAACTAGGCCTTGTTGATCTGTGTCCATCTCTCTTGACCATTCAATTTTGTAACCAAGCACATGCCCATCCTCATCACCGGGTTAGTCTTTACATAAATGTTGAAGTAACATGAACCCTTCTTATAGTCATAAGCCTCAACGATCTTTTTAATGATTTCCTTGTATTCCAAATCATCGTCCAATGAATCTCCTTAACAGATAAGGCCGATGAACTTATAAACTAGTTGGGGGTTATGTGCATCCTCCAACTTGCGAAATAGAAGTGGTCTTCATGCATGTGCAACATCAACCATTGGTATAGTCACTCAAGCTTGCCAAAATAGGGAAACTCATAGAGTTACAACAACCCAACCTTCTCCATTTTCACCTTTACCTCATCATCATAGATGGGAATTCCATCTGGTGTCCTCTTCTCTGTATAGTGAACCAGTTCTAGTGTCATTTCATTTTTGTGGTGCTTGTTTGATGGTTGTAATCACTGATGACCATCTTCTTGACGTGAGACACCCATTCTTTACTAAGTAATACATTATTCGGTATTGCATTTCCGCATACCATTCTTCATTGAAACTGGTAGAAATGGCTTGTTTTCCCTTTCCCTTGCCCTTCTTTGGTGAAACATTTGCTACTTTCCTTAGTGTCATTCCTTCGTTGGGTCCTTAAAACTTCTTCCTCTCTCCTGGTCCTGGCTCTGCTCAACTTTGTGGCTCCACTCCTTTACGAAAATTCCTTCAAACCCCGTGCCCTAGCTATGAACCCTAACTCTGGAAAACCCTTTTTCCATAAGATGACGTAACACCTACGGGATTCTTCCACATAACCTTCTCTGCTTACACCCGTATACTTCTTTCCACTTTGGTTCGCTTGATCAAACTAGCTATGCACGTAAATCTTCACAACTCTTCTCAAACTTTCTTCACAAGGATGCCCTAGTTTGCAAGATCTCTTTGATAACTTAAAACATAAGGTAGAAAATAACACACCCCCGATCTTCTATTTATAACTTTTTCTCTTCTCCATGATAAATTTCATGTCACCTACCAATGTACTTTCACAATAAAGGTGACTTTTTCCAATGCCAACCTTCAGCACTTTTCCTCCACGCTCAATCCTACGCGAACACTTCCATAACATTCTAGTGCACAACCCTCGACCATATAATTCTTTGCACTTTCTCCTACGCCAAAGTCAATTATTCCTCTATGTCTTGGACCAAGTTCTTTCTGCTACCTACCTCATGTTGTTCCTACGTTTTTACCCTTGTACATGGTTTCTCAAATCCTTTTGACACCATCCTTCCCTTATGTTCACCTTTTCCATGCGTGATCTTCCAATCCACGTGTTTTTGATTTTTTAACCCGGGCCATCCACAACCATAGCTTCTAGCACTTGTCACATCACTCCACCCCACACAAAAATGGATGCGTGGTCCTTTACACACACACACACACACACATATATATTTAAAATAATAAGTGGCTACCAGTGCACAAACATGCACAAAACAAAGCAAAAAGAAAGGGAAACACAAAGAAAGGAAACTGCATCAAAGAAAAACCTAGGCTAACTGGCAATACTACCTTATTTACAAACACAAAGAATACTTATTTATAGTAGGGCTTCAGCCTACTCCCATTGAAATGGCATGAAAACCATGTTCCATCCAACGCTTATAACTGGAAAGCACTGAATCAAGTATATATGATACAATGTACAAGCCCATCCAATGGACTTTGAATTTCCTAGGATGGCGCAAAAACTTGGAATCATACAATAGAACCATCTGCCCAACCTCAAATTACTTGTTCTTGATGTGTTTATCATGCCATGCCTTCTGCCTAGATTTTTATATTTTTTGACTCTAGTGAGAAATAACCCGCCTCTCATCTAACTGCATCAAATTATCAATCCTCTCCTCAAGCGCTTGTTCATCATCTAACCCTCTTGCGCACGTTATATGCAGTGATGGTAACATGAATTCAATAGGTAACACAACTTCCGCACTAAAAACCAATTGAAAAGGCGTGGCCTTGTTTAGTCTCTTATAAGTAGTCCGATATGACCATAACACATCGAAACTTTATCATCTCAATCCTTTCTTCCCACATCACAAATCTTGGTTAACATGTGATTTAGAATTTTGTTAAATGCCTCAACAATCCCATTAGCTTGTGGGTGATAAGGGGTAGTATTGTGATGGGATACCATGAATTTTTCCAATAAGATTCTAACTATCTCATTTAAGAAATGAGTACCCCTATCACTTGTTAAGCTCAGACATCCATATCTACTGATTATATTTTCCCACAAGAACCTAGCTGTTGTCTCTGTTGTGTAATACCTTGTAGGAACTGCCTCTGCCCACCTTGTAAGGTAATCTGTGCATGCAATGATATAACTTGAACATGTCCTTTACACAACTAAGGAAATAGGGCTTGAGAAGTCAATTTCCCACTTCTCGAATGGTTCTACACTGGTAATTGGTCTTAATGGAATTTCATCTCTTTTCCCTGGTTTACCAAGGTGATGACAGTGGTCATAGGACTTGCAATACTTGATACAATCTTTATAAACTATTTCCTACCAAAAGCTTGTTAGAAGGATCTTGCACATGGTTACATTCCCTGTATAGTGTCCTCCATGATTGCAGCGTGCTCATTCTCTAACACGCACTGGCCCAAAACCTCATCACGACCTAGCTTGTATAAGTCTCCACTATTTAGCATGTAGGGCATGACCCGTATGGCTAACTTCTTCCTTTCCAAAGTCTTCATTCCTTCCAGCGCCACACCCAGTTTGAGAAACACAATAACATATTTTAAGTCAGAGGGTGTGCACTACAATATGAACAATTGTGCATCTGACATTATGTCCTCAATGATTTACACTTCCTCTCCTGAGTCAATCCTTGATAGTGGTCAAGTCCTGAATTAATCTTACCTATTTTTATAACAACCATAAACTCAAACTCTTGAAATAGTAGGACCCACTAACATATGTGCTCTTGTAGAATGAGATTTTTACCAAGTACTTCAATGCCATGTGGTCCATGTAGAATATAAAGGGTGTTGCCAAAAAATACTACCTAAATTTGTGCAGTGCGCAGATCATTTACAATGCCTCATGCTCAGTAGTAGTATAGTTATGTTCTATTCCTACTAGCAAAGCACAAGGGGTGGTCAATAATTCCCTCTCCAAGTTGTGCTAAGATTTCTCCAATCGCCATCCCTAAAGCATCAACATGTACATAGAATGGCTTATCCCAAGAGGGAAAGCATAATATGGGCACAATGATAAGTCTATTATTTAATGTGTTAAATGCCATTTGTTGCGCCTCTCCCCAATGAAATGTACTTTTGTGCTTTAACAATTTTTCCAACGGTGCGACGATCTTGGCATACCCCTTAATAATTTTTTGGTAATACCATATGCTCAGGGAATCCAAGCACCATGCTTTGGCTGGTAGGTTCCCTCAATCCCACA
The DNA here is from genome assembly GCA_018340775.1 of Taxus wallichiana var. yunnanensis. Taxonomy (NCBI): domain Eukaryota; kingdom Viridiplantae; phylum Streptophyta; class Pinopsida; order Cupressales; family Taxaceae; genus Taxus; species Taxus wallichiana. Next base: position 484,823,905 of record CM031238.1, read on the forward strand.
ATAATGACAACTTTGGCAAAATCCACTAGAAACCTTCCTTACATATGATATGCCCCAATAGGGTGCCAAATGGAGTAGCAAAAACACATTTCTTAATGTTGAGGGATATACTCAACTATTGGAACCTCTCAAACATTAGCCTTAGATTGTCACAATGGTATTTTACTAGTCCATAAACCATCCAATCATCAAGGTAGACTTGAAGAAACTTATGGATAAAGTCTCAAAATGCCTAAACCATAATGCACGAAAACACAAAGGCACATTATTTAGTCCAAAAGGCATGATCGTGTAGGCAAAAATTCCCCATTCAGTAGTGAAAGTTATCTTTTCTTGGTCCTCCTTTGCAATTATTACTTAATGATATCCTGAGAATGCATATGTAAAAGAAGAGATCTTGCACCCAGCTACTCCTTCCAGGATATCCTCAGTGAAGCGGGTTGGTAAAGGGTCAATGACACATACCGCATTCAAATCCCTATAATCAACACAAATTTTTATCCTCCGATGCTTCTTAATGTTGATGGCCATCGAGACTTATCCATTCGATTCTTCAACAGTCCTCAATGATGCTTGATGTGATCATCTTATCAATCTCCTCCTTGACCATGACGCGTAGATTCAAATTTATTTGGTATGGTCTCTTCCAAATTAGGCACGTGCCCTCCTTCAGTTTGATTCGAATCTCTCCTAAAGAGTGGTGAACTCCCTTAAGCTCATGATACTGTGTGGAAAAAATCCTAAAATTTGGGCAACAGATCGATGATCTTCGAAACCTCATTTTCTGTCTAGTAATCTCCAACATAGGTAGCCTCCTTAGTTTCCTCCTCCAAACCAATGTTAACCTTTTTGGTTTTCAGGGGTTCATGGTAGGCACGCACTTCCTCATCAAAGCACTATCCATGACCTCGTGTGTACCAAAAATATGGTTAACATCTAAGTTTTCCAATTCTTCACCATCTATTATATAGACCAATTTTCCTTTCTCTTTTTCCATGCATGCGCACTCAAGCTTTGCCTCCTCGATTCTTCCACATTACAAAGTGCACTTCCAAGCAAGTTTATCCTAACAATTCCAGATTTTATCCTCCACCATGACACTATCTCCCATAGTTAGGCACTTTACAACCCGTAGTGCCTCACTAACCAATGGTTTATTACTTAGGTACTTTCGAAAGCTTGAAGGATATCAGCCACAAATCCTTCCAATTTCTTATTTGGCGGCACAACGCCGAGTGAATGTACCATGTGTGCACATAACCTTGTAAGGTGGAGTAAATCTTATGCACCCATAAAGATGGAGGAAATGCTTCCATGCTTTCCATTATGACCTTCTCACATGCATGGATGTGAAACGAGGGGTTCCTTCCCATGATAATCTTGTATAACAGTAGGTGCATTTCTTTGGAGAAACCTAATAGAGAACGTGATTCTCACCTCGTGCCACTCTAGAAGGTTATTATGATGGGTCACCCACCAACGTGTTGTAGTCCCGAGAAAATTATAGCTAAGCATCCTTCTCCTTTTGATCTCACATCTCCATTGGGTCTCTATTTCTTGTAGGAAAACATCGTGGTCGGCTCCCTAGTATAATTTCGTAAATTATTTCCTCCCTAGCACTTGGTTGAGCGTGCCTTTGTTACTCTCGTCACAAAGCCTCTTAATTACCTTCCGACTAACTCATATGTCCCGTGTGCCCAATTATCACATGCCACACTAGTTGTATCACTTATAGATTGAGCGTATTCCCACTGAATAATGCCTTCTTTTGTTGGTTGCACAACCTCAGGGTCTTTGATAGTATGCACATAGATTCTATCTAGGTCTTCTCCTCCCAAGGGATTAGTATGGGGCGCTGACTTCCTATCCATCAAAGGAATGATAACATGTTCCTCATTGTTCTGAAAACTTATATACCCCTTATTGAAACGTAATTCAATATTGTTCTTATAGCACTTAGGGCACCTAAGTAACGCTGGAAAGTTATCTTCCTTAGTAAGCACTAAGACTTCAAATTTTCTAGTGAATTTCACCCTTGGATGATAATAACAACATCCTTTAAAAAACCAATGGGCATTGCCTTTGTCTTATTATCCATAGAAAACTCATTTGAGGATGGTTGTAATGAGGGCCTTCCATTTGATTCCATACGTCTAAAGTGAGAACATTAACTTCCATGCCCGTGTCAATCAAAATATTTCTTAGGAGCCATCCATCAACAACTACATTCAAGGTAATCTCCTTATCATATTCAAGGTTGTGAGGAGGAAGGTTAGCATGTAAAACCTGCCTCTCGTGCTCTCCTCTAGCACTTGGTACTTTACCTCTCAACCATTATCCTAATAGAGGAATGATATTCTCTTGGCGCAACATCTTACACACCTCTCTGACATCATCTATATTTGATTGAGGGACCTCAACACTCTTCTTTTGCTCCAACTTCCTGGATTTCTCTTTTAGACACTGGATTTCCCCTTGAAGACTTTTGATTACATCCATGGTCTCTTGATAAAACTTCCTTCTAATGGGTAAGGTCCGATACTTCACATGTACCACCTCTTCTCTTGTAATTAACATCCTTTTCTTTGGTATCTCCCTAGCACGTGTAACCTCGGCTTGTGTTGTCATATCTAATACAGCTCTAACTCTAACTCATGCGCCATTCTAGGCATCCACTATTGATCAACATGCTTTACGCTCACCATCCCAGTGCCCTTATCCTTCCATTGTTTCTATCTCATGTGTTCAAATAATTCCAGGGAACTCCTCATACTTGTGCTTCTTTCCACACTAAGAGCACTGTAGCATATCGAGCATTCACACTTATAGTGTTCCATAGACCCACAATTGTAACAAGTTCCACGTGGGAACTCACTTATTCCACCTCTGTGGTTTCCACATGACCTCTAAATCCTCCGTGAAAGCCTTTTGCATGACTCCCTCCATCTGTGTACCCTTCATAATGATGGCCCTCATCCTTAGAATTGATTGCAATACTAGTTTGGTGCACACCAATATCAATGGCATCATGTATTTGGTCAATCAATCTACAATCCTTGGTGTCATGAGTAGTAGAGGTGTAAATTTTGCAATAGAAAGACACATTCTTATGGATTACGCGCTGCATTAGTGAACACTTACTCTCCTCATGATCTTTGTGGTAAATATCACATCCTAATGTCATCATGCATACAGATCTCTGAGGACAAATGTCCTTCGTATGAAATTTTACCTCATAATTCATACACCATAACCCACTGCGAGTTTCATGAGCTGAGTTCACAGACAACTTCTCCAGTTGCTTTACCATTGCAACAATTTGGGCTTCTAGGAATGGAATAACTTTTGTATCAACTCTTCCTACTACCTCAGCATGTAAGGTAACCTCCAAGGCCTTGCATGAATCTGTGAAACTATTATGTGAAAGCACCCTCCTGAACAATGTGATCAATCCTCTGATGAACCACTGAGCATGCTATAAAGGATGAATGTCATAAGATAACTTGGATAGGAGAGTCTTGAAATGCATGTCATACTCCCACACACTCTCCGCCATTCCTTGCTGAATCTCCTTCAACGTGTTGATGCTTTTCTATTTAAACTCAAGTATGTGGAACTCTGCAAAAAAGGCATTACACAACGCAATGTAATCCACCACTATCTAGTGTGGTTCATACTTCTTGTACCAACTATGTATGTGTCTTTGCAACGTGGTTGTAAACTGACTTGCTTTCCACCCCGAGGTAGTGATACCCTTTGTGTGTCATAGTAACTCACACTTGTGTACATTTTCCATGACATCCTCAATGTCCTTGTAATCAGGTAAGTGGAGTGACATCTCATAAAACACCTATTGATGGTGTTGTGGACCTTGTCTGCCAGATGCAAGACCTTAATTACCTCTAATGTTACCTCCACCACCTAGATACTTATTACGCCTAGATCCACATCCTCCTAGGAAAGGGTCTAATGTAGTTGTACCTTGTGAACCCACTGTCACACTAAACTACGAGCCAAAAGTTTGTGATACCAAAACACTCCTAGATGTGTTTCCCGCGACACTCCTAGATGTGATTCTCAAACCTTGTGATCCCACACCTTGCCGAAATGTTGTTTCTAAAAAATACCCCTAAACACAAGAAATGTATGTTTAGCCATAGATGTCCCAGATGAAAAATTATACCTCGAGGTGTCACTCGACTACGTATACGATACCAATTGGATTATCAATACTTATCTTAGGAACTGGAAAACTAAGTGCCAACATCTAATCACCATGTGGGTTGAGATGTGAGCATACAAATATTCTCCTTTCTTCATACGAAGAGTTATCTCTAGAAGTTGAGGGGTTTCTCTTACTGTGCTTGCCAAGATGAGGTAGCTCGGATTACTAAGGTTTCACGTCCTCTGCGCAAACCTCAAATCCTTCTCGTAACGTGTACCTCCATAAATCCATCACTCTTATAGCTTCGTGTTGTCTTGACAAATCCATATCTTGAGCTTCATTATAATTGAGCGGCCTCTCCTCTCTCTCCATTTCGCCCACAAGAACTGTGATTCTCTCTACCGTGTCATCTTCCATGCCCCGCACCTAGCAAGAATTTAGCCAACCATGGGAAAGGATTCCAAACTCAAAGTAATGACCAATATCTTGATAGCCAGTGGAATAACACGTAAGAACGATCCTCTAGGCTCCCTCAAGAACTCAAACTCAACAATCTCCGAGCAAGAATATGTAGAAATAATGTATTCCAAGGTATAACTAGTCAACACTCTACTCCACCAGTGATCAACAACATGGGTCCATGTTAGATCGACATCATGCAACCATTGATATTCCTCCTAGGTCCAAACATGAGGTCTATAGTACCAACTTGTCCTTGATGCATATGCTGATAGCCATTCATACAACTCTATTGGGAAACAATAGAATAATTTCTCATAGAGTTTGTGATACAAGTTCTCCTCCACCCATTTTCATGCATCAAAATCAAATCTAGTACTAAGAAATTTGATAAAATTCATCCTTCATGATTTTAAGTTAGGTCTCAATGCTGTCCAAGGTCAAGCGCTCTGTCATTACACATTTATCTCACAATAGCTTCAAAATAGGTCCCGGAAATGGAACCAAGATGTAGTCATTATTTTACCCTCAATACTTATTTCTAACCCCAATCACACTAGCCTATAATCCAACATACGTTGGGTGCTCACCCAAGGCGCATGCGGGTGCGAGATGCCCTCCTTTATGTGAGCTTTACAAGAGAGTTCTAGCCATTAATGGAGGATTATTTATAGAAATAGAAGTACATTCATTCACTTTAAAAGGCATAAGATATAACTAATAGATCTACACATTAATGCATCAAAAAAGCTAATAAACATTGTAAGAAATACAAGAAACTAGATTTGAGTCATGATAAGCCAAATAATATGAGAGCTTACACCCATAAGCAAGTTGTACATAGCATATTCACGTATATTGATTTAACGAGTTAAGTAGCCATATTACATTCAAAAGGGTCATCTCATACCATATTCATCAAATGACAAAGACTCAACTCTTGCAAACCTATATGATTAGAGATCCTAACTATGATTTTCCCATTATATCCCTTGTTACAGATCCCAGTACCCATACATATGCTTAATGGTATCCCTTACAACCCTCTAACACTAAGTACTCTAAACCCTAACACCATGAACTCCAAACCCTTAGCATTTCCTAACATTTCTATAGCACTTTGTTACTCTCCTTCTCTTTCTCTACTCCCCTTTACACTCTACACCCATATATATCTCTATATCTATTCTCTACACCAAGCACTCCTTTAAATAGGACCATCATCCACCGCCATGACTTCTCTCTGAGTAGATCACATGCCAAGTGTTGATGTGGTCCTCCATTGGTGAATGCTTATCCTCTAGGATTATTCCTGTGTAACGATGCCTCTAGGAATATTCCCTATGTGGAATAACCTTTTCTTGACCTCCAAGGCTCTAGGGTCGACACGTTATCCACTTATCATGCCTAGCGGGCCCTCATGTTTTTCCTCAAGTGAATCCATGATGTCAAATATGGATAAGTCCTTTAAACCCTTGTTCTACCTCTCGCGTGCACCTGGTTTCACTTAAAACCTTCTTAAACCCCTTTTTGCGCGCTCATCCCCGAGCGCCCTTCTATTTACTCGATCCTGCGCATGCACATGCCTCTTGTCACTTAGCCAATATTTTAGGGTCCAATAATCTTTCCAAATATTAAAATGGGTAAAATAAATTTTGGCAAAAATCTACTTTTTGGGCTGTGAGGTCGACATTAGTTGAATGCAAGTTTTTAAAAAGTCTAGTTCAAGCCCTATCATGTTTGGAAAAATAAAGTGAAATATGCATCTTCTTTCCAATTTTACGTTGTCTAATATTTGGTTTCTTTCGATTCGGCAAAAGATTATGGGTCAGATTGAGTTTTTTTACCGTGGTTGTTACTTTTATGCTGCGTGGGTTGTTTTGATGAGTATATAAATTTAATAAATTAGTTGAAATTGCCAAGTTTTGAATCCATGATGGGTATTGCAATCTAGTTTTTCTTGTGATCGAGTTTCATGTCATTTTGAGGCAAGAAGTGTATGTGAAATTTATTTTGGGTTATGAGCAATGGTTTATAAAAATGACAAGATCAATAGTCTTGCTCAAAGATTGTTTTTTGTGCATGGATTTTGGTTTTAATGTACACTCTGTTTTGATTTATGCTAATATAAATCATTACTTAAAACAAAGGTTCAATTTAATTTTATGGAAATACTATGATTCAAGGCAGAATTCTTTTTGAGTTCAAACTGGATTGTTGTCATGTTGCAAAAATGTGGGTTTTTAGGAAGCAAAGATGAAAAATGGAACTCGCAGCGTAGAAATATGTAATGATTATGAAGTGTTGTTGAAATTTTGGTGAATGTTTACATTCAGTTTAGAGTTGTTGAAGTTCATCTTGTTGAAATAATGATTAAAATTTCTTGCCAAGTGGTTTTGTTGTTGTTAATGAAAATTTCCCTTGTCAAATGGTTATGATTTGTCATCATTTTATCTACCATTATAATATGAACTTGGGCATTTTAGTTCACTTTGTCTTGATAAAATATGTGAACTTGTGAAGTTATCTTCAATTGAAATTGCTTAGTAATTGTATCATTTATTATTAGTTATTACAACATGTTGGGATGGGATGGATGGGGAAATTCCAAAGGATCAAGTTTACATCATTCATAGGGACATTAGGCATTTCGAGGTCATTCCCAATGAATAAGAGGTTCACCTAGGGGTGGTCAAAGGGGAACTAGTACACTTCCGGGTAGGAGGCATTTTATTATAAGTGGACCTACTCATTTCTAACCACACTTTGATGCTAATGAACCTTGTCTTCACAAGTTATTACAAGTTATTGAATCATATCCTTATACCTAGCCCTCTCGAAGCATCCATAATACTCCTCTCCATGACAACATTGACCGTACTCACGCTGAAAATAATCCTTCCTCTTCCAATCATTTAGTCCACTCTGCTCCATCTCATTTGCCTTCACATAATGTTCAGCCACCTATTAACTCACCTTTTCTGCTTGGGCAGACCCAACCATCCCACTCACATGACTCCCACCCTTTCCCTAAGCATGCTAGGTCCTCTTCCGTTGTTCCTAGGGTGACTAGGGAATTGAAGAGGGTGAAGTTGGAGGTAGAGGAAGATTCAAGAGCCATTACTCACACTACTCTTCCTATTGGTCCATATGAGTATGTGGAATTGATGATTGAGACTGGGACACCATTGCTAGACCTCACTGGAGATGATTAGTACTTTATCATGATATGATTTTATGATTTTTGATTTGAACATGGATTTGAGCATATACTTTTTAGTGATTGACAATTATCATGGATTTTACACTTGATGATATTTTATAGTTTGGTTTTATGAACTTAAGTATATACTTGGCTTTGGTTGATTGCAACAGTTTTGGTTATATGATGGATTATATTTTTGATGATCATTTGGATATGATGGAGTATTTATGGTTTGAATGCTAAATGGTTATGTTGTATATTTTATTTGGTGTATTTAATGTTAGGTGGGACCCTCCCTTTCTTGTCTCATTCCTCAATGTTTTAAAAGTCATCTTTATTTTAAAAGATAGTTACCTCAGGTCCTTTTCATTTAATATTTAAAATAAAACATAATAAAGTTTCACTTAAAAATAAAGTGTAATTTTAATTATTATTTGGAGACAAATTAGTTGTAATTGATTTTTCAAAAGAGAAGAGTTACAGAGGACTCGAAGGACACATTTTTTAGGATGAGAAATTAGGTGTTGTAAGTAATTTATGAAGATTTTTTTGTGTAAATGGTTTTCTGAGATAAGTGATCCTACATGTGTTATGATGACATTGTTTTGAGGTTTGAGTATGAAATTCTGATACAACAGGTATATCTAGTTTTAATATTTTATTGATTATTTGATTTTATTATTCTATATCTCATCTAAAACTGATTGTAGATTTTGATCTGTCATATCCAGAGTAGGCCATGAAATACATTTTCACTCCAATCTTGAGATAAATGCATATTGATAGCCATGTTGGATTTTTTATTTGATCATGACTCTTGTTAGATGTTGTCTTGGAAATCATTATACATTTCATAAATACAAATATGTTTCTCTTCAATATATTCATCTTCATTTTTATCTTACAAATTGTGCAAATGTGTCATACTTGTGAATAATGTGTTTATGTTTATTTTCTTTTTGTTTGTTGTTTTGGTTTTGTTTCCAAGATCATTGCATTACATGACCAATAATTGCACTATGAGATCATGAATAAATCATCACTTATTTAATTCACCTTTTCAAGAGGTTGTCTCGTAAATAGACTTCACTCTGTCGGATAAAGGTTAGATAACAATTTCTTTGATAAAGAAATCAATCCTATCAATAAGTGATTTATTATTTTTATATGAACTTTGATGGAAGATTATCAAGATACTTAAATGATCTCAATTTCATATCTGATTTAATAATAAATGGTCTTGTTGTGTCTTTTTCTTGTGTGTTTGTTTGTGGTTGTTTTGTATATTTCGTTGTTGTTAGAAGATAGATTTTTTTCTAGAATCTTAGGTTGGTGTATGATTAACTACCCACACTTAAGCTATCCTTAAGTTTCTTCATGATTAAACTAGTCTGATTCAAACTTGACCTTTTGCATTAGGCGAAAGGGTTGATTAGTTGTCGGTCTACTATCTATCAAAAAAAAAAATTTGTGACTCAGGTGGGGATCAATTTCTATTTCTTCTATGTGAGTGGATTTCCTCTAACTATCCACTCCTTCATTTCTATTTTTTCCCACAATAGTAGATTTCTTCTAACTATCTACTCTTTATCATATTTCAAATGACCATTAGGGTTTTCCTCCTATTGACCAAGTTGGTTTGCTTATTGGGAATACTCAATTAGACATGTTAATTCTGATTTTGAACTACACTTTGGGATTCTGTGGCATTGTTTCACGGTTTACATAAGCTAGTGAATTTCTTAACAATGAAGAGGATAGAGCTCTTGATATTCAAAGGATCACAAGGTCTAATATTCAAACTCAACAAGACATTGTAGAAAAGTATAAATGAGTTAAAAATTAAAGAGAAGCAATATTGAAATATGTGAATAAATCTAAATTCTTACCTTTAGATATTCTAATGATAAAAAGCTTATTAAACACTTGTGTTAGACCATCCATATTTGCCATTGGTATTTCCTTTCTAATTTTCAATATGGATGTTGAAGGTGAAATAGAAAGAATGCCTAGTCCAAATCACAATAGAAATAGAATCCTAGTTTGAACATAATAGAGATAATGTAACAGATGATGAAGCTTCTAATAATGATGAAGAAAACCTTAGTCCTTGGCTTAAAGTAAATCCTATTGACATTGGGATAAATCCTCCAAAGCTGTCATCTTTAAAGGGTATTCAAATTCCTAATTTTTTTAGTGAATATGGTTTTTCATGGGAAGACCATCTTGACTCTTTTAAATTGATATGTGTTGCCATAAGAGTAGCCAATGAAATTTTTTCTTTAATAAAATTTTCATAAACACCTGGAGGAGAGCCTATAAAGCTTTTATTAGTCTACCTTCTAAATCTCTCACTAAATGGTCTGACATAGAAGACTGGTTAGAGGATTGCTTTGGGAAAGACAAGGATGAGTTTGAATTAGTAAATGAACTTTCTAATATGACCATGGATCCTGGTGAAACCATTTATCATTTCACTATTCATTTCACCAAATTGAGACAAAAGATACCTGTAAAAGTTAGACCTCCTAAGAATATTACATGGTTGTATTATTGCAATGCTTTGCCATCAAAGTATAGGTTAGTGTTGGAAGATAAAGAAATTTATGATTTTGAGGAGACTCTTACATTTTGTTTGGCATATGAAAAGAAGTTAAAGAAGATTGGTTTCAAAGATAGAACATCATCTAATGCTTCTGCAGAGAATACATAAATTTTAAATGTCATTAAGAATTTGGGTAATGAGCTAGTCACCATGAAAATACAATTAAATGACCAACCATCATCCTCAAAACTTGCATCTACTAGACCAATTAAGGTTAAAAATGAAGCAAGAAAGGTTAAAACTAAACCTAAGGAGATATATTATGGGGTGTGCAAATTAGATCATGATCTTGAAACATGTAAAGCTGCTAAAAAATTCAGAAAATTTGTGAAAGGTAAGAATATTTCATAAATGTGTAGTTTTGTTGATTCTGATGTGAATGCAGTTCAAACTTGGTCTAAATATTATTCCAAAAATGATAATTAGAAAAGAAAAATTGTTGATGATTCCAAAGGAAAACATAAATTTGATCCTAATGATAAGACAAAACCACTGGATAAATCAAGTAAGCCCACTTCTGATGAGGTTCCATCTAGATTGAATAATGCTCAATATCAGCCTTATAAAGGTAAACCATTTGTGAAATCATCAATATTCCTTATTGGATATGATATTGTGGTTGATATGAAGAATTCTAGAAGTAATTTGAATATGTTTGAAAGCCTTGGTTTACTTGGTCAGTTTGAAAAATTAGAGGCTTCTCATAAAAATAGATCTAAATCAAAACCTTTAGTGGTTGTTCAAGAAGATGAATCTGATAGTGAAGATGATAATAGTGAATATCAAGTACTAAATCATTCCAATTTAGCACCTAATTATATTCCTCCTTTCTATGTATCGGTCAAAATTCGAATAAAATCATTCATAATTGTATTATGGATACAAGAGCATAAAATAACATTATGCCTAAATCTATTGTTGACCAATTAGGAATTCTTTATGAACATGATAATAAGAAGTTGACTGGTTTTGAATCTTGTCAGACTAGATGTTATGGAAAATTCAAGGACATAGTTATCAAGATAACACAAGATGAAAGAGTAAGGTTTATTGGAAATGTACATATCTTAGATATTCCTGCTAATTATGCTATGTTTCTTGGAAGGGATTGGTCACATGCTATAAGAGCTTTTGTCAGAAAATATATTACTTGGGCACCAGTTGGTAATGCTATTGCTTTTATACACATAGAGGAGTGGTCAGGGACACCAATTGAAGGAGTTTCATCACACATTTCTTTTGTAGAAACTGGTATGGGAACTTATGGCTTGAATACTTTAGATATTAATGATTTTGATGATGAAGATCACCAACATGCTAGATTGTTGCCTTCTAATGACATTTGGCTTATGTGTTTTGATGGTGCATGCTCCCAAATTGGAAATGGGGCTGGTGTGGTTATCAAATCACTTATGGGTAAGAAATTTAATTATGTTTTTCAGCTCTCATTTGAAACAACAAATAACACCGCTGAATTTGAGGCTTTGTGTTTGGGTTTACAACAAGCTTTAAGTTTAAACATTAAGAAGTTAATAGTTTTGGAGATTCAGAACTTGTAATAAGACAAGTGAAAAATATTTATAAGACTAATCAAACTCATCTTCATTGTTATACACAAAAAATTTAGTCTCTGATTGAACAATTTGAAGCCTTCAACATTAATCATGTTTTTAGAGAATTCAATTCTAGAGCTGACAAGCTTACTATTTTTACCTCTCGATCCTATGTGCGTTGATAAGATGAATTGCAGTTTTAAAGAAGTATATAGGCTTATAATCCCGATCTTGAAACTAATTGGCCGGTTTCTCTTGTGATGAACACATTGATACTTTTTGAAGGAAATTATTTTGATTCAGATGATTATGTGCTCAATTGTGGTGATTATTTGCAGTTATCTAGTAACAAATTACCTACTTGGTTTGGTAAGTCTAGAGTCTATGTTTTCCCCACATGATCAACCCAAGATTTCTTCTTTTTCTAAACCTTTTAGAAGAATTATAGGTGAAATTGTTTCATTAACTTAGGTACAAAGAAGAACCATTTTTTTATCTTGGTGTTTTTCTAACTCAAAAGGAGAAATATGCTTTCATGAAGTTATTAAAAGAATTCATTGATGTGTTAGCATGGTCATACAAATACTTAAAGGGATATGATACAAGGATCATTAAACACAACATTCTTATAAAATCTAGAACAAAACACATGTACGTTAGAAGCCTAGGAGAGTAGGCCCCTTATTGGAAGACACCATCAATAAAGAGCTTGAGAAAATGTGATGAGTGCATCATTTGGGTCATTTATATCATTCCTACGATCATTAAATTGCCACTTAGATATGATTTGCTAATGCATGGGGATGTTTTGTATAGTTATATCATAGTGAGTTTGATGCATTTTCCTTGCTTTTGTTCATAAAAACTGATTACCGTATAAACTTCCTACTAACTTTGTCTTTGTGAGGAAAATGTGATGATGTGTGCAGAGAAATAATGAATGTTTGTTGTTGAGTCTGAGTTTGGAGCTAGAATACAGGAGCAGAAGAAGACTTTTTCCACCAGTCAACCTATTAGTATGGGACTTGTTTCTAACTGTCCCATAGGAATTTATGAGTTTTAGTTAATATTGATTAGTGGAAGATGTTAGTGCCGCCTATTATGGTGAATACTGTAACCGTTTGTGTCTATATTAAGACACCTTCTTAAGAACATGATTAGTGATTATTTTTTGGAGATACTTTGTAATATATCATCTCGTGGGATTCGAAATTTCAACTTCATATGTTGTACATGATATGGAACTTATTTGAATTAATAGAAGTACACATCATTTTGAAGATCTAAAGTTGTTGGTAATTCCTTTGTCCCAAGGGAGAGCAAGGGCCCACTCGATCGAGGAGATAAGAGGTTGTTTTATGTTCACATATGTGGTTTTCTCGATAAGTCTTACTATGCAATCCTTGTTTCAATATATTTCATGCAATATTTGGTTGAATGCATTTGTTTTCTTTACCAACACTTTTATCTAAAATATGTGTTTCCTTTTATGCAAAGTCTAGTTAACATGCAATCTTACTTTTACTAAATTCTAGCTTCAATTGTGCAGTTGCAGTTTCATTTGTTTTAGTACTGTGTGTGTATTTCAATTTCAATTAGAAGTGTAGCCTTTTAGACTTCCTTTCATTATAATAGATGAATTCCGTAGATTTACCTTAGGTTTTCATAGATTAGTAACCAACACAACACCCCCAACAAAAATCCCAATGGGAACTGGTTACATAAAGCTCCATTGCATATAGCCTAGGACACAACCCTAGTTTATAATGACACTAACATGAGATCATGTTAGTTAAATGATTGGAGAATACAATGACCCATCATTTTTGGTGCCGTTTCGAGGATAACCATAAGCACACTATGTCGTTCTTTCACTTCACATGCTATGGGTGTTAATGGAGTTCATATATGTAACCAATAGATGTCTTGGGCCTTGTTTCAATAACCACCTTTGATGCATAGGCCATGGGATGATCAAGGGATATTTACAACACAAAATTCAACAAATCTCTCTAGATAGTTTACACGTAGAAGACACCGTGAATAACACTACCTCCAATACAACACCTAGAATCATTTTTGAACCTTCTGTATCCTCCGGCCAACACTCAAAATGGGGGACCATGGGAATAATGGAGACCACCCCTGGTTCGGACCTTTACTTACCCCATTTTCTTGGATGAGGATGAGGATGCACCCATGAAAAATATCTCACCATCCATCCTCCCTATCTTTTGAGGCATGTCTATGGAAGAACCTGATCAATTTTTGTTTGAATTCAAAGTCCTGTGCTAGACATATGACTACAAAATGGATAATAAAAACTCAAACTTTTTCCTTCCACTCTCAAAGATTCTACTATGAGATGGTTCATGGGGTTGACCTCTAACTCCATTAATTATTGGGAAGCCATGGAGATAGCCTTTTTGGATAAATATCAAGACTACTACAGAGGAAGGGATAGAAAAGAAGAGTTCTTCCATATATGAAAAAAAAGAAGATGAAAATCTAGAGGATTATCTTGATAGATTTCTCTTTCTCCATTGACGAAGTGGTTATGAGTTACATGCAAACATTACTAAAACAATTTTTATTAAAGGACTTGATGAGGAAACTAAGGATTCCCTCCATCTCATGGGAGGAGGATATGTGCATAAACTTACCTTGGAACAAATCACTGAGCTATGCAGAAGTTACGCTAGAACACGAAGGGGTATAAGAAATAAAAAGACATCCAAACTTACTCTGGGTACCTTTGAACTTTTGGAGGAAATGACTAACATGAAAAAAACATTTTTCTGTAGTTAACATTAACCATAGATGGACTCAAGGCAAAAACCAGTATTTCTAAAGAACCTCTGGACATATATTTCCCTAAGTGTAGGAAGATCCACCGTCTGAGAGAATGTCCTTTGGATGTCACAAACATGTGTTTAATATGCAAAGTGACTGACCATGACACTAAGCATTGAAACCTCTTACTGTAGTTGAAAGGAGGCTTGAATGATGTCTCTTAAGATGATGTAGAGTTAAAATTTGTTTAAAGACCAAATAATCAGGCTGGATTTCCACCTCACCCTGCTCAGAACCCCTGGAGGATGTCATGGCCCAATCAGGCCCCTTAGCCTACTTGGGGACAACCTGAGTGGATAACATCAAATTGGATGACTTACCCACATCCACCACCTTGGATGAATCCCTACACTCAGCTAGGTTGGACACCACCAACCCCAACAAGTCCATGACATAACCAACAATGGGGTTCTCAAAAGAATCCTAACCAAAACCAGCCATGGACACCACCACAAAACATTAATAAAAAAGAATATTCCAAAGCAACCACAACAAGATTTAATGCCCCTCACAAGCCTACAAAAATAAAGACAAACAACACAAACACAACTTCCAATTAGGCAGTAGTAAATCCTAAAAATCAATAGACAACTTTAATTGATGAAGCAGGACCAAGTAACACAATGCAGGTTAATACTATTGGTAATTTGTGACTGAGGTCTAGAAAAACATTGAATCCTCCTATTGTTATCATAGAAATTCCTATAGACACTGATAAAGAAGAAACACTTGAGGACAATATAGGACCTGCACCTTCTCCACAAACACAAAACACTTAGAACAATCAACAACTTAACTAGAATACCCATCAAAGCTCCTTTCCCTGAGTGGTTACAAGACACTCAACCTGTAGATGACACAATGCTAGTACAAGAATTGAAAAAAGTGCACATTGAGGTCCCACTTCATGAGAAATAAGGGACATTCCTAAATTAAACCAAACCATTAGAAATGAGTGTATAAAAACACCAGGGAGGAAAAGAAATACCCAAAAAATATTCAGGTGGAAGGAAATTTGGCTAATTTAGTAGTTGGCAACCTTATTTCACCAAAATATGGGGATCTCGGGAGTCCAGTTATTACTATTTGTATAAAAAATTAGTCAATATCTAATGTTTTGGTGGATCTTGGTGCTGCCATTAATGTCATCACAACAGAAATGTTTAATTTGTTGTCCTTAATAGGACTACAACCTACCAATACTGTTCTTCAACTAGCAGATCAATCCATTGCTTTGTACTAGATGGTGTGATCAAGGATATAATGGTCACCGTTGAATCCTGTAAATTTTATGGTCTTACAACCTAATTCTTGGAAATTGGGATACCCAGTTTGGGGTGACCTTTGTTAGCCATTGTTGTTGCATATATTGACTGTAGGTCAGGAAAAATGACCATTCTAAATGGGCAGAAATCCAAACATATTTCATTATACCCTCCTTCCCAACCTTATGTGAGTGCTTGTGACCATGTATGGGTAGATTATTTGGATACTAACTCTTTGAGTTCTTCTTATTTGGCCACCATTGTAGTGCAAAACCATATGGCGGAAGTTGTTGAGTCACATACACTGGCTGATGTAGAGGGCTCTGTGACTATGGAAATCAGCACTCTGGCTATGGAAATTGGAACTCTGACTATAGACCCATTTTCTCTAGACATGTCCAATGCTATTTCCTTGGTAAGTAATACTTCTGATGAGTCTTGTAAAGAAATCTATGATTATAATTCAGAATATTCAGTCCCTGATTTCTATTGTCCTTTGACCAAGATTTTGTCTCTTGATAATATACCCATTCTGCACATGCTTCAACCCCATGTTTTCCCATTGAATTCCTTAATCACCAATGCAGAGCTCACTCTTTTAAATGATACCAAGTAGGTTCCTGTCGGCATAGGAAAAGAGTTGACCATTGGTAATGATTTAGAGGCCAATCAAGAAGCTAGGGTTCTCGAAGTTTTGAAGAAACATTCCCATGATTTTTCCTGGGATTACACTAATATGAAGGGAATTCATCCTAACATTTGTACCCACCATATCTACACTGAGGACGTCAAACCTATAAGGCAGCCACAATGGAGAATTAACCCAATGCTTAGAGACATAGTCAAAGGTGAGATAGAAAAATTGCTAAAGGTAGGATTCATCTACCCTATATCTGATAGTCAGTGGGTCTCCCCATTAGTTATAGTTCCCAAGAAAAATGGTAAATGGTGAATATGTGTTGACTACAGGGAACTTAACAAAGCCACCAAGAAAGATTATTTTCCCCTGCCTTTTATTGACTAGGTTCGGACAATCTTCTTTGGTAAGAAATATTTTCTTTCTTGGATGGGTTTAGTGGGTATAACCAAATTAGTATTGCCTGTTGATCAAGATAAAACTACCTTTACTTTCCCCTGGGGTACATTTTCTTATCGAGTCTTACCTTTTGGACTTTGTAATGCACCCGCTACATTTCAGAGAGTAGTCTTGGCCATCTTTGTAGATCTTACTAATGATTGTGTTGAAGTTTACATGGACAAATTCACTATCCATGGATCCACTTTTGATGAATCCCTGAATAACCTTGAGAAATTATTAAGCAGATGTGAGCAACACCAATTATCTCTGAGTCATGAAAAATGTTTGATGATGGTCGATTAGGGAATTGTCTTAGGTCACCATGTTTCGCCAAGGTATACAGGTT
This sequence comes from Taxus wallichiana var. yunnanensis, assembly GCA_018340775.1. Classification (NCBI taxonomy): domain Eukaryota; kingdom Viridiplantae; phylum Streptophyta; class Pinopsida; order Cupressales; family Taxaceae; genus Taxus; species Taxus wallichiana. The sequence goes on from CM031238.1 coordinate 484,841,434, forward strand.
GACCCCAAAAAGATATCAGTCATCACTCAGTTACCTACACCAACTAATCAGACTGACATCAAAAGTTTCCTTGGTCATGCAGGGTATTATCGGCGGTTCATAAAATATTTTAGTAAAATTGCTGCACCTATGTTCTCATTGCTAACAAAAGATTGTGTTTTTGAGTGGTCCCCTCAGTGCCAACGAGACATTTGATTCTATCAAAGAGAAGCTGACCACTACCCCAGTCTTACGAGGCCCTGATTGGGGACAACCTTTCCATATCCACACTGATGCCTCTAATACAGCCATGGGTGCTGTCCTTGGGAAAAAGATGTAGAAGATCACATGTATGCCATTTACTTTATCAACAAGAACCTGACTCCTACGGAAAGAAATTACACTACTACGGAAAAGGAATTCTTGGCTGTGGTATACTCCTTGAATAAATTTTGTCATTACATCACTGGGTATAAAATATTTGTTTACACTGACCACTCTGCCATTCGATATTTGATGAATAAACTAGTGGTTGGAGGTAGGATTATTCAATGGTTACTCTTGTTACAGGAATTCAATCTTACCATTATTGATAAGCCAGGAAAATCTAATGTTGTTGCTGATTTCCTTTCAAGATTGAATGTTTCAAGTAATGATGAAGCAATCCAGGATCAATTTCTTGAAACATTTGTTTGCTATATCAACTAAGACTTCGTGGTTCACCAATCTTGTGAATTATTTAACAAGGAATTTTCCTGCCTATTTCACTCATAAGGAGAAATGGAGACTGGTTAAAAATAGTGCAACATATAAATGGTGTAATGGAATTTTATTCAAATGTTGTCCTAATATGGTTCTTTGCAGGTGCATTTGAGAAGATGAAGTACATGACATATTGCGAGCTTGTCATGATGAGCCAGGAGGCGAGACATTATTCAGTAAAAGGACAATTCACAAAGTCCTTAGAGCAGGGTACTATTGGCCTTCCCTCCACAGGACTGTCAAAAAGTATGTATGGTAGTGTGATGCATGCCAATGAATGGGGAAGCCCACACTTTCAATGGAAATGCCTCTTAATCCTCAGTTGGTCTTAGGACCATTTGAGAAATGGGGAATTGATTTCGTTGGACCTTTTGATCCCCCATCTTTCAGAAAAGAATACCTCTTGGTATGCACGGACTATGTCACTAAATGGGCTGAAGTTCAAGCATTGGCATCTGCCAATGAGGATGTTGTTGCTGATTTTTGTACAATTAGATATTGCTACGATTCGGTGCACCCAAGGGCCATTGTATCTGATCAAGGTCCTCAATTTGTTTCAAACATGATTGAGGATTTTTTGGAAATCTACGAATCAAGCACCGGAAATCATCACCCTATCACCCCCAGATCTAATGGGTAGGTGGAAGTAACCAATCGAGAACTTGAGAATATTCTGACTAAAGTGGTCAGTGCTGATAGAAAGAATTGGGTACCAAAACTTCCTGAAGCAGTCTGGGCCTATAACACGACCTGGAAAACCACTACTAGTTTTTCCCCCTATGAGTTGGTATTTGGGAAGAAGCCACTTTACATTACTGTTGAATTTGAATTACACACTTGGAGAACAACACTAGAAGTTGGGATTGATGTGGATGAAGCACAACATGAATGAGTGATGTAGCTAATGAATTAGATGAAATGTAGATGGAGGCACAACAACAGATGGAAATTCTTCAATATCAGTGGAAGACCTGACACAATGCTCATATCAAATCTAGGACATTTCATGAAGGGGACTGGGTCTTACTCTTTGATTCTAGATATCAACAATTTAAAGGTAAGTTATGGACATGTGGTTAGGCCCTATCAGATCGATAGAGTGTTTGATAATGGCTCTGTGTAGCTATTACCAATCGATGGTGACAAACAAACTCTTCTTGTGAATGGACACAGACTCAAGACTTACCAACGACCTCTTGATAAGGAAAATTTCACCAGGGACATTATGCTGAGTGAGGACATGCATGCTAAGGTGGCTATTCGCCCCTTGAGCATGGAGTAGTTATTGCTGTTAATTTCAATAAAGGAGGATGGTCATGCTTTGATCTTCTTCCTTAAGTTAGATTGTTTTATTTTCAATAAATGCATAAATCTTCATTATTTCAAACCACTAATCACATTTAATCTTGAACTATAGGATGTGGGAATCTATGGATATCGGATGTTGAACTTGGCATGGGTAAGTGCATCCTAACTCACTACGGATATTTCCTTATGAAGCAATTCCCCATGCATGCACTTTTCATAATGCATCCATCATGTAACGTCAATATATTTATTGTGGATATCTTTCCAAATCCAACACTACGGTATCATGGCATAAGGATGTAATGAGTCATGATTTTCACACACATCATATGTGTCACATTCTATGAAGAAGGACAGGTGTCAATTGGGTTTCAAATGATGGGATGTGCACCATCTCGCATATCATAAAATCTCATGGATGGCTGGTCTTGCCCACCTTTTTACACCACCAAATTCACTCGATTTTATGTCATTCAAGGATTTTGGTGCAATTAAAATTAATAGTTCTAAGCTACTTCTTATCATTGCTTCATGAGTATTGAGCATATCATTCTACCTGCCATCACACAGTGAATTCAAGCACATCTTGTTCTTGTTTCTCTACTATCAGGATTCATTCACCTTCAGCATGGGACAAAAGAAGAAATCTGAGCCTGATTCTCTGGACCCATTACTCAGGAATGTTGTGCTTTCGCAGTGTTTTATGACTCAGATTGGCTTGAATTCATCCGAAATTTGAAGGTTTTGATGAAGGTATCGTGGAGGAGTTCTGGAAAATTTTGAGGCTACCTATTCACGTGTTGGAAGAAAATGAGTTGAGATTACTAGCCAGGTAGTTTCTGAACTATCTAGCTTGCTAGATTTTGGTTTGAAAGTAATGACAAATGCTCCCCTCAAATACTTTCTCACTCTATTTCATGAGGAGGGTGAGGCATTCCCCAAGGTTATCCTTACCCCCAAGGTGTGTAGAAAGGCGTTAAGTGGGATAGCCTGCCTGACATTTGGAGAGAGGTAGCCAAATGGGTTAATAGGTATTTTATATGTGATGGCCAGCCCTCTGTGTTGGGTGGTGATGCACTCAAGATTATTATTCATTTAAAGAAAGGATGTGTCAACCCAACCCTCAGGGTAAATTTACCTGAATACTTGGCGGACGCCATTATAAAAGTTGGCCAAAAATACAAGTCTGGAGGGGGCAAAGTGGTGTTGAAACACCCAGGGCTAATTCATTTATTGTGCTCACATCAAGTATTTTTTCAGCCAAAGTGGAGGCTTGAAAGGATTATTGTGGGGGAGGGTTCCAAGCCAAAATAGTTAAAATTAGGGCCATCTTCCATGCCTCGGTCCATTCCCGCACCTCTCGCCCTACACACAAGAAAAAGGAGGAACTTGGCACTCTAGCACACATGGACAAATCAGTTGCCCAAGTAAGTCCATCTTTGACCACTTCTAGTTCTAGGGGAAAGAATACCTCTACTCCATCTTCTTCTATGTGCCCTTGACCACGTCGGTCTTGTGTATTGCATAAAATTGGAAGCTCCAGGTCGAGAAATTCATTGATGTTTCGTCTCTTGTGGGACATGGAGAATGAGGGATACAACGAGGCTATCCCCACTAAAAATCACCAGACACCATCTTCACTACCGCTCATCCTTTTCCCGGTCTTCACTGCTTCCTATATCTTCGAAGTTCACTCCACAGCTCCAGAAGCTACTTCAGTACCTAAAGCCCAGAATCCCGTTCCGACACCTATTGCAATGGACATTGATCATCTTGGGTCATGTCAAGCTGCCAATCCTCACAATTATCTGGAATAAATTACACTCCTTAAGGCCAAATTGAAAGGTATGGAGGAAACCAACTTGTCTTTACAAACTGAATTTACCCAATGCACAGTGGAGAAAATTAGAGAAATAAATGCTTTACAAATTGAAGTTAGTAGCTTAAAGTGAAAGAAGGATAAAGGTATTAGCATTTTGAATTCTTTCCATCAAATATCTCTTCAGAATGTAGAATTAAACAAAGAAAATAAGAAGTTAAAAGGAGAGATGGAAATTATCCAAGATGAAAAACAAAAATTGCTCTCTCTTTTGGACTCTTGTCTATCCTTTGGCTTTTAAGCTCTTATCTTGTAGGAAACCCTCCTCAGTTTACAACATGTTTATTTAGGAGCATTTTTATTCTTGGCAGTTGTTTCAGTTGTGTTTTCAGGTGCCTTATGAAGTTCCTGATGGCAATAGTTTCTTATCTGTTTACAAGTCCAGTACACCTGAAATTCAAAACTTTCTCTGTGAGTTTTACCTCCATAATATGTTAGTTACCAATGTCCCTGACTTTTTAATTAACTTATTTGTGGGGGATTTTCAATTAAAATCCTTTCAGTCCTTGTTGCAAAATTAGATCATATGGGATGAGAAAATGGATATTTTCAATCACATGGCTCAAACAATAGGTTTCTATATCCGTCCTACACATCATACTTGATGTAGCTTTGTGGAAAAATTTCAGATCTCTCTACTACCAAGCAGGTATTGGAGAGAATACTTCAAAAATCCTACTGAAATGTGTAGAGGATTTTGAAACCTATAGTCAACAACACTTTGGGACAGCTAGGCAAGCTTGTGACAGGAGATGGGACACCTTGAGCTTTCCATTGAAATGCAGGGAGGTTATTTCCCCTCAAAACTTGAGTTGGAGTATGTGCTTTAGGGTGATGCCCTCATTACAATTATAAGACAGTCATAAAAAAACTAGCAAACAATACAATGATGAATGAGCAGGACTTCAATTATGTCCACCCCTCCTTTTGAGTCCTATTACCACTTGGAAAAACAATGCTACACAATCAAACGAGAGCTTTACATCTTGGGTCGAGGTCACTTCAAATACTCAATGATGTAAAGGTATGCAAAAGAAATATGCTGATCAGTTCGAAGAATATGACATGGCTCAACATCTTGGTCGTAGAGCAGGATGTAGATAGGTTGCATTGGGACATGCAACAAGTAAAGTAGGGGGAAATGATGAGTGCATTATTTGGATCATTTATATCATTCCTATGATCAATAAATTTCCACTTAGATATGATTTGCTAATGCATGGGGATGATTTGTATAGTTATATCATAGTGAGTTTGATGCATTTTCCTTGCTTTTGTTCATAAAAACTGATTACCGTATAAACTTCCTACTATCTTTGTGAGGAAAATGTGATGATGTGTGCAGAGAAATAATGAATGTTTGTTGCTGAGTATGAGTTTGGAGCTGGAATACGGGAGGAGAAGAATAATTTTTCCACCAGTCGACCTATTAGTATGGGACTTATTTCTAATTGTCCCATAGGAATTTATGAGTTTTAGTTAATATTGATTAGTGGAAGATGTTAGTACTTTGCCTATTGTGGTGAATACTGTAACCATTTGTGTCTATATTAATACACCTTCCTAAGAACATGATTAGTGATTATTTCTTGGAGATACTTTGTAATATATCATATGTGGGATTGAGAACTTTCAACTTCATATGCTGTATATGATATGGAACTTATTTAAATTAATAGAAGTACACATCATTTTGAAGATCTAAAGCTGTTGGTAATTCCTCTGTCCCAAGGGAGAGCAAGGGCCCACTCGACCGAGGAGATAAGAGGTTGTTTTATGTTCACATATGTGGTTTTATGATAAGTCTTACTGCAATCCTTATTTTAGTATATTTCATGCAATCTTTGGTTGAATGCATTTGTTTTCTTTACCAACAATTTTATCTGAAATATGTGTTTCCTTTTATGCAAAGTCTATTTAACATGTAATCTTACTTTTACTAAATTCTAGCTTCAATTGTGCAGTTGCAGTTTCATTTGTTTTAGTAATGTGTGTGTATTTCATTTTCAATTAGAAGTGTAGCATTTTAGACTTCCTTTCATTACGATAGATGAAATCCATAGATTTACCTTAGGTCTTCGTAGACTAGTAACCAACACAACACCCCCAACAGAAATCGCAACGGGAACTGGTTACATAAATCTCCATTACATACAACCTTGGACACAACCTTGGTTTATAATGACACTAACATGAGATCATGTTAGTTTAATTAACATAGGTTTTACTTTTCAAAGCATGCTACTTTTTATGATTTGATTGGAGTAATTATTCAAGTTTACCTGATGATTTGATTGTGTATTCTCTTAAAAGGAGGAAACATTTGGACCACTTAAGAAAATTTTTCTTTTCTATCACAAATTTGGTATTTCTCTAAATCCAAAAAAATTAGTTTTGGAGTTACAAGAGGGTAAGTTATTGGGTCATATTATTACAAAGAATGGTATCTCCATTGACCCGAAAGGGTGAAAGCTATCCAAGAATTACATCCTCCTAAGAATGAGTCAGGTTTATGTTCATTTTTGGAAAAATTAATTTTGTACATAAATTCATATCTAACTTTTCTGATAAAGTTGTTCCCTTACATATCTTGCTAAAAAAGAATCATAGATTTTTGTGGGACTCTCATGTAGATTCTACCTTTTTTGATGTCAAAAATGCTATCGCTTCAACCCCTGTTTTGGCCAAACCTGACTTGTCTAAACCATTCATTCTATATCTTAATGCAATTGATAAAGCTTTGGGTGTTGTTATAACTCAATATTTTGAAGGAAATGACGAGAAAAATATTGCTTATTTCAGTCAAACTCTCAAATATATTGAAGTCATGTACCTTTTAATTGAAAATTTTGTCTTTACATTAGTCTCGATTTTGGAAAAATACAAATATTTGCTAATGGGAAATAAAATTATTATTCGTTCTAATGTCCCTGTATTAGCATATTTTCTTAAAAAACCCATGATTGATGGAAGATTAGCTAAATGGATTTTCAAAATCCAAAAATTTGACTTGGAATTGGAAACTTGTAAGACCATTAAAGGAAATGAACTTGCTAAACACTTGGCTGAAAATGCCGATTCTTCTGTCAATCTTGTTATTTTGGTAGTGGATGATGTTTTACATGTTGTCCCTCATTTTAATACCATGAAAGGTGTTGGTTTGTCTTCCAAATTAAATATAGGTTTCATCGTGATTTTATTTATTACTTCAAAAACCAATCATGTCTTGAAAACTTAGATAAAAGACAATGTAGAGCACTTCATTTTCAAGCCTTTCAATTTTTCATTTTAGAAATTTTTGTTCTTTAAAAACCTTGATGGTATTCTTTTAAGATGTTAGAAACATGATAAAATTGAGCGTGTATTAAGAAGTCACAAAGGTGTTTGTGGTGGCCATTATGTTGCTAAAAATACTCCCCATAAAATTTTACGTGCAGGATATTATTATCCTACTTTATTTAAATATGCATATAAATGGTTAGGTCATGTGCCCCTTTCCATATGTGTTCTAGTTGTGAACACTTACCATCCATGCCATTAAATCCCGTCATTCTAGATAGGCCCTTTACCAAGTGGGGAATTGATTTTATTTCTGATATTCATCCCCCTTCTTCAACTGGTCATAGATACATCTTTAAAACTACTAATTATTTTAACAAATAGGCTGAGGTAGTTGCCTTGATAAGTTCTATTTCAGTGAAGTTGTTAATTTTTTTGAAAATTAGATCTTTTCACTTTTGGAATCCCTCATGAAATTATATAAGACAATGGTCCTGTTATCAGCTAATTTTGACTTCACAAAATTACTAAGTATGAAAATTTTAATTTTTTTCAAAAGTGTTCTTTCACATGATTTCTCATCCCCATCATGATCATATTGTTCTCGTGATCATTTTGGTCTTCATTTCATTCATTTTGGGTGAGAACTCCTCCCACCAGCCGCGAACTACATTAATTATTAATTAATTAATGTTTAATTAATTTCTTACCCATTTATTTAATAAAATTAATTTTATTAAATTTTGGGGTTTTGAATTAAATGAATATTAATTTAATATTTATTAAAAATCAATCGACAAGTTTTTGTTATTGATGTGGGAAATAAGAATTCTGCTTCTAATTGTTGGGGATGCCAAATTGGCTTTCTGCTCCCGGATTTCCCTTTCTTGGTAAAATATTCTTTTTTCCTCACTTGTGGAATCTATTTTGCTGATTTCCAACCCAAATGGATGAAAAAATGGAAAAATATCTCCTAATTTCCCACATGGGGAAATAAATGGGAATTCTTGCACTCTTTACCGTTGCACAAGTGAATGATTATGACATTTCCTATACTTCCTAGCAATTAATGCCCACTACCCGAAGAAAGGGAAATTGGTTATTTCAATGGAAACAAAGAAATAGTTATAGGGAAGCTTCTTTAATCCTCTTAATTTTTCCTCTGTGAAAGACTTTTGGAAAAATTCGTGCGAAGCTTTCCAATTTCCTCTTATTTCTTCTAAAGGAGTGTTTCAGAGAAATATTTCTATTACATCCCTTAGGCATTACACTAGAAGTAAGTAATGTTTTAATACAAGGGTGATTAAAGTAGTAAATCAATCACGCTATTTGGAAAAATCACTACCAGTCAACATGCATAATAAAAGAAGCCAGAAAAAGAGTCTGCGTTGGGAGGAACTAGCAATATTCACATAGTGAAGAAGTTCAAAGTTGAAATAGCCAGTGAGAGAATCCACACAGCTATCTTGAAAGAAGTTCAATGTATTGCATTATAAAATATCCACGCATGCATGAATAATCTCCACACAGGTTTTTGGGAAGAGTTAAAAACAATCGGTAAGGTTGCGGTAGTCGACGCCAAGGAAATAACTAGATCCAACGTATGTTAAAACAAAGCTTAACCACGCAGGATAAGATTGAAGGAGTTTTCCAACGTAGAAGTTATAGAATTCTCACATAGGTTTTCGCATGGAAAAATCCACGCCCAACCTGTCTAGTGAAAATTAGGTAGAGGACACGCATTGGTCAAGGAAATACAACCTCCACATAGTCCAAAACACATGCATAGAGATACCACGTGCCAGGAGAAGGTGGAGTTTTCCGAAATAAACCGTAGAGAAAACATTTTCCATGCGGCCAAAGAAGACAAGGTCAATACATTTGTAAAAATTGGTCTACCAAATTAAGTCCACGCATTCACCAAATCCCACGCCAAAACTAGAGAAGGAGCAGTTAGCAGTTGTTCATGTTGGAGGAAATATGTAGAATTAAAAAGAATAATTCATGTGCCAGGAAGAATAAGAGGTTTCCATGCCAAAAATAAAGACTGTCATGCATTCTTTATAAGAATCTACACATTTTTTTTCTAGGATTCCATGCATTTACAGGCAATCATTGCATGCGATTGAAGAGAAGTCACTATTTACGCATGCAGAGGAAATCTAATTCACTCACTATTGAAAGAAAAGGATTGAGATTCACGCATTTGGGTGGAGAAATAGTGAATTAAAATGATTAAAATTTATTGTGCATAAAATCATTATAATCGGGAGAATTTAATAAAATAAATAAATATTATTTTTTTCGTTCTATAACTCGAGCTAAGTCTCAATATTTATCTTGGATTAATTTTTTTAAATTTGGGATCAATTATTATAATAATAATTAAATGAACCATATATCTCTTGTGTTGATGGTGGTTCATAGACTAAGACCCGACACCATTTACATCGTTTTTGTGCTTGAGTCATTTTTCTATAAAATTCATAATGGCTGAAAAATCAAATAAATCTATAGGAAAATCAAGGAAGCCAGTGGAGAAATAAAATAAGTCCACACTCAAGTATGAATTCCAAGGAATAATTCCTCCCACTTTCATCAAGTCTGCATACCGCGATATCACCGACACTAATCTTGTCCATGTTAACTTGCAACAATTTTGTGATAGGGTGAAATATGAAGGAAATACCATATTCTCATATAGGCTCTACCATAGTGGTCTACCCATAACAACAACATTTCATGTCTCGGTGCAATGCACAAAGCTGGTCATCGCCTACAAAGAGCATTTTGATCCCTAGAGGTGAGGGATTTATAAGGATAATCATGAGCCTTTCCTCTTAATCACACCAGAGAACATTGAGGAATTACTCAACATACTTGACTTCCTTGAGAATGCCGACATCACTTGAAAGTCAACACAATATTTTTGGGATGAAAAACCCCTCAGATGGAGCAAGATGGTTAATAACAACTGGTTAGTGACCAAAAGGCCTCGTGTTGACCAACTTCCTAAAGAATTGTCTTGCATTGAGTTCATGGAGAAAATCGGTGACATGATCACTCTCCCGAGCCAAGTCTTAAGTTTACCCTTAGCTAGGATTTCCCACCCATGGATGTATCATTTTATCTCGTATCATCCTTTCTAAGAGAGAATTTGTTGATTTGGGCCACCATCATCGGTGATACTCTTTACAAACAATTGATCGAAGTTAAGATGATCTGGGTGATTCCACATGACATCATACTTGACTTATGCGGTGGACACGAGGAAAATATTTTGGGGTTAAAAACAAAAGGAGTCATGAGACCATCAAATAATGTCTTCCATCATTATCTCAGCCAAGTTTCAAAAATAGCTCTCATCATTTTAGTAGTATTAACGATGCATTCACCTTTCGCATGATTCAAAACTTAAATCGTAATACGTATGAAAGATTCTTCAAGAAGGCCATAGATGTCATTTCCTAGTAGGGAACATAGTTTATTCAATTTCCATCCTTTTCCTACATTCACGTGAGCAGATTTATGAGTACTCCATGGAAGCTTCCTAAGCATGTCAGTGACAAGTGGGCATTAATGGAGCTTGCACGACAACTATTCCAAGTTCACTATCTCCTCAGTGAAAAACATCATTCAAGCATTCATTTCCCAATCCAAATTGGGGAATACCAATGTCCAAATCTCTTCAGTGCGTAACTCATGGAGAAATATTTTTCTCTCATCGCTATTCATCCATATGTGAAGAGATTCCAATTTTATATCAAAGGATATATGCAGAATATTCTTGGAAAAAAGTATCAACACAATCCTACCATGGAAGATTTATGGGTTGCCTGTTCAGATGAACATGAAGTGAGAAGGCGAGAGTTTTCCCACCTAACCCTTGCTCAGATCAAGGCCTTTCACATTAGAAACCCTCTAGATTCATTAGTGGATGATGATGAAGATGTTATTGATCCCTCATATGATGTCGTTTCCTTTACTCTATTTCCCCAAATTGATTGGACCAAAAGAGATGAATTTTCTCTTAATAACAAGAATTAACCAATCCTTGAAAGAAGCATATCCTAGTATGAAAGATAACTTACAAAGTTACCTTCAATCAAATTTTATACCTCATGATTACAAAAATTCCAACTCGAGAAGGTCTCTAGCCGACCAAAGCTTATTCTCAATCAACCTTTGTGCCATCTACCCATATGCATCAAGAAAGAAAAGAGTGGTTTCCCAAATCCACTTCTTCAAAGAAGGTGTCACAGTGAAACATCCAAGGGTCCTAGCCCTAGTGAAGGAAGAGAGTGTGTATCAGGAATTTCCACTTCAAGTAGAGATTCTTCTACTCACATTGCTTTGATAGTTTGAGGAAGCTCATAACAAACACTCCTCAGTCATGTCTTGTACAAGAGTCTACTCAAGTGCAAGTGGTCCATATATCAAACACTTCTGAACATACAGTTCATGAAGAGATTTCTCAATATCTCCCTAATGTTCAAGAGGTTGATATCAAGGTTATATCTCCACAGATTGAAGTTGTGGAAAGGATTCTTGTAGAATCTAATGATATTGAGAAAAATGTGAATGTCGCTTTGGACTCTAGGCTCATGTATGTGGAATTGGTAAAGGAAACTATTGAGTTGTGGAGCTTAATTACTTTAGATTAGCATGTAATGTAAAACTTTTGGAAAACACAAGAACCATCATCGGTTAGGAGGGACCGGCATCATCGTCACCGAGGTTCAACATTGGTCGAGGCAAGGAGGAACCAACATCAGTTAGGGTGAACTAACAATGGTTACAATGCGTGAGTGTTTTAATTAACTCTCGGGAATTAGATCTATTTTTAGCATTAAAGTAGATATATTGATTGTAATTACATGACTCAGGCCCTAAGTTTATAAATGACTATATAGGCATGAAAGCTAGGGTTTAGAAGTAAGATTTAAAAATAGTTAAGAAGAACTTGTAAAAGTTGGTGAGAGAGAGAATTCTTGGAGAAGAAACAAAAGTTTGAGTGAAAGAAAGTACTATACATTTGAGAGGTGTGGAAGATTGTAAATCTTCATTATATATCTTGTCAAAGCTTTGGATAATATATTGTCTTGTTTCTTGGTGGATGTAGCCCACACTGGATGAACCACGTTAAATCTGGTGTTGATTTATGTCTCTTATTTTGTATATTTCTTCTGGTATAATATCTATTTTTATTTGCATGTATGCTTAGATTTGATATATTATCTATACAACCAGTGTGCTAACCCCAACAATTGGTATCAGAGCTTTGTTTGAGGGTTTTATGCGTTGATATATTTACTCATAGTGGGTTTTCTAATTGAGTGGGAGCTACAATAATGGCATAAGAAAACAAATACAAGGTAGAGAAGTTTGATGGCCGAAATTATCAATTATGGAAGATGCAGATTGAGGATTATTTGTATCAAAGAGATTTGTATTTACCGTTGGATGAGAAGTCTAGACCTACGAAGATGACTGATGAAGAATGGAATATTCTTGACAAAAAGGCTTCGAGATTTATAAGATTGATCCTGACAACATCCCTGGCTTCCAATATTACAAAAGTGACTTCTACGGTAGAGTTAATGAAATCTCTTGCTAATTTATATGAAAAATCTAGTGCTTCAAATAAAGTTTATTTGATGAATAAACTATTTAGTTCTAAGATGCATGAAGGTGGATTTGCATCTAGTCATTTGAATGATTTCGATCTATTGTAAATAAGTTAAAATCAGTTGATATACCATTTGATGATGAAGTCAAATTACTTTTATTCTTATGTTATTTGTCTGATAGTTGAGATAACTTGGTAATGGATGTTAGTAATACAACATCTGCTAATAATATTTTAAAGTTTGATGATGTGGTTAGTATAATCTTGAATGAAGAAATTCATAGGAAAATTATAGAGGAATCATCATTTGGGAATGCTTTGAATGTAGAAAGCAAGGGTAGGAAGAAGGAGAGATCTAAGAGTAAGAGTAATGGGAAATCAAAGTCAAGGGATAATAGATCTAAATCCATAGGTAAGGGAATCACCTATTGGAAATGTGGAAAGAAAGGACATGAAAAGAAGATTGTTGGTCAAAGGAAAAAAAGAACCAATAACCGAAAAAGATAAAGAAGTAAATCTTGCTACAATGAGGTAATGCAAGATGCTCTTATTATTTCTTTAGATAATAGAATTGAATCATGGGTTTTGGATTTAGGAGCTTCTTTCCATGTAACCCCTAACAAGGTTATTTCATAAATAATGTCCAGTGAAATTTTGGGCATGTTTATTTGGGTGATGACGAACCTTGCAGTATTATTGGTAAAGGGAAGTTGATTTAAAATTGTAGAATAAAAATACATGGGTCTTGAAATATGTGATATATGTGCCAAACCTAAGGAGGAATCTTATTTCGCAGGCCAACTAGGTGAATCAGGCTGCATGGTTACTTTTAAAGGAGATTCTTGAAAGTCACCAAGGGTGTTTTTGTTGTGGCCATAGATAAGAAGGTAGGAACATTATATTTGTCTACCTATGTTCTTGATTCATTTTCTCGCATTATTTACTTCAAATTTAGATGCATGCATGTGGCATAATCGGTTGGGCCATATGAGTCAAAAAGGAATGCAGATCGTAAAGGCTAAGGGTAAGTTATCGATTTGATGGATTTAGATCTTGATTTTTGTGAACATTGGATCTTCAAAAGCAATAAAGAGTGAGATTTATCAAAGTTGGTGATGCACCTAGAATTTACTAGATAAAACCCTAGATGCGTTCACCGAGATAACACCATAGAGGCGCGCACATCACTCGGCCTAGGCGAGTGCTCACCCAAAGCACATAAAGGTACCAGGTCCCTCTTTAGCGTTGCTTTGTAGCGAGGATGCTAGCGTAATGATGGAAGAAACATATAGATCCATAACTATTCCCTCCTTCTATAAGGCATGCCATATTCAGATCTAAGAAAGAACAATCTTAAATGATAATCATGATTGAATCAAGAACATGCACTACTTAATTACACATAAGAATGACAATTAGATTCAGCCAATAACTTCATATCTATTAATAACCACAAAATCTCCTTACAATAATGACATTCTATACTGATGTGTGCATGAATCGATACTGATAATCTAGTCATATGCACATATCTCTTTTCTCTATCTCTATATATCTATATATCTTACTATGTACTTCACATCACTTATATAGGGTGGGGACTTTCCCTTCACCGCTTATCTATTCCAAAAATAGGCCGCATGCTATTAATAGCCACGTGCTGTTTAGAGGAATATCTACACATGCAAGTGTGCTATCTATAGACCTCTTATAGTTAATTGAAGTGACAATCCTATTATTAGCTCATCTCCATACAAAATGATTCATTCCGATCCTCTAAAGATAGAAAACGTGTGGCGTGCATGTCTCGCATCATTGGTGTGTTCCACATGCCATCTTCTAAAAATAGGTCTTCATGCTAAAAATTGGCTAAGTCCTAAATGTTGAACTTGCCCTCCATGCGCGGGTTCTTCCTGTCCATTCACACCCTTAAACCTAGCCTATTTTCCCACGTGAACTTCTTGTGTGAGTTCTGTCAAGTGTACTCTGATCAACAGTTGGGGAAACTAAGAAGGAGTAGAAATTGGAGCTTGTACACTCAAATGTGTGGGGACCACTTTCAAGTAGATTCTTATGGAGGATCCTAGTATTATGTTATTTTCATTGATGATGCTAAAAGGAAGGTATGGGTTTATTGTATTAAACATAACTATGATGTTTTTGAGAATTTTAAAATATGGAAAGCCCTTGTTGAGAATGAATCTAATTCAAAGATAAAATACCTTAGATCCGACAATGGTGGTGAATATTGTAACAAAATTTCAATGATTATTGTTTAGTGAATGGGATATGTAGAGAAAGAATGGTTCTAACAACACCACAGGAGAATGGTGTTGTAGAGAGAATTAACATGACAATCATGGAACATGCTAGAAGTATAAGGATACATTCTTGATTGTTCTTACGGTTTTGGGCGAAGTAGTTGATATAGTGGTTTATTTGATTAACTATGGGTCCTCAAGTTCACTAGATGGTGGAATACAAGAGGAAACTTGGACTGAAAAAGAGGTAGATCTTTATTTTCTTAAAGTTTTGGTTCGAAGCTTTTGTGCATGTTGATAAGGAAAATAGGAAAAGTTGGATGCAAAACCCAAGAGATGCACTTTAAATAGTTATGGATCCGGTGATTTGATTCTATTTTTGGGATTTAGAGAATTCTAAAATTATTAGGAGTCGTGATGTTAAATGGAATGAAAAGAGAATGTACATGGATCAAATTTTGGTACCCAAGGATGAACCGGTTGAGAAGTTTGTGTATGAAAATGAACTCTCGGATTCAAAAGTAATACCAACAGGTTACACGATGTCGATGTCGGTTACCCTTGACCGACATCGGTCGCCAGAATCGTATCGATTCTGAGAAGAGAAAAAGCGCATCGGTTAGAAGAACTGATGTTGGTTACAGTGACCGGTGTTGGTAACTATCGTGATTGGATACAAATGTATAGGAGGTCAAAAATGTGCCTCCAGTACCCCAAAATTATGTGAGAAGGTCACAAAGGGTAAGTAAACCTCTAGAAAGATTTACACCTTCTCTATTTTATTTATTATTGACTGATAATGGTGAACCAGAGAGTTTTGAAGAAGTAATGTAGGATAAGACCCACGTCTAGTGGGAGCATGAAATGAATGAGGAGATGGACTCCTTGGAACATAACCAGACTTGGGATTTGGTTAAGTTTCCAGCAGGTAAGAGAAAATTACAAAATGACCGGGTTTACGGGATCAAGAAAGAAGAGGGTGGACGAGAAAAGGTACAAGGCAAGTCTTGTAGTAAAAGGATTTACACACGAAAGTAGGTATTGACTTTGGTGAAATATTTTCTCCGTTGTAAAGATAAATTCTATTTGAACTATATTGAGTTTAGTTACATTAGAAGATTTGTATTTAGAGTAACTAGATGTGAAGACGAATTTCCTTCATGGTGATTTGGATGAAGAGATTTATATGTAGAAACCACTTGGGTATGAAGTCAAGGGTAAGGAAAAATTAGTGTATAGGTTGAAAAAGATCGTATATGAGCTCAAGTAAGCTCAAAGGCATTGGTACATGAGGTTTGATTGTTTTATGCATGAGCATGGTTACTTGAGATGTGAATTTGACCATTGTGTTTATTTCAAGAAGCTTTAAAATAGGAGCTATATTATTTTGTTCTCAGTATGTGGATGATATGCTTAGTACATGATCTAGTATGCGGGACATTGGTGAGATTAAGGGAACACTAGCTCACACATTTGTTATGAAGGATTTAGGAGCTGCAAAAAGAATCCTTAGCATCCAAATACATAGAGATAGGAAGAATAAGAAATTGTATTTGTCTTAGGAGGATTATATCTATAGGGTGTTAGAAAGGTTCAAGATGCAGAATGCAAAACCTATTAGTACACCTATGGTTGGACACTTCAAATTGAGCAAAGATCAGTTTCCATCATCACATGAGGAGGTCAAATACATGACATGAGTGCCATATGCTTCAGCAGTTGGGAGTCTCATGTATGCTATGGTTTATACTAGACTAGACATTGCACATGAAGTGGGAGTTGTGAGTAGATATATGGCCAATCCAGGTAAATATAATTGGAAAGTAGTCCAATGGATACTCATGTATTTGAAAGGGACATCTAGCATGTAGTTATGCTATGGAGGTTCATATATTTCATTATGTGGCTATGTTGATTTAGATATGGCTGGAGATATGGATGGTAGGAGGAGCACTACTGGATATATTTTCACAGTAGGTGGGATGATAGTTAGCTAGATTTCAAGATTACAGAAGGTTGTGACTTTGTCTACTACATAGGTAGAGTATGTTGTAGCTAGAGAGACTAGTAAGGAGATAATATGTATGAGTGGGTTCATGGAAGAGTTAGGAAAGGAGTAAAATGATTACAATTTTTTTAGTAACAATCGAGTGTAATTCATTTGGAAAATAACTCAACATTTCATTCAAGAATGAAACACATTCAGTTGAGGTATCACTTCATATGACAGGTATTGGAGGATGGGAAGTTGAATCTAGAAAAGATTCATACAAGAAAGAAACACGTGGATATGCTAACAAATCCATTAGCAAAGGAGAAGTTGGAGCTACACTCCACTTCTTTTGTTCTTCGAGTTTGAGACTTGAAGAGGAAGAAATAAAGCTAAGGAAGGATCCAACAATGATGATGTACGGGTATGGTGTAGTAATTAATCTCCAAGTGGGATATTATTAAGTTGTGAAGATCAATTACCTCAGATTAACATGTAATGTAAAAATTGCTGGAAAACATAATAACTTGTCATCGATTAGGAGGGACCGACATCGGTCACCTAGGACCAACATCGGTTAGGCAAGGAGGAACCGACATCGGTTAGGGTGAACCGACATCGCTTACTCTGTGCGTGAGTGTTTTAATTAACTCTCGGGAATCGAGATCTATTTTTAACATTAAAGCATATTTATTGATTGTAATTGCAAGGCTGATTGTCCTAAGTTTATAAACGACTATATAGGCATGAAAGCTAGGTTTTAGAAGTAAGATTTAACAAGAACTTACAAAAGTTGGTGAGAGAGAGAATTCTTGGAGAAGAAGCAAAAGCTTGAGTGAAATAAAGTCACCGTACATCTAAGAGGTGAAATATTGTAAATCTTCATTGTATATCTTGTCAAAGCTTTGGATAATAGATTGACTTGTTTCTTGGTGGATGTATCCCACATTGGGTGAACCAGATTAAATCGGTGTTGATTTATGTCTCTTGTTTTTATATTTCTTACCGGTAGAATATCCTCTTTTATTTGCATGTATTCTTAGATTTCATATATTATATGTACAGCCGGTGTGCTAACCCCAACAAAAACTCCTTTTTGGGTTGATTTTGAGATCAAGAAAGAAAGAGGGGTTTCAAGGAAATTGACACTGACTTCTATGCCCTTTTCAAAATTTTGAATGATGTCATTCCCAAGAATCCTAAAGTGCTCTCCCGGATAATGGTGGATGATGAAAAAAATAGATTTGCAGATCTTGCCATCCCACAAGCTAAAAAGGAACGTGATGCCATGCCATTTTCTGATTATGAAGTTTCTAGACTTGGACTTGGAAGTCCACATTGGAAAGTGACATGGCAATGGCCCAAGATTTAATGGATATTGTGCTAAAGTGGTTTGAGAAATATAAATCTTAGAACTCTCTGCTCAAGGACGAAAAAAATCAATTAGTGGATTATGTTCAACATTTGATAAATCCCATATCATCCACTTTCCCGATGCCCGATGTAGTGGCTTCCCTCGATGAAGAAACTCTCAATTTGTCAAAATGAATGAACACATTGGGCCATATCACTACATATTGGATTTAAGAGATTCTCATTTTTGGTGGAGAGATGATCAAAGCAGCCGTTAACCTCCATGAGGATATTAATACATATTTGGATCCAATCCTTTCTTTTAAGGAGGCTTTTATTTCTAATATATCATATTTGGATGAGGTATTTCCTAGTCTACGGGGATGAAAAGTATGGAATCTTAAACTTTAGCCATTGAAGGAGTTCTTGAATTTGAATGTCGAGGGACACACTTTCTTTGGTGTCTACATCTCAAGTCAAGAAAGACACTTCTCAAAGATTCTATGATTCATTACGAGAGCGTATGCAATGAAGCTTTCACTTCACTCACCTTGATTCAGAGTTCATAGCTGAGATCCATTTTGATCTTGTAAATGAGAAAAATCAAAGGCATTCATTAGAACATGTTGAGGAGTAATTTTCACAATTGTTCAAATACATGTACACTCCCACCATCAATTTCTCTTCAACTTCAATGGAGCGTTGCATAAAATTAAAGAACTTGTTTGAGAATGTTTAATCTGAATGATATGTTAGGTAGGATTTTACAATTGTAGGTGGTTTGTGAGGTTTGAATCCAACCAAGTGAACCTCTTAAAGAAGATAATATGTTTGAAGCATTGGGAAGGTTATGATCCTTTCAATTGGCGAAGGTGGCGGATCCTAATTTCATTTATGGGATGAAGAGATATTTGTTTTGGTATCTACCGAAGTGGGAAGACTCCATTTCTCATAGATTAGTTTTTGTTATAAGTTGGTTGAAAAATTCAAAGTCACTTAAGTGCCTTATTTAATGTGCATGTAAATCCTAACTACTTTCTAACCAAATTTTTGGTTAGAAAGTAAGTGAGAGGATCATTTGTAAGGGTGAATTTGAGAGAGGAGAAGAAAATACTTTTTCATGTAAGCTTTTTTTTTCAAGGAAAGAAAATTTGTGTTATTTTGTGAAGACATTTTAGAGTTAATGAAATACGAACTTTGTGTGATCCGTAAATCAAGGGTTAAATAGTTTTACACAACAGATACTGAAGTTCTCAATTCCTTTTAAAAACATATAATTGGAAGAAGATTCTCAATTTTCCTTTAGTATTGAAGAAAATTGGATTCTTTTACTGTTCTAGGAATGTAACAAAATTCTCACTTAGAAACCTCTGATGAATTCATTCCTGCTTAAATCTTTCATGTGTCATTTTGAAAATATTCACAAGTTTGTTAACTGATGCATTCAAATCCATTTGCAACTACATTTAACTAAACAATGAACAAACTGAAAATGAAAGACACAAAAGTTGATAACAGAGTTCATCCCATTTGGGACTACATCTCCGGGTTCGGAATAACAAACCATTTCCATTAAAAACCAATGTAAAACTTTATTTTACAATTTACATTAGTATGGATATTTAAAAGAAACTGAAATAGTACTTCACTGAGTGTGGGATTCATTGATCTCAAGATCAAGTTTTCGTTCCCAAAAACTCCAAGTACCTGCAACTTTCTCCACCTTGTGGGTATTCAAAAACCCTAATCTGGGTATGCAAATCAACAGAATTGAAAATAGTAGTGAAACCAAACTTTAAGAACCTCTAAAACCATTCATAGAAGTATCTCCACAAGTTTGTAGCACCAGTTCATCATCTTTCTACTCCTTCCCTTGAGTTATCCATAAAAACCATCACATTTTTCTTCCAAAAACATGTCAATCGAACTCAAAATGAGAAAAGAATCACATCACTAGAATATGCTCCGAATTCTTGAAAAATTCCAGAAGACATCAAGTCTCCATTTGGCCTCCAGGACCTTCAAATATAGCATTGAATAAAAATGCCGAAGACAATAAATAATAATACACTTGTGTGTATTCTTCTTCTTCTTCTTCTTCTTTTTCTTCTTCCTTACAAATAACTCGTATATATATACACACACACACTTAAGTGTTTATTTAGTAAATTTAATCCCATTAAAATATCCCAATAATCCTCCAAAGTCCATGATTTTCCCTCATCCATATGAGTGGATGTAGCATAAAAATGGAGGAATAATCACACGTATAATGGGATATTACCAATTTTAGACTTTGTCAATGCCTTCAAATCCTTCATTTAATGTGAATACAAAGTCCACATAATGATAACCACCCTCCTCCTTATCTCATGTAAATTTTATTGGTTAGAAATGGCTTGCCTTGGAAAAATGTGCCAAAACTTGGGAGAGGAGATTTGGTCAAAAATTGATAAATTTAAGGTGTTGTTTTTTTAGGATTAATTTAAACAGATATCTTAGGATTAATTTATGAATTAATAAAATATGTCAACTAAGGGTATCTTGTAGTTGGAATATTGGCCAGATGTTCCACCTACATAATATCACTAGTTAGCATAAATAATTTGAAAATTTGAAGATTTAAAATAATTACGACGGTCAAGAATCAACTTCCGAAATGCATAACTTTTGCATACGAACTCAGATTTGGTCCGTTCAAAATGCTTCGAAAGCTTGCGATGAGCTCTATACCATGGAACTAATTTTGAAACATTACAAGACCATAATTTTTTCCTTGTCACCAACTGCCACGTGTCACCTTGCCATTGGTCCACTTGTTGACTTGTTGACCAGGGTTGACCCGTTTACGACCTTAACTTTGACCAACTGATAGAATTTGCATACGAAATTTGATTTTGAAGTTCAACATACTGTCGAAAAGGTCTTGAGAGTCTCTTCAACATGGATAGGTTTAGGGAAGATATACATAGTGAAAAATCATCTGGATCACTCCTCCCCAGTAAGACCATTTTGACCTCAAAATGGAAATTCACTCTGCTAAAAGCGTACATCGTTCTCGCATAATACAAACACAGAACCCATTTTATAGCATGGTAAGTTAAAATATTGCAATACACAAATGCCAATAATAGTAACATAACCCAATGGTCTGAACTGCAAATGATATGACATTACAACTACCATATTTCTGTACATTCTGATCCTACACTAATCCAACATATACAAGAGAAAAACTCATATCAAGGTGTTATGAAGTCAATTCTATCAACTGATGTAAAAACTCCATTTCACAAAACACCAATTCTATCAGAAAAATAAGATGAGATATAAAAAATTCCTTGCAAGAAATCAACCATCTCACTGAAATTGTATATGAAATTAAAAGAGTAAATACCAACTCTACATATCACAATCTGCCAAAAATGACCTGTTACCCAAAAATAGTCATTGAGTTGATGAATTCTCTTAACCTATGTACTGCATAATGGTTAAGGTGTTCTCCTTGTTTTATCAATATCTTGCCAAGGAAAAATAAGGTGCTATAACCATGATGTTAAATAATATGTGTCAATAATGCATTATAAGCCTTTATAAATCATTGCAACAAAAATGTATACTTGTATGAACCAACGCTTTCCCCGTGGGTCTTTGAAAAGTACGTACAATCATTGTCCAATATAGACTTAAACATATAATCAAGTATCAAGTAGCAGTTATATTGCCTAATACAATTGCATCCACATTTGTCCACCTTATAAATGACAACACTTAAATTGAGATGCAAGACATGTTGATCATGCCCAAAAGTAATCATGTGTACCTTGTCAAAATTCCACCAATGAAGTTCACAAATGAAGTTTTCCATAACCATAACTAGTGAGAGTAATCTGAGTATGATGACCTATCCCTCAAACTTTCTCTATAGGTCACTTCAATGAACTAGATAATCTCCAAGTTAAAATATGAGTTAAATCCATTACCACATTTGATGAGGAACTCAAAAAATTAGTAGGAGATATATAAAATAGAGCTTACAATACCATTAACTGTGAGAAGAAAACTAAGTGTGTTAAACTTGCCTCTAAGTTTTCCCACTGTAGGTAGCTCAAAATTGTATTCAACAATCTATTAGTGATTCCTTTCAACATTACTATGGAATCAAAAGTATAGTCAACTGTATATATATGAAAGGATAATCTAAGGGAAAAATAGATGACAAATCCATCTTGTAATCAACATTCATTATTTTATCCTGAAACTGATTATCAAAACCCTTTCACTACATCTGTCAAACCCTAATATCAACTTAGAGCTTTTCACCAATAAAATAAGAGTCTCTTTACAACTTACAACTTATAAGTAACTGTAAGCAAATATCATAAATATGAGGAGTATACCAAGAATTTTAAACCTATCTCGAGGTGTCCTCACTGATGAATACTCTTTGTCTCATATCCCCCTGCTTATCCATCTGAGTTAGTTTTCCAAAATATCTAAAAATAGAAAACTACAAAATAGGAGATAACAAATATCCATCCACAACACTAAACATGTCAATTTCTTCCTAGATCCCATACTTGAAAATTTCCTAATTAAGTGTCTGAATGAAAACTAAGCATACTATTCATATCATAGTAATGCCTATTAAAACTATTCATTAAACCATTTTAGCAACATATGTACTTTTGCATGGTTTCAATAACATGAATAGGAAGTTTTAACATCACCCTTTATTCAACTGACTTAGTGATAAAAAACCTCTTTTAAAGTTCTAAACAATCTAAACAAGGTATATTCCCTTCTAGATTAGCCACACAAAGGTCATCCCATCTGGTTATTTTAAACCAATACACTATGTTCAAAAGGCCATTAAAAATCTAGAAGAGTCGAATAGTTTTACCTTCCCTTGAGAAACTCTGAAATCTATGAAACTCTATCTCGAAAGAGTTAGATGACCCATTATTGTTGAATTTGTTAAACCAATTCATTAACCATTATCAATACAAGGGACTTCTTCCTCTTGTTTGGTTATACAACTGAACTAGAAATTCCAAAAAGGTTTATAAATAATTCCCTATCAAGGTATATTATTTTAGTGCAACACACACGAAGGAATCAAATCCATAACCCGTGTCACATAGCTATATTGAAAAACAATTATTACCTTCTTTAAGAACTATGAAGTATGCATACTGATTTGAGAAAGGTTGGCACTTTGTCGGAGCTTCTAAACAACTCATCCTGCTTGCTTCTGCAATACTTACAAGTTGTGAAGACAAATTGACTGAACAACCAATATAAATCTCAATGTCTTAAAAATGCAACTTAGTAAATCCAAATAACCTTATTTCCATTTCCATGTCTCATAATGGAATATGGTCTTTTCACTTATAACTGGTAAGACAATAGACTTTCCATAGTATGATTAGTTATCCAAAAATATCTTACCAAGTGTCATTATTCTTGTTCCTCAACTGGATTGATCTTACAGGACTAGTGTTACAAACTCTTAGCTGTTAGAAGCTTGTCTTCCTTCAGTGGATTGGAACGTCTTCCAAGAATCCTTTGCACTAGTTCCCTAAAAATAATCAAACAAAAGAACACATAATAATATCTTATATAAAACTCCAAAAGAATTAGATCAAGAAAATGAAGCAAATCCCTGAAAAATGAACTTTGCTCTGATACCAAAATTGATCCGTAAACTGGGTTAAACAGTTTTACACAACGGATACTAAAGTTCTCAATTCCTTTTAAAAACATAGAATTGGAAGTGGATTCTCAACTTTCCTTTAGTATTGAATAGAAAATTAGATTCTTTTACTGTTCTAGGGATGTAAAAAATTCTCACTTAGAAAAATCTAATGAATTCATTCCTGCTTAACTCTTTCATGTGTCATTTTGAAAATCTTCACAAGTTTGTTAATTGATGCATTCAAATCCATTTACAATTGTATTTAAATGAACAATGAACAAACTGAAAATGAAAGACACAGAAGTTGATAACAGAGTTCATCCCATTTGGGACTACATCTCTGGGTTTGGAATAATGAACCATTTCCATTAAAAACCAATGTAAAACTTTCTTTTACAATTTACATCAAGTATGGATATTTAAAAGAAACTGAAATAATACTTCACTGAGTGTGGGATTCATTGATCTCAAGATCAAGTTTCCATTCCCAAAAACTCCAAGTACCTGCAACTTTCTCCACCTTGTGGGTATTCAAAACTCCCGATCTAGGTATGTAAATCAGTTGTAAACTAAAAATATTATTGAAACCAAACTTTAAAACCTTTTAAACCATTCAAAGAAGTGTCTCCACAAGTTCGTAGCACCAGTTCATCATCTCTCTGCTCCTTCCCTTGAGTTCTCCATAAAAACCCTCACATTTTGCTTCCAAAAATAGGTCAAATGAACTCAAAATGGGAAAATAATCACATCACTGGAATATTCTCTGAATTCCTAACAAAATTCCAGAAGACATCAAGTCTCCATTCGGCCTCCAAGACCCTCAAATATGGCCTTGAATCAAAACTGCCGAAGACAGTCAAATAATAATACACTTGTGTGTATTCTTCTTCTTCCTTACAAATACCCATATATATACACACACTTAAGTGTATATTTAGTAAATTTAATCCCATTTAAATCTCCCAATAATCCTCCCAAAGCCCATGATTTTCTCTCATCCATATGAGTGGATTTAGCATAAAAATGGAGGAATAATCCCACATGTAATGGGATATTACCAATTTTAGACTTTATCAAAGCCTTCAAATCCTCCATTTAATGTGCATACCAAGTCCAAATAATGCTAACCACCCTCCTCCTCTCATGGAGATTTTCTTGGTTGGAAAATGGCTTGCCTTGGAAAAATGTGCCAAAACTTGGGAGAGGAGATTTTGGTCAAAAATTGATAAATTTAAGGTGTTTTTTTAGGATTAATTTAAATGGATATCTTAGGATTAATTTATGAATTAATAAAATATGTCAACTAAGGGTATCTTATAGTTGGAATATTGGCCAGATGTTCCACCAACATAATATCACTACTTAGCATAAATAACTCAAAAATTTGAAGATTTAAAATAATTATGACAATGTAATTAACTTTTGAAATGCATAACTTTTGTATACGAACTCAGATTTGGTCCGTTCAAAATGCGTTGGAAAGCTTGCAATGAGTTCTATATAGTGGAACTAATTTTGAAATATTAAAAGACCATAAATTTTTCCATGTTGCCAACTTCCACGTGTCACCTTGCTATTGGTCCACTTGTTGACCAGTTGACGAGGTTGTCACTCTTTACGACCTTAACTTTGACCACGATAGAATTTGCATACGAACTCCAATTCTAAAGCTCAAGCATACCATTGGAAATGTCTTGAGAATCCCTTCAGCATGGTATAGGTTTAGGGAATTTTAGGGAATATATGCATAGTGAAAAATCCTCCTGGATCATCATTGTGTCCCATTCATTATCTCTTTTAACATTTGATGTTCTTATGTTCATTATATGTTAGTGTTTAAATATTGCATGAAAATATTGTCTTTTATCTTATTATGAATGCTATTAATATGTTTTTCCTGTTCACACATGGTCAAAATTCAATATTTACTTGCTCATGTGTATACGATTTTACTTATTCTTGTTTAGTTGATTCGAAATCTGATTTATTTGAGTTAGTTATTCACTATTTTCCTCCATGAAATATTAGGCTATGCTTTTACCTAGCTATCACATGTTCCTTTCATTCATTCCTTTCCATTTCTTTCCTTCATTCCATTCCATTTCCCTCATTCATATTTCTTTCCATTTGATGTTCCAAAACACCCCCACATATAATTTTGAATGTATAGATGTAAATACAATTTTGGTTTTCAATAAAGGAAACCTCACCTTCATTGAGGAGGGACTTCATTCCCATACTGTTGCATGTCATTTGTATGCATGAAAATCCATATGATAACACTTTTTGGTGACTCTACTGGGGATTAATGAATTGTTAACTAGTTCTTGGTTAAATCTTTATGACTATCTCCTCTGCAAAAGCTCGAGTTCTTTAACCGAATATTGTACCCAACGAAGATTTTCAAGGAGACATTATTTCCAGCCTTTGGATAGTAGCTTGGGAAAACCATGAAAGCTTGTAGAAATTTGTAGGCTATTGATAGAGCCATTGAATGAGAAATTTACATTAAAGACCTTAGAAGAAGAGAACCCGCACTTGTGTCCGAAGACCTCCTGGAAATGTGTTGATTGTTGTTCATCGACATGACCCTCTTCCACCATGGCAATAATCACGTATGACTCTTCTTGGTAATTCACCTATCTTGCAACCAAGTTTTCTTTTTTAGATACTTAAGAAGACATATCATCAGATTTGAGGCAAACTATTTGGGAAAAGTGCACGGATGACCATCATTTTCATCTTGCCCCATCAATATTGGATAACAAAGAAAATCAAGCTACGAGAGTTTCTAGAGTCTTTTAGGTGCAAAGAAATCAAGAAAGAGAGAGAAGAGAAAAGGATAGAGCTGATTAGAATGTGCCAGTGATCCCTTCATAGTAAATATTTCAAATTGGCAGGAAAGAGGTTTACATGAGGAGAAAAAGCTAAAGGTTGATCTGATCCCATTTTTTATTTTCAAGGAAAGTTTGGTTTCAAGTTATCTCCTCTAAGGAGGAACACTCCCCATAAATCCATAAGCCTTGCATCAAGTCCTGAAAGAGAAAGTAAGGGAGGAATCACTACAAGTCAAGCACTTGTTCTTGCACACATTATTTTACCTTCACATACCACCTTTCCCAAGATGGTAGTTAACGAACCATAGGGAAATGCCATAGGCCAATTGGCGTTACTAGCTCGACATGACCTCCCACGAGGGTCAAGGAATATTCTTCCTAAGTTTGATGGAGATGGGAAGACATCACCTGATGACCACATTTCCACCTTCTTTGCTGCATGTGTAGTTTTTTCAGTAGAATATGAAGATGTTTTTGTTTTCCTTTTCATTTAAACATTACAAAAAAATTTCATGGATTGGTTTCATCATCTCCCGAATGGATGCATTACAAACTAGAATGATATGAAAACGAGTTTGAAGAAAAATTCAAAATGATAGAAGATGAACATGCCCTTCTTGCCCAACTATATCGGTGAAGAAAAAGACAACAGAACCATGTGGAATTTTGTGACTAAGTTCAAGAAAATGGTGAGCAAAGTTCTGCTTTAGAATCACCCGAACCCTAAAGGAAAAAAATGTTTCTTTATTAATGCACAAAAACCAGAAGTGTGTTATCAACTGAGAAGGGATAGAGTGGCTAATTTGGAACTTTCTCAATCCTTAGCCATATAAATTGAGGATGACTTAATCATGGTGGGAAAATTCAAGAAAACTTCCCTCAAGGGAAAGATTCAAGAAACCCCCAATGCTTTTGAGACCATACTCACTAAGTTGGTTAATGATGTGCTAGCTTTGAAAAAGTAAGTTGCTCAAAGTAGTAAACCTAATCCTTACAAATACATCCCAAGAAAAGGCTATGTTCCCAAAAATTCAAAATTATAGGTTCTCCAATGAGGCTTATTATTGAAGCCACTCCCACAACTAACTCAAAGTGTGGTGTCGTTGAAGAAATCGATGATGAAGTTGACGTCATCAAAGTTGATGAAGAAAAGCTAGACTCTAGGACATCTAAACGTAAAGTCGAAGAGCTTGAAGGAGAAAGTAATAATCATTTCTTCAAGTACCATTAAGAAGAAGAAGACAAATACGAAGAAATTGTAGAAGATATGAATAGTCAATCCTTCATTGTCTTCACACACTCTCAAAAGAAAGAGCAGAGTACCACTAAGGTGGAAGATAAAAAGAGATCCAAGGAAGTTCCTAAAGAATCTAAAACTAAAGACACTTCCAAATAATCCAAGACAAATGAGACTCCTAAAGATTCCAAGATGACTGAGGTTCCCAAGGTCAAAACTATCTTAAAGAAAGGAGGATCTTTGTCAAGTCAATCAATTGATAAATCAGCTACAAAGAAAGTTTCTTCTTCCACATCAGTATCAACCAAGCCTAAAGCAAAGGTCAAAAGTGTGCCATCATCAAGTTTGAAAGAACTAGTATCTGAGACATCAAGTACGGTCATTTTTCCTAAATTTGATATCATTGATCATATCAATAAAACAAAAATTTCCATGTCATATGAAGAGTACTTGAAGTCCAATAAGGATCAACTCAAGAAATTAGTCCAGTTTATCAAAGGTGAATAAACTATTCATTCCTTTAAATTAATTCTAAAAACTCAAAAAGATGGGAAGACTCAAAACATTGTGGTGGCCACTACTACACCATAAAATGAAAAGATTGAACCTTTCTTTGTGTCCTTTTTGATCAACAAATGCAAATTAAGTAATTGAATTATAGATTCTAGAGCCTTGGATAATGTGATGCTGTTATGATTTTCCATCACACCAAAATCTTGAATTGATGGTGGAGAGGAATCTCATCATGTTAACTAGATGCTACACCAACACACCCCCGCATGATAGAGATGGATGCAATAATGTGAGCTCTGGGTCCACCACATATTCACCCAATTAGGCCCAAAGACATTAGGAGGTAACGATACTGGGAATTCTGAGAGGTCACCCATCCAAGTACTACTCTAGGTTGTGCACACTTAACTACCCAAATTTTATACCATGTTACGATTTTTCGTCACACCAAAAGCTCAAACTAGTGGTGGAGAGGGATCTCATCGTGTTAACCAGCTTCTATGCCAATAATTCCTACAAAATTAGCACATGCTCTTGGGTTGACATGTATGAGAACATTTAGATCTTGTTACTCCATGGATAAAAGACAAGTCCCTATGATTAGACAGATTAAAGACACCAAATGGTTTTACCTCAATTTCCTCAAAAGTGAGTCAAGGTAACTATTCTAGTTGCCAACATTCCCACTTCATATGGTATGTTATTGAGTAGGAAATTTTTAGAGATCTAGGTGGTGAGATTCAAATGGAGAAATTAGAATTTGTGTGGATTTCCGAAATATTAATCAAGCATTATTGAAGGATAACTATTCACTTCCAATCATGGACCAAATTTTGCAAGTAGTAACTAGATCAAAAATGATGTCCATGTTAGATGGTTTCTTTGGTTATAATCAAATTGAAGTGGCTAGAGAAGACCAACATAAAACTATGTTTACCACCCCCTAGGGTAAGTTTGCATATAGAAGAATGCATTTGGGTTTGATGAATGCCGATGCAACCTTTCAAACTACTATGGATATGGCATTTGCAGATTACAAAGATAAGATCATCATGGTATACATAGATGACTTGACAGTTTTCTCAAATAAGTGAGAAGATCATCTAAGATATTTGGAGTAAATATTGCAAAGGTGCAGGCTTCATAGAATCTCCTTGAATCCAAACACGTCTGTGTTCGGATTTATAGAAGGGAAACTCCTAGGTCATATTGTTTCCAAAGAAGGAACCAATATTGACCCCGTATGCATTCAAGCTATCAAGAATATTTCCTTACCTACAAGTAAGCATTGAGTTCAATCATTCTTTGGGAAGGTGGATTTTTGAGGAGGTTCGTGCCATATTTCATCAAGCTAACCAAAGAAATAAATGATATGATGAAAGGTAAAGAATCCTTCAAATGGTTGAAGGAAGGTAGAGAAGCATTTGCAAAAATCAAGGGTGCTATTGCAAAATATCCTACTTTGACTTGTCCCAATTTTAAAAAGGATTTCATAATCTATTATTACGCTTCCTTGCACATGATCTATACCATCTTGACTTAACACAATCAAGAGGGAATTGAATCTCTTATTGCATTCATGAGTCCCGCATTCAAGAATCATGAACTAAATTACACTCCCCTTGAGATTCATGTGCATGTAGTGGTTAGAGCCTCGAAACATTTCGAGATACTATATATTGAATTCTCATGCCAAAGTCTTAGTTCCAGACACCGCAGATAAATCAATGTTGACATAATAGGAGCCAAGATCTAAAAGAGGTAATTAGGTCTCCAAGATCCAAGAATATGACTTGGACATCAAGCCTACCAATTTAGTTCGAGGAAGAGGACTCTACCAACTCATCACAGAGAATGAGCCACGAAATGACTCTGATGAAGAACTGATGAAGAAATTTTACCACTGGTAGTTTTTTCGTCAGTACCATAGATGAATGTTGTTCTTATATAGCCTACTTTCTCACATATGGTGAATGTCCAGAGAATCTGACAACTAAGGAAAAAAGAGCTATTAAATTGAGAGATGCTAAGTACATCATT
Organism: Taxus wallichiana var. yunnanensis; assembly: GCA_018340775.1. NCBI lineage: Eukaryota > Viridiplantae > Streptophyta > Pinopsida > Cupressales > Taxaceae > Taxus > Taxus wallichiana. The sequence goes on from CM031238.1 coordinate 484,872,199, forward strand.
TGGGACAACACCTTATTCAAGAAAGATATTGATGACATGTTCCTCGGATGAAGGAAAAACAACCCATTGCTTGAAAATTTTCACAATCATGCTTACGGTGGTCATTTATCCGGGTGGTGACAACTCATAAAATTTTGTGCACTCATTATTACTAGCCCACTATGTTTTCTTATGCTAAAAAATGGGTAGCTAAATGTGAAGTTTGTCAACAATTTTTTGGAAGACCTAAATTAGCGGTTTTGCCTCTAAAGCCCATTGTCATTGAAGAAACCTTTCAAAAATGGGGTTTAGATTTCATCAGGGTTCTAAATCCAAATTGCAGTGCTGGTCATACTCACATGCTCACTACAACTGACTACTTTACAAATTGGGTAAAAGCCATTCTAGTGAAAAAAACATCAACTATGGTAATATGTGATTTTATCAAAGAGAACATTCTAGTTCGTTACGAAATTCCACAAAAGATCGTGATGGACAATGCCACCAATTTTTCTTCTACAGAGATGATAGGTTTTTGTTATGGGTATGGGATATAGTTATCTCATTCATTAGATTACTATCTACATGGAAACAATCAAGTAGAATCTCAGTAACAAAAACATCATTACCATTGTGCACATGTTAGTAGAAGAAAATCAAAGAACTTGGCACAAGAAGCTATATGATGCATTATGGGCTAACCACATAACTCCCAAAGAGTAATTGGAATGTCTCCATTCCAAATCTTGTATGGAACCGATGCCAAAATTCTTATCACATTGGAGTTACTGACATTACGCTTGGCTCAAGTAGTTGACAATGGATGCTTCGCCAATGCATTGGATAAAAGGATCATGTTCCTAAGAAAACTTGAAGAACAAATAAGTTAATCAATAAACAAGATTGGGGAACACCTATCCAAGGTACGAGAAATTGTTCAACAGAAAAATAAGGAGAGACAATTTCAAATCAATGACTTAGTTCTTCTCTGGGACAAGAGACGTGAACCGAAAGGAAAGCATGAGAAGTTTGATTCACTATGGTTGGGCCCTTTCAAAATCAAGAATTTCTGTGGAGATAACACCTATTACTTGGCATATCCTGATGGAACTCATTTTCCTCTAGCCCTACAACGGGCAATATCTCAAGCACTATTAAAATTGAAAATGGGTTGTCCCCGTATATGTACATAGGTAATTAGGATTTTGGTTTGTTTCCCTTCCTTATTTTTAGTTTCCTCTCTTTTGTTGTCCCATTTTTGTGTATCATTGTCTTTGAGATCATGTTCATTAATTTTTTTGTCTGGGTTTATTACTACATCCATGAAGTCCTTGTCCCTAATTAGAGCCAACATTGTTGCCTAATTTTGACTTCGCAAAATTACCAAGTACGATTTTTTTTTTTCAAAAGTGTTCTTTCACGTGATTTCTCATCCCCATCATGATCATTCTAGTCTTCGTTCCATTTATTTCAGTGAGAAATCCTCCCACCAAAGTGTCGCAAATTACGTTAATTATTAATTATTAATGTTTAATTAATTTCTTACCCATTTATTTAATAAAATTAATTTTATTAAATTTTGGGGGTTTTTAATTAAATGAATATTAATTTAATATTTATTGAAAATCAATTGACAAGTTTTTTTATTGTCGTGGGAAATAAGAATTCTACTTTTAATTCTTTAGGGATGCAAAATTGGCTTTCTGCTCTTGGATTTCCCTTTCTAGCAAAATCTTCTTTTTTCCCCACTTGTGGAATTTCTTTTGCTGATTGCCAACCTGACCGGATGGAAAAATGGCAAAAGATCTCCCAATTTCCCACATGGGGAAATAAATGGGAATTGTCAGCCTACTTTGCCATTGCCATGGGAAAATGATTAAGATATTTCCCATACTTCCTGGCAATTAATGCCCACTACCCGAAGAAAGGGAAATTGGTTATTTCAATGGAAACAAAGAAATAATTATGGGGAAGATTTTTTAATCCTATTATTTTTCCTTAGTGAAAGACTATTGGAAAAATTTGTGTGAAGCTTTCCAATTTCCTCTTATTTCTTTTGAAGGAGCATTTCCGAGAAATATTTCTATTACATCCCTTGGGCATTACACTGGAATTAAGTAAGGTTTCAATGCAAGGGTGATTGAAGTAGTAAATCCATCAGGTTGTTTGGATAAATCACTACCAGTTAGCATGCATAAGAAAAGAAGCCAGAGCAAGAGTCTACGTTGGGAGGAGCGAGAAATATTCACATAGTGAAGAAGTTCAACATTGAAATAGCGAGTGAGAGAAACCATGTAGCTATCTTGAAAGAATTTCAACATATTGCAACAGACAATATACATGTAGGCAAGAATAATATCCATATAGGTTTTTGGGAAGAGTTAAAAACACTCAGCAAGGTTGCAGTATTCCATGCCAAGGAAATAGCTAGATCCAATGCATGTTAAAATAGAGCTTATCCACACAGGATGAGATTGAATGAGTTTTCCAACGCAGAGGTAGTAGAATTATTAAATAGGTTTTAGCATGACAAAAACATGCCCAACTGTCTAGTGAAAAGGAGGTAGAGGCCACGCATTGGTCAAGGTAATACAACCCCCACACAGTCCAAAACACATGCATAAAGATACCATATGCCAAGGAGAAGGTGGAGCTGTCCCAGAAATAAAGCATGCAATAAATCGGAAGAGATTTTTTTTTTTTTTCCACGCGGTGAAAGAAGATAAGGTCAACACATTTGTAAAAATTGGTCTGCCAAATTTAGTCCACACATTCACCAAATCCCAAACTAAAACTAGAGAAGGAGCAATTAACATCCTGTTCACGTTGGAGGAAATAGGTAGAAATAAAAAGAATAATTCACACGACAGGAAGAATAAGAGGTTTCCACACCAAAGATAAAGACTATCACGCTTTATTTAGCAGAATCCACACATTTATATTTTCCAGGATTCCACACATTTACAGGTAATAATAATGCGTTCCATTGAAGAGAAGTAATTTATGCATATAGAGGAAATCTAATTCACTCACTATCAAAAGCAAAGGATTGAGATTCACACGTTTGGGCGGAGAAACAGTCAATTAAAAAGATTAAATTTGATCCCGCGTAAAATCATTATAATCGGGAGAATTTAATTAAAAAAATAAATATTATTTTTACCGATCTATAATTCGAGCTTAGTCTCAATATTTTGCTTGTATTAAAAATTTGTAATTCAGGATCAATTATTATCATTATTTTTAAAAATAATAATAATAATAATAATTAAAAGAATCATATTTCTCTTGTGTTGATGGTGGTTTGGAGACTAAGACCCAACACCATTTACATCATTTTGCGTGCCCGTGTCATTTTTCTGTAAAATTCATAATGGTGGAAAAATCAAATAAATCTACAGGAAAATTGAGGAAGCCAATGGAGAAAACAAATAAGTCCTCACTCAAGTATGAATTCCATCTATATATGACAATATCACTAACAATAATCTTAGCCATGTTAACATGCAACAATTTTGTGATCGGGTGAAAGCTGAAGGCAAGACCATATTCTCGGATAGGCTCTACCATAGTGGTCTACCCCAAGAAACATAATTTCCTATCTTGGTGAAATTCCCGAAGCTGGTCATTTCCTATGCAGAGAATTATGATCCCAAGAGGTGAGGGATTTATAAGGATAATCATGAGCCTTTCCTCTTAATCACACCAGAGCACATTGAGGAATTGCTCAACATACCTGACTTCCTTGAGAATGCTGACATCACTCGAAAGTTAGCACAAGATTTTTGGGATGAATAACCCCTCAGATGGAGCAATATGGTTAATAACAATTGGTTAGTGACCAAAAGGCCTCATGTTGACTGAATTCCCAAAGAATTATACCACGTTGAGTTCGTGGAAGAAATCGGTGACATGATTAGTCTCCTGAGCCAAGTCTTTGGTCTACACTCTGCCAAGATTTTCCACCCATGGATGTATCAGTTTATTTGTATAACCCTTACCAAGAGAGAGTTTTGGATTGGGCCACCATCATTAGTGATACTCTTCACAAACAATTAATCGAAGTGAAGATGACAGGGTGCTTCTACATGACATCATACTTGACTTATGTAGTGGCCAGGAGGAATCTATTTTTGGGGTTAGAAATGAAAGGATTCATGTGACCATTAAATAATGTCTTGCACCATTATCCGTGAATCGAGTCTCAAAAATAGCTCTCACCATTTTATGAGGGTTAATGATGTATTTAACTTCCATGTGATTTGAAACTTAAATTTGAATCCTGAGGAAAGATTCTCCAAGGAGGCCATGAATTTCATTTCTGAGTGGGGAACATGGTTTATTCAATTTCCATCCTTTTCCTACATTCGCATGAGTGGATTTATGGGTACTCCATGGAAGCTTCCTAAGCATGTCAGTAATAAGTGGGCATTAATGGAGCTTGCACAACAACTATTCCAAGTTCATTGTCTCCTCAGTGACAAGCATCGTTCAGGAATTCATTTCCTAATCCAAATTGGGAATACCAATGTCAAAATCTCTTCATTGTGTAACTCATGGAGAAAAGAGTTTTCTCTTATCACTATTCATCCATATGTGAAGAGATTCCAATTTGATATCAACATATATATGTAGAAGATTCTTGGAACAAAGTACCAACAAAATACTACCATGGAAGATTTATGGGCTGCCTGTTTAGATGAACATGAAGTGAGAAGGTGAGATTTTTACCACCTAACCCTTGCTCATATAAAGCCTTTGCATCATAAACCATCCAAATTCATTAGTGGATGATGATGAAGATGTTATTTATCCCTCATATGATGTCATTGTCTTTACTCCATTGCCTCAAATTGATTGTACAAATTTGTGGAGCTTAATTACTTCAGATTAACATGTTATATTAAACTTGTAGGAAAGCACAATAATCAACATCGGTTATGGAGGGAATGATATCGGTAACCTATGACTTACATCAGTCAAAAAGGAGGAATCGACATTAGTTAGGGATAATCGACACCGGTTACCTGTGCATAAGTGTTTTATTTAACTCATGGGAATTAGATCTAATTTTAGCATTAAAACATATCTATTGATTGTAATTGCATGGCTGAGTTCCCTAAGTTTGTTTATGCCTATATAAGCATAAAAGCTAGGGTTTAGAAGTAGAGGATTGTAATAATTGATGATTATTATGAAAATAATTGTGAGAGAGAGAATTCTTGGAGAGGAAGGAGAAGCTTGAGAGAAAGAAAGTATTGTACATCTGAGAGGTGTGGAAGATTGTAGATTTTCAATTTTATATCTTTTGAAAGCTTTGGATAATAGATTGGCTTGTTTCTTGGTGGATGTAGCCCACATTGAATGAACCACGTTAAATATGGTGTTCATTCATATCTCTTGTTTTGTATATTTGTTATGGTAGAATATCCAATTTTATTACATGTATGCTTAGATCGATATATTATCTCAGTACAACCTTATGCTAACCCCAACAACCGGTATTAGAGGTTTTTTTGAGGGTTTTATATGTTGACGATTTACTCACATAGGGTTTTCTCGATTGAGTGGGAGCTACAACAATGGCGAAGAAAACAAATACAAGGTAGAGAATTTTGATGACCAAAATTATCAATTATGGAAGATGGGATTGAGGATTATCTCGTATCAAAGAGATTTTTACTTACCGTTGGATGAAAATTCTAGACCTATGAAGATGACTGATAAAGAATGAAAGATTCTTGATAGAATGGATTTTGGATTTATAAGATTGAGCATGATAGCATCAAATGGCTTATAATATTATAGAAGTGAAATCTACGTTAGATTTAATGAAATATCATGCTAATTTATATGAAAAACCTAGTGCTTCAAGTAAAGTTTATTTGATGAAGAAACTATTTAATTCTAAGATGTATGAAGGTGGATTTACATCTAGTCATTTGAATGATTTCCAATCTGTTGTAAATCAGTTAAAATTGGTTGATATTTCGTTTGATGATGAAGTCAAAGCACTTTTATTCTTATGTTATTTTCCTGATAGTTGGGATAACTTGGTAATATATTTTAGTAGTACAACATCTCATTAATAATATTTTGAAGTTTGATGATGTGGTCACTATAATATTGAATGAATAAATTCACAGGAAAAGTGTAGAGGAATCATCATCTGGGAATGAATTGAATGTAGAAAGTAGAGGTAGGAAGAAGGATATATCCAAGAGGAAGAATAATGGGAAATAAAAGTCAAGGGATCACAAATCTAAATCCAGAGGTAAGGGAATTACTTGTTGGAAATGTGGAAAGAAAGGACATGCGAAGAAATATTGTTGGTCAAAGGATAAAGAGAACCAACACCTCAACAAAGGTAAAGAGTCAAATAAGGAGGAAAATATTGCAACAGAGGTAATGGAAGATGCTCTTATTATTTCTCTGGATAATAGAATAGAATCATGAATTTTTAGATTCGGAGCTTCTTTCCATGCGAACCCCTAATAAGGGTTATTTCAGAACTTATGTCCATGGAAATTTTGGGCATGTTTATTTGGGTGACAATGAACCTTGCAGTATTAATGGTATAGGGGAAGTTCATGTAAAATTACAGAGTGGAAATACATGGGTGTTGAAATATGTGAGGCATGTGCCAAGCCTCAAGAGGAATATTATTTCTACAGGGCAACTAGGTGAAGTTGGTTGCATGGTTACATTCATAGCAGACTCTTGGAAATTCACCAAGGGTGATTTTGTTGTGGCAAGGGGTAAGAAGGTAAGAACATTATATTTATCTACATGTGTTATTGATTCATTTTTGTGTTATCTACTTGATTCAGATGCATGCATGTGGCATAATTAGTTGGGCCATATAAGTAAAAAGGAATGCAGATCTTAAAGGCTAAGGGTAAGTTATCATATTTTAAAGATTTAGATCTTGATTTTTGTGAGCATTTTATCTTTGGAAAGAAAAAGAGAGTGAGATTTCTCAAAGTTGGGGCAACTAAGAGGAAGTAGAAATTAGAGCTTGTAGACTCATATGTGTGGGGACCAAATCCAAGTAGCTTCTCATGGGGATCCTAGTATTATGTTACTTTCATTGATGATGCTACAATAAATGTATGGGTTTATTGTATTAAACATAAATATGATGTTTTTGATACTTTTAAAATATGGAAATCCCTTGTTGAGAATGAATCAAATTCAAAGTTAAAGTGCCTTAGATCTGAAAATGGTGGTGAATATTATAACAAGACTTTTAATGATTATTGTTCAGTGAATGGAATACATAGAGAAAGAATGGTTCCAAGAACACCACAAGAGAATGGTGTTACGAAAGAATAAAAAGACAATCATGGAACATGTTAGAAGTATGAGGATACATGCTGGATTGCCCTTGCAATTTTGGGTAGAAGCAATTGATACAATGGTTTATTTGATTAATTTTAGGCCTTTAAGCTCACTAGATGGAGGAATACTAAAGGAAGCTTGGACCGGAAAATAGGTAGATCTTTTTTTTCTTAAAGTTTTTTGTTCAGAAGCTTTTGTGCATATTGATAAGGAAAATAGAAAAATTTGGATGAAAAATCCAAGAGATGCACTTTCATTGGTTATGGATCTGGTGATTTTGGATTCTATTTTTGGGATTTAGATAATTCCAAAATTATTAGGAGTGACATTGAATAGAATGAAAAGAGAATGTACATGGATCAAATTTTGGTACCCAAGGATAAACTAGTTGAGAAGTTTGTGAATGAAAATGAACTCTTAGATTTAAAAATAATATCGACAGGGTTACATAGTAACCGATGTCGATTGACCCCTAACCAACATCGGTTAGATGAACCGATATTAGTTACAGAAGAGCCAAACCGACATCAATTAGCAGAACCAACATCGGTTACATGTGACCAATGTTAGTCACATTAGAATTGGAAACAAATGTCCAGGAGGTCCAGAATGAGCCTCTGGTACCCCAAACTTCTGTGAGAAGGTCACAAAGGGTAAGTAAACCTCCAAAAAGATTTACACCTTCTCTATCTTATTTATTATTAATTGATAATGGTGAACCAAAAAGTTTTGAAGAAGCAATGCAAGATAAGACCCACATGTAGTGGGAGCATGGCATGGATGAGGAGATGGAATCTTTGGAACATAACAAGACTTGGGATTCATTTAAGTTGCAGCAGTAAGAGGACATTATAAATAAAGTGGGTTTACAGGATCAAGGAAGAAGAGGGTGGACATAAAAGATACAAGACAAGGCTTGTAGTAAAGGGATTTGCACAGAAAGTAGGTATTGAATTTGGTGAAATATTTTCTCCTGTTGTTAAAATGACTTCCATACGTATTATATTGAGTATAGTTGTAGTACATGATTTAAATTTAGAGCAACTAGATGTGAAGATGACTTTCCTTCATGGTGATTTGGATGAAGATATTTATATGCATCATCCGCTTGGGTATGAAGTCAAGGATAAAGGGAAATTAGTGTGCACATTGAAAAAGAGTCTATATGGGCTCAAGCAAGCTCTAAGGTAATAGTACACGAGGTTTGATAGTTTCATGCATGAGCATGGTTATTTGAGATGTGAATCTAACCATTGTGTTTATTTCAAGAATCTTGAATATGGAAGTTATATTATTTTGTTACTTGTATGTAGATGATATGCTTATTGTTGGATCTAGTATGCAAGACATTGGTGAGCTTAAGGGAAAACTAGCTCACACATTTGCTATGAAGGATTTAGGAGCTATAAAAAGAATCATTGGAATGTAAATACACAAAGACAGGAAGAACAAGAAATTGTATTTGTTTCAAGAGGCTTATATCAATAAGGTGTTGGAAATGTTTATTATGCAAGATTCAAAATCGGTGAGCACACCTATGGTTGAACACTTCAAATTGAGCACAAATAAGTGTCCTTCATCATATGAGGAGGTTAAATATATGACATGAGTATCATATGCTTCAACAAATTGGGAGTTTCATGTATACTATGGTTTGTACCAAACCAGACATTGTACAGAAGTGGGAGTTGTGAGTAGATTTATGGCCAATCTAGGTAAAGAGCATTGGAAAGCAGTCCAATGGATACTCAGGTATTTGAGAGGGACATCTAGCATGAAATTATGCTATGAAGGTTAAGATATTTCTTTATATGGCTATGTTGATTCAGATATGGATGAAGATCTATATTGTAGAAGGAGCACTACTAGATATATTTTCATAGTAGGTGGGATGACAGTTAGCTAGATTTCGAGATTGTAGAAGGTGATGGATTTGTCTACTATAGAGGTAGAGTATGTTATAGCTATAGAGGATAGCAAAGAGATGATATGGATGAGAAGGCTCGTGGAAGAGTTGGGAAAGGAGCAAGATGATTGCAAATTGTTCAGTGACAATCAAAGTGTAATTCATTTGGAAAAGAACTCAAGCATTTCATTCTAGAATAAAACACATTCAGTTGAGGTATCACTTCATACGGAAGGTATTGGAGGATGGGCAACTGAAATTGGAGAAGATTCATATGAGTGAAAAACTAACAAAGCCATTAACAAAGAGAAGTTGGAGCTACACTCCACTTCTATTGGTCTTCAAGTTTGAGACTTGAAGAGGAAGAAACAAAGTTAAGGAAAGGATCCAATAATGATGTTGTACAGGTATAGTGTAGTAATTTATCTCCAAGTGGGAGATTGTTGAGTTGTGGAGCTCAATTACTTCAGATTAGCATGCTATATTAAACTTGTAGGAAAGCACAATAACCAACATCAGTTATGGAGGGACTGAATCTGTCACCTATGACTAACATCGGTCAGAAAGGAGGAACCAACATCGGTTAGGGATAATCATGTCGGTTCATGATACGTGATTGCTTTATTTAACTCACAAAAATTTTGAGCTAATTTTAGCATTAAAGAAGATCTATTGATTGTAATTGCATGGCTAAGTGCCCTAAGTTTGTATATGCCTATATAAGCATGAAATATAGGGTTTATAAGTAAATGATTGTAAGAATTGATGATTATTGTGAAAATAATTGTGAGAGAGATAATTCTTGGAGAAGAAGGAGAAGCTTGAGAGAAAGAAAGTAATGTACATATGAGAGGTGTGAAAGATTGTAGATATTTAATTGTGTATCTTCTGAAAGCTTTGGATAATAGATTGGCTTGTTTCTTGGTGGATGTAGCCCACACTGGGTGAACCACGTTAAATTTGGTGTTGATTCATATATCTTGTTTTGTATATTTGTTCGTAAAATATCTATTTTTATTGCATGTATGCTTAGATTGGATATATTATCTGCTACAACCTTGTGCTAACCCTAACATATTAGACCAAAAGATATGGATTTTCTCTTGATAACAAGAATAAACCGATCCTTGAAAGAAGCATATCCCGACATCAAAGAGAAATTGTAAAGTTACCATCAATCCAAGTTCATACCTCAAGATTACAAAAATTTCGACTCAAGGAGGTCTTTAGATAACCAAATATTCTTCTTATTCAACCTTTATGCCATCTAGCCATATGCATCAAGTAAGAAAAGAGGGGTTCCCAAATCCACTTCTTCAAAGAAGGTGTCACGAGTGAAACATCCAAATTTTGGATAACTTAAACTTTGTTTAACGTACTTTTGGCAAAATTTGGATAACTTAAGTGATTTTTATTTTTAGTTGTTTGTTATAAGTTGGTTGAAAAAGTCAAATTCACTTAAGTGCCCTATTTAATGTACATGTAAATCCTAACTACTTTGTAAAAACTTTTGGGTTGTAAAAGGAAGTGAGGGGCTTAGTTATAAGGGTGAATTTGAGAGAGGAGAAGAAAATACTTTTGTATGCAAGCTTTGTTTCAAGGAAATAAACTTTGTGTTCTTTTGTGAAGACATTTTGGAGTTAAAGAAAAATGAAATTTGTGTCCCATTCATTATCTCTTTTCGCATTTGATGTTCTTATGTTCATTATATGTTAGTGTTTAAATATTGCATGCAAATAATGTCTTTGATCTTATTATCAATGCTATTAATATGTTGTTCTTGTTCACAGTAATCAAAATCCAATATTTACTTGCTCATGTGTGTTCCCTTTTACTTATTCTTGTTTAGCTGATTTAAACTCTAATTTATTTGAGTTAGTTATTTACTATTTTCCTCCATGTAATATTAGGATCTTCTTTTACCTAGCTATTTCATGTTCCTTTCATTCATTCCTTTCCATGTCTTTTCTTCATTAAATTCCATTTCCTAATTCACATTTCTTTCCATTTAATGCTAAAAATACCCACCACATATAATTTTGAATGTACAAATGTAAATACAGTTTTGGTTTTCAATAAAGGCAACCTCACATTTATTGAGGAGGGACTTCATTCCCATACTTGTTGCATGTCATTGGCATGCATGAAAATCCATATGCTAATAGGTCCATAATTCATTTCTAAGGAATATTTAGATTTTCTTATCAAATATTCAATAATCTTGAGTCATTCATCTAAATATTACCCACAGGGTAATGGAAAAGTTGAATCCATGAACAAAAATTTGATCAATATCATCAAAAAAATTGTTAATAACAGTAAAAGAAATTGACATTTAATTTTTTTTGAAGCATTATGGGCTGATAGAACTACCGTCAAAACAAGTATTAGTTTTTCACCTTTTATGCTTGCTTATGGTTTTGAAGCCACCATGCCTATTAAATTACAAATTTCTTCTACACATACTACTTTGAATTATGGTTTGGATGACTTAGATGATTTACAATTACGATTGGATGAATTGATTGCTCTAGATCAAACAAGAGTTATTGCTTTACAAAAACTTGAAAAGGGTAAAGAGAAGTTGAAAAGGTTATTTGAAAAAAGGTCACAAGTGAAAATTTCCAAGTTGGAGACCTTGTTTTATGTTGGGATAAGGCTAGGGAGAATCCTAGAAAACATCATAAATTTGATTCCCTTTGGCTTGGTCCTTATCAAATTGCTTCAATTTTGGGAAATAATGCTTTTCACTTGAGGGAAGTTGATGGTGATTGGTTACATTTTACAGTCAATGGTCAAAATTTAAAACATTACTACAATTGAATCTATTGGTTTGTATTTTATGTACATGTTGTTTGGTTTTTTCTTAATTGTTTTTTTTTCATTCTTGTGTCTTGGAAAGTTGTTGTTCTAAATTATAAATAGGGACGAAATCCTGGTTAATTTATTAATGGTCAATCAAATAAAAATACAATGGAGTGTTGCAATTCTTATAGGAATTGTAAAATTGAATACAAACATGGAAATATGTTGCATAGGTGCAAAAATAAACTAATTTCCATAAGATTCCAAAAGTATACACGGGAAGCAAGTATAAAAACCAAATAATATGTTGCAAATATGTAACAAACTATCCTACGTATAGTGAATAAAAATAATTAGATGGTTATATAAATATAACCATATTAAAATTAATATTAATTACCAAATTACTATAGTAAATGAAAAATTAACTATAGTAAAATATGTTTTACCTAACATTCCCCCATTAATTTTAAATTTCCTCAAGAGATGAGGAGAGGAACTCTCTGAATAACTCAAACTTGTCACGTGCAAGTGACTTTATGAAGATATCTTCTCATTATTTAGTTGTTGGAAAAACTAAAGTTGTATATTGTGATTCAAGACATGCTCGCGTATGAAATGTACCTATACCTCAATGTGTTTTGTTCTTTCATGAAAAAATGGATTGTGAATAAGCTTGAGAATACCTTAATTGTCAACATACAAGGTGGTCAGTTTATCTTGTGGTATTCCAAGTCCTTCAAGTATGCGATTTAGCCATATCACTTTAAAGACAACTTCTCATGTAGAACGATACTCGAATTGCTGTGGAAAAACTAGAAATAAAGTGTTACTTTTTTCTTCCCCATGATATCGATCAAGATCTCATAAAGAACACAAACCCTAAAGTGGATTTTTTGTCATCAATGTTGGCTGCATGATCTGAATCCAAATATCTTGACAAGAAGAAGTTGTCATTCTTCTTGTATTCTAGACCAAGATCCAATGTTCCCTTGAGATATCTCAAAATTTGCCTTGATGCCTTCCAATGAAAAAATTTGGGTTCCTACATGAGCCTAGATAAATAGCTCACTGCAAATCCGATATATTTTCTAGTGTAGGTTAGGTAAATGAGACTCCCAATCAACTACTAATAGAGAGTGGAATTTACCAGAGAGATGGATCTGAATGAGATAACTACAATCTATTCTCCATAGGTGTAGAAATAGGTGTGTAATCCATCATCTTGAATTTATCAAGCATTTTCTTGGTATATTTCAACTAAGAAACAAATATGTGATTCTCTTTCTACCATAATTCCAATCCAAGACAATAATGCATCAACTTGAGATATGTCATGTCGAATGATCGGTTAAGATCTTTCTTCTTTGCATCAATCATCCTAACTAAACTACCAGCGATGGCTAGATTTTCGACATAAAAACACAATCAAAATATCCCCCCTTTATTTTTAAGGTAGAGATTGGGATCGTATGGATTTCTAACAAATCCATGTTATAAAATATGCTCATCAATTTTGATGTACCAATCCCGGGGTGCCTTTTTAAGGCCATAAAAATATTTCCTAAGTCTACATACCTTTACTTCTTGACCAGGTACAACATATCCCTCAGGTTGAGTCATGTAGACTTATTCTTGTAAATCTCCATTTAGAAAGGCACTTTTTACATCCATCTGATGGAATTTCCAACCAAACTTTGCAGAACTAGAGAAAAGACCATCTTGATTATTTTGATCTTAGCATGGGAGAAAATGTCTCCTCATAGTCAATGCCTTCTTTTTGTGCGTGCCCCTTTGCTACCAAAAAGATCACTTTATACTTGTGTATGGTCCCATCTCGCCTTATACTTTGTTTTGAATATCCATCTACATTCAATGGGTTTCTTACACGGTGGAAAATCGAAAATCTTCCAAGTGTTTTTTTTTCATCACCGAGTTATACTCGAATCCATGGAATCTTTCCAATATTTTGACTGTAGGGCTTCCTAAACTATAGAGGGATCATCGATTTAATAAATCTACTCATAAAAGCAAAGTTTACTTATTCTCTTTCTTTATTGTGAGTCCTTGGTCTAATAGTGGATGTATCTAGTGGCGCATCCATTCTTGCATCTCGTAGTATGCTAGTATACCACTTGGGCATACACCGAACTGCTCTCGTGGGTCACGCTTCTATCTAATTGATCCATAGGGATCCGAAATAACTCTACTTCATCAGAAACAATCAGCATAGAGAAGAGAAAAACAAACAGAGGTTCTATCTTTTAAGTAACAGGACTACCGCCCTATGTAGGGCGGCGGTTATAGAACCGCTGCCCAACTAGGGTAGTGGTCCCATGACCGCTGGTCTACACAGGGTGGTGGTCCTGGCCATTACAGATAGAAAACAAAATTCGAAATGAACAACCTTTGAATTTGAAAGGATGTTCATTTCTCTTCTCCTTCATGACCTTTCCCATTCTCCAGTGCATGGGAGGACATGAGAAAGGCTATAAATACATGATTGTAGAAGTGTAAAATATCATCGAAGCATGGGAGCAAGTGAGCAAGAAATCTTAGTGCTGGAAATTGTATTTTTGTAGAAGAAAGGAGTGTTGAGACAGAGCAAACAAGTAACTAGAAGGAAGTGTTGAGATATTATCTACTTCTCTTTCTTACTTATTGTAAATTCTGTACCTGTTGATTTAAATTGGCCAATAGAAGTGGGAAGAAAGAGAAATTACCCTTCCCGACTAGTTTTTCCTCCATTGGAGGTTTTACAGGATAAAATTGTTGGTGTTATGAGCTTATATTATTATTTTACTACAATTGTTGATTCTAAGCACAATGGTAATTCATTCATTAGCTATCTCTCGTTGTTTTCTAATATAAAGTAAACAACAACGATTAATTTGTGATTTGTGAATAATTTCAAAATTGAAGAGTTTATAGATCATTTTGGTATCAGAGCTAACAAGTATCCAAGATTGTGGTATTTTATTCTTGAACTTTTTGATGCAAAGGACAATATCTAAAGGTGAAAAAGCTTTACCTTGTGATCCGGAGATTTCTACAAAGAAGTGAAAATAGAGAATTCAAGGAGAAATGGAGGAAGAGAACTTGGTCCATAGAATTGAGATGCTTTGGAGACCATGATGGATAGGATGTTTAGAAGGAAAGAGGAACTTGCAGATTTGTAGAAGATAGCTTTCGTCAAGAAAGACTCCATGGAATAGGTAGTTTGAGGCTTAGCCGAAAATTTTGGTGTAGGCAAGAGTCATCATGAGGAAGATTATGGGGAAGGGCATGAAGAAGAGACTTCTAACACAAGAGAAAAGTTAAAAGCTGAACATACTCCTTTTAAAGTTGAGACTAAAGTCGAAATAAAAAGCTTTGAAGGACAAGTAGATGTAGAATTACTAGATAACTGGTTGAAACAGTTAGAATTCTCTTTTAGAATCCATAATGTCAATGAGGCACAAAGGATCAACTTTTCACATCTCAAAATGGAGGGACATGCTCTAGTTTGGTGGGAAACTCATCTAACTAATTTTGAAAAGAAGAAACATCCTATTGTGAAATATTGGCAAGACTTTAAGGAATTACTTAGAGCTAACTTCTATCCTATTGGCCATAAAAATGACCAAATGATTAAATGGTAGTATTTTAGACAAGGGAATGGTCAAAGTCTGCGGACTATACTACAGATTTTCGAGAGGAAAGATATGTTTCTAAACATGTATTTGGAGGATGAGGATATTCGACCAAGTACTTAGGAGGAATTCACACTCACCTTCAAAGAAAATTCATCTCCACAAAGCCCAAGGATCTCAATGAAGCATGTGTACAGGCATACTACATAGATGATGCGAAAAGCAAGGAGAAGCAGAGCCGAGGGTAAAACAGTCAAAAAATCAACAGAAAAAGGATTATGGGAAAACAAGTAACAAGAGTAAGTGGAAAGGGAAAGGGAAACAAACTACCACTACTTTAAATACTTGTAAAGATCCCAATAATTTTTTCAAGAATTGTGATATTAATGGTCATACTGACGCTACATGTTGGAAGTTACATCCGGAGTTACATCTGAAGAACTAAACCAAGGAATCCAAGAAGTCCATGACAACTGTAAAGATAGAAGGGGAGGTGGAAATCAAAGATGACTCTGATGTAGATGAAAGGCTTGGATGCATTGCCACCAACATGGATGACAAATAGGAGATGAGAGTAGACTATTCTAGATTAAAATCTAGATCAAGAGGACTAAGGTAAATGCTTTGGTTGATATTGGTTCTCTATCTAATTTGATTTTTGAGGTAGTTGTAAAGAAGATTGGTCTTGAGAATTACGAGCATCCACACCCATATCCTTTGGGTTGAGTGAAGAATGGTGTTGAAATTCAGTAACAAGAAGATGTAAGGTCAAGTTTGGGATAAATTACCAATATATAGATGTTTTTAAAGCTGATGTTATTCCACTTGATGCTTTTGATGTTGTATTCAAGAGTCCTTACTTGTATGTTAAGGATGATATCTTTATGAGAAGGGAAAAACGGTACAGATGGGTCAAGGATGGGATCAACTACAACATCTAGGCACACCAACGTAAGACACGGGTTACTATGGTAAGTGCTAACCAAGAAAAATGGCTTATTCAGGACAAATCATAATCAATTTTGTTTACTTTTACTAAAGGATAAAAATATGGGGTAGAAGTTTCAAACATTTCTAACCAGGGAAAACAAGATTTGGAAAGTATCATTCACTTTTCAGAAGTATTTCAAGCTCTTAGTGGATTACCACCAAAATGGGAAGTAGAGCATGAGATTAAACTATTATCAGAGTCACCTCTACTGCACATTGGGTTGTATAGGCAATCCTTTCTTGAGAGTACTAAAGTAAAGAAGCAACTCTAAGAACTAATAGACCAAGGGGTAATACGTTTGAGCACCTCACTATGTGGTTTGCCTATTGTGATGGTGCCAAATAAGGATGGTTCTTAGAGAATGTGCATCAACTACCATGCTTTGAACAAGATCACCATAAAGAACAGATATCCACTTCCCCGCATAGATGATCTCTTGGACCAACTTCAGCATGCTAATTTTTCACGAAGTTGGATCTCAAGTCCGGTTATCACCAAGTCGAATGAAGGAGAAGGATATATGGAAGACAACCTTCAAATTAAAATAGGGTTTGTATAAATGGTTAGTACTTCCTTTTGGATTATGCAATGCCCTCGCTACATTTATGAGATTGATGAATGATGTATTGCGGATTTCATAGATTCATGTGTCATTGTATCTCTAGATGATATCCTAATTTTTAGTGCCACATGGGAAGGACATCTAATGCATTTGCAGAAAGTCTTGCAAGTTCTCGGGAGAAATAATTGCTTTGTAACATGAAGAAATGTGAATTTACCAAACAATCACTTGTCTATCTTGGGAACGTGGTTAGAGGAGGAGAGCTATGAGTGGATCCAAAGAAGGTGGAAGCCATAAAAATTGGCCAACACCAACAGGAGCCACAAAGACTAGAAGTTTTTGGGAGCAGTAAAGTACATGCAGAAATTCATTCTAGGTTTCTCGGTGATTGCAGCACCTCTACACATAGTGGCTGCAAAGAGTAAGGGTTTTGACTGGGGTAAGGAACAAGAAAAATCCTTTGAGTTATTGAAATACAAGATTAGTCATGCTCCAGTACTTGCTCTTCCTAGTTTGTAGTAGCCTTTTGAAGTAGAGACAAATGCCAATGATTACACCATGGGTGCAGTGTTGCTTCAAGGAGGTAAACCCGTATGTTATCATTATGAAACTTTCACTTCAACAGTTAAAGGATATTCAATATATGATAAAGAAATGTATGTACTAGTTCAGGCAATTAAAAAATGGAAAAATTATTTGTTGGGTAAAGAAACTATTATGCAAATCGACCACAACCTCTCCAAAGATTTGTAAGCACACCTAAATTGCAGAGGAAAGGCACTACAAATGGATGGAGTTTCTTTAGTAGTTCCATCTGGTGATCAAATACAAGAAGGGTAGTACAAATCTAGTGGCGTAGACATGTTGTCTAGGCCACCCACATAAGAATTTTTTTCTGTTTGGCCACTATCTCTCAGGTCAAGCCCTTCACGAAGGAAGCTTATGGAGAAGAATATGCCCAAGACAAAGACTTTGGGGTAACATTTCAGAAGTTGCAGTCCCGAGGGAATGAAAAGACGGGGATCATATATTGTTATCTCAAGGATGGGCTGATCTACCGATGGGGGAAAATTTGTGTGCCTAAAGAAGAAAGAATTATATTGATGAAGGAAGCGCATACCTCGAAAGTAGCGGGACATTTCGGTGTTAGTAAGACCCTAGGCTACTTGAAAAGGTATGTATATTGGCCCATCATGCAAGAAGAAGTATCAAAATTTATTCGTGGATGTAAACTTTGTTGTACTAGCAAGCCTAAAACTAGGAAGGAAGGTTTGTATATGCCTTTACCAGTACCTACTCATTAGTGGGATGAAATTTCTATGGATTTTGTAGGAGGATTACCTATGTATAAACATGGCCATGACTATCTCTATGTTGTTGTGGATAGATTCAGTAAAATGTGTATTCTTTTGGCATGTGAAAAGATAGTAAAAGCACATGAGGTAGCAGATCTTTTCTTTGCTAATGTATGGGTGCATTTTGGTTTTCCAAATTCTATTATCTCTGACAGGGATTCCAGGTTCTTGGGAAAGTTTTAGAATACTTTGTGGGACAAGATGAATACTAGATTACAGAGGAACATAACTTTCCATCCACGAAAAGAAGGAAAATAGAGGTGGTAAACAGGACTTTGGTACAATTGATCAGAGGATATAATAGTAAGTACCCAAGGACTTGGGATGAGTCCTTAGCCTACATTCAACATTCCTATAACTGGGTAGTACAAACTTCCACTATGAAGTCACCATTTGAAGCATGCCTTGGATATCTACCTACAAATCTGCTGGACATAGCAGTTGGACAACAAGATGAGGAGGATACACGAGACACAAAGGTGACTAGAGCCAACAAGTTCATTGAGAGGATCCAAAAATCCATCTCAAGGTCAAAGTATAGCTAGAGAAATCTCAAGAAAAGTACAAAGTGAGGTATGATGAGCATAGGAGGGAATACAAACTTCATGTTGGAGACAAAGCTTGGCTTTACTTGAGTAAGGAGAGACTACAAGGTTAAGCACGGAAGCTAAAGCCACTACGATATGGACCCTTCACCATATTGGAGCAGTTGGGGAAAATTCTTTTCGACTTGATTTACCATCATTCATGAGGATGTACTCTGTAGTAAATTGCGTGAACTTGCACCTATATGAGTTATCTATACTAGATGAAGATGAAGAACTACAACTGTTACCTTCCATTGAGGATTGCGTATTAGACTCATGAGGTGAATTGGAGGAAGATGTAGTGCTACGGTAGAAAAAGTCGAGAGGCTAGAAGAGGTCCACATGAGTCTTGATAGATTGGATTGAAAGGAAAGACACCAAGGTAGGCCCGGTGGTACTCAAAGGAGAAAGCGAGGGAATTGTTCCCTCATCTACTCCCCCACTAAGCTTTTATGGGACCAAAATCCTCCTAAGAAGGGGAGGTGTGATCCATAGGGATCCGAAATAACTCTACTTCATCAGAAACAATCAACATAGAGAAGAAAAACAACAAACAGAGGTTCTATCTTTTAAGTAACAAGACCGCCGTCCAGCTAGGCGGTGGTCCCGGACCACCGGGTCTACACAGGGCAACGGTCCGCCATTACGAGACAAAAAACAAAATTTGAAATGAACAACCTTTGAATTTGAAAGGATGTTCGTTTCTTTTCTCCTTCATGACTTTTCCCATCCTCCAGTGCATGGGAGGACATGAGAAAGGCTATAAATACATGATTGTAGAAGTGTAAAAGATCATCGAAGCATGGGAGCAAGTGAGTAAGAAATCTTAGTGCTGGAAATTGTATTTTTGTAGAAGAAAGGAGTGTTGAGACAGAGCAAGCAAGTAATTGGAAGGAAGTGTTGAGATATTATCTACTTCTCTTTCTTACTTATTGTAAATTCTACACCTATTAATTTAAATTGGCAAATAGAAGTGGGGAGAAAGAGAAATTTCCCTTCCCGACCGGTTTTTCCTCCATTGTAGGTTTTACAGATAAAATTGTTGGTGTTATGAGCTTATATTATTTCTTTCACTATAATTGTTGATTCTAAGCACAATGGTAATTCATTCGCTAGATATCTCTCGTTATTTTCTAATAGAAAGTAAACAACAATGATTAATTTGTGATTTGTGAATAATTTCAAAGTTTAAGATTTTGACGATCACTAATCATCACCATCATCCCCATCATCACTTTCATCATCTATGGGAACATTAGCTTCTATTTTTACAACCGGTGAAAAATCTACATCAACCGAGTTTGGAGGAGGATTCTCTTCCTTCTTCTCAAAAAACTCAACATCTCTGCTGCTGGTGTAGACTTTCCCCGGTCTTTGGATCCATCAATTTGTACCCAATAGTTTCTTCACTATACCCAATGAGTATGATTTTTATGATTTCATATCCAATTTATTTCTGTTACGATTGAGTATGTGCATGCTTTCTTTGCACCTAAATACTCGAGGTGTGTAATAAATGACTTCCTTTTGACTATTCTTCATGTGGTGTTACTCCATCAAGAGCAACTATGGGAAATCTGCTCAAAAAAATACACTTGCTTTCTTTGCTTTACCAAAATTTCCTCTCTAGTCTAGAATCATCCATCATGCATCATACCATTTCCATGTCAGTATAATTTCTTCGCAAAACACCATTTCATTGCAGTGGTGTGTGTGGAGGAGGTATTTGTCGATGAATCCCGTGAGCTTATAGGTAGTCTTTGAACTCATCACTGGTGAATTCCCCCCTTGATTTGAGCAGAGAGTTTTGATGTGATGAATAGTTTTGATCTCAACAAATAATTTGAACTTCTTGAAGTTTTCAAAAGCTTCACTTTTCTTGTGAAGGCAAAAAATCCACATTTTTTTGAATAGTCATCAACACAAAGCATGAAGTACTAAAATCCATAACGCACAGCTTACATTGAACCAAAAAAATTGGTGTGAATCAAATCAAGCTTACCTTGAGCCCGATACGTACTCTTATGGAATGAAGCTCTATGTTGTTTTCTCTTAGTAGTGAGGACACTTGTCTGTATCCTTCTGGAGAGATGGTAACCCTTTTACCATATTGTCTTTGGTGAAATGTGTCAAGATAATTGAAATTTATATGGCCAAATCTATGATGCCACAATTTTGTAGAGGTATATTTCTTAGCCACAAGTTCTTAATCAATTTCGTGGACAAAATCAATCTAGAACATGCACAACATTGGAGTATCTTGCAACTATTTTCGAGCCTTGTGATTTGTCTCGAATTAAACACATTTTCTTTCTCGGAATGACTATCAAAGTCAATTTTCAAGTTGTGATCTAGGAGTTGATTGAATGATAACATATTTTTAGTCAACCCAAGGACATATAGTACATATGATAATCTATAGTTATGTGAACCAAGGGGTAGAGAAATGTTCCCAATCCCCTGAACTGTGTATGAAGAATCATCACCTAATGAAACATGATTTTTCAAAGGTGTGTCCCTCATTGAAGTAAGCCAACTTGTGTGGTCGGTCATGTGTCGAATTGATCCTAAATCAACATACCGGACATCATTGGATGATGTGGAGGGTTCATTTAATCAATTACTCTACAAGTAGTTTTCATTACCCGAATGTTCTTCTTTCTCACAAATATTTCCTTGCTGATAGGGTTTTATTAACCAGCTTCCCTTTTTCTACCCTTGATTGTAGTTAGAGTGTTCCTTTTGAGATTTCTGATGTTGAGGTTGAGAGTTACTTGACGAACCTTTCTTATATGTATTATACCAACAATATTTTAATTCATGTCCTCTTTTGCAGATAGGACATTTTTTCTTTTGTTGTTTGTCCCCTTATTGATGCTGATTTTCAAAATTTTGATAGGAATTAGGTTTACCTTTTCCTTTTCCTTTCCATTTTTGATGAGAATAAAGTGCATGATCCTCTTCATCATCTTTATTATACATGGCTTCCTCTTGTTGCAGTAGGTTTACCAACTTGTCAAAACTCACTGTCGTATTTGACAAGTTTATTATTATCACAAAAATGTGGTATGAAGGAGGGAGGAATCTCAGAACAATGGGAAAGAGAGAATTATTAGTGACCTCCTCTCCTAGGGCTAGAAGTGAAGACCTCAACTCTGCAACTCTTTTCAAGAAATATTTTATTTTATCATTTTGTTTAAACTTCAATGTGTGTAATTGACTTTGTAAATTTAGTATGAAATTCTTGTTTTTGGCCTTGTATAATGTGCTCAACTTATCCCACACTTCTTTGGTTGTTTTGGCATCTCAAATTTAGGGTTTCACATCATCGACAATCCAAACAATATGATCATCTTGGCCTTCTGATCGGATTTATCAAACTGTCTCTATTGTGTTGTATCAGTTGTTGATCTGGTTATAATACCATTCACAATAGTCCAAATCTTTTCAAACTCAAGTTGTGTCTTGATTTTTGTCTTCCATGCTACATATTTATTTCCTCTAAGTAGTTGTGAATCTGGAAGAAATAATTTGGGGGTGTTGGTGCCCATTTTACAGAATCAACTAACAAAGGGTAAGGCTCTTATCACTCTAGGTATATGGTCTCCCAATCTATATACCATCAATCTGATATACTTGAACCTTTCTATATACATGCCCTTCGATATACCCATCGGTATGTGGAATAAGCTCACCCTTTATATATATTTGGTAGCATGTGAAAGAGGTGTTAACATATAAGAAAGAATTCAATACGTGATACCAAGACAGATTGAAAGGGGTCTATGCAATTATTGACACCGACTCAAAGAAATATCCTCATACGCATGTGTAACTTTGCTAGCCCCATATCCCCACATTATGTCCCCATTATCACTCTCACCCCTCTTCCAGGTCTTCCCAACTCCATCCCCCATTCCCCCCACCTCTTCTCCCACCCCTTCGCTTCCACTTCGGCCAGCCGATTACTGTGTCCTCCAGAAGACTAAACCTCGATGCCCCCCGCTTTGTGGGGAAGGGTCCTCAAGAGCTTGAAATTTCTCATAACCTCCTTCATATCAGCAGTGCTAGTTCTCAAGAAGCACATATGGAGAGCTCTACAAAAAGGCTGGAAGCCTTAGAGGCTGACATGAAGCTGTTGAAGGATGAAGTTAAAAATTTGGCAAAACATAAAGGTAAGAGGAAGAAGGAAGAGGAAGTGGCTATGGATAATAGCTAGATTGAAGATATTTACAAGAAGCTGAACTCCTTAGACTCCCGTTTAGGGAAGGCCAAGACTCGCCATGATTATAATATGGCCATTTTTAGTGCAATTGAAGAGTTCATTGAGCAACATGTCCGTAGTGTCTCCAACCTTAGCGGGGTTTCGCAACCCTTTGGGGCACTGATAAGGAAAGCAAAAGGACCATTGATCAGCTGGATGTTACTAACTTTTCCCACATGATGACTTTGGCTATGTTCAAATCTTGGCAAAATATCAAATCCACCATCAAAAAAGCCACCAAGAAGTAATTGTGGGTGCTTTGGCTACACTTCGTTGTAATTATTGATGTTTTTACCTGTCTTTTTGTTGCTTTTCTGCAGTGTTCGTTCTGTTTTTGTTTTGTTGGGGTAGCTGCTCTTTGGCTACTTTGGGCTTCATCATCCCATCTGAATTTTGATCCTTTTTGTCCTGGTTCTCATTCCTATTATAGCTTCTAGGCCCTCTTTTGTTCTCAAGGGTATAGTCCCTTTTAAAAACTATTTGCCAAAAAAAAACTTTCTTATATACTCGGATAATTTATTAGTTTGGATTTAAGTCATGTAATCATCCGTAGATGGATCGAAGGGCTCAAAGTGTGTGCAATATGTCCTTATTACTCCTCATCAATTTAAAGTGTCGATGCGTAGAGGATGTTATTGCAGCTATATTAGGTGTTAAGTACAGTAGTAGTCATGATGAATTTACCCATAAGTGCTTCCCAAAGGCACTGTTTATACTGAATGTTGCGAATGAGATCGAAGATCTCATGAGTGATTTAGAACCAAATTTTTATTATTTTTGAGTACACAAATCTGCCAGTTTTATAGTAGTTATAATGGTTTGTAGTTTACTATGACAACTTACAAATTAGTACAATACACTGAAGTATGCAATTACATTTAAAAATATGAAAAAATTGAATGAAATGCATTTTTTTTTTTTTTGGGGCCTGGTGGCCTCCGGAGCTCAATACGGATCTCTTAACAAAATACCGCTCAAAATGAAGTTTTTAAGTAGACCTCATTTGGAAAAAAATTCCCGAATAAAATCTTAAGCAATTTGGGAGAATGTTTTTACCCTATGCTAGGTTTTCTCCACTATTTTTAGTAGCTTTCCTAGTTATGACTAAGGGCTTTAATGCGGAGATTTTTCAGTTATTTTTCCTCCAAAGTTGGAGTGGGGGGCTAAATTTTTATATATCAAAAAATTGTGTAGTGGATGGGGTCAACCTCACAACCACTTATTCCCAAGACTTATCCCCTATCCAACATAGCATATGTTTGCTTTGTATATAAACTAGAGGTTTAAATATTTATTTAAAGAAAAAACCAACTAACTCCGTAAAAGCCGACTAGGATGCCTTGTTGGAGGTCCATGTGCAAGTCTCCATAAGGAGGTGAGTTTAGGGTTAGATGGGAATCCAAATCTCCTCTCTTTTTGCTCGTTTGGTTGGATAATGGCTGCCGCCTATATTTATTTTGCAATAGAATTTATGTACTTTTTCCGCTAGATGTGTTTCTTTTGATTTCGTGTTCACTAATTGTTTTGATTTTGGTGCTCCAAACTATGCAAACTATAACATGACCACTCTAAATGCAAACACGGTTAGATCTTAGTAGGGAGTGTACCATGGTTGGAATACAATATGCCTTCCCAACTCACTCGGTGGCTTTGGAAATGAGCTCGGTTGAGGTCGACTAACAAGTAGTGCAGAGCATGGACTCGATAGAGATATCCAAACACACCAAGATCGGTGGTTGAGCTCTAGGCTTATCCTTTAATCCTTTTTCAACTCGTTCTCGATCAATGTAATATGGGCCTTTTCAAAACTCTGCTTGGTCTAGAACAGTGGTATGGCTCGACCCTCCTATAACCACCACATAGCTCGATCTTCAAATGAATGGAGCTCGGTTATAACTTTGCACGCCAATACTATGGACTTGACCGCTCTGGTGTATCGGTGCAATGCCAATGCACATGTACAGGATAGGGAGAGGGCTTAGCCATTCCAAAATGAATATCATGGTTGGAAGTATAACATCTCATCGAGGAGATGCAAGGCTCAGTCCATAGATAATGTAACCTACCTAAGTGAATTTGTAACTCACCTAAGCCACTTGATTTGAAATAACTTGGTTTCAACAGAAGGAGATTGGTTTGGAGTCAGTGGGGAGATTTTCAAATAACTCAAGATCCTTAAAATTATCAGTCTGCTAATTTATTTGACACCAAATGCACCTGTAATTTTAGAGGTAAATCCCCTAGTTGGGGATTTTTTTTTAAAAATCTAACTTCCAGGGAGCATATTTTTCCGGTGCAGGGGGGCACCAAGGATTTTTTTTTCCTTACAAACACCTAGAGAATAACAAGAGGTTATGGGGATGCATGGCATTTTGGGAAGTTTCTGGAGGCAACAGAGGATCTCCTAGAGTGTAAAATATTCTCTAAAATGTTTTGCTTCCTCTCCCCAATCTTCTCTCGCCTTCATAGGTCCAAATTCTTACTTTGGTACCAAATGTAAATTTTAAATAGGGATGGAGCCCGGTTAATTTATTGATGTTCAATCAAATAAAAATACAACAGAGTGCTGAAATTCTTATAGGAATTGTACAACTAAATAAAAACATGGAAATATGTTGAACATGAGAAACAATAAACTAAATTACATAAGCTTCCAAAAGTATACACAGGAAAGAATTATAAAAACAAAATAATATGATGTAAATATGCAAAAATATCCTACTTACGGTGAATAAAAACAATTAGATGGTTATATAAATATAACCATATTACAATTAATATTAATTACCAAATTACTATAGTAAATGCAACATTAAATATAGTAAAATATGTTTTACCTAACAGATTCGATCATGACATTACCAATATGCTTCATCTTTGCAAATGTCTTGGATTGGATGAAGATGTCTATCAAGCTGTTCAGATGGTAAGATTATCTTGAAACTTTCAGTCAAAGATGATTTATAGAATAATTTATCTAATTTCATAAATGAATGTTCTACTGATATACTTGATGTAAAGAGTTATACTTGATTTTTAAACCAATGAAGGTTGAATATGTACTTGATCTTATCCAACCCTCACTTCCCAATCTCCTTACATCCCTTCTTCATTCATAATCGATGGAAATTCATCCCATTCAATTTAAGTCATTATCGTGGTCTACACGATTGAATCAAGAAACAACGTGCTTTGCGTTGCACTCTTGAGCTTTAATTTTTCATATTTGATGCAATCTAACTCCTTGTTATAAGAAGCCAACCAACATGGTCACCGGTGTTATCAATTTTTTTAACATACCCCTTTCAAAAAAAAAAAAAAAAAATTTAAAACTTCCTTATCTTCATTACACAATATTCTCGCCTACATGTGTTCATGATAAATTAGGTGGGGGATACTTGAAATTTTAACGCATTATTTAAAATATATAACATTAGGTGGTTTTGTGGCATTTAGGTAGATTATTGAATTTTATATTGTATATGGTATCTTGTTTGTTAACTTGATTGCATTGTTTTTGACATGGAAATCAAGGTTCATTTCACGATATCATTCTTTGGTTTTCAAGATCACATAATGATATATCTCTTATTTTCATTCTAGAAATGAATTTCCTCAAGTGACATGTTGAATATGTTGGCGAGTTCTGAAATGTTAATTGCCTTGTTTGATTTCATTTTTACTACCACTTATCACATTTCATTAAGTTGGCATTTGGTCTTAATCATTTTTATAAGTTTGTTGATCTCATTATGTGATCTTGTTCATATCACCTGTCACCACATTTAACATGAGGTTTGATGTATAAATGAGGTGGAAATTTTTTGTTTCCTTATGGTGATGGTGGTTATTTCACTTTGCATTTGTTTTTAAATGTTAATTGATATATGGTATGCTAAGTGGTTAGAAGGTGATAATATGAATGGCCACCATGTTGATAAACCTTTTCACCTTGGTTTTGGACCATAAGATATGTTAATTTTCAAATGATTTTGGACATTTTTATTAGTGATCATGTAGGTGTCGGTTACATTCTATTTTAACTCGTAGTGATGGCAATGAATGCATACATGATACATCAATTCTGCCTCGTAAATGGTTTTGAGCTATGCAAAACTTCAAATCTCGGGTTTATTTTATGGTTTTTGTTGTTTGCATGCTTTTGTTTGGGATCTTTGTTGAGCTACTTAGTCATGGTGTTATGCACTTGGGTCCTCCATTTCAAGTAAATACATGTCAAGATTATACAAGTATGTAGTCTTTAGATAAAAAAGAGGAAGTTACCAAAAATTGGGTCATTTTCCCTCATGCATGCCGTATTTTGGGTCCGTGAGTTCATAATTTTGATAAAAACTAGTACCGTGTGGTTATTGGAGTGTCGTGCTCACATTTTTTAATCTTTTTTTCATTACTTGCATTTTAGATACTTTCAATCTTTGTAAATATTAAAATGGGTAAAATAATGTTTGACAAAAATATGCTTTTGGGTTGTGAGGTTGACATTAGTTTAATGAAAGTTTTTAAAAATCCTAGTTCAAGCCCTGTCATGTTTAGAAAAATAAAGTGAAACATGCATATTCTTTCCAGCTTTTGAGCTATCTAATCTTTGGTTTCTTTCGAGTTGGCAAAAGATTATGGGTCGGCTTGAGTTATTCTTGACAGTGGTTGTTACTTTTATGCTGTGTGGGTCGTTTTGATGAATTTATGAATTTGTAAACTTAATAAATCACCAAAGCTACTAATTTTGAATCCATGATGGGTAATTAAATATGGTTTTTCTTGTGATCATTTTCATGTCATTTTGAGGAAAGAAGTGTATGTGGAATTCCTTCTAGGTCATGAGTAACAATTTATAAAAATAGTTGTATTAGTAGTCTTTCCCGAAAACTTTGTTTTGTGCATGGAGTTTGGTTTCAATATTCACTTTGTTTTGATTTATTTTAATATAAATTATTTCTCAGAAACAAAGGTTCAATTTAATTTTATGGAAGAATTGTGATTCAAGAAAGTCATTATTTTTCAAAGTTTGAACTGGGTTGTTTTCATTTTGCAAAAATGTGGGTTTTGATGAAGCAGATATGTAAAATAGAATTGTGTAGAGAAATATGCAATGATTATGAAGTGTTGTTGAAATTGTGGTGAAGGTTTGCATTCAATTTATATTTGTTGAAGTTTAACTTTTGAAATAATGATTAAAATTTATTTCCAGTGGTTATGTTTCTATTAATGACAATTTCCTTGGTCAAATGCTTATCACCTGTCATCACTTTATCTACCATTTTAATATGAATTTGGGTATTTTAGTTCACTTTATCTTGATAAAATATGTGAACTTGTAAAGTTATCTTTAATTTAACTTTCTTAGTAATTTTATCGTTTCTTCTTAGTTATTACATCATGTTGGGTTGGAATGGTTGGGGAAATTCTAGAGGATCAAGTTCACATCATTCATGAGGACATGATAAATTTTAAGGTAATTCCTAATGACAGGTGAAGTTCACCTAGGGGTGGATGAAGCGGAATTAGTATGCTTCGGGGTATGAGGCCTTCTATTAGAAGTGGCCCTACTCGTGTCTCGATAAACTTTAATACTAATGAATGTTGTCTTCATGAGGTATTATAGGTTATTAAATCATATCCTCTTACCTTTCACTCTCAAAGCATCCATATTAATCTTGTCCATGACAACATTGACCATAGTCACATTGAATACAATCATTCCTCTTCCAATCATTTAGTCCACTCTGCTCCATCTCATTTTCCTTTATGTAATGTTTAGGCACTTGCTAACTCACATTTATTGCTTGGGTAGACCAAACCATTCTAGTCACATGACTCATACCATTTCCTAAGTGTGAAAGGTCCTCTTCCACTGTTCCTAGGGTGATTAGGGAATTAAAGAGGGTGAAATTGGAGGTAGAGGAAGATTCAAGAGCCATTAATCAACTACTCTCTAGGGTTCATTTTAATACCCACCTCCCAAAAAATATTATAGAATGGGTGGAAAATCCAAGGAAAAATCCATTTGAACTGTAGGCAAAAGCATGAAAAATGAATTTCGTGATCTTGTTAAAGGAAGTCATTTTTAAAAATGGCGGGCGATTTTTTTTGTCGAACGCCAATATTAAAAATAAAAATGTTCTTGGGATGGTAAGTACGATTTATTACCGAATGACAACAACTTCAATAGTATATTACCCGATAATGCTTATTAGTGTTATCATTCGACACCATTATTAGTGTCACCGATGAAACATTTGCCGGTGTTACTTTGGATGGTAACACTTGTTAGTGTTCTTGCCCGTTGCAATAATTATCGAGTGTTGTCATCCAATAACACTTGTCATTGTTGACGGCCGGTAACCATTGTCGATGTTGTTAGCGGTAACACTTGTCATTATTGATGACAAGTAACAATGTTAGAGTTTTCTGGATGGTAACATGTGATAGGTGTTCCTAGATGGTAACATGGAAGGTCATCTGAAATTTAATATTACACGTGCCTTTCACATTTAATGCACTTTCCTTTCCTATATATATATATATACCCATCCCCATACATTTTGTCCCATTTTCACCTATAGGTTTCTCTGAGATAGATTTTTTCAGAGAGTTCCAGGCTTCTAGCCTTCTCATCCACTTCCAGTATTCTAGTATTAGGGTTGATCATCAAGATTCAAGGCACATATATCATCATATACAGGTATCTTAATCTACAATTTTCCAACCTCTTCTTTTTTCAAGTAATCAATGTTCAAGAATAATGGCCCCAAGGAAAAGACCATTAAACCAACTTCCTATGTTTATTGAAACATTTTATATCCCTAGTTGCTGCAACTACTCAAAGACCCTCAAATAATTAGTCAATCTGGTTGGATTGGTAGCTCAGGGTTCCATGGTCTTATTTACATGCCCCAGTATTAGATAGAACACAAATTACTAAATAATTTAATGCAAGTGTATAATCATTTTGATGGAACTTTCATAGTTCAATTACCATCCCATGAATTTATCATCAAAATAACACCTGAAGGTAATTTAATGCAAGTGTATAATCATTTTGATGGAACTTTCATAGTTCAATTACCATCCCATAAATTTATCATCAAAATAACACATGAAGGCATTCATCGTCTAACATGCCTGCTTTATGAAAACACATTTCCTGTAACCTCCAAAGTCGTTCTTCTTGATGAGCAAAATTTTTTTTAGATTCTCATTACAATCTCTCTGTTGAGGCTCAGGTAAATACTCCAGCCAAAAGAGGCATTAAATCTCAATCTATCAAATACCCCTTTCTCCTGGCCATGGTGGAATTTTTCCACTCCTATATCATGTTGCAGGGAATATACACCGATATTCCTTAGTGACTTGATAGACCTCTTATGAGACAAGAACATGAATATTACACAAATTAAGTCATCCCAAGCTAACAACACATCATGATAGAGGAGACACAATCTTGAGAACACACTCATTCCTACTCAGAGACCTCTATATAAATAAATACACATTTTCACTCTTTGAATAACAAAATAGAACTTTAGATCATGATTAAAGACTTGACACAACATACATTAACCTATGGAAGAGATAAACATGAACTCGAGACAGGTTCTCCCTCACTCCAATGCTTCATATGAACTGATATACCTCTAAGAATCATAGTAGAGGCATATGAACACCATGATCACCTAAAATAAGGTCTTGAAGAGGTTATAATACTTCTTAAAAACCTAGATAAATCCTTCTTCTTGCTTCTAATATGAACTATGAGTCATGCCTTGTCTTATATCAACATTTTCTCTTGAGGAGACACCATTATTCATTCTCTATTCCCAAGTCCTTCCTTAAAATTTGAAATCTTCTCTCTTGTACCTTAGGCCCTTGAAACCTTTTATTTAGTCTTGAATAACCATAATGACACTCTCTAGTAATACGAGAAACCTTATTGAAGTTGAAACACACCACTTTGAATTCTTTCTTCTATAAATTTCATCTTGTTTAGGTGGATAAGATAAATAAAAACTAGCAACATGATCTCTTTCATAACAATTGTAGCACACCAAATTCTTACCATACTCAGTCCTATTATATCTCCATGGATGATAATTTATAATATAACTTCTACACTCCTTTTCCCTATGACCAAATTCATTACAAGTAAAATAATAACAATTGAAATATCTTTCATACCTTGAGGAATTTGGTTTCCTAATAGGCTTAGTCTTCTCATTTTACTTGATGTAGGTCACCTTATTTCCTTCCTTGGTGCTTGGTTCACCTACTTCCTTGCTTGAAACTAGATCCACTTTCTTCATTTTGTTTTCCTTGACTTCAACTTTGAAGCCCAAAAGCTCTATCACCTACTACTTTCTAATTGCTTAAGATATCATCAAGAGCCTTGAAAATTTCTTCAAATTTCTGATTTTACATTGTTCTCTTAATAACCTCTAACAAATATTCCCTTATAAAATCTACATATTCTTATAATTTATATCACATTCTCTCTTTATCTTGCACACTTGAGACTAAAAACTTTACCTTTTCTTCTAGCAATCTGATTGACTCCTTTAGCTTGCTTGTTTCAGACCTATACTCTTTTTCTATATCATGAACCTTATTTTCATAATCCTTGACCTGAAAACTCAGCTTCTTATTATTATTTTCAACATTCCTTAACTCCTTTTGGATACTCTCTAGATCATCTTTAACATCATCTTCATCTTCATCAGAGTAGCTACAATAACCTGATATGAAATCACCTAACAATGAAGATTCATCACTAGTAGATCTCATGCCATCTTTAGTCATAAATAATACCTCATTTCCAATATATTCATAATTATATTAAAAATTAGAATTTTAAACACCACTAATAGTATCCGAGAAGAAATCCTCTTCCTTCATATAAAAACTCTTTTTCTTGTCATCAAACTTTCTAAAACTCTTCTTACCTTTACCATACTTGTGATACTTTTTATCATGATCTTCATCAAGATCATGCTCATCATGATATTCCTTCTTATGCTTATGAGGAAAATTGATAAAAAAATGACCTACCTTACCGCATTTAAAACACTTGTAAGGAATCTTACCTTTATATTTTCCAGATCCAACCTTCAATCTTCTAGTAAACATTGCAAAGAGTTCTTCATCTTCAAAATCAACAACATCATCAACCTCCTTGATTTTCTTTCCCTTGGTCTTCATTTTAGATCTGAAAGTAACCTCTTTCTTAGTTGGTTTGGAGTCAACAATCCTCATCTCATAATCAATAAAAGTCCCATGTAACTCATCCGTCTTCAACTCGACTAAAATATTTGGCCTCTTAAATAACGAGATACTTTGGAATCAAACCTAGGAGTTAGAGATCTCAAAACCTTTTGAATAAAAACTTATTCATTCACATATTCTCCTAACCATTTCATGGATTTGATAACCTTATCAACTCTAAGTAAGTATGCAGCAATAGACTCATCATCATTCATCTTAAGATTCTCAAATTGATTTCTAAAAATCTAGTGCTTAACAATTCTTACCTAGGAGTCTTCTTCATACATAACTTGAAGTTTCTGCCATGCTTCTTTTATGAATTGTAATGCATTATCTTTCCCATTTCATATTCTCGTATACCACATATGATGACATTAAATGAATTTGAATTTTCATTACATGACTTCTTATCTACTGAACACTAGTTAATAGAGTAGTAGGGGAGAATAACCATTCTCCACAAATTCCCAAATATTAAACCCTAGGGAAATGATATGAGTCTTCATCCTCAAACTCCAAAAACATAATTCACTCCATCAAAAAATGGTTCTTTGCTGGTAGAGAAACCACTCTATTGATTCACCATTATTGTGCTTCAAATTATCTCCTTTTAAGTGATAAAAATGATCTAAAAGGATCTTCTCTGATACCAATTTTTGGAAGAAAAATATACTGAGATGGGGGGAGGTGAATAATTCCTTACTAAATTAATTTCAATTTTATATTACTCACTTAAACCATTAATCAAGTAACCATCCATTAATGTGTGTAAAACATCACATACCATGCATTCAATCAACCATGAACAAGATAAACAACACCATAACACAATATATAAGTGGGAAAACTTCAAGGGGAATAAACATCACTGAAAACTTTGATAATATTACACACAACAAAGACTCAAGTGAATATTACACATCACAAGAGATTTCTTTAATGAGGCATAAACCCCTATACCCTTGTTGATATTACTCACAACAAGAGACTTGCATGAATATGACTCATCACAAAATATTTTTATGAAGATATCACTGATGATATACTGTAATGACTCACCGGATGGTTATCAAAAATTCAGCTCCAAAATCCTTCAAACCTTAGCTTCTCCAACTCACTCTATCTCTCACTTTCTTCACTTATCTTTGCTTCAAAACCTTGCACAAACTCTTCCAAGAGTTATTTAACCTTCCACGCAATCTCTTATCTCTGAACATTATCCTTCATACCTGTAAAACACTCTTACCTAGGCCGCACTTTTCCCATATGCACAACTAGTGCCAAATAACACCCAAAACATCACTCTTATACCTTCCTCTTGATTCAAATTCAAACCAATTTTGTTTCCCTCATTTGGTTTGACCAAGGAAACTTAAAAACATCTAAAATTAATAATCAAAAATTCACATATGACCCATATAGGTCATCCATGCCTAAAACAATCCATCTTGCACAAAAATACTCAAAACCCCATCACTAGGATGAGCTAAAACCACAAATAACAAAACTATTGTTATTAAAGATAAAAATTCACCCTATATGAGTAATATAAGTTTTAAGAACAATAAATGGTCTCAAATTTACTCAAACCAATCAAATAAATCATTAAATGGGCCCACTGGCTCATATCCTTCTCAAAACAATTATTTTCAGCACCTTGTCTTTACCTTTGGGCCTCAAGAACACCCAAGAACACATAAAATATGGTATTTGAAAACTCTATGGAATTACTGATAACATGTACATAACTTATATGCAAGTTATAACTCATTAAACATCCACATGCTCAAACCATAACAACTTTTCTCTTCACCAAAACAAGCTGCCCAAAAACTAGTTTTGCAAACTTGAACATTTTACACCCTTTCTACCACTTTCAAGACCTCAAAATTCCTTAAATAGGAAAAAATTCATACCTCTTCACTTTACAGGTGGTACCAAACATCAAATCAATCATCTCATGCCTCATTAGACTCAATATTTCAATAAAAGTAGTTACGTTTACAAAGCAAGAAACCTTCTTCCTCACAAACTGACCTGGATGACCCATAAAATATCATCATCATGAGAAAAAACTTATACCACTAGAAATATCTGAGTCAAATTTCCAAAAATATTATAAATTCTTCCAATTCCAAGTGGAAGGCCTTCAACCAATCTCATCTCTCAAAAACTACCTGAAACTACCCCAAAACTACCCTTTGACTAGTCTTCACAAATTTGGCACACTTGAACATTTAATTTCATCAAAATTACCTAAATACACCTTTAAAATCAATAAAAACTCACATAATCAAAATAATAATCATTTATTTTGCAACTCCTTTGGAAAACCTTGTCCCAAACTAAACTTCTTCATAAATTGACCTATTTGAGTGGGGTCCACTCATCACCATAAGCTCTACCATACCTTTCTAGAAACATGGAGGAGTTATATACACCATAAAATCATAATATATTTATGATAAATGAAATTTTGTCACTTAGGATCATTTTCTCTCGTACCACTTTTGAGCAAGGGTTTCAAACACACAAAAATCAATTTACCTTCCTAACATTCATTCATAAAAATGTGATGATGAAATGAGCTAATTATTTTTGTGAAACCTTATAAGATGAATTTAGAAACATATCTAAAATCCTAAAGTTCCCATGAAAATCACACAATTTAGTGTGAGCATCAGAAGGTGCAATTCGAGCTAGAAAACACCCTTTATTGGACCCTATTTTACTAAATCTAACTTATCTTGAAAACTTATCTTCAGAATGATTTAAAAAAATTCTCACACCTCTATAAAAACTATGTGAATCATCTCAAATCATCATAATGTCTGAAATATCTCTCCATCTTTCCATCCCATCTGATTTTCATAGCTATCCCTTAGGGTTTTACGTTGTCTAGGTTAGGGTAAACAGAGACAACATCATTACTCACCATAGAAACTCTAAAAATACCATAACATACCTTAAATACCATTTATTCCATCCTTTCATGCTTCCATGAGTTCACTTGGCTATGCATCTCATCTTCATACCTCCTAACACATAGACCTGGTCTAGATGAGCACCCAAAACTTGGTCTTCAACCTATACATGTATCTTGAAGCTCATGTGAGTGTCTAAATACTCCAAAATCATGATCTCCATGTATATAAAATACTTATCAAGTAACCAAGAAGCTCTAACCATTATGCCGTATCACCTAGGATAGCTATGTCACTTGATTGGGCTTGTTAGAACAAACCATTCTTATTGAATCAACTCAAGCAACAAAGAACATACATGAATCTATATGTCATCACCATACTAATAATCCTATGACTCCACTCCATCATCCTCTTTTTCATTAATGGGATTTTACATCAATGACAACACCTAGAACACAACATGCTAATAATACTTAACGATGAACACTACATTATGATTGTTTAAGTTTAAAATTTAACCAATTTATAAGGAAAGTATCAGTGGGAATAAGTATGCAATATGGTTTACCAACCCCATTGATATCTTTAAATACTTCCCTAAGATTATCATTCCCATTTTCATGTGTTTACTATTTTAGGGAATAGTTTAACATATTTCTCTCAATACAAAAGTCACTCATGACACAAGTTGTCAAATAAGTTCTAAATGTGTCATCCTAGATAAATCATAAAAGGACTAAGTCACTTATGCATATTCATCCCTTCACTCTATACTCTACGGCCATACTATCAATATAGTTCATCCAACACTTAAGGCCAAGATCCAACATATGGTTAAAATTTCATTTAGTCCTTTCCCTCAATAAGACATTCATATGGTGGCTCCAAGGAAGTACCTTACCTCAATCCACTAGTAGAGATGGTACAAATCACCTAATTTCCTCTTTTGAAAATCTATGTTCATCTCATCTCGATAAGCTATGGCTTACCATGATGTTAAAATATTAGTGACTTTTCTTGTTTGTTTCCATCTTAGGGTGAAGATTTTGATAGAATCTTTGATAATTTTATATTATAATATAACATACATAAAAAAGAACCACACCCTTCATTTCTATTTGTATAACAAGTCTTATTTAGTTTTCTTTCAATTCAAATAAGGATTTCCCCTTGATGTACTAATGTGAGGGTTCCACCTCACTTTATTATTTACTAATGCTTGTTTGATAACCTTTCAATGTCACATTATTTCATTCTATAAATTCTCCCACAAACCCATGTAACCAAATTTCTTAGTCACCTCCATTATAACACAATTTTCCAAGTTTATCTATTTAAATATGTTGTTTAGACACTTTCACTTCTCATGTTTTCAAATGTAATACTATACCATTTGAAAATTGCATCATACATACTTACACACATACCAACACATACTACTAGGTTTCTAAGGAATACACATAAAGAGGGTCCATGTACATATCTCAATGGTAAATTGTAGGTCCTTTAGCAAGGTTGTTCAATATTCATGTAATCCTATTACTTATGTCATTATTGGATCATAAAATTATCTTTGATTCCATTAAGGAAGAAAGAAAAATGGTTAACACATGGTCTAGAATATCCTTCACATGAGTTAGAAGGTTAGGGTAGGGTCCTCATGTTGTCTTTTAGGCCATCTTCTTAAAAGGGGTTAACCATTTGCAATCCCAAGAAGGTGTTTCACATCATTTTTCTATTTAGCATATATATTTAATGGCATATTCTAAACTCATAATATTATTTTCTCTACATTTTTAATTACGGTATGTACTCTACTATAACTAACATAATTCTTACAACTTTTTTTTTCTCCACACTACGAAGGTGATTACACATAAAGACAAACCACACAAGAAAATTACTCATAGATTTTTCTTTTCAATTAGGTTCTTTCCTTCCTATTTCTATAATTTTTTAGTAAATAATAAAATGAACAGAATCATCATTCCACTAATGATCATGCTATAAAATTATGTTTTAATTTCATCTAATAGATACATCTATGCCCTTATCAACATATAAATTGTAATTAGAATTACACCCATGTTAAATTACCCATTTCATGACATCCCAATGTATCAACTTTTTCCTACTCTTTATAGAAGTCATTAATTACATTTCCATAAATGAAAATACAAAATGTTTTCCTTTTTAATTACATTACATTTAGATATTTCATGTAACTAAAATTAAGAAACTAAAGCTACTAAAAAGGTTTTTATCTCGGGTAGTTGTAACCAAAAGCATTATCAGCCCTAAAATCTAACATGACAATATCCTATAATCTAACACATTCCACATATCCATATTTTCCCTTCATAATGATATCAAACCCTTTTCATATAATTAGAGAGGTTAATGAATAAATTTTTTTCAAGTTTAATTACATTTTGATCCAGAAGAGAGAGAGAGAGAGAGAGAGAGAGAGAGAGAGAGAGAGAGAGAGAGAGAGAGAGAGAGAGAGAGAGAGAGAGAGAGAGAGAGAGAGAGAGAGAGAGAGAGAGAGAGAGAGAGAGAGAGAGAGAGAGAGAGAGAGAGAGAGAGAGAGAGAGAGAGAGAGAGAGAGAGAGAGAGAGAGAGAGAGAGAGACCCAATATTTACCAAAAGAAAATTTATTAATGTAACTAGAAAATAAAAGTTCCATACAGTCATGATAATGTGTGATAAAGTATATTAATAGTTATTTATCTTATAGAGGGTCCCATGATAGTTTTTAGTTATTGTTATGAATTTATTAAAGTGGCCAATTCAGGCATTGTGGATACAAAATTGAGTTAAAAACTAACATACAAGATTCAAAAACACATTCTTTCAATTCCCATCCATTCACCTATTTGTTGAGAAACTCAAGATATGACGTAACTTATTTATGAAAACCATGGTTTAATCTATTACTACCTTTTCAAAATTTTTTATCACAATTGTGCTAGTTTGTTCTTGTTATAGAACAACGAGTGGCCTAAAAACCCCTTGCAAGAATAGATCCCAAAGTAGATTTATACAAAATAAGGGTTGATTTCGATTTTCATGCAATAATTCTAAAGGTATGTAGAGATATATTTTTGTTTCAAAACATAGGTCCCTAAACCATGAGCCAAAACCAAAATAAATTTCTAACTTTTCATAGTTGTCCCATATTACAAAATAACCAATTGGGATAAAAATGCATGCTATTAAAAGATTAAACTATCATATAAAGTTGGTTTAAGGGTTGATTTTACATTCCATGTTTCAAAGTAATATGTTTAAAAATTTATATCTCTACTAACATATTGTTTTAAAATTTATTTACAAATTTTTCCAAGATATTTTAATGTAGAGTGTTTGTATTTAAATCTTGCATTCAACTCACAACTAGAGGTTACATTTTAAAAAAATTCTCATTTAAGTTTTTCATTAGTCTCAAGTCACATTCCATGAGAAAGGTAAACAATCCAAAATAGTCATTCGTTATGTGGAAATAAATTAACTTTTAATGTTTTGAAGAAACACAAGGTGTTTCACTTAACAAAAACATATTCATCGCTTGATTTTAATTCCCATACAATAATGAAGGAAAACTAATAATACAAAAATCATGTTATATATAAGGGATAAAACCATGTGTGGTTCAAATAATGATGCGAAGGTAATACGAGAGGTGCATTTGATCTGGTTCTCAATTTTTACATGTATCACACTTCATCAAACATTTCATTAAAGAAAGAGTGCTCTAGATTTGGCATACGATTAGGATGCATTTACCAATTCCAAATAAAACACTCAACTATTAATTCCTACACATTTTTCCATATTCCAAGTCACATTACTATGGTGCTTAACAAATCTAGCATATATTCCAAATATCAATTCATTGATTTCATTGATAGGAAAGTTTAATATGGAGATCACCAAGCTCCTCAACTCACCACAGGACTGAGTTGCACAAGTCTATAATATTTCCAACCTATTTTCCAACTATGCCCACATATACCACCTCATATTAATTACCACATTCATCCAAGTGCATGTGGATTTCCAACCATAACTAATAATAAGTGTCAAAATAATAAAATCACATAAATAAGTGGTCCATTGATCTACATAATATGATATCTCATTGTAACTTCAATCCTCATAACTAACTTAGAATCTAACCACTTCATATATATAAATAAAAAGGAAATTGGTACTTTCTTAGATGATAGAAATGGTTCGTTGCACCTTGTTATTGTGCCATCATATGCTTACATTTTTATTCACTTAGCACCATTAATAACTCTATATATTAGACAAAGTTACCTTCAACAATAGTGCAACCATTGAGATTATGAGTCAATCAATTATTTTGTGCAAGCCGAAACCCATTTTTATAAATTCTACCAATGAAATAACTAACATAATATAAAGACACCAATACCACATTAATTTTCTCACTTTTTTAGAAAGAGTATGCCTCTTTTTTTTTCATGACTCTCCATGACTTGAATCCAACTCAATAGATGGATGACGAACTAGGAGGAATTAACAAGGTTAAGGGAAATTTTCTTTTACATATGTCAATATGTTTAAAGATCCCAATGTCATTAAATATTGATGAGTGCCCCTCTAATGATCTAAGATCTTAACCTTGTTTTGAACTCACACTCCAATCCTCAATCCCTTTTACATAAAATTTCCAAATGGTATTCCAACATCTTTCTAAACATTGAAATAAGGCTTTAATTAGACAAAACTTGAAATATGAATATCTAAAATGAATTGATCATATATTCTACAAGTTAGGATGGAAAAACTAGTAAAATTTGTGGATTTTGGTGTTATAATCACCCGATCATTTAATTAAAACTTTACATAGCCTTATCAATGCATCCACATTTCTTGAGGACTCGAGACAATGCCCCATGTACAAAACATCTCTTTATTTGGTGTATAAAGGAAAATAATTAAAAGTAACACTAGAATAAGGCCTTAATTCCCCAAATGTTAGACACAAAATTGCACACCAAGTGTGGATAGGAATGGGTTGAATAGGAAGCACATTAGTCAAATGTATTAACCCATTTGGTGTGTTTCCAACAACTAACAATTTCCAAGGAAAATAATTGATTGGGACAAAACTTCATGACATTATCTAATCATGTCACATGATTATTATTATTTCATTTATCTAAAAAATATTTCTTCCAAAACACCAACCCTCCACTCATGACCACATTCCAAGGAAATTCATGTTTTGGCACATGGAGGTTGGTAGAGGTTCGCCACTCACCAAAGATTAATTATGCACCCCATGCTCAAAATGATCCCATTATTTTATTTATTTTATTATTTATATATTTTCATTTAAAATTTATTATTATTATATCAAATCGGACTCAGAATTAAACACAATCATAGTCTAGGTACTAACAATTAAAATAAGAACATGTGTTATTGTTATCCAAAATGTGCCCCCTGCTCATTTTGTGGCTAACTCCTTTCATTCTTCCCTCTCTTGTGCCTCAGACATAATTTTTTTTCTTTTCAGCACTCAAAACTTTCTAGAAATGACACCATTGGATAGAGCTCTCTCTCAGCTTTCCAGAAAGGTAAAGTTTTCCTCCTAACTCCATGTATTTTTGAAGTTATGGCTCGGCGGAGTTTTTGTGGGAAATTTTCCCTTAAAGGCCCGCAGCCAATGAGACGCTGCCACGTGTCCAAGGAAGTGGCGGGGGTCGGAGGAAAACTTGGTTTTTTACCAAGTGTTTTGGCAAAATTTCAAGAGGAAGATTTTTCCCCGTAGGCCCACCGACGAATCAGATGATGCCACGTGTCCAGGGGAGAAGTTTGAAAATTTTGGCTAAGTGTTGTGCATGGAAAATTTTGAAGGGAAGGTCCACACCCAATCATATTGCACCACGTGTCCTATGGCGTGGGAGTTTCGGAGGGCAGAGGAGAAGTTGGATTTTTGGCGAAGTGTTTCACCAAATTTCAAAGGAGTTTTTGGCCGCTCTCCACTAATCAATCATGTTTCGACACGTGTCCCTCGGGGCCGAGTCATGGAGCATGGGAGGGAATTAGAATTTTTCCCAAAGTGTTGGCACAAAAGAAAATATTTTCCCCAAGGGCCCGACAACCAGTAATGTGTTGCCACGTGTCCTGGAATGGCGGAGGCGGGGAGAATTTGGGAAATTTTCCCAAAGGAAAAACGAAGGAATTTTCCAAAGGGAAAAGCTCACCCCTAAATGTGAGCCAATGGAATCTCACCATGTGTCCAGTCGAAAATGGTCAAAACGGCCCGCGGAAGATTCAGGAAGGAAAGGCCCGCCCAATCAGCACATGCCACGTGTCCTCAACTCATCGGCTCAGGAGTTTTTGGAAAATTTTTCCAAGGGCAAAACAATGAAAAATGAAATAGGATAGGCTGCGCCCAATCAAAATGTGCCACATGGCACCTGAAATGGTGGAGCATGGGGATTTTTTGGGAATTTTTTCCAAATGCAAAAGGTGAAAAAATTCAAATTTTCGCTCACCAATCCGATTTGGCCCTATTTTTCCCTAAAACTTCAAACGGCCATATCTTTCGATCCAAATCTCAATTTTTTACGTTCTTTATATCAATGGAAAGCTGGTAAAATTATATACAAGATTATGTGGTCTTTTTTCATTTTGATGGAGTTTAGAGAGATAAAATTGAAAAACGCCTCGCACGTGGTCATGGATAGAAATGACGTTTCAACCACCGTTTTTAATGAAGAATGGCTCACATTCTCTCCCAACGCATGGCTAAAAATGTTAGGGGATGGGCCTGTAAGGATGCTCATGCTGTTTTGATAAATTTTTGAATCCCTTCCATGTTTTCCCATGTTTCTCTCTCCTGGGCTCGTCCCTTGCACTGTAAAAGCCAGATTTGGCTCATTTTCAAAGGGTTGAACATTTTTTCCATGTATTGCAGGCTCCCTTTGTCACTTAAAAGTGATTTTTGTGGAAAACTAGACCTCTTCCAAGACTGCAACCTGTTTTTCCTCTCAGGTGTTGTAATGCAAGTGTTTTTTTGGATGAAAAATGACAATACAGGCTCTGTGAATGAGTTTTAATCCTTTGTCTGTGTTGTTTGATTCATTTCTAACCTTCCATTATAGTTATCAGTTTGTGCATGAAGTTTTGTTGCATTTTTATGAACTGTGTCAATTTGTAGAAGTAAAAAATGTCCACCACTCCTTTGGTGTATCACCTTATTAGCACTAGTTTCAGTTTTTTGCATTCTCCATCTCTGCCCACTTTGGAATCTAGAGTAGGATTTTGAGTTTGAAACCTCTGTATAACTTGCAAGTGACAAATCTAATCAGAGGAGTTGAGGAACCAGCCTTTAATCTGAGATTCCTTTCCCATTTTACAAGTCCCACACTTGGGGAAAGGATTCAATGTTGTGCAATCACATTGGATGCTTAGGATGATCAAACTAGAAATCTGATCAACATCTAGGGGTGTTGCTGATTTACAACAATAGTTATTAAACCAAAACATGCAAGATGAACCCCAAATGTCTATTAATGAATGGTGAGGTGTTTACTATGCCATTCAAAACCAAATATTCCTCATAACAATATATATAAAAAAATCATTCCTATATTATTAGAGAGGAGTTTATAACGTAATTTTCACTTTCTTAATCGGATAGAGATTCAAATTAGTTAATTATGTAATTTTTCCCATAAAAATTGAATGATTTGTGATGTTATTAAAAATACATCACTTTGCGAAGAAGTTACCCACTTCTTCACTACCCAAAAAAAAAAGCGAACGAGGAACTACATGTTATTACTTGTCTACTTCATTATATATGACATGAGTGACTTGCTTGTATTATGACACCATAGGTAAACTATGTTTTTGGATGTATTCCTTTCTTATGTGACATTTATTGTCTTTTATGAAACCAATATGACTTGATTTTATTGTGACACCATGGGTGTCCCATGTTTACAACTCCATTCCTTGATGTGGATCTTCTTTACATGCCCTTGTTTTTGTTTACTCAATTATTTTTTTATCTTTATCCTAGTTATATTGCATCTATCGTGTTGTTATTTTTATTTTTATAATTGTATCACTCGACTATTATTATTGTTGTTATGCTTGTTAATCTATTTTAGCACCATGGTTGTGACCATGCGTAACCCATTTTATAGGTATAGGTTCTCCAAGGTGGAAACTTCTTCATCACTCTACACTCTTCTACATATTCTCATAC
Organism: Taxus wallichiana var. yunnanensis; assembly: GCA_018340775.1. Classification (NCBI taxonomy): domain Eukaryota; kingdom Viridiplantae; phylum Streptophyta; class Pinopsida; order Cupressales; family Taxaceae; genus Taxus; species Taxus wallichiana. Next base: position 484,916,081 of record CM031238.1, read on the forward strand.
ACACAATACATGGGAACACATATATTATTTTGATATGCACACTGAATGGTTTATCAATTATTCCTCAAAAGAGGAGGAATTAATCAAGATATATTCTACATTTACATATATAATTAGAAGTTTATACATAGGATTTTAAAGGAAATGATACCCAAAAAACTCCACATAAAAAATACACAAAACACAAGGGTTCCAAACCATACATAAGGTTCAGGGACCATACAAACACTCTTGAACATACCACACATTTTTTCTTGGGGGCATAAACATAATATTTATTTATAATTTACTATTTCGTAACATGGATATAGGTTTTTGGCACAATATAAGACTTCGGTGACATAGTTCATATCATTAGGGAGCATGATATTTCACTCCTCTACTTCTATGATCATTTTCGATGCACAATACATGCGTTTTGGGGAATGGGTCTCATTAATGATCTATATTTCAACATATTACATACTCTTACTTAATATTATGGAACATGAGAAGAGCATGGGATAACTCATTCTCATTTATACCTTATCTATATATATCTATACATTATATTTAGATCCTTCTACAATGGTGTGGCTTGTGGGGTTATGGAAAATATTGAAGTACATAATTTATTTGTAGGCATTCTTTCCTCTCCTCATTATTAAAGGGGAAGATATCATAGTTATTAAAATATTTGATACACAATATTCTTCCTTCATGACGTGCATTAGTACCTCTTTCTTCTTCATTATCTACCCCGTATTTTGTGTTGGGTTGCATACACTCAATACTATGATTCATCCTTTGGCACAATTAGGGACTGATCACCCCTAACTCTTTAGTAAAGTTAAACAATACAATTGAAATATCTAAATACAAGCTAGGAACTGGAATGTCTTCCTTTATAAAATAAACAATCGTATTATTTTCATGTTTTACATCTCTTCATTTAACATTATACAAGTTTAGATTCAATATTTACTACTGAGTTATGGTGAAAAGTCAACTATGGAGATTAAATACACTTTGTGTTATAAGTTTCATCATGGAGTATGTAAAAACTAGCGCATCTATACAAAAAAGCATTGAGTGAAGACAAAGTGTGTGTACACACTCATGTATATTTTCCTTTAAGCATGTGATTTTTGTTTCATAATTAATGGGGTAAAAATGTAGGCACTCAAATTTGGAAATTTACCCATTTGACATTTTTTATTACAATTTTTATTCTTGGATAAGAAAAACAATCACATCATATCCCCATTCAGTACATGTTTCCATCTCTTTCTCAACTTGCTCATTTTTATACACCTATGTGTCGTAAAATTCTAAATATTAATACATAATAATAGTGTTGAAAATCTACTTTCTAAGATGAAAAATTCATATTTTGCTTAGCTCTTCTTTATCCAAAACTATATAGTTCAATCAGATGTATAATCCAGGTCTGGCTAACCTATATAGTCCTTCATTGACCCATTTTTAAACTTTATTTTCAATGCAATATTATTTTTCTGATAGTTTAATCTTCCTCGTTGTCCATATCATGATAATTTACCTTCATAATACTATATAATAAGGTTAACATCACCTCATTTACTCACCTATAAATCACATGAGATTATATTAACACACTCACTTGTAATAATTAGAAAAGGCACTAAAGGCTCCATAAATATCTCCAAGCTTATACACACCCACTAGGGCAACTAATACTATAGTTCTAAACAACTCAACCAAATCAAGTAGTCTATATTACCTCAATTATAAGCACAAAACTATTGCCACTCCTAAGTATTAGCAAGAACATAATTTTATAAAGTATAATAAAAGTGGTTCAAGTTATCAACTAGTTTCATTCATATGGATGTTACATGGTAGGTGGATAACTATGTTCATTTTGAGGCCTCTTCATATTAGTTCCAATGTAGGGAGTGCATAGATTTCACACCCAAACACTAACCTTATTATAGGGTATCATACACATAGTTAGGGTTATTGTATGATTCATTTAATTATATATAGTTTCAAGTTTGTGCTAAAACTAGGGTTTAATAGTGAAGTACATTTTTAGGCCATTGAAAGACTCAAAAATTTATAGAACTCAATTATGAAAGAATCCAAAATTGTACAAAAATGGAAGGAACTAATTTAATATCTTGACCCAGGATGTATAGTCCTAAACCAGTTATTTTCAAGTCTTGCTTATCTTAAGTAAAACTTATCAAAAATATTCACTCCAAGATTATGTAGGATATGTACCTAAATCTCTTACGTGCAAATTTGTATGGATAAGTTTATCTTCCTCTTATATTTGATCTTGTATTCATTCATTAAAATAACCAAGTATGTTACTATAATGTTTTATAATTAATTTTAGATTTTAATTAATTATAATCAATCCTAGTTTCCTATCCTTACATTCCTCTATATTATTAAAAATTCCATAATAATCTACTTATTCTTAAAAGTACAAAATAAAACCCATGTTATTTATACAAATTCATTTAAGTTGAGGCCTTAGGTGATTTTGTCTAGAATAATACAAAAGTAGAAAACAAAGGGTTTTGTGGGTTTTTGGAACTTTATGTTCCACAAGTTGGTAAAGCCACCGAACAAAGGATACTAATCTTGTGGAAATATTTCGTGGCACAAAGGAAAAAGGCTAGATGACATTAAAAATATTGAGTTGTTAGAAGAAATATGTACTTGAGAGGGGCGTGAAATATTCCTTATAATATTTTAGATCTAAATATTCCAAAACTCAAAACCATTCAACCACAAATCCACTTAACTGATACTTAATGTGTGCACACCACAAAATATAAAATATGTAAGCAACCATGAAACATAGAAGCAATAAAAGAACACAATATATAAGTGATAAAACCTAAAAGTGAAGAAAACCCACTAAAACACAATATTATATTGATATGTTTTTGAATTTAGTGAGGAACCGACCCCTGAAGGACACGAAGCCCCATTTAGTAGATCACCAACCCTACAAGGAACACCAAACCCTAATTTTGTGAAGCACCAACTCCAAAAGGAGGATAAAACCCCACAAGATAATAAATAACCCACTCAACCACATTATTATGTTTAGATCTATGATTTGTTTCTTCCACAATTGATGAAGACCTCTAATTCAGCTCACAATTCTTCAAACAAACCCTAGGTGACCAATCTTCACAAAACAAGCTCTTCAATCATTTCTAATATCATCAAAACCTTACACACATGCTATATTATTTTTATCAACCTAATTTTTTTTTTTATTTAGACTCAAATCATGCTTCAAAACTACAAATAAATTACACCTAGGTTTCTCACCTTGCACACACACAACTAACTTGCAAAAGCACCTAAAACTATGATTTTATAAGATCCTCTTAATTTCAAATTCAAACAAAATATTTTTTCCTCATTTGGCTCAACCCATACATCAAGGAAACATCCAAAATTTGAATTAAAAAATTCACAGGTGACCCAAGTAGGTATGCCTAGCTAAAAACCTCATTACATGTGCAAAAATGGCTCAAAACCACATGGGCACAAAGATAAAAATGCCATTACATCAAAAAATACATAGTAATGAACCATAAACCCTTAAAAATAATTAAAATATAATTTAAAATCCATAAATGGTCATAAATTTGATCAAATAATGAAATTATTTCATTTAATGGGCCTAATACTCTTTGACAAATCTCAAAACAATTGTTTCCTACACCCTTCAACACCACGAAACTATATTAGGCCACCAAATCATTTAAAAATGATAAAACCATGACATGTAACCAATAAATTAAAATTTAATAACATGTATAACTCTTCTTAGAAATTTATAATCCTTAAATCAACCACATACTCAAAACAACTACTTTGGTCTTCACCAAATCAGCTTGCCAATAACATTGTTTCCAAAGGATGGCTCATAAAAAAATTCTACAAAATTTAAATACCTATAAATGGATTAATTGGATTCAAAATTCATCCCTATTCACTTTCTAGGTTATATAAATCATGATCCAATCCATATCATTCTTCAAAAAACTCCAAACTTGCACCAAAACACATCTTGTCCTACACTAAAAAAACTATTCCTATCCAAACAATGACCTAAAACCATAAAAAATCAAATTATCATGATTTAAACATAATATTACTGTAAATATATATGAATCATATTTCCAACACAACTTTAATCTTCAAAATCCACCTATAGCTCAAGATATAGCCATTTTATTGAACCCTTCTTTTTAAGACCTCAAAAATGTCCTTTGACCAATCAACCTGAATGGACCTAAAATTACAATTTATTTGCATGAAAATGTAATAAAACATAAATGTAAATAAATATAAGATCACATACATTACATAACATCAATTTAGAACATGCTTCTTTTGGACAACCTTGTCCCAAACCTTCTTCTTCAGAATTGCCTATTTGAGTGGGGCCCACTCATCACCATGAACTCAACCATACATTTATGGAAATATAAGAGAGTAATATACAACATAAAATCATAAATTTTTATGAATCAATAAAAAATGGTTCACTATACCTCTCTTTTTGCAAACTGCTCCTAGCTAGGGTTTAACTAGGGTTTTAGACCACTTTATCTTCTTAACATTCATTCATAAAAACATGATAATAAAATGAAATGATTATTTTTTTTAAACCTTATAAACTCACCATATAAACATACCTAAAATCCAAAAGTTACCATGAAAATCAAAAAAATTCACAACGAGCATCAGAAGTTCAAATTTGAGTTGGATTTTCACTTGTTTTGACTGTCTCACATAAACTGTCATAAATTGCAAAATTATTATCCTATAAACCTAATTTTTTCTAAAATAATCATGAAACATAATGATAACATATCAAATAATCATAATGTCAATACCATACCTAAAAATCTCCAACCTATCTCTTTTCATAGCCTCACCTTAAGGATTCTCACTATAGAAGCTAGGGTCAACTGAAAGATTACAATAACTCATCATAAAACCTCTTAAAATGACCCAAAGATACTTGATAAACAATGATATAAATACATATAATTTTCCATGAACTTATATAGCTCCAAAACTCAATCTCACACCTCCTAGAAACCATACCGCTCCCAATGAGAGCACTTATAACATAGTGATCACCTATATCTGCACCATGACATTACTTTGAGTGCCCGAAAATATCCAAACATGTTAGCCATCATGTCAAAATTCTTCTCAGCATCCAAGAAGCTCATACCATCATGCAAAATCACTTAGGCACCTGAATAGGCTTGCAAGAGAAAATAATCCTCACTGGGTCTCATTGTACCATCATAACACATTTGAATCATCATGTTAACATACTATACATCACCAAATGATCCTAATGAAAAATCCACCTTGTCATTAATTTGGTTTTTTATTAATTTCAACACCTAATAGGACCACATGCTAATAATCTCCCCCTTTTTACATTAATGAAAAAGCTATACATGCAACAAAATATTATTCACATTATTCATCTTCATAGCTTCATGTTTTGGTTAGAAACATCAACCGAATATCTCATTCAAACTCAAAACCTTGAAATTTACCTCAAAATTGATTTTCCTTCATTTTAGGCATGCAAACACCATGCTACCCCATTATAAAAGCATATACATCATCTAAAACATAAATAAATCATAAATGAAGCATAATATTACCATATATGGAGCCTAGACACCATTTTTCACCTCTTAGGCTTAAAAAATTCAGCATTTTCCATCTAATCCTTGTTTTGGCCCTCATGAGACCACTATAGTAGGCTATAATCTTATCCATACAATCTGAAATCATGCCCAAAATGCCAAAATTCACCATATCAAAGTATCATAATTCTATGTTTTCCAATTTCCACCTTGTCTAGGCCTAAGACAATCTCTACCATGCTCATTGTAGCTCTTCATATCATACTTAGGACTAAGATCCCTAAAGTAGCTTCTCAGTAGTTTTAGGAACAACTTTTGTAAGATATAAAACCTAATGTATATCTTGACACTCAATAGTCCATAGCTCCCCCTAGGCTTAAGACAACTATATGAAGTAAAAAAGTTCAATTTCGCTCATCTTATCCTTGAATCATGGCTAGAACACACCTCAAAAACTTTTCTCATGTCCTAAACAAATTTCTCAATCATTACAGTATCATAATTGACATAGATATGACAACTTATGGCTTGACATGTTCAATATTGCATGAAACATACCTTATGTCTTGAAACCTTCACATCACCTTCTAAGAGACCAAAAACACTAACTCCCCATGTCATTTAGAGCTCATACACACTTGATAATCATTTAGGTACTATAGCGAGACAATCTTGTGTACTAGAACAAATAATTTGCTCTAATATGATCACCTTGAGCCAAGAATGCCCACTTCTTCACAATTTTACCACATAAGTCTTACCATATCATGCACATGAAGAATGTAATTTTTCACCTTTCTTAGACCCTATAGATGATCTTGGGTTCACTATAGATCTTCACATATTCTTGAAAACACCACACTCTGCCTCTTTCTTAAAGTCTTGATCATGTAACATGATATATTATGTATAGTCCAACAAGTATTCACATAGTAATTAGTACTCTCCAAACATTAATATGAGAGTGTGTCAAGGCATATACATCACCTTTCAAGGTTACACACACCATTGACCAACTTCAAACCTAACCAAGATTGATAAGGGTAACTCCACAAACTTGTAGGATCTCATTTGGCACTAGAAACAATAGAGAACTCCCTTAAGCTCACCACCTCTAGCATCATTCTCAATCCTTCTTCCATAATATAGAGATGTATTTACCAATACACAAACATGAGTCTATATTCTTTAATCTCTAAAGATGACACCCAAAACAACATTCATACATGTAGGTGTTAGCCTTCTTAGTTACAGAGTTTTAGAACTATAGACATCTTATGAACAAGCTTAGTGCTTCAACATCACACCTAACCTTCAAAGATACTTGAGTACTAAATGGATCATCATTTTAGACACAAAATTCTTAGTAAATATATTTTATTCTTATCATTACCCTAAAAATACTTGAAATTCATCATATATGTAGTTGTTCTTATCAATTCAAAACATTTCTCACATACCTTCATGTTCTTTGAGACATCTCTTGCAGTCTCAAATATCCATTCACAAATCAATAACTTCACAAATTATCCATTTCTATACAAATACAATCAACCTCTGTAATCTTGATCAAGAGAATTCTCTATATAATTTTATCTTTACATATATGTAGCTCTTCATTTTATGCTTGTGGACCCATACACAAAATTTCTTTAGATATTTAGTTATTCACAGAGATTTGACCTGCCTAGTATCAACCTCTTTCCCAAATTACTGTGATAACACTCACAAGCTTGGTTGCAACATCTAGACCCAATGATTAAACACAGAATGTATTCCACTCTTTGAATCACTATCAATCTTGATCATGATAACTCATGACATATTGTACTTGGAAGCTACTAATAAATAACATATTGACCAAATAAAGAGTTCAACCATTAACTTAAGTGTCAAATCAAATCTCACAATTCAATTCCATAGAATTTCCTAGACCTCTGTCATTTTCACATAAACATATATTCCTTGTCCAGAACCTAGAGAATATATGGTACATGTTGATTTCCTTAAATGACCATCTTGTACTATTAAGCATTGTGGAGAGAACAATAGGGTTACAAATGTTTAAACCCTTATCAACCTCTAAGAACTTTTTAGAGATACAAGCTTGTGATACTTAACATGAAATATTTAACTCTTGTGGAGAAACAAAAATATTGCATAGATTTCAAGAAGCTCATAACCTTCTAACCCTTATTTTGTAACCATTCGAATGAAATTGATCATAAATATTGTATTGTGATTCATCACATTAGAATTTGACTTAGAATAATTTTACCATACCAATAGAATTACTATCCATGACACATAACACATATATTTGACCCTTGAGAGACCTGATCCACACATGACACACTATCACAGTCACTTCATAAGCATAGACCCATATTTGATACTCTTAGAATATTTTCTTTCTGAGTTCTTCAAGAACCAGAATTGAGTTTTGACAAAAAACACCATTTGATGACAAAGAACAACCTTGCATTTTAAGGAATACTAATTTACATAAGGAACTATTGAATGAAAAAGACATATTACAAAGTGACTTAGATACATTTCCTTTGACACTTTGCCTAGATATTGAATGTTTCATAGCTCTCATGGCCTTACCTCATTATAGACACCTCGAAAATCATGTTATAAGACTTTCGAACTTATGAAAAACATAAGACACATCAATTGATTTGGAATTATCATCATGATACATCATAGATCATTACTAAATCTCATACTCTAGGAGAAAGAGAACACATTTACAGAATTCAATGCCACATAACCTTCTTGAATATACATTCAAATGAGACACATTATCATACAAAGGACATCTCATACTAAAAAAATTGCTATGACAATTTAAGACACAGACTATGAGAACATGGATTAATGCACCACATTACATCATGATAGAAATAATGACAATACAAACTTAAGAACAACAATCTAGGAACATGAAAGAAAACTTAAAGACATACCTTGACCTTATGGAGGAGGCACACATTAACTCAAACATCTCTCCCTCACTTGAATGCTTCATATGCACCTATAAACCTTTAAGAAGCATAACGAAGGTATATGATCACTAAGAAGACCTAAAATAAGGTCTTAAAGAGGTCCTAATCACCCTTAGGTGTTTGAGAAACTCCTTATTTTATTTTCTAATCTAATCTTTGTAACATACCTTTCCTTCCACCATCACCATCTCTCATTGAAGTATGAAGATCTCTTCTTGGTTCCCAAGTCCTTCTTGGACCATTTTCATGTATTCTAGGCCTTTGAAGACCCCTTCCTTGTACATTAGGATCTTGAAACCCTTTTTTATAATTGAGATACCTTGATAGAAATCCCTTGCAACATGACCAACTTTGTTACAACTATAGCACACTATTGTATTCTTCCTCTTGAAACTATCAATATGTCTAGGTGGATCATTAAAGAAAAACCTAACAACATGTCCTCATTTATTGTAATTTTATCATACAACACTCTTACCAAAATTCCTTCTATTTTATTCCCATGAATGGGTATCTTTAGGATCAGATCTCTTGATGAACATCCTCTTACTTTTTCTGGCTCAAACACTCCTAGATTCCATCCACAATCCTTGGCTTTATGACCATATTGACTCAAACAAAAATTACATTCACCATGAAAGGATCCTACACATTTCCTAGGAGACATTGTTTTGAAATATCTAGCTCTATAACCAAAAACATGACATGAGAAACAATAGCCATTGAATGATATTTCATACCTTGATGCATTAGGTTTCCTAATAGGCTTGGTCTTCTCATTATCCTTGGTGTATGTAACATTATTTTCTTCCTTGGTATGTGTCTCACCATCTTCCCTTTTAAAACCATGTCATCTTGCTTCAATTCCTTGTCCTTGAGATCCTCATTGAATCCAAAACTATCCCTATCACCTATGATCTTTGTTGGCTAAGAAGATTATCTAGGTCATTTGCAATTTTCTCAAACATTTTCAGTTTTCTTGAAACTAGATCAAGTCTTGAATGTAGATATTTCATGCCTATTTCATACTTGATGCACTCATCCTCCTTAGTCTTGAGTTTATCATTGAGAAAAGAAACCTATGATTTCAGATGAGTACATTATTCCTCTTTGACCTTTAGAGTTTCAGAAACTCCTCCATTTGTGACTCCAAAATCTGAATAATATGACTATGCTCATGAGCATATTCCTTGGATTCAAGGTTGGCTACAACTTTTTCTAAATGTTCCTCAAGATGCCTTGTGATCTCATCATGTTCTTTACTCTCATTATTCAACTTTCCTTCAAGGATATTAATTTTTTCTTCATGGTTTCTATTCATTTCATCAATCTATTGTGTGAGCTTTTTATTCTCATCTCTAGCATGATTAAGTTCCCTTTTTACTATTTCCCAAGGTGACTCTTCACAATTTGAATTTGAATCACTAAATCCTTCTCCAAATTCACAAGTTACAACTCCTAGAGGAGAATAAAATTTAGGAAAAAATTCTAAGACATTATTACCTTCACGTATAGTAGAACAACAGTCATCTTTTGAGTTATTTCCTTTTGAGAATTCTTCTTCTTACCACCCATTTGTGCTTCAGAAGATCTCCTTCAAGATGTCAAGATTCTCTAGAAGGACCAAATCTAATACAAATTTTAGAAGAAAAATGGACTAAGAGTGGGGTGAATCATTCCTTACAATATTTAAAATTATATTTCAGATCTGAATATTCAAAAAAATCATAACCATTCAACCACAAATCCACTTAACCAATACTTAATGTGTGCACACCATAAAATATCAAAGATGTAAGCAACCATCAAACATAGAAAAAACACAAAAACATGAGATATAAGTGATAGAAACCATCAAGGGAATAAAACCCACTGAAAAAATTATATTTATACATTTCTAAATTTAGTGAGGAACCAACCCAAAAGAAGCACCAACCCAGCTTAGTAGAGCACTAACCCTATAAGGAGCACCAACCCCTAATTTTGTGAAGCACCAACTCCACAAGGAGGCTACAACCCCCAAGATGATCAAGCACACACTCAACCACCTTATGATGTTCATATATCTTATTTTTTTCTTCCAAAAATGATGGATACCTCTATTCAACTTGCACTTCTTCAATCAAACCCTAAGTGACCAATCTTCACAAAACAAGCTCTTCAATCACTTCTAAAATCATCAAACCCTTGCACACATGCTCTCTAATTTTTATCAACCTGAAACACACTTGATTAAACCTCAAATCATGCTTCAAAACCTTAAAATAACTCACACCTAGGTCTCTCACCTTGCACACACACAACTAGCTTGCAAAAACACCCAAAAATATGCTTTTATAAGCTTCTCTTGATTTCAAATTCAAATACAATATTTTTACCTCCTTTGTATCAACCCATAAATCAATATAACATCCTTAATTTTAATTTCAATAGTCACAAGTGAGCCAAGTAGGTCGACCTAGCTAAAAACCTTATTACATGTGCAAAAATGGCTCAAAACCCCATGGACACAAAGATAAAAATGCCCTTACACAAAGAAAATATATCGTAATTACCCATAAACCATTACACATGATTAAAATATAACTTAAAATTCATAATTTTTCATAAATTTGATGAAACAATCAAATTATTTCATTTAATGGGCCCAATACACTTTACAAATCTCAAAACAGTTGTTTCCTACACCCTTCAACACCCTAGAAACTTCATTAGGCCACCAAATCACTTTAAAATGACAAAAAAATGCCATGTAATAACTAAAAGGAAATGTAATAACTTTTAGATAACTTCTAAGCAAGTTATAATCCTTGAATCAACCAACTTATCAAACCACACCTACTTTTGTCTTCACTAAATCAACCTACCATAAACACTATTTCCAAACGTTAGCTCATAAAAACATTTACATAAACATTAGATACCTATAAATTGATTAATTAGATTCAAAATTCATCCATATTCACTTTAAAGGTGATATCGAGCATGATCCACACATATCATGCTTCAAACAACTCCAAACTTGCACCAAAACACATCTTGTCCAACACTAGTAAAACTATTCCTATCTAAACAATGACCTGAAAACAATTTCAAATCACCTCATAATGATTAAAAAATCATATAAATGTAAATATATATGAATCATATTTCCAACATAACTTGAATCATCTTCAAAATCCACATGTAGCTCAAGATATAGCCATTTTACTAAACCCTGCTTTTTGAGACCTCAAAACTGCCCTTTGACTAGTCAACTTGAATGGACCTCAAATGACCATTTACCTACATGAAAATGTCCTAAAACCTCAATGGAAATAAATATCTGATCACATAAATTCCATAACATTAATTTAGCACATGGATCTTTTGAAAAACCTTGTCCCAAACCTTATTCTTCATGAATTGACCTATTTGAGTGGGGCCCACTCATCACCATGACCTCAACCATACATTTATGTAAATATAAGAGAGTCATATAAAAAAAGACAATTATAATTTTTATGAATTAATCAAAATTGGATAACTGTGCTTCTCTTTACGTAAACTACTCTTAGTTAGGGGTTTAACTAGGGTTTTAGACCACTTTATCTTCTTAACATTCGTTCATAAAACCATGACTATAAAATGACCTGATTATTTATTTGAAACCTTATAAAATAATCATAGAAACATAATTGAAATAAAATTTTTCCCATGCAGAGCACACAATTCACAACAAGCATTAGAAGTTCAAATTTGAGCTGGATTTTCACTTGTTCTTGACCCTGTCTCACATAAACTATCATAACTTGCAAAATTATCATTCTAGAAACCTGAAATTTTTCTCAAATCATCATGACACATCCTAATAACATATCCAATCATCATAATTCTAATAACATACCTCAAAATCTCCATCCTGTCTCATTTACATAGCCTCACCTTAAGGATTCTCATTATAGAAGCTAGGATCAACTGAAAGATTACAATAAATCATCATAAAACCTCTAAAAATGACCTAAAAATACCTTAAATACCATCATATACTTGAATTCAAGTTTCAAGGAGGTCATATACCTCCAAAACTCAATCTCACACCTTCGAGCAACCATACCTACTCCAGATGAGCACTTGTAACATAGCTAATCACTTGTATCTGTACCATTCCACTATTTTAAGTGTCCAAAACTCTCCAAACCTATTATAAATCATGTCAATATGCTTATCAAGTATACAATAAGATCCTACCATCATGCAACATCACCTAGGCACCTGAATAGGCTTGTAAGAGCAAGAAATCCTCGTTGGGTATCATCAGTACCAACATAGATACATTTGAATCATCATGTTAGCATCATATACATCATCAAATGATCCTAATAAAACATCAAATTTTTCATTAATTTTATTTTTCATCAATGAAAACACCTAATAGGACCACATGCCAACATGAGTAAAGCGTGGAGGTGATAAAATTTAAGTGCATGGTATAAGAAACACAAGTTTTAGAAAAACGTAAAAAAATTAACGATACATATCGAGAAAACCTGTAGGAAAAATGAATAGTTAACTAAGGAATAAGTAAATTCAAATATTCTCGGGAACACAAGGACTCGGTGGAATGAAGAAAAATCCACATGAGGAAGAACGGTTAGGCCGTGGGTGAAGGAAAGAGTTACGAGTTAGAGAAATCATTCACGAGAATAAGGTGGAGGTCATTAAAAATTCATGGGTCACAATTTTTTTCTAAATAGGACAGAAAATCCATGGAATATGGGATCAAGGTAGAAAAAAATCATGTTTCTAAAGCACAACAAATCATTCCTAGTTTAAACCAGACACACAACCTATTACGCCCTAAAAATTTCAGTCACGAAACAACTACTTAAGAGGTAGAAAATTATGGAATAATTTTTTATTGGTTTACTGAAAGGATTAATGGTAATGTAGTAAGTTTATATTATTATTTATGAACAAATCGTCATTACTGCTTGAACCCTTACGTGGTTTTCACACATGAGATTTATTCATACATTACATTCAAGTGGTTGATGGTTAAATTGGAAAATCCAATAACTATGCATAAAATCCAATTTACTTGGTTGGATAATAATGGTTGTAAGGTAGTATCCACGATGACACTTCCATAAGTCATGGTTACACTATTATATTTCACACACAAATAGTTTCTTTCAATCTTAATTAATGCACTAAATGTTGTACCAACAAATCGATATAACATAATACCATAGTTGTTTCAAATGACTTAAACTTCCCTACCTTTTTTCATTACCCATAATTTGAGGGTCCTATATTTCATTTGGCTCAACAAGGAACCTATTACCCTTCAGATAATACCATACTATAATGTTTTGTAACCAATGTGGTATTTCACACTACAACCCTAACTTTCGGTTGCCAAATAACCACAACTCAAGTTAGAAGGAGGGTAACATCAATATAGAAGGGATCATATTATTTTGAAGGTGACAAAGCCTCCTTACACAATTAGACCATTATTTTCTATCCATATTTTTGATGTATAAGTTGTTCGGATTTAACTAGTATATTAAAATCCATTTTATTTTGTTTCATGAGACTTAGTATATAAGAAATATCATAGTCTTATTAATAAAGGATACCATTTACACTATAAGAGGTTCATTTCTTTCAAAATAATAGAGCTTTCCAAATAAAAAAATGAGATTAAATTATAAGTTATAATGAGGCCTATATTAATATTAGAATCATAATTACATCTATATTAATAAAACCTATTTGTAATTAAAAACACCTATCAAATCAATGGGTCACTTTAGGTGAGAGTTAGGTGAGGTGAGGGAGTGGGTCGGTCGAAGGGCCAATCCCCGTGGGTAGTGTGGGGCGGGGGGGGGGTCGCGGCGGGCGGCTATGACCCCCAAACACATTTTTTTTATTTTATATTTATTTTTAATTTATTTTAATCAAAACGATGGGGGTTGGGGCAGGTCCAAACCCTCCCACCCCTCATCTTTATTATTTTTTGTTTTTATAAAAATGAACATTTTAATTTAATCTTTATTATTTATATCATTTTTGTTATATATATAATTTTATCTATTATTATTAAATAAACTCTCTCTCTCTCTCTCTATATATATATATATATTATTATTACAATTTTATTATATCTTTTAATATTTGTATCATCCAAATATAAAAGCAAGATTCCCTTTAGATTTATTATTAATAAGTAATCTTGCACAATAGGCATCTCTTAGAAATGATTTCCTATATACAAAGCGATAATAAAAATGTTTACAATATAAGATATTAAACATATAAGTATATTATTATAAGAATATTAAAATTATTTTAACAATGAGACCTTTACACTATCTTTAATCTATAAAATTATGTTTGTTAGAGAACATAAGTATATAATCAAATTTTAACTCTTAAGGAAATGTAACTCCTAGCCATACCAAAATATTTACATAGTCTTACATGGTTCCATTTTTCCAAAATAAATTATACAATTAATTCTATACATGGTATGGGGGCCAAGGTAATTTGACTCTCTTTTATTTTTACGATGCTATAGTTTCCATAATAATGTGACTTAGAGTTATTCCTTCATTCTAAATTTCTATATAATGAAACTATATTAGTTTCTAAGTGATTTTAGTCAATATATATACATATAATTCTAATCTTCAATATAATATGGGTTCTAATGTCATATTTAACATAAATATGGTTTTTAAATGGTTCATTTACCCATGTAATTTAAATATACCAAGTTGTAAAAACCTGATCCACAAGATCATTAAAACCACCCTTATTAACAACTTTTAAATCTAAGGTCACTCATTCCTTTAGTTAAGTAAGTTTCTCATGAAACTAAGCATTTCCAATAGTTATTTCAAGTAGCTTCTATAACCAAGATTTAGCTAGATAAAGGGTACACAATTTTGAAAATATCATTTCCAATTTATTAAGAACTTCAAGCTCGCAAACAACTTGCACAAATATATTCATGACATTATTTAACCAAATGCAAAGCATACCATTTATAAGCACCTTTCCATTACAATTTCAAACACGTGTAAATAAATGTTACAAGGAATAGAGATAAATAATATGGGAAAATTCATTTCTTTTCATTAACCATCTAGTACAAATTTCAAAAGCATTTTTTCCACATATAGATCTCAAATTCCACATTACCAATATACTTTTCCATTTACTTTACAATGCTCACAAGTATACACCATAAAAACTTGAACAACACTTTATAAGGTCTCAAAATGGCTCAAGGGTGCAAGTCATGTGAAAACCAATAACAAATCCTATTCATAACTTATTTCAACTTCTTCACACTTCAACATAATACTTCCATATCAAACAAAAGGAAGAATATAGCGAAACTTACCGCTCAACCATGCAATGGAGGAATGATTTCATCCCCATTTTCTCATAAGTTCCCTAACACCCAAAGCGCTCAAGGACCAAAAAACAAGCTTCAGAATGAATCCCACATGTAAAACACACTCAACCAAACAAACCAAGTTCACAACAATGAAGTAAACAAAAGGGAAAAATAACTAGGTATGCCAACCACAAAAGGAAGTCAATACATGCGATAAAAAAATTTACGAGTTTGAAATGGGTAAGGAATATACAAACCTATACCACTTGTCACTCCACTAGGATAGGGTAGCTATCCCTTGGTTCCTCTGTAAGAATAAAAGATATAAAATGGATCCACACTTATACCTCCCATGCCCATAACCACTTATAGCTCCACTAGGACTAGTTACCCCTCCCCTTGGTTCCTCCAAAAAAATACCTAAAGAGGGAACATATCCCTCACTTTGAACACTACTTATCCCTCCAGTGGTAAGACACATTCCCTTACACACAACACCACTTGCATGCCCACAGTGGAATTATGAAAACTTCTACACAACATTTATTTAACAAACTAGCATGTACCCAAGTGGGCAAAGTAAAAATCACAACGCAAAAACCTATTCAAGGAGTAGAAATTACATTATAAATAGAAAATAAAATGGGTTAGTCATACATAACAATTACTTGTTGCAAATTGATCTTGAATAAAGCATTCCCAAGCACTCCAAACAATCCCATAAGCCTTCCTATCAATCCTTAAAGTGACAACACCTCCCTAAGACCAGGTGAACTCCCTCAAAACAAGGCATATAACTCCAATTTATAGAAAAAATCAAGGTGTGGGATCTCATAGGATCATTCCATGTGGTATGATCCATCCCAAAAAATAACCCCAATCCCTAAGTATAACAAAAAATCCCTTACACATCACATGGGTCTCCCTTACAAAAAATAATCACTTCACCTTTAACATGAATTCACCCATACTTAGCTCATTTCTCAAAATTCTCACATCCAAAATAAATAAATAAATTAGAAAATTAAATAAATGGTGCACATCCACAAAACATGATTTTCAAGAAACCCAAAATGTCACTTCATCAAATCATCACTATAAATCCCAAATCTCAAAAGTCAAAATGGTAAGAAAATTACTTAGAAAATCTCATTTTGAAAGAGAGAAATATTATAGGTGATAAATAATGTACAAAAAATTCTAAAAGTGGCCAAAGTATCCTAAAAAGGTACACCTACCCAATGGCTAGGTGTATGGGGAGTTTTGGAGTGTGGGACAAGGTTTAATTGTCCCACACACCTTCCAAAATTTCCCTTTAAATCAAAATTCGAGTTTTCCATAAAAGGAAAACTTTCTAACTACAAAACATGAATCTAAGATCCCAAAAATAGAGAGGGGGTTCAATTTAACAAACAAAAATTTAAAGGTTAAGACAAACAAAAATAAATATAAATCAAGATATATAAACAAAATTCAAAACTAAGGTAATATTTACACAATTACATCCCCCAACAAAATTTGAGTCCAAGTGCCCCATTTTTGGCCAATGAGCCCCATGTGAATTAGTCCCCCTTCATCCTCTTTTGTTTGTTTTTTTGTTTTTTTGGCACTAATATTCGGATACCTATTCGTCATCTGCACGATCAACAAAAACATCATACCTTCCCAAAATGATATATATATATATATCAATATATATATATATATATATATTTTCTATCTATCTGCACAAGCACACACATGCATCAAACAATTTACATGCAATTCATATATAATTTCCAAGATCAATTTCTCAACATCCAATAATTTCACGGATTACCATGAGTATACATTTTCAATATAACACACAAACTAATTTTACTTGCATTAATTATTCAATATTAATCATTCAATCAAATAAAATACACGGACATACCAAATTCTAACAATTAACTTTCATCAACAAGTTTCCATAAATCTAAAATCAATTAATTCCGAAATTGCCATATTTCTATAATATATCTACAAATCTAATTCATGCTTATAAACCAAATTAAAATATATGTGATTCATAATCCTAGAACATTAACCATGTGTATTTATCAAAACACCACTATATCAATATATCATGTCATAACCATGCTAGTCAAATCATAAAGCTCTCACCCCTTGTTGACATAATGTATACTAAGAGTTATATAAAAAAACTATAATATGGAAAAACTCTATGTAAACAATGTTCAAGGGAAGTGGGCACTACACAACCGCACCAACAACTACAATTTAATTATGAATGACAACCATACCTTGTTTGTAAAATAAATGGTGTAAATACAAGGCTCCCATACCTAGTTGGAAATATCAATGGAAATTGGTACTTAGTGATAGATGAATGGTCGAATTTATGGATCTCTAGATGTGATAAATCCCTTCTCCCTTTCTCTAAACTTTCTATGAATGTAAGTGTGAAAACACATTAAAAGGTTTCATTTCTGCTAAGTTTGAGTGTTCTTCCCTTTTGAGGTCAATTTTTTTACTTGCAGATTTCTAACTCGTGAAACACTTGTGAAGATTACACATGTCTTGAATCTTCTAGAATGTAAATGGATAAGTTATTGATATTGAATGTATGCGTGATTTATTTCCTTTGAATTCTTTGTTGTTTAATGTGAATACTTATATCCTCATGCTAATATTCAATATTATTCATTTCATTACTACCAAATTTATATGTGCATTATCGTGGGTCTTTGCATATGTTTTCAAACCTATGTCCCTGGAGCCAAAAACAAACTCCATTCCATTTTGGTGCATCGCCTTTCCTTATTTTTAGCATTTCATTCTTTCAACCATGGTCCCTTATAATTATTAGGATAGGATTATTTAGCAATAGGATAATGATGGTTGGTTAGTCATAATAATCTAATATATAAGTAATCCATCATTCTCTTGAGATTATTCTCAAAATGTTCTATTTTCCCACACTTTTGAGGTCTTTTAATGTTTCCATGAGGTATGTAACCTAGTTTCAGAAGGGTGAAACTTCAGTGGCAATCATTTTTGGCATGCTTGGTGGCATAATTTGAGTCAGCTATAGCTCATTATTTATTTTCTTTCCCTAAGATTTATGTGTCTCTTAATGGATTTCAACCTTTATAGGATTTTTTTACACATTTGGTGACTCCAAAATCTAGATCTTTTGGTTTTCAAGTAGTCCTATTGGTGATATAATTTATTGCAGGAAAATATATTATTTTCCACTAACATCCATGGGACTAGGTCCCTCCTTCTTTGGTATGGGGAGGCTCACATTTATTGAATGTAAACTAAATTTCTCCACTATTCTATTTAAAGTTCTATTTAGTTTACATTCAATAAATTTAAAGTAAATTTCTCCACTAGGCTCCCATTTTACTTTAAAGAGTGATAAAGAGGAGATGGTGAAATAGAGAGAGGGTGTTACTTTTGTGAGAAAAATTAAAAATTCCACACACATTAGCTAGATTAGGTCCACATTCAATAAGAATAAATTAACCATGTAAGCAATATAAAGACTAATAAATTAGATACAAAAATTTCTATGGATTATTTAATAAATGACACAAATTTGCTTCTTGGTTGTACACAATTACGAAGTTTGCAAAGTTAGAAAATAGAGAGAGTAGAAGAACATATGTAAGGGAATAGAAGAAATGTATCTCTATTACTTGTAATAATAGTGATAAAAAGGCTAATAGATAACATCAATAAAAAAATGCTAACCCTTTGGGATGGAGAGGCCATCCCAATTTATAGCTTACAAAATGAATCTTCCTTTCCCTTATGTGAATTTTCATCTCACCACCACTTGTGACCTTACACACTCCATAGGAATGCAATCAAGCATTTTTCTTATTTTTGAAAAGGGAATTTTACAATACAATATGAAGTCAATTAATTGATTAAGACAAAAGAGTGAAAAAGTACATTCCCAATGAAGGAATAGAATTATAGAGAGAGAGGGAGGAGATATAAGAAGATAAAGAAGTGATGATCCATATACGGGGAAGCTTCATTGATGAAGAGCCTACTTTTGATGGATCATGTGAAAATGCTTCATGAATGAAATTTTATGCCTCTAGCCTCTTATTCATTTGATGTACTAATATTGTAACTCCATATTCCTATGATATGCAGACACACTCCAAAACATTGAATAAGTGTTCAAACACATTATTACTAGACTTGAAATGAGTGGACATATGATGACTACCTAATCTTATAAATATGATGATATTTGGTAGCTCATTAGTATGTGGTTCAAATGGAAATATTTTACATAGACCAGTTCATTTTGACATTTAATTTTACATGGTGTGATTCACATGTTTTCCTTCCTCTTGGAAAGATAATTTAAATCAAGGTTAGAGTTGAAATTTTTGGATCATTATCTTTCTCATTGTAAATCTCTTGAAATTCAAAATTTACCTCCATGACAACTTCCTGAGTGATTCAACCATGATGACTCCTTTTTAATGAATTTTCGGATGAATTGAATCATCCATTTTCTTGCATATAAGTGTGTCATACAGAATTCACCTTGAGACTAATGTGTTGGGAGATTTTAATGGATTTATCTGTTGTTTAAACCATGAACCAAGTTCTAGTCCTTACAAATATGATTCAATCCTTTCCCACTCCTATGAATCATACTTCTTGCTTATGATGACCATGTTATTATTGTGTTTCACTCATAATAATTTGCAGATGCTAGGACACATTAAATTTTATGAATAAATAATGGTTATAATCCTACCCTACATAATCTTATTGAGAGTATCATTTCTTCCATTTCCCTCACGGCTTGTTCATCTTGTTTGCTTTCGGTTCTTCCAGGTCTATGCGGGTGACATTGGGGTATTTAGTGGTTAATGTTGAGATTGGTTTTGGACCTAAATACTTGATCTTCATGATGGAAAAAGAAATGAGATAAGTGTAATTTGAGTTAATACAAGTGAATTAGGCCCAATTCCAATACTTAATATTTTTGAAGGTCTTGTGCAGGATGGTTATTTTTAGTAAGTTTTTAGATTTGTAACTTTTGATAATTTATACTTTTTTGGAGTAACATGGACAATGATGGTTTACTATTTTGGAAAATTAATATATTTAAAGATATAAGACTTGTCAAAATTTATATTTTATTTTTAGGTCTTATGGGTGTTGGATTGAATGAAACCACTCTCAAAACATTAGGTTATGTTTGAGGACCTTGTACTCTAATTTTTAAGGATTTTTATTCGTCATAACACTTAGATATAAAAAGGTAACTCCATGGGTTATAAATTTCTACAAGATGATAAATATTATATAGATAATAAATAGAAGTGTTCTTATAGTCAAACTATAGGTAGTTTTGGGAGCAATGCACTAGTAAATTTTGGTCGAAATCTGGGTGCACATGATTGTGAGATATGATAAAATTTCAATTTTAGATCTTGAGGGTTATGGAAAAATATATCATAATTACTAGGAAAAATTAGAGTTTTGGGTGGGAAAAATCACCACCTTTTAAATACAAAAATTACTAAGTGTTTTAGTTTTGGAGTTATTTCATTAAATTTTCAAGTTTCATTTCAAATTTGATGTAATGGGCTAAACCAAGGTTAGAGGAGGGTTGAAATGTGCTTCCACCCTAAAAAATTGGTGAAAAAATGTGAAAAAGGACAATATTGTGAAGGAAGTGAAATTTTCACTTGATGATGACAAGTGGCGAGGCTTTGGTGCGGTGTGAGGGAGATGTAGGGAGATGAAAATGGATTCTTGGTGCTAAAAACTAGTCTTTGATTTATCTTGGGGATGAATGAAAGGAAGAGAAGCAAAATTTCATGTCCCTTTTGTTGTTGGTGAAATTTTAGGAACACCATCAGCTCAAAAAGTTTCCACGGGGTCGAATAATGAGGATGGGGGAATTGGTTAAGCAAACATACAAGTTTGACATGTTTAGGGGTGATAGTGATGTTGTGTAAGTTTACAGAGAGTGTCCATGGGGAGCACAATTTTTCATCCTCCACATCCTTTTACATCTAAGGGAAAATTCAAGGGGACACAAAATGCTCCAAAATGTGCCATTGGGTCTTGGGAACATGAGAATCGGCCAAATTTTACTAGACTTGAGCTCACACCTTTAACACTAGCAATACTTGAAGTTGATGTTTTTAAGTGATGAAAACTTGGAAAACAAAGGAGAGTTACAATTTTGTGTCCCCTATATCCCTTTTCAAGTTACTGAGACAATCCTAGGGAATAAACATGCTCTAAAGTATGATCATGCCTTTTGATATGTTGATATCATCATGTGAACTCCATTTTAGAACACCAAGAGTGTTTTTCTCCCCAGAGCATGAAATGGTGTTTTGGGGTGAAAATATATATTATTTTGACTCTAAATCACCTTTTTAGATCATATCGAGACACTTTTATAATCCAATATTTCTTTAAATTATATTTTTGGCAGCATCCACCATTTTAGCACAAAGGAGAAACAATAGTGACTTGAGATATCACAAGATATCTTGAAGAATTTGGAAAAAATTGATTTGTTAATCATGTGGAGGATTATAATATATTTACATGTCCTATTATTAGCTTAAAAATCCTCACAAAACTTCAAAAATCACCTGAACAAGGTTACTTTATCCATTGGAGCCTTCATTTCCTGCTCTAGAATGACTTTGTTTTTCTTAACTTGTTCCCGAAATCAATTATCTCCACATATTTTCACCTAAAATGCCTCAGATAATACAATTTCTTTCCTTCATATTTTTTTATGGATTAATTCTTTCATGTCAACTTTTTAGGGATGTCGTTATGTTATAATATGGCTAAAAATAGCCGCTTTAGTACTTTAGAGAACGTTATTCCACTTCGTAAATTAGTATAATCATGAAACTATATTGGATCTATTCCTCCACACATTAAACACACATAAACACCATGTTAGCACTTTCCTATTAGCTAGGATGAGGGTGACACATATATAGAGGGTATGTGTGAACTAATGGGCTAGTTAGAGGAAGGGTTCACAAAATTGGGAGATGGGTTTTCAAATGGCATGGGCTTAGTTTTCATGGTCAAAATTTGCAAGTTTTCATGGTATACATTTTGTATGAAAATAATCGGCTCTAGTTTAAGGAAATTATACCATAAGTGGTAATGAAGAATCTTAGGTATCTCATGGAGTATCATACTAGTTCCTTATCCATTGGGCCATAGATTTGCCATACTAAATAAATTTAAATGCTACAAACACAACCAAAATATTTACAACATGAACACACAAAAGAAAGGGAAACAATGCAATATAAAGGGAAAAATTAAACAAAAGGGAAAAAACACAATAAAAAGGGAAACAACACAACAAAAATGGATACAACACAATAGAAAGGAAAACAATGATGCAAAATTCCTAAATCACCTTAGGTACATACGTGGGACAATCCAATTTCATTGTATCATTAATTCTGCACTGAATGTTTACTCATGAACATGTAGCAAAAAATGCATTTGTTCCACAAATTTTTTGACTGGATCCATGAAATATGATCCCTTTCTCAATATCTTGGGAATTTTTTCATGATTTTCCTTGCAAGCGAGGTTCCAACTAGATAACTTATTGTCTTTGTTTCTCTCGAACTTGTGCTTCTAGTTTCTTATCTATTTAAAAATTCATTCCAATTTGTAATTTTCTATTGTTGTTACTAGAATGAGTCTTGATCACAAAAATATTACCATTTTCAAAGTGAGGCTTGTAGTCTTTGATGGGAATTTGAATTTTATTTGTTATCTGGTTCATGACCATGGTCTTTATGATAAAGTTCTTGGTATATATTTTGATATTTCAAACCTTATCGTAAGTTTCTTAGTGTTTTGTGTTTCTTAATTTCTATAAACAATTATCCTTCACACATATTTCATCCTCTTTAATCCAATTCTTATTATAGTGTGATGTGCATGGTGCTTCATCATCTCAAAATGAAAATGAGCATAAGATCGGGCATGAAATATGAAAATCATCATTTCTCTCATCTTGACCATTTTTAGCCTCAAAATACATCTCCATGATGAATACATCCTTTCCTTGATGAGATTTAACTTTGAAAGCTTTAAGAATATTGTTATTCATACATTCCTCATTAATAAGGTCTTCATATTCCAATGGGAAAGAGAAGGTTTCATATTCACAATAATCTTCATTTAACAAATCTTCGTGTTAGATATTGATAAGGTGATTTGAAACTTGGGGATCATATGCCAAGAATTCATTTGATATCCCTTTCTCTTCATGTCTTATATTTCTCATCACCTCGGGATTACTTTGTTGCAAGTCAATATTTTCATGACCTTCATCACCAACAAGTAGAGAATTTGCATCTATATCCACATCTAATAGGAAGTACATACTTTCAAATTTTAGTTCCAATAGATCATCATGATGTTTATTGACTGGATCTATTGTACTTAGTTACTACATAAATATGGGAAGATCAACATCTTGCTTTGAATTTATGAAAATTCATTATATCTTGAATCTTGATATAAAATGTTTACCCTTGGGTCATCTAGTTTTTGAACTGTTTATTTAATTCTTCTTATAGGAAGGATATTTTTAATTTTTCCATTGAATATTATGATGTCATATGACCAATCCATATATATATCTCTACTAACATCCTAACAGAAACTCAATCTCAAAACACACCGTACAAAGCTAACATATCTACTAAAAGTATTTTAATCTTGATCTTATTGTCGTGGAAGTTTGTAATTGCTATTTAAGCATCCTTAACCTATCAAATAAGATGTGCTTCTTTGGTTTCAATGGAGTAAAAATGTCCAAGATAGCAGGGGATGTGATAAATACCAAGATCCTTGCTAACTCTTATGTGCATGACCTTTTAGAGGCATCAAAGTCAATAATACAATTATTCAATTTGTACCCATTTACTATCAAGGAAAGGTAGAAAGGTTATACCTTCTCAAAAGTGAAGGATGTAGAAGAAAGAAGGTTATGAGGAGTGTTATGATGATCAAGAGGTAGTTATTTAGTAGTGATATTTTTGGAAAATCAATTTGAACTACTTTTCTTGATAAACTGGACAATTTTATCGAATTTCTTGGGATGGGTTTTTCAAATAATTAGACTCATAAATCCAAAATTTTTCTTTCTTGAAATGGTCAATGATTTAAAAGGGTGAGGAAGTGGTAGGCACATCACAAAATCTTGGGCATAAGTAGGATTTTCATTCTTAGGATCAACAAAAGTAGAAATTGATTTGACAAGGGGAGATGAAAGATACTTACTCAAATAGGTAGATGGAGATTTGGCTGACCTAATCTCAAGATTATTCTTAGATGACCCCATATTAAAGTGGGGAATGATTATCCTCATTTTGTTGCTATTTTTGCTAGAGTCACCATTTTAGGATCCAAGTTATTTTCTTTCATAACATGAGAAGATGATTCTTTATCTATTTATGAGTAGGTGAACATTGCACAAGAGTACCTATATACAAGATAATTACTACATAACAAAAGGAACAAAAAATAAAAGAAAACCAGTTCTTTCCTTTGTATCTCCTTATAAACTTGGATGATATTGTTAAAGCTTGGAATGAAACAACAAGCTTATTGAATATCTTGATCAGATTTGTTTGCAGATTCTCCAAATGTGTTCCCAATGGAAGTAGATTTTATCTATAAGAAAAGTGATTGAATGAATGATTTTATTGTAGATTTGTGATCGATTGACAATGTAATGAATACTTATTTCACTAAATTAGGACTTATTCCAGTCCCAAAGAAGCTAAAAAATATAGCCAATATTGGAATCCAATATTGCTATTTTCGGATTCCAAAATGTCAAATATTGGAATTATCTGCACTCCAAAATCACACATATTGGATTCCAAAATCACACATATTGGATTCCAATATCACACATATTGGATTCTAATATCACATATATTGGAATCTAGAATCACATATATTGGAATCCAAAATCACCTATATTGGAATTATATGTACTCCAAAGTCCCATATATTGGAATCCAAAAATATCAAATATTGGAATCCATTATACGGGCTAGTAGCCGTTAGGCATTATTTATGATTTTTATGTATAGAACATGTTTCTATTTTATAAGGGCTAGTGGCCGCTGACCATTATTTATGTTATGTTATATACAAAAAATGGTTATGTTTTAAATGAGATAGTGACTGCTAAACATTATTAATGCTTTGTCTTAGTGAAGCTCCAAAAAATATGTTCCCTCAAAATCAGTTTTTGATAAAATATCATCAAGAACATCTTCTCTTGTCCTTTGATGGTTGCAACAAAGGCCACAATTTGGTGTTAAATTTGATTCCCATTTAGACATTTTTAAATCATTTTTATCCGTAAAATATTTACAAATATTCAAAATAACCATCACATATGAATTGCATATGTTTTTATATGACCATCAATTTTTATAGATTATATATATATTAAAAATATTAAAAACAATTAAGTGTATATAGTATAATTTTATATTTATTTTATGAACAACGTAAAAAATACTATTTTACAAATTTACAAGGGCAAGTTTTTCCAATAATTCACCATAGAAGTTATTCAATCATATTGTTGTATTATAATGAATGAAAATATAATTCCTCCCAACTTATATTTCGACAATCTCAACATAGTAGAATATAGTTTTTATTTTTAGTAAAAGGTTTTGGAGGGATGTTACCCAAGTTTACAGGAAAAGGCTCAACAACCAAGATAAACAAAGTAAAATAGTGTGGTTTTTAATCTTTGGGGTCCACACCCCAACCAAAAGAGGAAAACTTATTAAAAAGAAAAGGGAGGGGCCAACCGCCTACAATGAGCCCGAAAAAATGAATCGACAACAAAATTACAACTATACAACAACACAAAAACTGTTGCATCGAGAACAAGGAACCAACAACATTGACCAACAGACTTGTTAAAAAATTTAACAACCACCTTGGAAGCCCAGTAGAGTTTTAGGGAAATGGAGATGGTGGGATCTCTGTTTAAAGATTTGAACTTTCTTGTAATCTTTCCATTCTTCCAAGCCGTGTTCGAGATGCCAATGAAGTCACATATTTTCCAGATGTGTACTTGCATAAGGTCCATTATAGCATTGTGCATAGCCAAGCAATTGCTGTATTTTTCTTCTAGAGTCTTAAACTTGGTTTCCAAAGAAAAATTTCATCTTTAAGGTCTCAAGCGTTGGGGTATGAGGCTTGCTCTTTAATAGTATACTTAAGCAGGAAATATACATTTTCTTCAAGGGTTTTAACCACATTAGCTTGCATGTTAAATTTATTTTCCAAACTGGTGCCAACATCAATATCAGGGAAAACAAAGGGGGTGGGCTATCATCTACCATAATTTCTTAGAAATTTGTGCCAAAGCCCAAAACTTCCTTACCTTTATTGTTGCTATGGAGAACCCTTTTTGGGGTGGCTCTTAGAAAAGTCTATATATATGGTATTTTTATAATGGATCCGAGTTTTCTTAGGGAGGGGAGAAACCACAACAGTGCATGGTCATTCCCAACAACACTAGACATATACTGACTAATGAGATATATGCCACCTTGATGGAGAGGGATAGTCCTCTTATGGCCCTGAACTTCAAGAATGGATTTTCCCATTGACTTTAGAATGTAGTATGAGAGGCTTACCTTCACCTCGTGCCTGAAGTGGTTGAGAAGGACCAGATGATACTTTTGCGGAATGGTGGAGAATCTCCCTTCTAAAGTGACATAGTATACCATCATCCGTGTCACCTCATCATATGGTTGTGGGATAGAAGAAACCAAAATTCCCTCCTTTTTGATGTCAAGCATTTCTCCATCATCCAAAACAAATTTTCTTTTGCTTCCTTATCCATTTTGTTCCTGAAAAATTTATTCCCTTCCATGCTTAGACCGGTAATAAAAGAGATGAATTCCTCAGTGATTTGAAATATCTTATCTCCAAAGGAGACATTACGGTCTTTCCAATTCACCACAAACTGTATGGATATATATTGGTTGTGCCTTTTATGCGTTGGATGAAATCGGTGAAGCCCTCCATATTAATGGTATCCCAAATCTCAATTTGTTCCCCCATTTAATAGAGTTACATAGTACATTCATAATGACATTATTAACAATGTTATGTAGTATATATTATTGGCAATGTTAAGCACTACAATAATAATAACATTATGAAAATATAAATATTTTTAGCATTTTCTTGCTCTAAGTATTTGATGCCCTCTACCGCATTCAATTCTTGAGACACTATTTGTGACATTTTTTGTACAAATCGGCCATAAACCATTTATATTTTGTATAATCTTTGCATCTAACTTTCATACCCACCATAAAATTTTTAGGAGGGTTTCCGTTTATACCTAATGTAATACACAAAGTGTTTTTAAACTGTATGAAAAATTGTTTCTACTCTAAACCTTTTCTAGGTCTCTTATTGTTATTCCCTCGACTATATTGCAATGATCCTTTCCCCAAGTGAGTCTTGGATTAAATACGATTAATATTTTTATTGAATCTTGTTGATATATTTTTAACATCAGTAGAATTGAGAGTGTCGGACCAGAATCCCAATTCAGAGTATGGTGATAGTAATTTTATAAATTCTGATAGGCCACCTCATATGTTGACATCTTTCATACCGAACCTGAATGAAATATTGCTATTGTATATTTTTTATCCCATATAATAGGTCCTCCATATCCAAAATAAGTAAATAAATCTTATCGCTACTAAGCTGCAGGGAAGTAAAAAAATTATTTTCATCGTGCATATCAATTACAACCAATTGAAATAAACAACATTTTAGCTTATGACTAACAATTACCGATTGAGATTGTGGCTTGGATTACACTACCTTTACATACTTTGCTAGATCCATTGATGCAAGAGCTATTTCAAATAAACAATCATCAATTCATAATATATTTCTTCCTATTGAAAATGTGAGCATAATGTATTTGAAATAAACATTAATAAATTCATAATCAATTTCATAATGTGGAAAACGAAAAATGGATAAAAATAGTTGTTTTTTTGGTGATATGGTAAGTACAATATTAATTATTCTCTGTATTATAATTCAAATTTAGTGGTCGTTAAGCTACGCTTATATTCATTGAACCACCCTTTGGCGGAGAATAGTCCTCAGCTATTGATGAGGATTTGTGACCACTAGGCTATGCCATCATTGGTCAAACTACACTTAGCTGGAAAACCTTTAATGAGGCTAGCCAAGTGCTAATTTACATATGTATGAGCTGGATCAATCGTATGTAGTTCTATTTATGATGATGTTGAAGCTAAAACAATGTTAATTCAATGTAAGTAGTCAATATGCAGTAGTGAATTAGTGAAACATTGTAGATAGTATGCAGTTGTAAATTAACGAGATATTGATGAATGTAAGGTTTTTTAGTCAAACCATTTCGTATTGAACATGGATGCATAGAGTCCACTAAGCTCTATATAGTTCATTTTAAATTGTTATCGTAGCTTACAAATGAATTTCCTTAAACTTTTCTTTGACCCTAAGCCAAACATATAAACTAATGTCTGATTAGTTATCATTTCCTATAAATTTGTGGGCCTTATAAATAATTTTGTTGTAAAATACACATGGATATCATATCGTTTCCTATAAATTTGTGGGCCTTATTGGTTGTCTGCATAATAATTTATTGTCTTATAAATTTTTGGGGCTTATTAGCAGTTTTGTTTGTAAATTCACACAATTAACATACCTGGATCTGATGGTGTATTTGTGGCCGATGTGCCCGCATCCTCCACATCTATCATCTGAACTGTAAAAAACATAAATTTGTTAAAAAATTTGAAAACCATGGCAATTGAAGATAGAGCTCATTAAACATATTTATAAAATGATTGAAAGTAAATCACCATGTTGAATTAGTTGTGTAACATCATGGTGAAATAGTTATACATCAAATTTTATAGATTTTTGGTTGTCTACATAAACTATGATTGTATAAGTAATGTATTTAGGTTAAAAGACATTTAAACAAAATCAATTGTTGAAGTTGTTTCGGAGACGAACCTTTATTCATATGAGAATAGTAATGTTTCGAAACATCGCTTGATTATGTGTCTCAAAAATAAAAATGACAGATAGATTGGAATCCACCAATGCATGAAGTGTGACACTTCCGCCATAAAGCCATAGTACTAGAGAATTTATGGAACAACATCGAGTGAACATATCAGCATAGAACTCATATGATCTTTCACAAAGAAAAATATGGATGTTTCCTTGTAGGCTGATTTTTTTGCAGCTTACTAATTTTTGTGGCATTTTATCCATCCAATCCATAGTGACCTCTTCTCTATAATCATCATTATTATTGTGGTCTGTGCACACAAGATATTGTGTACATAAGACACAAATTTTTAAATATCCCATTGTTATCGTAGAGTCTGTTGCATGCATTTAGAATCGATACTCCAATGTCTTTAACCTTTTCCATGTATCTTTGTCTTTGTGTCTCTTAATTTTTTTGAATAACCAATTGGTATTAGAACAATAATAATACAATCTAGCACACTGGTTATGATAACTGTTAGAATATCCATTATGACATCGGAAGAAATGTTGCTTGCCAAATTACAAAAATAAATGATTACACATTCAACATTGAAAGTATTAGTCAAAGGAACAACTGATAAATTTGATGGAAGTTGTAATGGATATGCACATTTACAAGAAAAATATCTCGTGACTTTCACCCTCACGGTATATTTGCTTTTAGTGACATCACATAGTTGTCTAATATTGTCTGACCCGTGACGACAAGAACTTCTTCCATCTCATGATATTTTTTCCATTTTTCCATTTTCACCCAATATGGGAATCAAATTTTCTTTTTCCATTTCTCTCTTCACCCAACAGTATAGACAACTGGTGGTAGTGTGATTCATGCAATTTAAATTTTTGATTACATTGGATTCACTACAGGATGTCAATACAATATTATGTGGATGCTTATTTCTCAAATAATGTAGAAATTTTTATCTCATTTTGTTATCTCCTTTTATTCTCTCGACAAGTAAGAATCAAATGTCTCTACTATTACACTAGCCTCAAAAGACCCAGTTGATTTAGTATTCCTTTTCAACCCATGCAATTTTGATTTAGATGGTTCTATCTCCAATTTAGTAAAATATGTTCTCCTCAACATAGTAAACAACTTGTCATGTTTTTGAGGTGAAAGAAAACATTTTCTATGAAAAAATTGACAAATAGAAGATTTTTTCTCATTTCTATACAATTTTCTGAATATTGTAAATATACCATTTTGAATGACTTCTACATTTGAAAAACCAATTTTGTCAGAATCAGTTAGAAGCCCCAAATTCCAACCATATTTTGAACATGAATATGGTTCACTATTTATGGAGGCATGCATTTCCCATTTCCTGAACAAAGAAACATCCAAATCCATATCAAGAATAAAACACTTATTGTTTTCAAAGTCAAAGTGTTCCACTTGGACACATAGTGTCCCCAAATCAATAACTTCTGAAAATAGAACAATACCAACTTCATCATGATTTTCATCTATAACAAAAAACAACCACAGTCGACATGGTAGTTTTCGAGGGATTAAGTTCCAAAACCATTCCTTGTCTCTTTTCTTCCAATAAATACCGTCTCTAATGAATGGAATTGTTCAATGGAGTGAGAACAATGGAATAAATTTTACCTATATTTAGAGTAAAATACATTAATAATTAGGTCATTTATGAACTTTAAATATTTTTCTCGCATGGTATGTTAAGAAATTTAAATAACGCCTAGCGAAAACCAAATTCTAGAGTTATTTACTATGTATCATAAAAAATTAATTAACTTAATGGTTAGCGAGCGCTATGATTCAATAGGACATCTTATGTATCATTAAAATGGTTACAATAATTCATATTTTGTGGATCAAATCAATAATAACAATTTTTTTCTAAAAGTCTGAAATCAAATTATGATGCATTAAAAGATACAAAACCATTTGCACCTTTTGAAAGTATTACATATGAGTCAGACAATCCATAACATTATATAGATGACATGATAGGAACGTTAAAAAATACACACTTTAGTGGCAGATAGACTTCTAGTCAACATATAAAAGAACAACCTAAAACAATTTTTAAGCCATTTACACCTTTTTAATGATAAACTATAGAGGACATTAAGATGTAATATTTGGTATTTCAAAGAGATTTTGTGGTAGCTTGGGATTTTTATTTTACAAGACTATGTGATTTATGTGTATATCGGTCATACTGTAGTAGTGAGGATTAGATGCCTGTAACAAGACTAATGAAAGATCTAATGTTTGGTATTTTGAGGAGAGTATTTGAGCAACAAATCACATTAACGGAGTTAGTGATAGCTCATCATTTTTTGTTATATAAGACAATGTGAAATATATGTATATTGGACATACTTTATTAATTATGTATATATGTCTATAAATACTCTAAGTATGTTTTTTTAAGTGTAGTGCTTGATGGGAAATTACACAAAAATATATAAAAATAAACGGGAATGATTACACTTTTCCTAAATGTAAGTATGGCCCTCTTCACAATGTTTCGTATCGAAAAATTGTTTACCTAACGCTTAGTTTCATTACTTATCGAAAGTAATGACACATTGACGCTACTTTCAACAATTTATTTTATTGAAAATTGTGATAAAATAATAAATCACGACTTAGCTGAGTGACCGCGAGGCTCATACCATTACACTCATTGTAAACACTATCTGTACAACTTTGGATTGCTAGTGCTTTTCATTGATTATAATTATATCATGTCGGATGAAATGTACCTAGTGGAGACAATAGCTACACTACATACCATATAGAAGGATCAAGCCTTACGTAGTTCCCATAAGGTATATTGTTTGAAACACATAATTCACATCGAATCTTATGGGAGAAAATTATTAGTGAACGCTAATAATTTTTTCCTTATCGAAAGTAAGGGCACAGTGGATGCTAGGTTCAACAGTTTAATAATTTGAAAATAATGATAAAATAAAAGATCATGCTCTAATTTAGTGGTCGCTAGGATCCCATCATACTTGCTCTAATACTGAAACCCATCATCGATATTGTGTTTATAGTTCATCTGATTGTAGTGAAATATCACTCGAATGGAATTGTAAATGGTCTTATACAAACCTTAAACCTCAAATCTATGTAATCTAAGTTTACTCTTGTGCATCAACTTCCAGCAGAACCCCTTTTCCTCAACATAGCCATCACATATTCGGGCCATTTTCCAACTTTCCAAACCCCAACCTTGTTGCATCCTTTGCACCACCACTTATGAGAATGTTTTTCAATGAGTTAAGCCTCATGCCCCAAATTCATAGGAAACAAGATTTGTCTTATAAAGTGAAAATAAATTATTACAAATATTAGCTAGTAAATATCTTACTAAATGTTACTTCTTATTTTGGTTTAATGCTTCCAACTGATATTTATAGTCTAATATTACCAAAATAACTCATTTTATTAAGGAAATCAGGCCTACAAATATAGAGTACATTAAACAAGAAAATACACAAACATTAAATAAGAAATGAAACCCACTATAAAAAATTTGGTGTGCTCCTTTTTATTCAATGAAAGACCCATAAATCTTTAAGCCATTATTCCCCAATCAAACCTTAAAAACAAACAAATACCCAATACACTAAAACTCAATAAAACATACCCAAAACAAAATCTCTTCCTTCGATCAATCCTTTGAAATCTCGACCTCTCCTTCATCGATCTCTGATTGTAAATCCTTGGGATCCTTGCCATACACAGTGTGCCCAAAAGAAACACTTGTAACTAAAATATCCTTCACAGTTCCCACAAGATGTTTTTCCATGGATCGGGGCTTCATGACCTTGCAATTTCAATAAAATCATATAACAAGATGTTCCTGGTATGTTTAATGTTTTTTTGTCATTTTCTTGACACGTTCAAGTTCCTTCTGTGGCTTTAATCACCAAGGTAGCTGCACTGGGAACAACTATAACTTTGTCTGATGATTTTGTACAGTGAGCTTCACGGTAACCCTCAAACCCTTCCAATCTCTTGCAGTCTCCTTTACAATGTCTTCTCCTAAATTTTTCGGTGAAAGACCCAAAGGACCAATTTTAGGGACTAATGAAGAGGCTGATCCAACTTCTCTTCTTGTCATACAGAAGAACACCTCCACAACTGAGATGGTTCTATCTTTGGCGGCATTTTGTTTTCAACACTTAAAAGCGTGCCTCTTTCACAAATCCTCTACAACTCCGTGGCCTCTTGCTAAAAGGGAATACTAGGAAAAACCCTATGTCTTTATCTATACTTGGACTTAGGGTTGTTCTCTTTTGTTTTCTTTTTTAAGTAATATATGTTATTATTTATTAGAGTGATTAAGGTACAATATTAAAGGTACGTAAGTTTTTTTCCTATTTTTTGGGTCCTACAATATTAAAGGTAGGTAATTTTTGTTCCTATTTTTTCCTATGTTGTTTTTTCTTAGAGCAATTAAGGTACATGAGGGATCACACCTTATGTAGCTTGCATAAGGTATATTGTTTGAAACACATAATTCACATTGGATCTTGTGGGAGAAAATGCTTAGTGAATGCTAAGCATTTTTTCCTTATCGAAAGTAAGGTAATAATGGATGCTACATTCAATAGTTTAATAATTAAAAAAGATAAAATAAAATATCATGCTCTAGTTTAGCGGTCACTAGGCTCCCATAATACTTGCTACGGTACTGAAAACCTATCATCGATATTGTGTTTATAGTGCATCTGATTATAGTGAAATCTCACTCGAATGAAATTGTAGATGGTCTTACATCAACCTTAAACCTCAAAACTATGTAATCTAAGTTGACTCCTCTGTATCAACTTCTAGTAGAACCCCCTTTCCCTCAACATAGCCATCACAGATTCGGGCCTTTTTCAACTTGCCAAACCCCAACCTTGTTACAACCTTTGCACCACCACTTATGAGAATGTTTGTCAATGAGTTAAGCCTCATGCCCCAAATTCATAAGAAACAAGCTTTGTCTTGTAAAGTGAAAATAAATTATTACAAAACTTAGCCAATAAATATCTTACTAGATGTTACTTCTTATTTTGGTTTAATTCCAGCTATTATTTATGGTCTAATGTTACCAAAATAACTCGGTTTATTAAGGAAATTAGGCCTACAAATACATAGTACATTAAACAAGAAAATACACAAAAATTAAATAAGTAATGAAACCCACTATAACCAAATTTTATGTGCTCCTTTTTATTCAATGAAATAACCATAAATCTTTAAGCCATTTTCCCCAATCAAACCTTAAAAAAACAAATACCCAATACTCTAAAACTCAATAAAAGATTCCCAAAACAAAATCACTTCCTTCCGATCAATCCTCTGGAATCTTGACCTCTCCTTCATTGATCTCTGATTGTAAATCCTTGAGATCCTTTCCGTTGACAGTGCACCCAACAGAAACACATGCACCCAAAATATTCTTCATAGTTCCTGCAAGATGTTTTTCCATGGATCGGGGATTCATGACCTTCGTAATTTCAATAACATCATCTAATGAGATGTTCCTAGTATGTTTAATGTTTTTTTGTCTTTTTCATATCACATTCGGTTCCTTCAAGGATTTAATCACCAAGACAAACTCTGGCTGGGAACAACTTTAACTTTTTCCTGATGATTTTGTACAATGAGCTTCATGGTAACCCTTAAACCCTTCCAATCTCTTGCAGTCTCCTTTACAATGTCTTCTCATTTTTTTCACTGAAAGACCCAAAGGACTAATTTTAGGGGCCAATGAAGAGGCTGATCCAACTTCTCTTCCTATCATATAGAGGAAAACCTA
This sequence comes from Taxus wallichiana var. yunnanensis, assembly GCA_018340775.1. Taxonomy (NCBI): domain Eukaryota; kingdom Viridiplantae; phylum Streptophyta; class Pinopsida; order Cupressales; family Taxaceae; genus Taxus; species Taxus wallichiana. The sequence continues at coordinate 484,952,136 of CM031238.1, forward strand.
CACAACCTAAGATGGGTCTAACTTTGGTGGAATTTTTGTCAACCCCTAAAACTATGCCTCTTCCACAAATCCTCTACAACTCCATGGCCTCTTGCTAAAAGGGAATACTAGGAAAAACCCTACGTCTTTATCTATACTTGGACTTAGGGTTGTTCTCTTTTTTTTTCTTTTTTAAGTAATATATGTTGTTATTTCTTAGAGTGATTAAGGTACAATATTAAAGGTAGGTAAAAAAAAATCCTATTTTTTGGGTCCTACAATATTAAAGGTAGGTAATTTTTTTCCTTTTTTTTCCTATGTTGTTATTTCTTAGAGTGATTAAGGTACATGAGGGATCAAGCCTTACGTAGTTCCCATAAGGTATATTATTTGAAACACATAATTCACATCGGATCTTGTGGGAGAAAATGCTTAACGAACGCTAAGCATTTTTTCCTTATCAAAAGTAAGGGAATAGTGGATGCTAGGTTCAACAATTTAATAATTAAAAAAACAAGATAAAATAAAAGATCATGCTCTAGTATAGTGGTCACTAGGTTCCCATCATACTTGCTCTGGTACTAAAAACCTATCATTGATATTGTGTTTATAGTTCATCTGATTGTAGTGAAATCTCACTGGAATGGAATTGTAGATGGTCTTACATCATCCTTAAACCTCAAAACTATGTAATCTAAGTTGACTCCTCTGCATCAAATTCTAGCAGGACCCCCTTTCCCTCAACATAGCCATCATAGATTCGGGCCATTTTCCAACTTTCCAAACCCCAACCTTGTTGCAGCCTTTACACCACCACTTATGAGAATGTTTTTCAATGAGTTAAGCATCATGCCCCAAATTCATAAGAAACGAGCTTTGTCTTGTAAAATGAAAATAAATTATTACAAAACATAGCCAATAAATATCTTACTAGACGTTACTTCTTATTTTGGTTTAATTCTTGCAAATGATGTTTATAGTCTAACATTACCAAAATAACTCAGTTTTATTAAGGAAATTAGGCCTATAAATACATAGTACATTAAACAAGAAAATACACAAACATTAAATAAGCAATGAAACCCACTAAAACCAAATTTTGCGTGCTCCTTTTTATTTAATGAAATACCCATAAATCTTTAAGCCATTTTCCCCAATCAAACCTTAAAAAAAAATACCCAATACACTAAAACTCAATAAAACATACCCAAAACAAAATTGATTCCTTCTCGATCAATCCTCTAGAATCTTGACCTCTCCTTCATCGATCTCGATTGTAAATCCTTGGGATCCTTGCCATCGATAATGCACCCGACAGAAACACACGTACCCAAAATATTCTTCATAGTTCCAAAGAAGATCTTTTGCCATGGATTGGCGATTCATGACCTTCATAATTTCAATAACATCATCTAATGAGATGTTCCTAGTATGTTTATTTTTTTCATCTTTTTCATGTCACATTCAAGTTCCTTCAGGATTTAATCACCAAGACAACTACGTTAGGAACAATTGTAACTTTTTCTTGATGATTTTATATAGTGAACTTCACGGTAACCCTCAAACCCTTCCAGGTCTCTTGTAGTTTCCTTTGCAATGTATTCTCTTATTTTATTCAATGAAAGACCCAAAGGACCAATTTTAGGGGCCAATGAAGAGGCCGCTCCAAATTCTCCTCTTGTCACATAGATGAACACCTCCACAACCTAAGATGGGTCCAACTTTGGCAGAATTTTTCCTCAACCCTTCAAACCGTGCCTCTTCCGCAAATCCTCTACAACTCCATGACCTCTTACTAAAAGGGAAGACTAGGAAAAACCCTACGTATTTATCGTACTTGGACTTAGGGTTGTTATCTTTTTTAAGTAATATATGTTGTTATTTCTTAGAGTGATTAAGGTACAATATTAAAGGTAGGTAAAAAAATTCCTATTTTTGGGTCCTACAATATTAAAGGTAGGTATTTTTTTTCCTATTTTTTTTTTCCTATGTTGTTATTTCTTAGAGTGATTAAGGTACATGAGGGATCAAGCCTTACATAGTTCCCATAAGGTATATTGTTTGAAACACATAATTCACATCAAATCTTATGGGAGAAAATGCTTAGTGAATGCTAAGCATTTTTACTTATCGAAAGTAAGGGCATTATGGATGCTAGGTTCAACAATTTAATAATTTGAAAAAATGATAAAATAGAAGATCATGAAATAATTTAGTAGTCACTATGCTCCCACCATTACTATCAGTCATTATAAATACCACACATATATAGCTTTAGGTCACTACTATGTTTTCATCTATTTTTTAAAGATTATTAAATGATTTTACAGGAGCTCAAAACTTGGGGATTGGAGGGATCCCACCCAAGTAAAACATAGACCATACCATAAACCATCCAACCCAAACCAAAAGAACAAAACATCTGCAAGCATGCAGGGAGACTAGAATCCCAAACGCCACACCAGAGACCACTAGAAAAAAAACCTAAGACCAAAACCAGGACATAGCAAAAAAATTAAACCATAGAAGTAGGTCGAAAGGACCAAACCCCTTCCTACCTCCCAAAGTCCCCCTTTATGAGCCATCTGAAGGAGGAAGTGTAAGAAAAACTGAGCTTGTGATGAAGCCATGCGATGCCCGCAGAATCTGTGAAGACTGACACTGAGAGACCTAGGAGATCCAATTTCTCAAGAATGTTTCCCTTCAGAGAGCCCTTCCACACAGGCAACATGCACCTCTTCAATAAATTTCATCAAGACCATAATCCTAGCTGACAACTCCACTATCACTTGTCGTGCCTCCTCCAAAGCTTGTTCATCCCAAACCGAGTCAAGAAAAGGTTGAGCTCTACCAAATTCCTCTAGCACTTCCACCAAGTTAGCTCAATGCATGGGTTTGATGAAATGCATCACTATCACCCTGACCTCCTCAATATTCTTCCTCACTAAAAACATCCATGACATGAACCAAGAATCCACCTCAGAGTTAACACGAGAATGAGCCGACTCTGCTAGCTATTCTCGCCCCCATAATGTGAGTAATGGATTCCCTGATAGAATCAGACTCATCCCATAAAATAATCCATAGGTGAGCTTGCAAAACCTCCCCATGAAAGGCCATCTCCCTCTTCTCTCCATGTAAGAACAATAACAGCAGAGGTTGAACTACCATGGAAAACTAGACTGAAACGTCCACCGTCATGGGCCACCAAGCATAGATGAGATGGAAACAACCTACACCACCTCAAATTAAAGAGCCTCGGGGCTCCCTTCTTGAGCAATAATTTCTTCCAAATCCTCCCAATCGCTCACATGCTTGAAAATGACTGGGCCAACTCTATTAATAATGCCCCGATTAGCTAGAAGATCGGTGACACCATTCATCTCCCTATAAACATGCTTAATGTTCCAAATTGGGATTTTATTTAACCAAAAAAAAATTGCTAATGAAATAATCCAAATGCCAAGACATAGCCTTTCCTTTTCTCATGGCATTGATCACCACTTGGGAGTCCCCTTTGATTTCTAACGCTTCACAACTAGTTTGGACTGCCAACTTAAGTCCCTCGAGAAGGGCTTGTGCCTCTGTAACATTACACGAACCAAATTCAAGAGGTAAATACCCTGTTATTACCAACTTACCTTTAAAATATCTTATCAAGCAACCCACTCCAGATATACCAAGATTTACCCGAGAGGATCCATTTATGTTTTCATGTATTATATAGTAATCACAAGACTTATTGTTTGTAACATATAATTCACATCTGTTTTTACTAGAGAAAATTCTTAGCGCCCACTAAGATTTTATATGTATTGAATGGAACATCATAAGGTATTGGATTGAATGGTATACCTCAATGAATACTAGGATCCTACCTTTACCTCTTATCAATATAAACACTATCTTTACAGTTTTGGATCACAAGCCTAAATATGTAGTTCCCATAAGATACATGGTTTTGAACTCATATTTTACATTGTTTACAATTTTTTGGTATCCAAATTGATTCTCCTTTGCAAGATGAGTAGCATCATAGATTTAACAAGAATCCTAGAGACAGATAAATCATCATGTATGTTGTTTTGTAGCTGGGGAGGTGATTCAACTGACTCTTTGTCACTCAGATGTTGGAGAAATGGATAACACCTTCAAAAGGATTTGATCTATCCTCAATAATTTAGGTTGTGCCTTTCAACCAAGGTGAGAGGACCCATTTTGTAACCTATTTTGGTGAATGAGAATGAATATATCCTTCTTTGCACAAATTTGTAAAGGAAACCTTGAGAAAATATGATCAATGAACCACAATTTAACTCTCACGAGTTGTCACTTCTAAAGAATGGTGATATTTTCTAAACAAGGTTAAGGTTACTCAAGACATTATGGAATATTGATTGCTTTTACACATTTTGGTAGTAAAATTTATTCATTTGTGGACATACAGGGCAAAAAGGGTAGTTTAGGTAGGATTCATTATTTCGAATAATTTTTAGTGGGAGATTAAGAACGATAAACTTGATTTTCCAGATCTTTGATAACCTTCACAACAATTGGAAAAATAAATGACAAAATGCTCCAAAATAGCTAAAATATTCCTTCAACTAGAAGGTGTGCATCAATGGAGGCCCAGATTTACACAGTTTCACACAATCTCCATGAATTTAACATGAAGGCTTGAGCTAAAGACTCAATTAAACATTAAAGACCCCGGTTCCTCATGCCTAAGATACACTCAAAGGCTTACAACCAATCTTTATCAAAAAAATGACAGTAAAGTGATTTTAAATTGTTTATCTCATTACAGGATGAAGGCTCTTCTTGTAATAAAATTATAAATGCCACTAAACTATCACAAGGATGAGATCCTATGTGATTCGAGGGATTTTAACACAAGATTGCAATAGGAAAAAGAAATACTATTTGTAGACATTCTGAAATAAAAAGACACAATTTTTCCCAAGATTAACACAAATTAATTTGAAGTTGATTAGATTCATCAGCAGGGGAAGGTTTCTTGAACAATCTCAAATCTTGTCAATGGCTATACACTTGCAACCAACTTGACATGATCAAATCTAAAACATAAGAGATTAACAGGTTTCTTAGATGGTCTCTCAGGAAGATGGGATTTCTCAAATTTTCTCATAAGAATTCAACCCCCTCTCATTTGCATGACTAAAGCATGATTTTTATAACACTCAATTTACATCCAATATTTCCCCCAAGAAAAGAATATTCGAGGAACCTTTGTTTCTTACATGTTTGATCATGATTTCTAGAAAATGACATTTAACAGGTGTTAGTGTGAAATCACATCACCCCAAATGAGTTATGGATCTGCTTTTCTAAGGCATGGTCATTTGGTGTGATTTGCATAACATTAGATCATTCCCAGTGTGTGGACTTGCAAATGGGAATGATCCTCCGAGAAAAGGTTGGTTCCTCTTCCTAAACTACTTGCCACAAGATATTCTAGAGTAGGAAAGATAATCTAATCCTAATCTAACTTCCAAGGAGACAAGGAGAGAAAGAAAACAAGGAAAAATAGAGCCTACACTAAAATGGTGATACACCAGAGAAGGAAAATGCTGATCATCTACCAAACTAGCCATGGAACAAAGAGAGGTGAGCAATGGAAAGGATGGACAACAGCATCACAAACCATAGATCAGATTCACATAGAAAATGTTCCAAAACCCCATGAACATAGCTCCTAGATCTGCAAATGAACATTCAAAACATGCATAGATACCCTGTAATGAAGAGAGGCAAGAAGAGACAACAAAAATGAGCAAAGGATGGAAAAATGCATCACAAAACATGTTTTTATTGCTTTAGAGTTTGCACAGAGCATAATTTACAGACAAGAGGAAAAAACACCATTTACAGAGCAAGGGAGGAGGTTCAAACTCCATTTCCGACCCTAGGGAAGAAATAGAAGGGGGAGTCAGAGAAGAAGAATGAACAACCTTTGAAATATGTGCCTCTATTTACATTTTATAGAAAAAAAAGCGAGAAGAGAGGAAAAATGTGGGATATTTTCCAACCACTTTTCAAAATGTGTTTTAATTCTTCCTCTGTTGATGGGATCGATGTAAAATCTCATAATTCCATGTATCTACTTTGTAGACCAAAGAAAATAACCCATACTTCATTAAATATGGTGGTTGGAACTGGTTTTTTGTCTTTTCCACACCAAAATGTGTTTTGTAAATTTCTCCCCCAAATATTCACCAAAATAAAAAATTAAAGACTCTATGATGAAGAGAGACTTCAGATATTTCCATTGGTACCAAGAATGTCAAAAATGGAGCTCTGGATCAAAAGATATGGCCTTATGAGTTTTTCCTTAACATTTTTGGCAAAAAACTACTTGGAAATTTTTTTAACTTTTCTCCCGCAAATCTACTGATGACGTGGCATCCATTGGGGTCGGCGGAGGTAGGGGCTCCTTTTTCCATTTTACACTTTTTGAAAAAAGTTAAAAAAATCATTTGCCTTGTAAGGTTTGCCGACCCGCATTAACTTTTTGATGTTCCATTTCAAGCACTTAATTTTTGTCTTTTTGACAAAAGAATTTTTTTTCACTTTTTCCTCCGATTCCCGCTGGTCCGAGATACCTTGGAAAAAATATCTCCCAATCCCCGCAGTTTGCCTTGGGTAAATTTTCCCTTCTAACCCCACCGAGCCATAACTCAAAAAATACAAGGAGTTAGAAAGAGATCTTTACCTTTGTGGAAAGGGAAAGAAATTCTCTATCTAATGGAGTATTTTCCAGAAATCCTTGAGTGCCTAAACTTTGTGAAATTTGGATTGAGACAGAAAAAGGGAGTAAGTTAACCCAAAATAAGAGAGCTTATTTTACTCAACTTTGGTGAATCATAGGGGTCATCTACCTGCTAGATGAATGATCAGTGGCCTTTGTTGCATCCATTGGGCATGGAGTCAATCCTGATAACCAATTTTTTTATCTAACTATGAGAATATGACCTTTGAATCACTTGGGAACCCACTAAATTTTGGATTTTATCTTCACCAAAAGCCAACTGAAATGGATTGTCCAAGAGCAATACAACAACACCAAAAACTATATACAAACTAAAAATCATACATGCTCCAAATGGAACATGTAGAGTGTGCAAAATCACTTCTTCTACTGAAAAAAAACCTACCTACACTACTCTAACCAAGAGAAAAGGGAACTAAAACATAACTGCCTGCAATCGGCGGGAGAATAGCTTCCCTTCCTCAAAAATGACAACCATGTAATCGATTTGTACTTGAACATGGCTGGTTAGATGAGTGAAAAACTAACTACAATATGATATTCCACCCAAATGACCAAATTATCAATTGGAGACAAATCCAATACCTCTTTTGGTTGCTCTGAATTTGGATTCAATAGGTATGACAATGACTGATCCTTGGTACTTTGTAGCTCATCATCATGCCCTAAAGAAAACATGACTTGTGGCTTCTCTTTTGGCTCCAATGAAGCCAAATATCTGATTGGGCAAGGTCTGGTCTGATTGATGTGCCTATTGATCTAATTTTCAACTCCAAAAATGGATTCCTCTTGTAGAACTTCTTGGATGAATGGTGTGGAAGAAGTGGTGAAATCGTTCTGCTCTTTCTCTTCTTCCTCTTGTGAAGAACATGGAAGATTTAAATCTTCCAAACTTGATTCCAAAAGGATGCTATAAGGTACAGACTGTTGCAAATGAATGCTCTCCTCCATGACAATAGGTATGCATGTTTGGAAGGTGGATGAAGGAGGAGAAAACAATGTGATTTCAACTGGTTCTTCTCCATCAAAACAGTCCTCCAAATTAGATAGATAAATTGCCTCATTACTATCCTGCTACAAATGTTCAACTTCCTCCATGGTGTTCTCTTGATCAGAAACTTGTTTACCATGGTTTCTTTCATCCTCCAACATGAAGTTTGAAAGATCGAGACTCTTTTCCAACGTTATATCTCAAGAGAGATGAAGTGGAAGGAAGAATTAAAGGTTATTATATAGCCTATTTTGTGTTCAAAGCTCTTGGACCTGCATTTTTCTCCTCCACAGCTGGAATGTGCTCCTCTTCTTTTGGATTTGGAGCAACTTCTCCTTCCTCTACTGCTTTAAGACCATAGTTCTCTTAAATGACCTCTTTCTCTATCATGGATTTTTCCAAATCAAAATTTTCAATATGCTGCTCTAGAGGACAACTTAGGACTGCAAAATCTTCTTCTGAGCTCCTTTCCATGGTGGATTCATCAACCAAAATAGGCCCTTCAAATGAAAGCAAGAAATTATCAATGATTCCTTCTTCTTCTGTTGCTATAAACTCTAATTTGGTCTCACCCATTTTCTCCTTTCCAATGGGACTTTGAGCTGATTTTCCTTCCTCTTCCATGGCTGATTGTGCAACTTGAATTGGACCAACATTTTCTTCAAGTAGAGTGCCAACATGGACACTACATTATGAGAAAACAGGCTGATCTTCTTGCTCCACTACTGCTGCTACAAACTTAGCCTTGGCCACCTCTAGTTCTTCAACATTTACCTCCTTTGTAGGCTTAACCAACAAAGGAATTTTTGTAATCCTGAATCTGAGAGCCAAGTTCACTAAACTCTTAATCATTTCTTCTTCTTTCACTTCTTCTTCTTCTTGTCCTTCATGATTGATTTTTACAATTTCTTCTTCCCTACATGGAATTGGGAAGGCAAGAGGAGAAACATATTGGGATTCAATCATTTGTGCATTTGTTGGTGGTGGTGGGAGGGATGGAACTTCTTGTTTATTTAGAGGGGAAGGTGTTTCTTTTTTCTCTTGTGGAGGGGATTTGGATTTGGAAGAGAAGAGAGAAGAAAATATGAGATGAGATGGAAGAATAAGGGATGAAGGGATGGTTTTCACAACTAGAGAAACATTGGCTGGGTTTACAACTTGACATTGTTGAAATGGTAAATCTTGAGATGAAGAAGAAGAAATACAAGGAACTGCTGAATGAATTACCCATTGACAAGGTTGATTCAGACTCTGCTCATATGCTTCTATCTCCTCAGTCTATTTTGCAAGTTGGGGAAACATCTCAATTATGAAGTCTAGCTTCTCCTGAGGGCTGTAGTGCCTTGGAAAAGGACCTTCCCATGGACAAGGATTCCTAAAACCAATTCTAAATGCCTTCATTTGAGTTGTTGCTCTTGATTACACCATGCCAATCTCCATTTTTTGTATCTTCTCCAATAGACCAACATATTGCATTTGATTGTCTTCATTGTTTTCATACCCCTACTCTTGGAAAGCTCCATAGCCAAACTAATTTTGACACTATTTCTCATAGGAGTAAACATGCTAATCTTGAATATGCTCAAAATGCTGATTTGAAGGAGTTGTAAAGCACATTGGAGGTGGAATGTACTGTTGCTGCTGTGAATGTGAATTCCATGATGGAAATGAAGTCATGATTGCACAACTTCATGGAATGATGGAAAATAATGAAAGATATGGAAATAAGAGTGAATGGAAATGGATGGAAAACATGTCTAAAACTCGAGGATGAGTTATTTACTAGATGGAGTTTCTAGATGTGCAAACTATTGCTTCTCAAAAGCTAGAGATTACAACAAGTGCACATCGATCTTATTACAATGAAGTGAAGACCTCTAAGGTCCCACCAGGTGTGCCAAAACTATTAGTGTGAAATCACAACACCCCCAAATGAGTTATGGATCTACTTTTACGAGACAGGGGTCATTTGGTGTGATTTGCATAACATTGGATCATTCCCCAAGCTGTGGGACTTGCAAATGGGAATGATCCTCCAAAGAAGGCTGGTTCCTCTTCCTAAACTACCTACCACAAGCTATTCTAGTGCAGGCAAGCTAATCTAATCCTAATATAACTTCCAAGGAGACAAGGAGAGAAAGAAAACAAGGAAAAATAGAGCCTACACTAAAACAATGATACACTAGAGAAGGAAAATGTTGATCATCTACCAAACTAGCCATGGAACAAAGAGAGGTGAGAAATAGAAAGGATGGACAATAGCATCACAGACCATAGATCAGATTCACATAGAAAATGTTCCAAAACCCCATGAACACAACTCCCAGATCTGTAAATGAACATTCAAAACATGCATAGATACCTTGCAATGAAGAGAGGCAAGAAGAGACAACAATTATAAGAGGAAGGAATCCCATGCACTCTGGCCTATCACCCAGCAGAAGCTGAGCACTCACCTAAGGCATGCATGGGTGCCGAGTCTCTCTTTTATGTGAGTTTTTAGTGGGAAGCATTCATCAATGATTAGTATAGGAGTATTCAGGAAAGAAGTTTAGACATACAAAGATTACAGGGCTCAGGATGGCCTTCAGATCCTTGTAGTTTCTTTAGAATGTGTTTTAAAAGACTCCATAACACATAATATAACAAAAAGAAAGCTACAACCATTCATTCATAGCATGAAAAGAAAGAGAACTTCTATGAATGAAATATACATGAAACCCACTGATATTCATATCTAATTGTAATAAGTAACCTCATTGTATTCATTGGTTCATTACAAAGAGCCATAGATGGCAGACTGTAGTCATGCACATCACTAGGCTTGTATAACTACACAAAAATAGAAAAGAAATTACAATGTTGAGCTCAATACATCAGAGCCCCACTCATAGTAATCTCACAGAGCTCTACCCATGTTATCTCTCTTATCTGTCTCTCTCCTATCTTCTCCTCTTAGGTCTCTATCTCTATCTCCACACACCTTTCTTGGTCTGCAGGCACTTGTATTTATCACCTTCCCATGCTGCCAACTCACCTTGCCACCCTGCCCTCAGATCCATCACCAAGTGTCGAATGTGGTCCTTCAGTGAGCATGTTTCCTCAGGCCTGAGCTCTCCACTCCATCTCATGATGGTCTTCTAGAAGATTCCTTTGTTGGCATGCTCTTTCCTGGGCCACTTGTTGCCAGGATGGCATGTTATCCATGTGCAACCAATCATGCTTTTCACATGTTCTACCTTTGTTGCTTGAATCGGCTAAGTCCTGAACCTCCTTTCATGTGCCACGCTATATGCTTCCTTGAGCCTTTTCTCTTGTGTGCTTTTTCCTTGTGCCATCCTATAACTGGGGTCCCATGCACCATGTGCCTTCATACTTAGTCAATATTTTAGAGAGCCCAACATCACCCCACACTACACCTGTTCTCCACCCTCGAAACATTCTACTTGACCAAGGTGCAAGTTGGTTCAAATGGAACCAAGATGTAGATAAATATTACAAAGATGAATAAGGAATGAAAGAATAGGGGAAAGAATGAAGAATGGGGGAACACTAAACCAAAAGGCTGGGGAAGTCCTTCCACAAGACTACCTCCAACTTATTCCATGTATCGACCTCATCTGTGCCCTTCTTGACAGAGGTCACCAACCAGGAGGTTTACCTCATCAAAACTTAGGCCAGCTCCCTGGGTGCCCAAAGTGTCCACAATTTGTTCCATATCTTTACCCAGGTCTACGAGCTTGTCCATTCTCCTAGTAATTTGAGGATATAGTTCCTTTAGTCATGTCTTGGTTGAGCCCCTTAGTGCCTCAATCTCCTCGGATCTTCTTTCTACTTCCACCAGGACTCTATCCCTCCCCCTATTTCCTTTATTCTTCTCCTGGAACTCTTTCAGCTCTGCTTTGAGTGTGGTGACCAAGGAGCTCACCACCTTATCTCTATCTGCATGTGTCATATGTGGCCTCAGTAGATTGGGAAGTAACCTTTACATCTGTGAGCACCTTGCTATACTCGGCAACCAGTGCTATCACCTTTAACCGGTCCTCCTCCTTCAGGCATGCATGGCTACTTCCTCCATAGATTCCAATGCCAAGGGTCACCTCTCCATGGTGAGGATGCACGTTAAGTCTTCTAGGCATTCTAGCATTGATGCATACCTCAGGGGATAGGCATTAGATCTGGGTGTTTCAAGATGATGGCACTTTTTATCGAGTCTACTTTCTTGTAGACCTCCTGCACCTTTGCCTTTTCCTCCTTGAGCTCACACCTTAGCTGTGTAATTAATTCCTCTTGTTTTAAGTTTCTAGCCACCTTAGCCAACTCTTCCTCCTTCTTGGCTAGCTTTCCCTCTAAATCCCTTATGTTGTCATTCCATGTGAATAGTCTTGCCTCCATTTCCACCATGACCTTGTTTAGAGCATTACATACTTGCTCATCTGTGAGCTCCTAGGAATTTACTAAGGGGTTGTCTCCCTTAGACTCTAGCAGTGTGATAAGTGCCTTTTGGTAGACTTCAAAGTCTAGCTCATCGATGTGGGATTCAAATGCCCAAGAAAGCATCTTCTTGGTCCTGGGGTATGCCCTCCTTCTCGAATGATCCCATGGCTATAAGTCTTTCGGTGGGTACCATGCTCTGGAATCATGTGCACGTAGCACCTTCCTTGAGTCATCCACATAGCCCATCATCTACCTCTGTTCTACATCCAGAGGTCTTCTACCCAGTGCGTGCCTTTGGGGAAGCTGACTGTCAGAGCGGGGCCTCCTAGGCTGTCATGTCCCTTTTCACCACTCTCTTCCTTCCTTCCTTTAGCACTATGTCTCGCTGCTCCACTCTAATTCCTAGTCTACAAGGATCTCAAGCATCTTCTTCACTTCTCACTCTGCCACTTTGGTTATCTGCTCCTTGGTAAAATCTGTGGCTCTCTAGTCCCTCGGCATCCTTCTCTTCTGCCCTTGTATCTTGGTGCCCTCACCTCCTTGTGTGCCTTTCCACACGTGAATATGAACTCTTGCTTCTCTTCTCCACTCTCCTCCTCTGAGTCATAGACACTAACTATGTGAGGTTCCAAAGGTTCCTTGTCTTTTTCTAGCTCTTTCTCCTCATCACCACCCTCTTCACTCTCATCCTCTCCTTCTCCCAGATATCTCTCCATGTTGTTGGTCACCTCCGAGTCAGCTTCTTCATCTACCTTCTGCTTCTTCCCAGAGAGGTTGCTTCTAGTCAGGAGATTCTACCTTCTCTTCTTCCTCTTGGGACTCCTCCAAGGTGGTGGGTTGTTCGGGCACCTCTACTTCTGGTCTTCTCCTTTACTGGGGACTTCTTCCTCCGAACATAGGTGCTTGGCTTGGCACTCGTAGAAGGCATGCTCACTTGTCTGAGTAGTTGGTACACTTGGTGCTCCTTCCTCTCCTCTGCCCCTCTTCTTAGACACTAGGCTTCTTCATTCCCAGGGGGTCTTCAGGTATGGAGATCTCATCCACCAAGTATGCACCATTTTCAAATTTTGGCCTTATGCGCACGTATATGTGTGTGGATCCTCCAGCAATAGGAAGTGTTATTGGTCTAGTCATGTGGATCTCGTGTGACACGTACTTTTCCACATGTATGCGCGCTTACCTCTAGGATAGTTTAGTTTCTTCCTCATATCCCTGTGTTCCTGGTCCAATTTTCCTAGCTCCAGCCTTAGCTTTTTGACTCTTTAAATCTGTTCACTCCCACTTGGAAGTATTGGGTAGTGAACGTGAAAGGGAGCTTGCACCAAGGGCTCCATGATTCATCAACAAGTTTGAACCTACCCAAGAAAAGTGTTGGTACACCACAAACTCAACTTCTCCTTGTGTGGCTATTGGGAGTTGTTCGGGGATCCTCCACTCCACCCCAATGCATTTCTCAAGCGCGTATACCATTTTTGAGCCGCACTTTGTGGGGAGCCATCATTGTATCACATGCATACTTTTCAAACCTCTTCGTGGGTGAAGGGTCTTTGGATGGGTACTCCCACACAAACTTATCTGGTGCATCCAACACTCCAACTTCTACAAACACTATGGTGAGTAGGACATTTCCAAAGAGGATCCTATCCCCTTCCTTTGCACACTTTACAATTTCCTCGGCAATGTATGTGGACAAGTTGTAAATAGTCCCCTCTGTGATCTTCTTGCAGACATGCAGACCATGGCTTGTTGACTTGCGTCCACCTTTCTTGGCCATTCAGTTTGTTACCAGTGTGTGGCCATCTTCATAACTGGGTCCTTGATGTCTGAGATGTCATAATACCATGACCCTTTCTTGCAGGCATACTCTGTGATGGTCTCTGAATAGCTTCCTTGTCACTAAGGTCATCTTCCAGGCTATCTCCCTCACATATGAGGCCTGTAAACTATGTAATCAACTAGGGAGTTATGCATCTTGCACCCAACAAAGTGGAAGTAGTCCTCATGCACTGAGACATCAACCACTAGTACAAGTGATCTGGCTTCCCAAAATAAGGCAACTCGTAGAGTTGCAACAACCCTACCTTCGCCAACTTGACCTTCACGTCATCATTGTAGATAGGCAAACCCTTCGGTGTTCACTTGTTGGTTGGGCATACCAGTTCTAATGTCATTTCTTTCTCTATAGTGTTGGTGTGTGATTATAGTCACTAATTGGTATGTTCCTCAAATGGGATTCCCATTCCTTTCCCATCATCACTCCATCAGGGTACTACATTTCTACATACCATTCTTCATTTGTTTCCACCTCGGGTTCTAGTTGTTTAGCCTTTGCTTTGCCCTTCCCTTTCTTTGGTGCCATGGTCGAGGTAATTGTATTACTCCAGTCCTCTCCTTGTTACTCTGTCTTTCCTTCTCCCAACCTTCGATCTCAGATCCATGATATAAATCCCTAAACCCGTGCCCTAGTTTTCAAACCCTAACTTTGATAAATTCTTCACAAAACATCTTCTTTTCACTTCATTCCAAGCCCATTTAATTCCTTCCTTCTAGTTCACAATCTCAAATTGGCTCTTTACTTGTTTGATCACATAGATCTTCTCTTGATCGAATCTAAAAAATTCCTAGCTTATATCTTTCACTTATATCTCCAACTCTTCATTTTTACAAAAGTAAAATGAGAGTGCCCCGACCCTCTATTTATAGTTTTCCTTTTTAGTCATTAAATGCTACTTTACCTACCCCATACTTTGTTCATTTAATGTAGATTTTTAAAACAAAACCCATCTTCAGTGCCTTTACTCACACCCCTTCTGCGTGAAAACTCCTCCAACCTTCTGCGCGTAACCAAACCAACCTGACAGGAGACTCTTACACGCACTCAGCCCATGCCAAAGGCACTTCTTCTCCAGATTCTTGCTTTTTCCTACCTCATGTTGCTTTAAATGTGCTTCATTTTCCTTTGTACATGGGATCTATGAGTAGCTTTACCCTAGCACCAACCATTCTATCTTTTCTCTTCATCTCTCTTTTAACCGGGCTACTCAACAAGGCTCTTCAACACAACTTCCTTGGTACTTTTAATCACGTGCTTCTTCACTTTTCTCCACCCCACACTTAAATGATGCGTGGTCCTCTGCACACTCATAAATTCTCCAAAAATAGCAATAAGGTTACTAGTGCACTGAGGCATAAAAAAAAACAACGTGAAAGGGAAACACAAGGAAAAGAAAATGTAAGGAAAATTCTAGACTAACTGGAAAAACTACCTTATTTACAAACACCAAGAAGACTTATTTATAGTAGGGCTTCAGCCTACTACCATTGAAGTGTCTAGGAAACTTCGTTCCATCCAGCTTGTAATGGCATGCACCTGAATCAAGGATGTACGAGATTGTGTAGGGACCTAACCAATGGACTTTCAACTTCCCAGGATGGCACAAAATTTAGAATCATATAGTAACACCATCTGCCCAACCTCAAACTTCTTGTTTCTAATATGGTGATCATGCCAAGCCTTTTGCTTTTCTTTTTCCACTGTTTGGCTCCAACGGGCAAGTGATCATCTCTCATCTAGTTTCATTAGTTCATCAATTCTTTCTTCCAGTGCTTGTTCATCGGCTAATCCTCCTGCACACACTATTCAGAGAAAGGTAACATAAATTCAACCGGTAAAAATAACTTCCATGCCAAACACCAATTGAAAAGGTGTGGCTTTATTTAGTCTTTTATACGTAGTCCTGTAAGCCCATAAAACTATTGATACCTTGTCATCCCAATCCTGTCTTCCAACATCACAGATTTTGGTCAAGGTATGACTTAGTATTTTGTTGAATGCTTCCATGTGTTCCATTTGCTTGAGGGTGATAGGGCGTAGTCTTATGATGAGCCACCATGAACTCAGATAGTAGGATCCTCACGGTCTCATTTAGAAAATGTGTACCCCTATCACTGGTCAAACTTAAAGGGCATCCATACCTTGTGATAATGTTCTCCCATAGGAACCTTGCCACCATTGCTTGCTGCATGTAATCTTTAGTTGGGGCTGCTTCCACCCACCTTGTGAGATAATCTATGCAAGTGATGACATAACGTGACCCATTCCTACGCGTTGCCGGTGCAATAGGTCCTACAAAGTCTATCACCCACTTTTCAAAAGGCTCCGTGCTAGGAATAGGATGCAAAGGCATTTCATCTCTCCTTCTGGTTTTCCAATGGCTGCATTGATAGTGGTCACATGCTTTACAATAATCTCTACAATCCTTGTATACAAGGGTTTCCCACCATAAACCTACCATTAAAATCTTACACATGGTGGCATCACCTACGTAATGCCCACCCGCACTTCCTCCATGTGCTTCCTCCATTATGGCCAGGTGCTCATGTTCTAACACACACCTGCACAAAAACTTCATCACATCCCAATTTGTATAAATCTCCACAAATCAACATGTAGGGCATGACATGTGTATGGCCAACTACTTTTTTTCTCCAATGCCTTCATTCCATCCGGTGCCACACCTTCTTTTAAAAATACAACAATCTCTTCCAAATCGAGGGCATGCGCCACAATCTAAATAGTTGCACATCTAGCATTGTTCCTCTCATACTTTGCGCATCCTCTCTGAATCAATTCTTGATAGATGATCAGGTCCACAATTTCTTTTTCTAGGGTTTCACTACATGGTGAACTCAAACTCTTGAAACAACAACACCCATCGACATATGCACCCTTGAAGAATGGGCTTGTTTACTAAATACTTTAATGCCATGTGGTTGGTGTAGAATACAAAGGGTGTTGCCAGTAAATACTTTATCAAAATTTGAAAAGTGCATAGATCATTGACAATGCCTCACACTCGGTTGTGGTATAATTCTACTCTCTTGTTGGTGTTAACTTTCTACTCACGAAATAGAGAGGATGATCAACAATCCCCTCACTGGTTGTGCAAAGTCTTGGCTCAATGGCGGTTCTGAGGCATCTACATGGACATGGAAAGGCTTGTCCCAAGAGGGAAATCACAAAATAGGCATGGTAATAAGCCTATCTTTTAATGTATCAAATGCCCTCTGTTGCCTTTCCCCAATGGAAGGTACTTTTGTGTCTAAGCAGCTCCTCTAAAGGCGCAGTGATCTTGGCATACCCCTTAATGAATTTTTATAATATCCCATATGCCCAAGGAATCCATGCACTTTGCGCTCTAGCTAGTAGGTTCCCTTAATCCCACAATAACTTACAACCTTAGCGGGATCTACCAGTAAGCCCTCCTTACATATGATATGCCCCAATAAAGTCCCAAAGGGTGTAGCAAACACACACTTCTTAATGTTGAGGGATATCCTCAACTACCTACACCTTTCAAACATTAATCTCAAGTTGTCACAATGGTCCTTAACCAGACCATATACTTGTCCAATCATCCAAGTAAACTTGAAGAAACTTATGAATGAAGTCCTGGAATGCTTGCACCACTATGCGTGAAAAGACAAGAGCACATTTTTCAACCCAAAGGGCATGACCATATATGCAAAAATTCCCCACTCGGTGGTGAAAGTTGTCTTCTCTGGTCTTCCTTTGCAATCCGGACTTGGTGGTATCCTGAAAATCCATCCATAAAGGAATAGATTTCACACCCAGTGACTCCTTCGAATCTCTTCAATGAAGGGGGTCGAAATGGATCAATGACACAAACTACATTCAATTCCCTATAATCCACACAAATTCTAATCCGCCCATCCTTCTTGATGCTAATTACCATCGGACTTATCCATTCTGATTCTTCTACTTGCCTCAATGATCCCAAAAGCTATCATCTTATCTATCTCCTCCTTAACCTTCACGCGTAAGTTGGGATTCATCCGGTAGGGCCTTTTTCTAACCAGTGCACACCTTCCTTTAGTTTTATCCTCATCTCCCCCAAGGAATGGTGGATGCCTTTTAACTCATGGTACCCATGTGGGAAATAAATCCTCGAATTCACATAATATAGATCAATGATCTTTGATACTTCCTTCTCCATCCAATAATCCCCAATAATAGCTTCCTTAGGTTCTTCTCCTGAACCGATGTTAACCTTCTTTGTCTTTAAAGGCTCATGGTAGGCATGCACGTGAGCATCTGCACTACCCACCACTTCACACGTCCCCACAGAATGGCTAACATTTAAACTCTCTGACTCCTCTCCATCAATCACATATACTAACTTTCCCTTTTCCTTTTCCAAACATGTGCTCAAGCTTGGGATTCTTCTATTTCTTCAATCTCTTGAAGCGCACCTCCATTCCTGGTTCACCTAGTAGTTCCAATAGCCTATCTTCCATTCTGGCACTATCCCCCATTGTAAGGTGCTTGATACCTTGCAAGGCCTTATCAACCGATGGTTTGGTACTCTGATACTCAAAGGCTTGAATAAGATCAGCCGCAAGCTCTTGCCAATTCCTTGTTTGGCGGCGTGTCTCTGAATGAATGTACCATGCATGCGCACAACCCTGTAGTGTAGAATACAACTTGTGCACCCAGAGGGATGGTGGCAAGGCTTCCACACCTTCTCTCTCAGACCCGTTCACACTCCTGGATATGGAAAGAGGTGGGCTCCTTCCCATGGTACTCCTTGATGATGGTGGGTATATTACTTCTAGAAAATCTGACAGAGAGAGAGCAATTCTTACCTCGTGCCATTCTAAAAGGCTCTCTGATGCGTGGCCCACCAATGAGCTGTTGTGCTTGAGCAAGATGTAACTCAGCATCTCCCTTCATTCCTTTTCATTTTCCACTTTGAGCTTCTATCTCTTGCAAAAAGATCTCAGGGAAGGCTCCTCCAGTACTTGGGTAGTTCTTTCCCCCCAAGGCACCAAACCATGCATGCCTTAGTTACCTTGGTCACCGATCCTCTCAACTACCATCCCATTAATTCGTAAGTCCCATGCACCCAATTATCACATGCCAGGCTGGTGGTATCACTCACTGACTGAGCATCCTCAAACTGGATAACCCCATTAATAGGGTGTACCATCTCAGGGTCTCTGATTGAGCACACATAAATCTTGTCCAAAACCTCTTCTCCCAATGGTTCAATGTAGGGCATTGACTTCCCATCAACCAGGGGTATAATGACCCACTCCTCTTTGTTCTCAAAACTGATGTACCCTTTGTTGAACCGGAGGTCCACATTGTTCTTGTAACACCAAGGGCACCCAAGTAGTGCTGGGAAATTGTCCACCTCGGTGAGCACCAAGACTTTGAAGTCCCCAATAAACTTGGCTCCCTGGATAGTAATAGCTACATCCTTCAAGACACCGATGGGCATTTCCTTAGTCTTGTTTTCCATATACAACATTTGAAGATGGCTATAATGTAGGTCTCCCCATCTGATGCCATGCATCCAAAGTCAAAACATTAACCTCCACACTAGTGTCAATGAGTATATTGTTGAGGAGCCATCCATCCACAACTGCATTCAATGTAATCTCCTTGTCATAGTCGAGGCTGTGAGGGGGAAGGTTTGCATGCAAGACCTACCTCTCATGCTCTTCTCTTGGGTGTGGTACCTTCTCTCTCAACAAGGATCCTAGCAAAGGAATGATGTTCTCCTACCTTAGCATTTTACACACCTCCTTGACCTCATCCAGGTCATCTTTTTGCCTCGATCCTCCTTCCTTGTTCCTCCCTCTTGGATTTCTCCTTTAGACACTTGGATCTCCCCTTACAAGCTTTGAATAACATCCATGGTGTCTGATATATCTCCTTCTGATGCGCGGGTGTAGGTACTTTCCATGAATGACCTCTTCTCTCAAAATGAGGCTCTTCTATCTTGGTATCTCTCTTGCATGTGTGGCTTCTACCCTTGTTGTTACCAAAATAGGCTCCAAACCTTCATCCCATGTTACCCAGAGGCATCCATTGTATGTCTTCCTTCTTGATGTTGACCATCACAGCACCTTTGTCCTTCGGTGCTGCTTGATTCATATGCTCATATAACTCTAGGCACTCCTCATACTTATGCTTCTTTCCACACCATGAGCACTTGCAACAAGTCTAGGCACTCACGCTTGTAATGTTCTGTAGATCCACAGTTGAAACATGTCCCTCGTGGGAACTCACTCCTTCCTCCATGGTTACCTCATCCATGGAATCCTCCTCGAAAACCTTTTCCTCACGCCTCCATCTGCGCTCCTCCTCATAATGGTGATCATCATTCTTAGAACTACTGGCAATGCTGGTTTGGCACACCCCATGATCAATGGCCTCATGTATCTGATCAATGAGCCTACAATCTTTAGTATCATGGGTCGTGGAGGTGTAAATCTTGCAATAACATGATACATTCTTTCTGATCATGCATTTGTAGTAGCAAGGACATCTACTGGCATCATGGTCCCCATGATAGATTTCACAATCTAATGTTACAGGTGCATACCACCCTCGGGGAAATTATCCTTAACGTGCCCCTCTATCTCACAATCTATGCACCACAAACCACTTGCGAGTCTCATGGACCGAGTTCGCAGATAGCTTTTCCAACTGTTTAGCCATAGCAACAATCTGAGCCTCCAAGAATGGGCTAACACCAGTATCAATACTACCAATGGCTTTGGCATGTAAGGCAGCCTCCAATGCTTTGCATGGATCTGTGAAAGTCTTATGAGATAGGGCCCTTCTAAAAGGGGTGATCAATCCTCCAACAAACCACTATGCATGCTGAGAAGGATGTATATCATATGATAATTTAGACAAGAGAGTCTTAAAGCATGCATCATACTCCCACACACTCTCTGCCATTCCTTGTTGTATCTCCTTCAAAGCGCTAATGCTTTTTTTCTCAAACTCAGGAATGTGGAACTCTTCTACCAGGAATGCATTCTTTAAGGTAGTGTAATCCACCACTGTTTGATGAGGATCATACTTTCTATACCAGCTAGCTATGCGCACATCCTTGCAACGTGGTTACAAAATTGACTAGCCTTTCATTCTAGGGTTGTGATACCTTTCACATGCCATAGCAGTTCACACTTGTGAACATGTTCCATAGCATCCTCAATGCCCCTATAATCTGGTAAGTGTAGAGACATTTCAAAGAAAACTTGAGGTGGTGGCTGGGGTCCTTGTCCTGAACCAGAGCCTTGGTTCCCTCTAGTGTTTCCTCCACCTAATCCACCAGTCCACTGGGTCCTATACCTCCCGAGAGCACCCGGATCCACCCAGACCCACTTTGGGTCCAATAGGGCCTGTAGGAGCTGTGCCAAGTGCCCCATGGTCCCACTGAACTATGCACCGATGGTCTGTGATGATGGTGCCCCCACCACTTTTTCCCACCACTCCCTGGTGTGAGACCAAAAGTTTGTACACTTGCCCCTTGTCCAAAAACTCCTCCAAATACTAGAATATGTGCAGCCATAGAAGAAGGGAATGTAAAATTGTATCTCCTAGGCATGGATCTATTTCTTCCACTAGTTTCAACTAGATCAATACTTCTTCCTAGTTTGGGAAAACCAAGCACCAGGGCTCGGTCATTGGGTGGGTTCAGATATGTGCCAATGACTCTCCTTTCTCCATGTGATGAACTCTCACTAGAAGCCAAAGGGGTCTCCCTCACGTGCTTTGCCAAGATGGGGTAGCATAGACTGCTCAGGCTCCACATCCTCCACGTGAACCTCAATTCCTTCCCATGAATGTCTGTCTCCATAGATCCATCACACTAGCGGCTTCACGTCATCTAGTAATCTCCCTTTCACGTGCTTCACCATACTTGAGCCATCTTTCTTCCCTCTCCTTTTCTGTCATATCATCTGCCATCTTCCTCCACCCAGCTTCCTTACCCAGTGCTCAGAATGGTTTAGCCGGCCATTGGGAGTGCTTCTAGACTCATGGTAACCATCAATATCTTCATAGCTAGAGGGATAACACGTAGAAATGATCCCTAGGTTCTCGTAGAAACTCAAACTCAACAACCTCTGGACAAGAATACATGGAAATGGCATATTCCAGAGTGTAGCTAGCTAGTACTCCTCCCCACCAGTGATCTACAACACGGGTCCATGTCAGATCTACATCCTGCAACCTTTGGTAGTCTTCTTTGGTCCATATCCATGATCCATAATGCCAACTTGATCTAGATGCATAGGCTGAAAGCCACCCAAATAACTCTACTGGGAAGCAACAGAAAAAAGTCTCATATAGATCATGGTAGAGATTCTCCTCTACCCATCTACGTGTATCAAACTCAGGTCCAGTGTTGAATCTCTGGGAAAATTCATCCTCCATGCTCTTGAACCATGATTCAACATTTTCCAATGTCAACCGATCCATCATTACTCTTTACATAGATCATGATGCATGTTATATCCCACTACAACTTTGAAAAGAGGTCCCAGCAATGGAACCAAGATGTAGTCAATTTTACTCCCATTATAAGAGGAAGGAATCCCATGCATGCTACCTATCACCCAACAGAAGCTGAGTGCTCACTCGAGGCACGCATGCGGTGCTTGAGTCTCTCTTTTATGTGAGTTTTTAGTGGGAAGCATTCATCAATGATTAGTATAGGAGTATTCAGGAAAGAATTTTAGACATACAAAGATTACAGGGCTCAGGATGACCTTCAGATCCTTGTAGTTTCTTCAGACTGTGTGTTTTAAAAGACTCCATAACACATAATATAACAGAAAGAAAGCTACAACCATTCATTCATAGCATGAAAAGAAAGAGAACTTCTATGAATGAAATATACATGAAACCCACTGATATTCATATCTAATTGTAATAAGTAACCTCATTGTATTCATTGGTTCATTACAAAGAGCCATAGAGGGCAGACTATAGTCATGCACATCACTAGGCTTGTATAACTACACAAAAATAGAAAAGAAATTACAATGCTTGAGCTCAATACATCAGAGCCCCACTCGTAGTAATCCTGTAGAGCTCTACCCATGTTATCTCTCTTATCTTCTCCTCTTAGGTCTCTATCTCTATCTCTCCTCTTGTATCATCTCTCCTACACTTTTCTTGGTCCTTTAGCGAGAACTTGTATTTATCACCTTCCCATCTTCCAACTCACCTTTTCCACTGTGCCCTCGATCCATGTTTTCCAAGTGTTGCGAATGTGGTCCTTCAGTGAGCATGTTTCCTCAGGATTGAGCTCTCCACTCCATCTCATGATGGTCTTCTAGAAGATTCCTTTGTTGGCATGCTCTTTCTTGGGCCACCTGTTGCCAGGCTGGCATGTTATCCACGTGTGACCATCACTTTTCACGTGTTCTACCTTTTGCCTTTGTTGCTTGAATATGCTTCCTTGAGCCTTTTCTCTTGCATAGATTTTTTCCTTCGTGGCTATCATTCCACGTGCTTCATGCTTAGTCAATATTTCAAGAGCCCAAAACTTTTCAAAATGTGTTTTAATTCTTCCTCTATTGATGGGCTCGATCGGCAAAAACATGTTTTGAAAATTTCTCATCAAAATCAAGAAGACTCCATGAACCTCCTTTCCATGTGTACTAAGAACGTATATGCTTCCTTGAGCCTTTTTTTCTCTTGGAGGAAAAAAAAAAGGGAGTAAGTTAACCCAAAATAAGAGGGACCTTATTTTGGTTAACAACATGTTTGCAAAAAAAAAAGTTTCCAGGTTGTTCAAAAAGGTGAATCATTGCAAATATTTCCATCATTGTTTTAACTGGGGAACCTAGTCATCTCCTCTGGCAACACATTTTTCATCCTTTATGCATGCAACCTCCATCATTTCATCCTTTTCCCATTCTTTCCTCTGCAACTTTGCTCTGCATCCAACTTCTCTAGTAATTCATGTTTTTGCAAGTGCCCGAGCAATTCCAACTTCAAAATATCAACCTTTACATTCCTTGACTCACAAATTAAGCTCTAAATCCATTCAATTGCACTTTGTAAACAAAAATGACAAGGAATTTCATCAAAAAATGATGAAAAACAATGCATATTCACATCTTCAGGAGTCTTGGAGAAAAATGGTGGAAAAATCAGATGTAATGTACAACAACCATTGATTATGCCCTTTTTCAACTTTAGATTAGAGTCATCCATTTAGAAAATATGATTCAAGCGGGCACTGGGTTTCCTTTTGCATTTTATGACTTTTGGAGAAAATGCACAATTTTCACATTTTCCCCGCCCCTCCACCTTTGAAATATGGGCTTGACACGTGGCTTAATTTGGGCCTTTGATGGAGTCGTGGCTCATTTATGCAATTTTACCCTTTTTTACAAAAAGGCAAAATTTCCAATTTTCCTTTGGCGACCCACCTCCCCGCCAGAATTGGAAATATGCCACGTGTCCTTCTTTGGGGTCAAAGTAAGACTTTTTCCTTGCCACTTCATATCTGTTGAATAACCAATTAGATGCTATCGGGGCCGCGGGCCAATTTGATATTTTTTACAAATGTGACAAAAGTGGCAAATTTCACCAAAAATACCCACCGGGCCGTAACCAATAAAAAATGAACACGTATACACCTTCGGGAAAAAAAGAGAAATTTTCTCCACCTTTATAAATTTGACCAGCCAATCAGAACTCAATGGGGCCGCGAGGCCAAATTGATCTTTTTGCAAACATAGCAAAAATTTACAAGTTATAAAATAGACTTGACATGCCTCATTCAATCAAAAGATACCATGTAGCTGAAGATGCTAAGATATAATTTGATGGGGAAAACACGCCCATCGAATAGTAAGATGTAGGGGAACTTCACCATTTGTGCCCAAAATTGAATCTTTCTTCAAGGACAAAGAATTTACAAATAATTCATGGCTCGATAGTAATCCATAACCATAGAGAAGGATTTACAATAACACCTTGGTAAAAATAAAACTTGTATGTATCCATTCGGGAGATAGAAAATATGATGAACTAGACAGATTGGGAAATTTTTAGAACAAACGGGGTGAGATAAAATCGAGCACCAACACAATGAAATAAAATGTTTAGTGATCATTAAGATCCTTTACTTATTGATAGAAATGACATATCATACCCTAGTCTCAAAAGTTTATTATTTTGAAAATATCCATAAAATAACAACAAATCATGGTATAGCTTAATGGCCGTTAGGCTCATACCTTTACCTATTCTCATTTAAAACACTATCTTTACGAGTTTGGATCCTTAGCATTAGTATGTAGTTCCAATGAGATACATGGTTTTAAACTCACACTTCACATCATTTCCTATCAAAAAAATTTGTTAGTGCTCGCTAAGATCCTTTACTTATTGAAAGAAATGACATTTCAGACCCTAAGCTCAAAAGTTTCTTATTTTGAAAGTAGACATAAAATAATAAATCACAATTTAGCTTAGTAGAAATGACATATCAGACCCTAGTCTCAAAAGTTTCTTATTTTGAAAATATCCATAAAATAACAACAAATCATGGTATAGCTTAGTGGCCACTAGGCTCATACCTTTACCTCTTCTCATTTTAAACACTATCTTTACAATTTTGGATCCCTAGCCTTGGTATGTAGTTCCAATGAGATACATGGTTTTCAACTCATACTTCACATCATTTCCTATAAAAGAAAATTCTTAGCACCTACTAAGCTCCTTTACTTATTGACATAAATGATCTTTCAAACCCTAAGCTCAAAATTTTATTATTTTAAAAGTAGACGTAAAACAATAAATCATAGTGTAGCTTAGCAGCCACTATGCTCCTACTTTTACCTCTTCTCATTTTAAACACTCTATATAAAGTTGTGGATCAATAGGCTTAGTATGTAGTTGCCTTAAGATACATGGTTTTCAAGAAATATTTCACATCGTTTCTTAACAAAGAAAATGATTAGCACCCGCTAAGATCCTTTACTTATTGACAGAAATGACATATCAAACCCTAGTCTCAAATGTCTCTTATATTAAAAATAGCCATACAATAACACTAACTGTAAGTCTTGAATCACTAGCCTTATTATGCATCCAAAATAGCTTGTTTGAACTTTCCACGTTGCACATTTTCATTGGATGGTTAATTTAAATTAGCCCAAACTATATGTAACAATGTAGAAATTGATTTTGATAAAGAATGGAACGTAAATGTTTGTATATTATTCTAATAATCTTCAAAACTATGTTTAGGATTTATTTATTCTATTTTTTTAATTATATTTTTGCTATGCTTGGTTCAATTATATGTTGTATAATATATTTTTTATTATGTTTATATTATTATAGGCTATAGATAATGAAAATTTTTAGTTTTTAATTTTTAAACCATGGAAAAATAAAAATAGGGAAATTTGAATTCCCCCACATTTTCGGATATTTGAAATTTTAATAGCCCACCTTTTTTCTTTTAGAGGGGAAAGTGAAAATTTAAAATTTTTGTATCCCAATATTTTTCCATTTTTGAAATTTTTTTCATGGAATGTGCTAAAAAAATTAAATACCTCAAATAAATATTGAGTAGGGTTTCGATTTTTTCACAATCGAGAAAGCACGTCTTCAAAAAAAAAAAAAAAATGCACAGTTGATTACAGGATGAGTGTTTGAATCCCAATTTTATTTTGCATATGATTATAATATTGTTTAAAGAGAAAGACACACAAAATAATTTTAGAAAGGATGCACATAAAGGACACACACAAAGGAGGATAACAATAGATGATCTTTGCGAAAGAATCGCGATGATTATTTGAATGAGATAACAGATGGAGGTTTCAAAGACAACATAAAGCATGAAATAATCCTAGATATTACTAAAACAAGTATTTATAGTAAATGTGTACCTTTTTTTAATTGCGGGATCTATTATTTTCTCTATAGTCGACTAGTTCATATGTTTTACACAACAGTCCAATCGTGATCCACACAAGCCCTACTTTGTCCTATTGAATCGTGCTCCATAGTCAAGCCTTGCTTTCTAATTGATTTTGATCTCCATGCCAAACTACCTTGTTCTTCATGAAAACTCACTTTTTTCATTAACGAAAGAAATTTTAATCACTTTTCTAGCTTTAGTATTTATCTTTATTTAATGTTTTCCCATTTCTACCATTTTATGTCTCTCTTTGGCTATTTTTTGTTTTGAATTTTTCGCTCGCCTCCTGTGAATTTTTTTAAGGATAATGATAGATTTTAGAAAAATCATCTTATTTTTAATATTATTTTGGTCAGGAGAACCAAAAATAGTTTAATGGTTTTCATCAAGATGATGCAAAGAAACCTCACTAATTAATGCATATTACATTGTTTACATGGTTTCCACTTAGATATTTTAGGAAAATATATGAGGTTAAAAAATTAATTCAAAACTATAAAACTATATTAAGAATTCAATTGTATGATAATTATTTCCGCTTATATACATATTTCCATGTAGAATTAACAAAACGTAATATCTTCATCATTTTTATGGTATGTACATTGGAAGTTAAACACATTATATATGCAATAATATTATTACATATAATTTTAATCAATATGCATTTTATAATTAATATATTCTTCCTTTTGATCTCATTAATATATGCCAAAAATTAACATAGCTTTGAGGATTCCACGATATAATTGGTTGTTTCAAAAACCTATTTACGAAACCCTAATTCTATTTTGAATTACATACATGATTCTCGCACGTATATTTATATATCCATTATATAAATTTTGGATTTATTTGTTATTGTTTGTATCTTTTCAATATGACTTTTTATATGAATAAACTCTACCATACGAAAAGTTTTCTACACTAACATCCTCTAGGATATAATTATAATTTGGGAAAAGCATTCATATTCCTTGGCCCCTCATGGATCATTTTTTTAATATATGAAACACCACATTTTTTGGTCCTAGCAATAACTTTTATTCTTCATCAACTGTTATATTCACAAAGATTAACAATTTAGATTTATTAAACAACTTCATTATGAACATGATATATTTACCTTTAATAATATATTAGCCACTGCCTCTAGGATGTAATGAGTAGATGGCATCGTATGTAAAATATTGTGTTATATATTCTCATACTCAATTCCGAGTTTCCATATTTTTTCATAACTATAAAATAATTCTGCCAGAATATTGTAAGAACTAGATAAAACTATACATTTACCTATATAACATATTAAAGATACAATTTTACGCGTGTATTTATGTATCCATTATATAAATTCCATATTTTTTTTTTTTTATCTTTTATATCTTTTCAATATGATTTCTAGAAAAAATTAAGAATTTAGTTGTATAACATTTATGAACATGATATATTTACCTTTAGGAATAGCTTAGCAGATGCTAGGGTGCAACAAATAGATCGCGTTTTATTTAAAATTTTTTAGTATAACTTCTTGGTCCCTAGTCCAAGTTTCTTTTCTTGTCCTAAATGTAAAAATATTTTATCTTTAAGTATATCTTAGCGACCGCTAGGGTCCAACGAGTCCAAGTCTATACGTATACTATTATATAAATTCCATATATTTTTTTGATAGATAATGTTTGGAAAAGGCTTCAGGGCCATTTACATAGTAGATATTACATTGAAGCTCACAATAAGAAAAAGTATCTATAAAAAAAACCCACAAAATGCTCGAGTCAAAAGAGATTGACTCAACTAGAGCACAACTAGAAACCAACAACCAGAGATACAAAACAACAAAACAAAGAAGGCCACGAAAAAACTGGCCTAGAAAAATAGTTAGCAAAAATTCTATGAGAGAACCCCTATACACATTTTCCCTAGTCCTCGAACTCAAGCCAATGGAGTCCATCTAGATGTCCTCCTCGTTAGAGCTACTTATGTCAAGTTGCCTCTTCTTTCCTTTGTTGACAACAACCATCCCTTGAAGAACATCAACCCTATTTTCCAAAACAACAATCTCTGCATTCGACCTCTGAAACCCCCTAAGAAGATTCCTATTCTGAGCTTTGACTTGGTGAATAGTATCCTCCAAAGCTTCAATTTTACTAGCAAGAAAATTAAACACAGTATTTCCCTCCAACAACCCATCACTAGAATTACCCTCATTTTTCCATGTAAGATTCTATAAAAAAGTCGCAACATCCAATTCCTTCTTGGCTCACTCTTTCATTTTGTTAAGCCTAATCCTATCAACCAAAGAAATGTGATCCTCCCAATCTTCCCCAAACCTAATGCCAATCCCCTTTGTTTGCGGAATCGTCTTACCCGTATTAATTAACAGAAGGATTAGCCCCTGGTGAAGGGGAACCTCTATTTTCTTCTCCTTAAAAATATTAATAGACAACTGAAGGGAATTAAACAAGTAGAACGAGATACTCATCTTCCTTCCTCTTTGAAAATGGTTAAGAAGCATGAGATGCTGAGAATGCAATTTCTGATACTTACCGTCCAAAGTGATATATTTCATAATGTAGAAATAAAATTCTAACCATCTCCCTGGAAGATATTTATGGCTATACCATCCTCCATAAAGCATATTTTCTCCTCATCATCAAGAAAAATGTGGACTTCATCCTGGAGCCGAGTCCTATCCTTAAACACCTTGCTTCCACCATAATCCATATCAGTAACCCTGCCGATCAACTCCTCCAAAACCAAAAACTAACACCCCGCATTATGACTACCCCATTATCCCACACCATTGCAAATTTCTTCAAAATATTTTCATCATACCCTTGTAGGTGCTGCAAGAAAGTGAGTAATTCCCCCTTCCTTAAAAATGTCCCAAATAATAGTATCTCTCTCCGACTGAGCAAGAAGATGGCTCAACCCTAACCCTACCACCACCCATCTTAAGGAAAAAAACTAAAAATTGAACCAAGCTATGATGAACCTACACAAAAAAATGAAACAATCATTTAAATTAATGGCACAAGGCGCGCATTCCTAGAAATGATGACCAAGATAATTCTCACACACCGAAGAATAATAACAAGGATATCTCATATCCTTTTCTCACACTTGAAATAAACTCTACTTTTCTTCATATAGGACAAATTTATTACTATTAGGTAAATCCACCTCACTCCACCAAATTTTATCATGAGCCCAAACACCAATGTTTGCTAACGTGTCAGCACATGAATTAGCTTCACAAAAATGTGATTAATTTGAATATTATCAAAATTTTCCAACAGACCCTTAACATATTTAATAATTGAATCAATATTTATATGATGCTTTGATAGACCCTTCATAACATTAAAAATGTATAATGAGCCCCCTCCACTTGAATATTTTTAATTTGTAAATAATTTTCCCATTTTAAACCAATTAAAACTGCATAAGCCTCAACATAATTGTTAGATTTATTACCAATTGGCTCAGCATAAGCTAAAACTAGGGACCCCATCTCATTTCTAATAATGCCAAAAACACTCGCTAACCCTGATCTACCTTTAATAGCTCCATCAAAATTGAGTTTCATCCATCCATCAGTAGGTTTTACCCATTTTGCATTTTTCCTAGCCATTGTTTTCCATAGAGAAATATGTTGAACACACTTAGTAATACCTAAGGCTTGAATAATGTCCTTCTCATGTTTAGGGTAACCACCTTGCTCTTTAATCTTAACAATAGAAATATTATTAACCAAATCCCCTAAAATAACACTCCCCACCCGAGCAGAGCTTTTCTATTTTTCTTTAAAAATTCTACTATTCCTTTCAAGCCATATCCCCCATAGAAAATGAGGAAAAACAAAACTCCAAGCCTTTGAAAGGCTTAGTGAAACAAAAGGACTCATCCATTAAACATACCAGTCAGAAAAGACTTGAGAAGACCCAAGAAATCTAGAAAACTCTTAGAACATGGGTTATAACTCTTCGAGAAAAGGAACACTAAAGAAAGAGATGTTGAATAGTTTCACTGGCTTCCTTGCAAAGAATACACCTGTTAGGAATCATCATTCCTTTAGCCTGTAGGTTATCAATAGTTATTTTTTTAATACTATATGCCAAAGAAACAAATTAACCTTTGGAATGAGATTTTTATCCCATAGATTTTTCCAATATGGATTTGGGGAGGAGCATTTCTTGCTATCCCATAACCTGTTCTAACCGAATACTCACCATTTTTGTTAAAGACCATATTAAATCATCCTCTTTCTGAATTGAAGGAATGTGTAACCCCCTTAGGTTTACATTTAATATTCTAATTATTTCCTTGACTTCTTCATCCTCTCCTTCCCATGCCAATGTTTTCCAATCCCAACCCCATTCAATTACTCCAATAGTCTCTAAGAAAACTTCCCATAGACACCTCAAAATGTGCAGCCACATTTCTCCATTGCTCTTGATTAGCAAGAGGTTCATTAGCAAACCACCAGTCTTCCTAGAATCTAATTCTTGCACCATCCCCTATCTTCCACTTACTACCTTTCAACAAAATGTCCCTGCATTTACACAAACCATTCCAAAATCAAGAGCCTTTTGGAAGACCATCAATAGATATGAAAGAGGCTTGATCAAAATATAGATACTTAGCTTTTAGAATCCTAGCCCATAAACCATTCTCATGCACCAATCTCCATCCCACTTTAGCCATAAGAGCCAAATTCATGCTTTTAATATCTTTCAATCCAAGACCACCAACACTCTTTGGAAGGGTAACTTTGTCCCATGCCACTAAAGGAATTATATCCTTAGATTCCATTCCCAACCATAGAAATCTACATTGAATCTGAGTAATTATATTCCTAATCTTTGTAGGCATTTTAAAAATTGACATCGATACACCACCAAACTCTGTAGGTAACTTTGAAGTAATTGTAATTTACCTTCCTGTGATAATAAAGTCCCTTTCCAAGTTGCTAACTTTTTTTAAAATATACTAACCAGAGTATTCCAATTTTCCAAGATCATTCTCCCTTTAAAGAGTGGCATACCCAAATAGGAACATGGTAATGATTAAATTAGACATTCCAGTACTGCTTAGCTTCTATTTTGAATATCTACATCCACATTTAAAAAGAAAATAGAAATTTTCCTAAAATTGATGAGTTGTCCTGTAACCTCCTCAAAATCCTGAAGAATCTCCTTAAACACCATAGCTTCTTCTAGAGTCTCCTTGCCCAATAAAAAAGTATCATCCAAAAATTTTTGCAAAGCAATATGATCCAAACCATTAGAAATAATTAACCCATTGAGCTTTTTTTTGTTTACGGTCAGCACAAAGTCTACCTAAAGTCTCTGCCATAATAATATAAAGAAAGGGTGAAAGTGGATCACCTTGTCTTAATCCCCTCCTTGAAGAGAAGAAACCTTCATATTTTCCATTGATAAGAATAGAGTATTTCGGGGTAGAAATACACTCCATTATAATATTAATGAAATGAACATGAAAACCCAAGTTTTCAAGAATAATTCTAAGAAATCTCCATGATACCCTATCATAAGATTTATTCATATCAATTTTTAGCATCATTTCCTCCTTTTGGAACTATCCACAGAGTGAACAACTTCATGAATAGTAATGACACTATCAAGAATTTTTCTACCTTCCACAAAAGCACCTTGATTTGGAGAAATAAAACTTTCCAAAAGGCCTTTGATTCTAAAAGAGATAATTTTAGTTATTATCTTATAGACTGTGTTACATAGGCTTATTGGTCTAAAATCTGCAACTTTTTCAGCACCAAACACCTTAGGAACAAGATATATAAAGGTACTATTAACCTCTTTCAAAATCTTACCATGCAAAAATAAATCTTGAATGGCTTCTTCAACATCTTCATGAACTATTTCCCAAAACTCCTGAAAATAAATAGCAGGAAACCCATCTAGACTAGGATATTTTTCCCCTTCTAAATAAAAAACAGCCATTTTTATCTCCTCAGTAGATGGAATTTTAATCAACTCAACATTATCTTGTTGGGAAATAACAGTTGAAAAATATTTTCTATATATCTTTCCTTACCAAGATCAGGTTCCCTACCTGCAACAAGCAATTGAGAGAAAAAATCAATAAATTCCTATGAAATTTCACCTTGTTTCTTAATTTTAACCCCTCTTCTATCCTCAATCTCCAAAATAGTATTACTATTCTTATGCATGGAATCTATTAGATGAAAAAATTTTGTGTTCCTATCACCCTCCTTCAACCACAAAACTCTAGAATTTTGTTTCTCAGTATGCCTCCTCTCTAGCTTCTAAATTATGATATTCCGACAACAGAGATTTATCCTTATCCCTTAAGTCTTTATTCAGACCTTTGCTTTCAATTTCCACCTCTATCTTCTTTAGATCCTCACTAATCTAGGTTTTTGAACAAAAATATTACCAAAAGTTTCCTTATTCCAAACTTTCAGCCTGGCTTTAATATGCTTTAATTTTGACACAAGTCTGAACATAGGCTTACCTTTAACACTTATTTTCTAGTTGGATTTGATCTCATCCTTAATATTAGGATGTTGTAACCACATCTTAAAGAACCTAAAATGCCTTCCTCTTTCCCCAACACTATTACCTATTTGAAGACAAATTGGACTATGATATGATCCAATCCTTGGTAATGCAGTCAATGAGCCATTTAAATTTGAATACTAGGATCTAAATTAATTTGTATTATATCCTCACCAATTCTCTGATTTGACCAGGTAAAATAGGATCCTTTCAACTCAATATCCACCAAATTACAGTCAGCAATAAAGTCTGCAAAATCCCCCATACTATCATTGAAGACATTTAAACCACCTTTTTTATCTTCCATACACAAAGGAGTATTAAAATCACCCCCAATCAACCAATTCAAATCTTTAAATTAACTATGAAATTGAACAATATCTATCCATAATTTTCTTCTCTCCACCACATTATTAGGGGCATATATATTAGAACAAACCCACATAGACCCATTATCCTTTTCTTTAAACAAAATAGCCAAATGATGGGGAGACTGAAATAACAATGTCCCTTCCCTATCATTTTGTTCCCAAAAAGTAACCAAACCACTAGAAGCACCTACAAAGGATACACTCTACATTTCAGATCTAAACCAAACCTTATTCTTAACCTCACCCATTTTTTTTTTTGACATTTTAGTTTCTTGAATCAAAAGAATATCAGGCTTAAAACTATCTTTTGACAAAATCCATTATGGGATTTGACTCCAGTTTTATTTTTACCATTTATATAAACTCCTTTTTGAATACGATCTAAATGAAAAATGTTTCCTACTCTAGTGACCACTAGGCTATAATTCTTATTTGGATGAAGTCTTCGTTTACCTTTACGAACTCAAGGATAGGTGGATTTTGTTATAGGAAACACACTTTTTTGGGTCAAGCAATTGCATTCTTTAAATATAAGAATATCTTAGCGGTTGCTAGGCTTCATCAAGTATATCACATTGTATTACATTAATGCCTTGTGGTGGGTTGGATTAAACAAATTAAATTAAAATAGTTTTAGCTAAGTGGGTGCTAGGTACTTCCACATTATAATATTTTTGAGCTTAGTGGGTGCTTTAGTCTATCGAGTTACCCACTTATATTTTGAGCTTAACATATAATTGCTAATGAAACAACATAATATTTAGATCTTATGAGTATCTAGGTTTCAATAAAAGAAAGTAAGATATTATAAGCATAGTGGCGGGTAGGTTATGTAACATAATAATACGATCTTATTGAATACTGGTATTAAGAGCTTAGTGGCCACTAGGTTATTCCATAACATATTATTTGCATATTCAATTCACTAGGTTATGTATCAAAAACATGATATGTTATTTTAAATTAAGATATTTCAAGCTTAGCGCCCACTAGGTTATGCTACCCTATAATCGTTGGAACCTACTTTTGGTAGTTAGGATTTTAAAACTAAATTGAGGTATTAAGATCTTAGCAACTGCTAGGTTATGCCACAATATAACCCAATTATATTTTGAGCTTAGCATCCGCTAGCTTATGACACAACATAATATTTGGATCTTAGAAGTCTCTAGGTTTTAGTAAAAGAAAGTAAGATATTATAAGCATAGCGATGGGTAGGTTATGCAACATAATAATACAATCTTAGTGAATAATGGTATCAAGAGCTTAACGGCTACTAGGTTATTCTACAACATATTATTTGGGTATTCAATTTTCTAGGTTATGAATCACAAACATGATATGTTATTTTACATTAAGATATTTCGATCTTAGCTTTCTTGGGTTATGGTACCATATAATCATTGGAACTTAGCGGTAGTTAGGATTTAAAAACTAAATTGAGGTATTAAAATCTTTATGGTCATTAGGTTATGCCACAAAGATAACCCAATTATATTTTGAGCTTAGCATCCAAAAGAGCTTATGACACAACATAATATTTGGATCTTAAAAGTCTCTAGGTTTCATTAAAAAGTAAGAGTATATATATATATATATATATATATATATATATATATATATATATATATATATATATATATATAAAACACTTTTTCAACTTGGAGATTTGAACCGAGAGGTTACGGGACCCCACCCTTACAATAATAAACCGAACAAGATCCAAGAAATACACAAAACCTAAAACCCCATAAAATGAATTGCACCAAGAAAATATACATGCCAAAAGAACTAATGGAAGATCCAAAATGAACATGAAAACACATGACCAAAACAAAAATGAGCTGAAAGAGAGATTAAGACATTGAAAAAGGAACCACCACCCCTTACGATGACCCATGAGCAGATTCATCTAAGTTTTTGAGCTCTACCACCATCGTTTCTCCCCTGAAATCCACCTTACCACAATCTACGCCACCAAGGTAGCTCTGTCGACTGACTGCATAGCCTTACTAAGAAAGAGTTAAAAGGACACCTTGACATGATCCTGAAGTGCATTAAGATGATCAAAGGCCAAATCAATTTGAAAATGAGATTCATAAAGATCTGGAGGGGGTAATCAAATAGGGTTTGGTCCTCTATGCCATAAAATAGCATGCAAGTTCTCAACATAAAGGAGTAGTTCCTAGTATTTCTCACCAATTAAATTAACCCCGTGCTTGAAGCCAATTGTCTATGTGTCTACCTCTTCTACCCAAAGAAAAGGGTCAGGGATATGACACCTGACCAATTCCTCATTCAATCCGACTATGTGGATCAGATAAATAAAGTATTCTCGTAATATCCTCAATGTTCATTGTAACCAGATGAAGTAGGAGATAGTTAGAGACGTATAACACAACTATTTATGAATTTTCCTACACCATGTGTAATTTGTGT
Source organism: Taxus wallichiana var. yunnanensis (assembly GCA_018340775.1). Classification (NCBI taxonomy): domain Eukaryota; kingdom Viridiplantae; phylum Streptophyta; class Pinopsida; order Cupressales; family Taxaceae; genus Taxus; species Taxus wallichiana. The sequence goes on from CM031238.1 coordinate 484,988,483, forward strand.
AGATAGGAATCACCTAACACACACTCGATAGATTCATCCTTGTATATTGAATCATATCGAAAAATTCTTGGAGGTGCAGAAATGGCCAAAGAGAAATCCATTTCCCACACTCACCGCATAGAGTGATGAATGGAAAACCCAAGAAACCCATATTACGCCAGCCCAAGAATGAAAATAAGGAAGAGTGAGGAGAGGAAATCCAACGACCATCTAAAATACAAGTTGGCACTGGCCACTATTAATGTTACGAGATAAAGTTGTGCTACCCTTCATGAGAAATTAAGTCGACCAAGCCATTCCAATCTTCAGAGTTATTTGAAATAAATGCAATTTTTGGACCATTGATTTATGCATTAGCAAGAATATTGGTAGTGTGATTTTTTTCCCTATATAGACATGATTAATGCTCCAACTTTGAATTTTACCTAGCCAAAAGATAATAATACGATCTTAGTGAATACTATTATTAAGAGCTTAGTGGCAGCTAGGTTATTACACAGTATATTATTTGGGCATTCAATTTGCTAAGTTATGTATTGAAAACATGATATGTTATTTTAAATTATGATATTTTGAGCTTAACACCCGCTAGGTTATTCTACCCTATAATCGTTGGAACCTAGTGGTAGTTAGGATTTAAAAACTAAATTGAGGTATTAAGAGCTTAGCGGCTGCTAGGTTATGCCACAATATAGTATTTGGGTATTCAATTTGCTAGCTTATGCATCACAAAGAATATATATATATATATATATATATATATATTAGATGAATTCATTCTATGATTTTAAGATTTTAAACTAGGATATTTTGATGATAAGTCTTGAAAAAAGTACACGAGGAACCAGTCCATGATAAGTCTTCCAGTAGTGGACTCCCATGATGATTACAAGTAACTTATCTTACTAAATATATGCCAAAATATGGGGAAGAGCTGTAATCAACTTCACTTCACCCACAAATACTTCCTATATCTATACACTTTGCTATACAAACAACCATTCCAACCTTAATAAAAAACTAAAGAAAAATTCATCTAGGAAATATTAGGCCATTTGACCTCTCGGCTCCACCTCATCGATGATATCGACATCCACATCCCCTTTACTTTGATCAGAGGAGGAGGACAAATCGACACAACATTTTGGAATTTTCACTTTAGCGCAAGCATGGAATTATATACCCTTTTTTTCCAAAACTACCTCCAAACCACACACAATCACTGGAGTCCCCAACATCAAGGCATGGACATGATACTGAAGGCTGACTAGATGCTCTTCCAACTTCTCATTCTCCTTATGTAAGATAAACTTACTCAAGAGTTGGATAATATGTTTTCCGCGCTCAACCCTTAAGCCATGTCAAAAATGTTCCTCTGCCCTTTGGACTAGTTCAAGTCAAGCATTAGCTTGTGCATGATCTCAAAAATATCACCATCATCTTCTTCTTCAAATCACTTCGTGACCAACCAGACCTTCTCGATCCAATTCCACATAGTTGTGTTCCAAATTTTCCTATCCATCTAAGAAGTAAACAATTCCTGTCATCTATTCATGTCATAGTTCTCTGCCTCTTCCTGCTAGAACACACTCCATACTACCCAAGAAACCACCAACACCCCTATCACCATTGTAGAGAGACATGAAGCACAATGACCAAAGACAAAAAGTGGAAAGGGGTAGTGAAATGTCTAGCTAGCCTAGAGATATAAAGCCACCAATGCACAACACACAAAAGGAGGTAAGTGTGACAAGATGCAAAGATATTCGATTAGATATCCTTATCATAAATATCACGCTTCCCATTGTGAATCTTAAATTCTCAATTCCATCTTACATGTCATGTGCGTATAACCCTTAATCAATTTCTATCATCATGAATGCAAACTATTGATGTCATAAATAACCATTAAATCCGCATATGCCATATCTTCTTATCGCCACTAAGAAAGGTTACACCTCAAAATAATCTAACATTTTTTATTAAAATCTTATACGTCACTACGTTTGGACAAATTAAAGTAAGTTGTTTTGAGCTAATTGACCTCTAAGTTAATCAAGCATGCTAACTTTGGAGAAATGTATAGCAATCAAGATTTGTCTAAATTAGTCAACTTTATTTTATGATTTTAATATTTCAAATTAAGATATTTTGAGCATAATTCTCATTATTTTATGCCACCAAAAAATCTTTGCAGCCTATTATTAGTGGTTAGGATTTGATAAATTAAATTAATATATTTTCAATAGAGTGGCCACTAGGTTATGCCACAAAATAATATTAGGATATTGTCAATCTCTAGGTTTCAACAAAATAAAGTAAGAACTTAAGAATATAAATATTTTGAGCTAAAAAAAATAGTATTTAACAAATAAAAGAAATAAATTAACATTGGAGATCCTTAGAGAAATCAAGACTAGTATAAATTAGTTGAATTGTTTATATGCATTTAAGATTTGGAATTAAGATATTTCAGGATTAGCGCCCGCTAGGTTATGCTACCGCATAATATTTGGATACTACTGGTGGTTTCAGATACTTTGAACTTAACATCCAATTAACCTTTTCCACAACATATTATTTGGAGATTAAATTCACCAGGGTTCAATAATTCATAGTTATGATATTTTACAATAGTTAACAAATTACAAGAATATGTTTATAACTTAGCTGACGCTAGTTTAAATAACAACATAATATATGGAGGTTATAGTCGATAGGATTAAAAAAATAAATTAACGTATTTTGAAATAAGGGGAGACTAGGTACTTCCACAATATATTATTTCGAGCATAGTGGTTTTTATCATTTAACATGTTCTTGGATCATATTTTAAGCTTAGCATCCACTAGATTATGACACAACATAATATTTGGTGCTTAGTGTTCACTAGGTTTTAAACAAAATAAATTAGATATTATTAGCTTGGAGCTGCGGTGGGTTATGCCAAAACATAATATTTTGATCTTAATGGTGACTAGGATTTAGAAAATTTAAATCAACATAGTTTGATCTTAACGATTTGTTAGGTACTTAAACAATATATATTATTTTGATCATCATGGCCACTAGGTTTTGTCATAATATGTTATTTGGTGATTTCATCACTAGGGTTTAATAATTCATAATTAAGATTTTTTACAACATCTATCAAATTAGAAGAAGATATTCATAACTTTTATGGTGATAAACCCACAATATAATATTTTGAGTTTAGTTTTTTCTACCACCTAACTACTAAGAGAATTATATTTTGATATTAGATAATGATAAGTTATGCTAGACCATAAATTTTTGGATCTTGGTGGTCGCTAGATTTTATCAAAATAATGTACGACATTATCATCTAAGAAGTCACTAGGTTATACCAAGACATAATATTTGGAGCATAACAATATTAAGGATGTAAGAAAACTCATTAATATATTAGGAGCTTAGCCATGACTATGATATGCCAAAACATAAAACTATTTGGAATTAGAGTAAAAGGGGTTTTCCCAAATGACCCACATACTTGCACAAAAAATCCCTCATGACCAGGTATTACAGTGAAACAAGAAGAGAACAATCTTGTATGCAAAAAAAAAAAAAAAAAACCAAAAATTCCCAAAATAGACAAATCCAAATTACATTTTATGGATATTCATGATAGTAGTTGCTTCATCCTTAACATCAAAAGTAGGGCTTCCTTGAACCTATATGTCCACCAACTTAATATGTTCCATGAAGTCTTTGGTTATTTTCATCTAGGTCATGTCCATGTGAATTTTCCATTCCTTAATAATAGATACTTGAGTGTAACATAATATTCGATGGCCTCATGTGGATTAGGAGAGATCTTCTCTAAATGCTCCTTGTGTTCCGAAGTTATAGTGGGGGAGCCAATTTTCTCTGAAAGAGGAGAATCGGGTAAACCGAGGAGAGATCCTACAACACATCTGGAATTTTTGATTCCATGCTAACTTCCATGCTAAAAGGTGGGGATCGAGTCACACATGCTTTCATGATCAGGTGAGTTGAGTTGGTTGTAGCCATTACAATGTTAGTGGAGATGAGAGGAGAAGCTAGAGAAGCATCAACAAGAGGTGGAGAGGAATTATATGTTGGGTATGAAAGTGGTTTAGATATCTTAGGAGAGTATTATGAGGTTTCTGGAGGGTTACGAGCCGCAAAAGAAGACGAGGGAGACCCAAGAGAAAAATAACGGGGGTTGATGATCATGATGTCTGAATCAGAGTCGGAAGGGAGATGAAGGTGGCAGCGATGACAAAGGAAATAGGGAGCTGGTTTCAAAGATAAGGGGGACATGACACTACTTTCCTCACTTATAAGGGAAGCATGACATTTCATTTTGGGAAGCTTCCAGTTTAAACATAAAATACAAAAGGCCTTGGTGTAGGAAAAGACCTTAACCTTCTCTAGCTATTTTAAGGACTTCTCTAGTGATTGAAATAGAAAATCCAAAATTTTACCTTTTGATCATGTTGAAGATGCAAAGAAGAAAAATTTGAGGTCCATAGATCACCTTGTAGCATCATTGCAGTGTGAACTACCTCCTCAATTTCTCAGTAACCCTATCCTAAGGTTGTGGAAGCAAGTCCCATTCATATCCTGAGTGATACATTATTGGATTATCACCAGGATACAGGAAATCATCCATATCCTCCTAAAGTGAGTGTTTAAAATAAATTTCTCCCTCCATAGGGAGCCCCATCGTAGCCACAATGACTCTATCGAAATAAGAAATTTAGTCTTTCCCACTTTGAATCTTCCTTTCTTCTAGGTTTCCAACACACTACATGGTACTCGAGAGAGTCACCGGACACTCTTTCCATAAATGACGTAACACTACCATCGTGTAAAATATTCCATACTACCGGGTTGGCCTTGACCTCTTCACAGAATAAGGCTTATCATGTTTTGTTGGTATTACCCATAGTTGAATAGGGATATTGTGATAGTGATTGCCAAAGGCCCAATATAGATGATGCTTAAATAGAGATGTCGAGCACCTTCATTCCAATATTTAACTCTTTTCTCCAAGATTTATAATTCATTTTTTTCCTAATTAGCAATAGTCACTAACTAATCTTGTCCATCACACGAATGTAAACTATGAATGTCATAAATTCACAAAAAATCCACAAATGCGAAAAAATCCACAAATTCCTTATCCTCTTGCCACACTAAAAGAGGTTATGCCTTAACATAACCTAATAACTTTTAATCTTAGTTAATTTTCAGCCAACCCCAACATTAATTAGTTAATGTTATTGTAATTAATGCATTTATTGGAGGTTGAAGGTTTGAATGTTAGTGATATTAGATGTATTTAGTTAATATATATTATAAAGGAAGAATCTAAAAAAAATGAAGCAAGGTGAAATAACTAACATTTTTAGACATGATTTCATACTATATAGATTATCAAACAACAAATCATAAAGCAATATCTTATTAGAATTTCTTTATTGAAACTTCTATTTGTTACATTTAGGTTCTCCAAGGTTGTTCATTCTACACATGGAAATGAAGTGGGTAAGCACAAAGATGTTACATGGAGCACAAGCAACACTTGTGATGGGCATTTATTTACAAGATTTGGTGAGGTGATTTCACAAAACACTTGTTTGAATCGAATAAGATAGGGATGGTGTTGTCTCAAAAAAATGCATCCCCATGAGTCCTCCCCATCCTGGGGTCTGATTTTTTCAATGGAGAGAAACATGTTTAGTTCAAACCAAGATAAAATTAAATGTAGATATAATTACATGTACATGGAAAGAATAATATCCTTATTGGGTTTGTGTTCTCTTACAGGTACAATTACATTCATAATTACAGGTATAATTACATGTACATGACAAGAATAATATACTTTTTCATATTTTAACTAGCCTCGTGGATGTTAAAATTTCTTCTTATATTGAACCCTTACGTGACTTCAGACTAGTGTGGGTATATATATTAACTTGAAGAAAGCTTGTTTTGGTGTAGGTACAGTCAGCAGTTGGTTGATTATATTACTTCAAGTGTAGTGGTTGATTTAATTTAATAAGTTATTGAATGATATTTTGAACTTAGCGTCTGCTAGCTTATGACACAACATAATATTTGAATATTTGTAGTCTCAGGGTTTTGGTAACAAAATAAATTGAGATATTATTATGATTTTAGGGGTCATTGGGATTTTAAAAATTAAATCAACCTAGTTTGATCTTAGTGGATGAATGTATTTGAAGAATATAATATTTCGAGCTAAAGAGTTGCTATCATTTAACAAGCTAAAGAAATACATATTGAGTTTAGTTTCCGCTAGTATCTCTAGTGTTAATCTCATAATGAACTTCCACCTAGTTGGAGGATTGAATTGATATAAAAAAAAATGTATAGTAGTTTAGGATTGAAGTGAAATTTGTAACCTATTTTTAAAATTTGTTACTGCTCGAACAAAAGTGTGACTAGCATTGTGGATGTTAGAAGTTCTTATTATTGAAAGGATTGAAATATATTTTAATTACTACAAAACTCCTATTATGTTGTAATTATAATATGTTATTGTTTGAATAAAAAAATATTGAACATGTTTCTAAAATAGTCTGGTGTGTTTTAAACATCCTAGATCAATTGATTTCACAAAAATGCTTTGATTAAATGCATTGATGGAGATCAATGACTACAATGCTTAATTATAACATGTGACATATCTATTATTTGACCAAACATATTCATTGTCAAAACATATTTTGTCTTGCAAAGGATTTCTGGAGGAAAAATTGGACTAAGGATTTATTCCCCAAGGTCAACAAATTGAAGACTACCTACCTTATTTGGAATTTAATTGTAAAGATTAGAGGACAAAAATTGTATTTATTTGAAATATTTGTTACTTACTACAAAATACATTTTATGTTGTACTTATAATATGTTGTTGTTTGAATGAAAAATATTGAACGTGTTTCTAAAATAATTTGATGTCTTTTAAATGTCCTAGATAAATTTTTTTCACATAAATGCTTTTCCTACATACGTTTATGGAGATCAATGACTATAATGCTTAAGTATAACACCTAACATATTAGTTCTTGGACCAAACATATTCATTTTCCGAACATATGTTGTCTTGCAAAGTATTTGTAGAGGAAAAATTGATTAAGGATTTACTCACAAATGCCAACATGTTTTTCTGGTTAGTTGTTCAAAACAAGATTTTAACACTAGACAATGTGAGAAAGGATACAATTAATAATTAGACCATGAGCAATATCCTTAAATATACTAAAGAAAATTTTTTGAAAGATTTTGATAAATGTAACTAATTATTCATACCCCTAGAAAGGGTAATTAATGTGTGGATTATCTTGACAAATTGGGGCTAAAGGTAGTAATTTTAAAGTGTGTGAGAGGGGATATGATATCACCAATGTTATTAATCTCATTAAGAACATTAAGTACTGATGTGTCGATGGATTTTTTCCCTCGTTGGGATGTCATCCTTGTACTTATGGTTAACAGGACCCTTCCCATGTGCAGATATATGGTGGGATTTGTATTAATTTTGATCTTACAATTAATTTTGGCCATTGTTTCTTCCATTTTTAATCTCAGTCAACTAAAACCATGGGAGGTGTTCATTTGAGAACCGAGAGCATGAGCTATAGTGACCTAAAGGAAAACCCCTCCTTGTGGCGCATTCTAAAAATTGGGGGGTTTAGGAATTTCATCTCAAAAATCATGGGGTATGATACTTATCTTGCGTTGGAGTTTGGTCGACATGAAATAATGAAAACATGGTGATTTGTGACATATAAATTTTGGTTTTGGAGGATTTGATAGCATAGGCATATAAAATGGAGACAGAGGGCTTAAATATATTTAAAGACCGCACTAGACGCAAACATGAAATTGAGACTTTCTTCCATGGTAAATAAATGGTTTACCTGCTGGTAGATGATATAGCTAGATTCTACATCCCTGATATTTGGAATATGGTATGTCTCCACCTTATGAGGTACATTATTCTTGAAGAAAATTATAAAAAGATATTTAATCACCATCTCACTATGATTAATATGTTTAGGCATAAGATTGTTATGAGCCTTCCATTTTTATTTTTTATGTTGCTATCTACGTCGATGAATTATTTTCAACAGGGAAATATTGATACCCCGATACACCATGGACTAATTATTTTTCTTTTTAAGAATGGTAAACCGGTGGTGGAAAAGGAATTAGAGCCAAAATCTAGGGATTCAGATGAAAATTGTACTCTTGTAGACCATATGAAAAAACGAGGAGAAATGAAGAGTAAGACACCTCAAGGGAATGGAAATCTTAGTCTTTGGAGTTACAGGTTCTCTAATTTATATGAAAGGGGATTCATCTAAATGGAAAGAAAGAGTGGAGATGGGGTGGAATGTGGATTTTGAGAAAATTTGTCTTAGGGTGAGTCAGGTGGAAATGGATATGGAGGCCTTAGGAGAAGTTGTAACGGATATGGGAAATAGTGTCATGCATTGCATCAATACCTATAAGAAAATTTGCATCACCCAAAACTCTATTAGGGCCGATATGGTAGAGATCAAAAGTTTGGTTTTGGAGTTACGGGGCATGTGGTCAAGCTAGAGCAAGGACACAAAGTTCATAGGTATAATCTCCACCTCAATAGTTCTGATGAGGAAGAAGACCACATCCCTATCACGAGTGAGTAAGATGATAATATGAAAGGATAAGAGGAGTGTCAAATGGAGGAGTATAAATGTTTGAAGACTAACTAGTCTATTGGCTCTTGGAGATTTTGTTTGACTATTTGTGGACTATATCATTTGGGATGTTTTCCCCTCCATGTTTTGTGATTTTTCCTTGTATTGATCTATTAGAATGTAGTTTGGGATAATATTTTTTAGCCATTTTTTCTATTTATTTTTTGTTCACTCTTGGTGATACTTACAATGCATTCTATTGTAAGGTTTAAGGTGCCTTAATCCTTGTATAAAGTATCAAATCATTATGTTCATGTATATTTAATAAACCTTGTTTATAGTAATTTTGTTAATGAAATTTTAAATTAAACAAGACATAGCATTAAGTTCATGCCTCATGGATGTGAGATGTGCTAGTTGTGCAATTGTTTTCTTAGAATTATGATTTTTATTAAATAAAATAAATCAATGTTGCAATAAGGCTTCATATTTTTCAAATCCTCAAGGATGATCAGGAGAGTAGGAAAGTTGAGAAGGAAGGCGGGATTAACGGGAAAGACAAACATGATGAGGAGGAGGAAGAAGGGTTGGACAACGATGGTAGGGAAATTGACAATAGATAGATCCCACCGGAACTTTAGATATGATGGACCAATCCTCGAGGGAAAAAGGTATGTGCAAAACCCTTTCTTTGGGTGGGAATCACATGGTGTCTGGGTCCCCCAAGACTTATGCAAATATTTTGAACTTGGAGAAAGAGAAGAGTCTTGGAATCATCCCTCAGCTCAAGTAGGATGCTTCAGGTAAATTCTTAGAAATACCAGATATCATTATTGACCGAAATCTAAGTAAAATGGAGAATTCCTTGATAGGAAAACTAGTGGGAGGAGACCTAATATTGACTCCATTAGATCTTGGGCTGGAGCTAAATGGAAACCTAAGGGGCATATGGATGTCACTAAGCCCTTCCTAATGGATTTTTCTTGTTTAGTTTCAACAACTCTGAAGATCCTTAGAGGATACTCATTGAAGGCCCTTGGTTTCTTGGGAAACTTGGCCTCTTTCTTAGGAAATGGACTCCAAATTTCAACCCTGAAAAAGAGAATATTAATCAGTTCTGTGTGGGTGAGACTCCTAGGTCTTCCTCTGGAACTATGGGATGTGGATATTATAAAAGGAGTTGCTAATACCCTTGGAACCTTTGTTGCTGTGGATAATGCGATGCTTACTAAATCTAGAGTGGTTTGTGTGAGATTTTGTATTTATTCTCTGATGGGCTCTTCCCTTCCTAAATCCATATCTCTACATTCGAAATTGGGAAATCTGGGAATAGAAAATAGATTTTGAAAACTACCCTCAAAGATGTGAGAAATGTCAGGGGTGGGGGCATGCAAAGCACCAATGTAAACTGACTATCTCCAAGGTTTTTAGAGAAAAGCATCCAAAGGATATGGACAAAGGTAAAGGAAGTGCCCCATTAGCTACTCCAAAGAAGGTAAATTCAATTAAGGGCATCCAAATAATAGAAAATAATGGAAATGAATCTAGAGAGGAAAATATCTTGAAGTTTGTCTTTATGGATGAAGAAGGTTTCATAGAAGTAAGGAATAAGAAGTTCCAATAGAATGCCCATTCGGAACCCCGGTTCCAAAAGGCTATGATCCATGTTCAAGTGGAAAAGGCTCTATCCACAAAAAAAAAGATGGAAAATCTACTGAAGGAAGTGGAAATATTTCAATCAAAATATCTAAGTGAAGGCAACCTCAATGAGGCTTTAGAATTGTGTTCAAATCCTTTTGAAAATCTTTAGATTAAGGAAAAGGAAAAGGATATTGTGACTAATGAAAACCAACTAGTTTTAAACAACACTCATGAAATCTTTAAAGAAAAGGTCTCTTCTCATCTTGTTGAGGTCTCGGAGCTGCTCAAGCCCAGGTAAGGAGGACTTTAACCTATCTATTTTTTATTCTTCTTCTACTCCTCTCAAAGGGAAAAATTTGAAGGGACCCCAAAAAAGATGGATCTGGGAGACCCTCCAAACAAGTGGTGAGAAAGAAACAGTCAAAAGGAAATAGATGATGGTACCCAATCAAAACTAGATCTAAGGAGTTTTAGAAGAACTAAGAATCAAGTGACTAAATGAATATAATATCTTGGAATATTAGGGGTTTGAACAACCTTGGTCAAGTGGAGATTGATAAAAGATCTAGAGAAGAATCACAATTTTGATATCCTGGCCTTGCAAGAAACTAAGATGATGGAGGGCCCTTTTCTTGAGACTTGTGGTAGGTCTTACAAAAAAATTAGGGGTTTTGTTGTTAGTTCGATAGGCATAACCAAGGAATGGCTGTTATTTGGAACGAAGAAAAAATCAAAGGTACGAAGCTCCTTAATAGAAAAAACCATATGGCGGTGCTTTTTCAAGATAAAATATCTAAAGAGTTCTGGATCTTATCTAATATCTATGCTCCTAATAGTAAAAGTGAAAGGAAAAAACTATGGGCTGATCTCTCCAAATTTCAGAATGTAATTAAAGGCATGGAATGGGTGATTTTGGGGGATTTCAACACTCCTTTGTGTCCGAGGGGAAAAAAGGGGACATATAGATCTCACTGAAAGTATGGAAGACCTTCAAGATTTTATTTCCCTCAATAATCTTATGGATGTTGAGCTTAGAGGAAGTAGATTTACTTGGACTAATAGAAGGAAGGGTGACCAACTTGATTCAGGTTAAACTTGACAGAGCGCTGATCTCTTGGGGTTGGTTGAACAAAGAAGTCGGGTTGTTTTCCCTTCCTCGCATAGGATCTGATCACAATCCTATCCTATTCTAGATCAAGGCTAAGGATAGGAGGAGAGTCCCTTTCAGATTTGAAAATATGTGGCTACTTGATGAGGATATTACTGAGCTAGTGAAGGGGTGGTGGAATATAAAAATCAAAGGTATGGCTTTATTTAGAATTGTTAAAAAACTTGCTCATGTTAAAAAAATGAAAGAATGGAATAAAAAAGTTTTGGCAACATTTTCAAAAAGAAGCAATCCTTGGCTAAGGAGATTTCTTCACTCCAGAAATATTTGGAGTCGCCGGAGGTTTGTAATTCTATATTTACCCAAAATAATGAGAAGGATTTACTAGTTGAGTATCATAACATCCTCTGGAAGGAGGAAATTTTTTGGAAACAGAAATCTAGAGCCCTTTGGCTTAAAGAGGGTGACAAGAACACAAAGTTCTTTCATATCTCTACTCTCAAAAGGAGGATCTCTAATAGAATTCTAAGCATAAAAAATGGAGAGGGAGTTATGCTCAATGACTCTGAGAAAATTCAACAAGAGGCGTGTTCTTTCTTCAGCAGGATTTTGACCTCTTCTCGGGTTCCTAACAACACTAAGGAAGAGTAGTTTCTTGATGTGATCCCCCGTCTGATAAATGATGATGAA